>JAMGYY010000012.1:0-1200000 GCA_024713755.1 Morchella sp. 2018-W16 | reverse complement strand
CCGATCGGTATCAGTCCTAATGTTGAGCCATGCTCCTTGGTGATAGATAACGATAATGGGAAAGAGTTGGCGAGCGGGTCGCGGTACCAGGGGTTATCAGGTATGCTGATCCCGAAGACTCACCATGACCGTGCGAAGGCTGAGTGCATGCAGCAACGGATGTAACGTGAAGATTTATGAAACGAATATATAGACATGGGTGTTTGGGTTTTAGACATGGGTGTTTGGTTTTAGAAAAGGGTGTATAAAGCGTTTGGCGTTAACTTGGCAGGTTTTAAGGGTCTTGAGTTTAGCGTCTAGAATCATGTAATGGTAATAGTTAGTCCCATGAGACATGGGCGCGGGATATAAATCTGATGTCGTTCTCGACTTTGTTGAAATCATCAGCGACGAAGAAAGAGTCTTATCGATATAATATATTCTATCTGAATCTTTACGCTATATATCTATCTTTTGGACTTAGTGATTTCGGAAGGCTTTACTTGAACACTTCGCCGAATAACTTCTTTGATTACCATTGAGGACTAGCAGTGGACAATCGAGACTGACAGTATCGCATTGACTGAAGAGACCTCGTTCCTTTCTACCTTTGTAGTTAGCGCTTCGAACTCCTAGCTCTTTACGAGACTGCTCGGGTTGTCTGGTGCGACACCCTAATAGAAACCCATAGAATATAATAGAAACCCTGACTAATCCTTCTTCCCGCAACAGTGCTCGATATCGTATCACGCCGTGATACCGCCGCCGCCGCCGCCTCCACCTTCACCTCCACCTTCACCTCCACCCTCACCTTCACCTCCACCTCCATCTCTATCTCGAGAATCTCCCTACCCCATATTCCGACACCTATGCTAATGTCTATATAGAGTCCTACACGCCCAAATCGACGCCCAAACCTACACCTAGGACACGCCCAAATCGACGCCATGGACACGCCCATAGTGACACCATGGACACGCCCATAGTGACACCATGGACACGCCCATAGTGACGCCCAAATGGACGTCATAGAGACCCCCAAATCGACACCTAGGACACGCCCAAATTGATGCCATAGACACGCCCAAATGGACGCCATGGAGACGCTCAAATAAACGCCATGGACACGTCCATAGTGACGCCTAGGACACGCCGAAATAAACGCCATGGACACGCCCATAGTGACGCCCAAATAGACACTATAGAGACCCGAAACGACGACTTCTGTATGTAGGAGGTGGGCGCGCAGGTAAGCGGCAGGTAATCGCGCATATATTTGTATATAGAATTATATAGAATTACATAGAATTAACTAAACGATGTACTGTTAATCACCTGAACTGTCCAATCATCAATATGACGTCAATTCCCAACGAAAATTAGTGTCAAGGTTCTGCCATGACTGCTAGCATGGCAAAAGGCATAAGACGAGGTTTTGGGGACTAAAGACGGAAAAGTCATCTTGGGAGTCTAAGACTATTTTGTGTCGCCGGGGCGCGGGGATGCAGGTAAGCAATTGATTTTTGGGCGTCTTTGACGTCTTGCGCATTTTCTGCCAATTGTGGCGCCCAGGCGCCACAAGACGCAACCCCATTTTTTGCTGATGAAACTGCGCAATTAGTGTTCAAAGCAATAAAAATTATCATGAAATTATTAGCGCTACTTCTACTATTTCCTAGATACTACTTAAGCGTTCAGTATAGGATCAAGAAAATTTGCTCTATTGTAACCCCAGTTTACATGACCTTTTGCTAACCGCATAAGTATTGTCTTGGATTAATTCAAAATGTGTTTGGTCTTAAATTAATAGTTTGAAGAAAAAATAGGAGGCGATAAGTAATTTCGATTATATTTGACTCAAGCATAAAATACAACTGGCGAAGATATCTAAATGCAATAAAATTGCACATGTTTTTTCAAACAATCAATTGAATAACCTTGCAGGATGTATTACGGTTGTTACGGGTATAAGAGATGGGGATCCAAAGACACAAGAGGAGGAGCCCTTCCCACACCACTATCACCCACTGGGCGCGCCAGAGAGGCACGGTACTGCCAGTATGGAGCCCAAGTGCGGAGTTGCAGAATCCCTAGTAAACGAACCCGTTTTCGACCCCGAAAATAACCCCGGAGCGTCAAAGCGCCGGCACAGTCGCTCTGGACACCGGTGGGTATATGAGGGGGCAATAGTCGTTGGAGCCAATCGGACCAAAACTGAGTGATCGGTGGAGGTAACGAAGAAGCTGGCGCTGGTGGCGCCAGGAAGGTAAGACTACCGACACCTCCGGTACCGATCGGTATCAGTCCTAATGTTGAGCCATGCTCCTTGGTGATAGATAACGATAATGGGAAAGAGTTGGCGGCGGTCGAGCCGGTATAGGGGGTTATCAGGTATGCTGATCCCGAAGACTCCTCATGACCATTAACGAAGGCTGAGTGCATGCAGCAACGGGATGTAACGTGAGGGATTTATGAAACGAATATATAGACATGGGTGTTTGGGTTTTAGACATGGGTGTTTGGTTTTTAGAAAAGTGTATAAAGCGTTTGGCGTTCTTGGCAGGTTTTCGGGGTCTTCGGGGTTTCGCGTCTAGAATCATGTAATGGTAATAGTTAGTCCGCGAGACATGGGCGCGGGATATAAATACGGTGTCATTCTCCGACTTTGTTGAAATCATCAGCGACGAAGAAAGAGTCTTATCGATATAATATATTCTATCTGAATCTTTACGCTATATATCTATCTTTTGGACTTAGTGATTTCGGAAGGCTTTACTTGAACACTTCGCCGAATAACTTCTTTGATTACCATTGAGGACTAGCAGTGGACAATCGAGACTGACAGTATCGCATTGACTGAAGAGACCTCGTTCCTTTCTACCTTTGTAGTTAGCGCTTCGAACTCCTAGCTCTTTACGAGACTGCTCGGGTTGTCTGGTGCGACACCCTAATAGAAACCCATAGAATATAATAGAAACCCTGACTAATCCTTCTTCCCGCAACAGTGCTCGATATCGTATCACGCCGTGATACCGCCGCCGCCGCCGCCTCCATCTCCACCTTCACCTCCACCTTCACCTCCACCCTCACCTTCACCTCCACCTCCATCTCTATCTCGAGAATCTCCCTACCCCATATTCCGACACCTATGCTAATGTCTATATAGAGTCCTACACGCCCAAATCGACGCCCAAACCTACACCTAGGACACGCCCAAATCGACGCCATGGACACGCCCATAGTGACGCCCAAATGGACGTCATAGAGACCCCCAAATCGACACCTAGGACACGCCCAAATTGATGCCATAGACACGCCCAAATGGACGCCATGGAGACGCTCAAATAAACGCCATGGACACGTCCATAGTGACGCCTAGGACACGCCGAAATAAACGCCATGGACACGCCCATAGTGACGCCCAAATAGACACTATAGAGACCCCCGAAACAACAACTTCTGTATGTAGGAGGTGGGCGCGCAGGTAGGCGCGCGGGCAGGTAGTCGCGCAGGCATATATTTGTATATAGAATTATATAGAATTACATAGAATTAACTAAACGATGTACTGTTAATCACCTGAACTGTCCAATCATCAATATGACGTCAATTCCCAACGAAAATTAGTGTCAAGGTTCTGCCATGACTGCTAGCGTAGCAAAAGGCATAAAACGAGGTTTTGGGGACTAAAAGGCGGAAAAAGTCATCTTGGGAGTCTAAGACTATTTTGTGTCGCCGGGGCGCGGGGATGCAGGTAAGCAATTGATTTTTGGGCGTCTTTGACGTCTTGCGCATTTTCTGCCAATTGTGGCGCCCAGGCGCCACAAGACGCAACCCCATTTTTTGCTGATGAAACTGCGCAATTAGTGTTCAAAGCAATAAAAATTATCATGAAATTATTAGCGCTACTTCTACTATTTCCTAGATAGTACTTAAGCGTTCAGTATAGGATCAAGAAAATTTGCTCTATTGTAACCCCAGTTTACATGACCTTTTGCTAACCGCATAAGTATTGTCTTGGATTAATTCAAAATGTGTTTGGTCTTAAATTAATAGTTTGAAGAAAAAATAGGAGGCGATAAGTAATTTCGATTATATTTGACTCAAGCATAAAATACAACTGGCGAAGATATACGAAATGCAATAAAAATTGCACATGTTTTTTCAAACAATCAATTGAATAACCTTGCAGGATGTATTACGGTTGTTACGGGTATAAGAGATGGGGATCCAAAGACACAAGAGGAGGAGCCCTTCCCACACCACTATCACCCACTGGGCGCGCCAGAGAGGCACGTTATTGCCAGTATGGAGCCCAGTGCGGAGTTGCGGAATCCCCAGTAAACGAACCCGTTTTCGACCCCGAAAATAACCCCCGGAGCGTCAAAGCGCCGGCACAGGCGCTCTGGACACCGGTGGGTATATGAGGGGGCAATAGTGCGAGTTTGGAGTCAATCGGACCAAAACTGAGTGATCGGTGGAGGTAACGAAGAAGCTGACGCTGGTGGCGGGGGAAGGTAAGACTACCCGACACCTCCGGTACCGATCGTATCAGTCCTAATGTTGAGCCCTGCTCCTTGGTGATAGATACGATACAGGGAAAGAGTTGGCGGCGAAGTCGAGCCGGTACTAGGGGGTTATCAGGTAGGCTGATCGAAGACTCCTCATGACCACGAAGGCTGAGTGCATGCAAGCGGGATGTAACGTGAGGGATTTATGAAACGAATATATAGACATGGGTGTTTGGGTTTTAGACATGGGTGTTTGGTTTTTAGAAAAGGGTGTATAGAAACGTTTGGCGTTCTTGGCAGGTTTTCGGGGTCTTCGGGGTTTCGCATCTAGAATCATGTAATTGTAATAGTTAGTCCGCGAGACATGGGCGCGGGATATAAATACGGTGTCATTCTCCGACTTTGTTGAAATCATCAGCGACGAAGAAAGAGTCTTATCGATATAATAACTATTCTATTCGATCTATACGCTTTATCTTTCAGGACTTAGTGATTCCGGGAAGACTTTACTTGAACACTTCGTTGAAGACTTTACTTGAACTACTTCGTTGATTACCATTGAGGACTAGCAGTGGACAACTGAGACTGACAGTACCGCATTGACTGAAGAGACCTCGTTCCTCTCTACCTTTGTAGTTAGCGCTTCGAACTCCTAGCTCTTTACGAGACTGCTCAGGTTGTCTGGTGCGACACCCTAATAGTATATCGATAACTCCAAGTTCACCTGGAGTTTTCCAGAATCACACGTCGAACCTATATACCTTACCTACAATGGCTGCAAGACTAGGAACCGTGGAAGAAGACTCCGTCATGGGGGAATCTCCCGTTTTTAGCCGAGATGACAGCCCAGATCCACTATCACTGCGAAGAGCTGGCAGACGCACGGCCGGCTCTAGCACAATGGATAGGTTGGAACAATTCCTACAAACACACGAAGCCGAGATGGCCGGATTGTCGGCCGCGGGCAAAACCATATGGGACCAACTACACAGAACCCGGGAAAAGTTCCAGGAAGAGAACAGATTGTCAAACATCGCTGCTCAAGCGGTGAAGACAAATCTCGACCAGTTGGCCCGGATGTTCAAAGAGCTCGCTGAAGGCCGAGAATTCGAAAAACAACAAGCAGCCGCCATCGCGGCCATGGAGAGGGAAGCTTTGGAAGCCGCCCACCTTCAAACCCAGCAACAACTATATGCCACCCAGGTGGAGATCGAGAAGCTCCGGGAGCAGGCAAAACAGTCGGTGGGAGAAGTCATCGAGAGTCAGAAGAAGCAAGCCAAAGGGCACAAGGAGCAGATGGCCGAGATGCAAAGGCAGATAGACCTACTTCTGACTGCCGACCGATCCAACGCGCCAGACCCATCAATCTATCCACCCGCTGGGGAAGAAGAAGAGTTTGTGGTCGGGGGAGGAAGAATGCCGCCAGGAGGTAACGGCGGAGGAAGAGCACCTCCGCCGCCGGAAGAGAATGGAGGAAAAAAGGACCCCTCGGATGACGGGTCAAGCCACCATGGGAGAAGGGCGGGAGGCGGAGGAAGAGGAAGACGGTCAGAGTCGCCGGAGGAAGATAGAGAACGGGACTCCTTGGCCAAGGTGCCCTTTGAGTTTGACAACCCCAGAAGCCACAACCCTGGCACTGGCTCCTAGAGTCTGAGATCTATTTTGAAAACGTCCCGCAAGTTCGGAACGATAAGCAGAAGGTCCTATTCGCGAGAACCTATCTGAGGGCTGGCTAAGGAATGGTTCGCCAATTACCATGAGGTTCACATCTGGCGGACCAAAGCGGCCCGGACTTCTGCACCTGGGAACGCTTTAGACAGGAAATCCGGGGAAGATTAGGTCAGCTACTTGGGAGGCGCTAGGCGCCAATGGACCACCTGAAGTACCAATCCAGCATCTCCGACTACCATCTCACCAAGATGGAGATCCTCAACCAACAGCGCACAAAGCGGGGCAGCATATCGTAAAGCATTGCTGACCGGCCTTCCGAAGAAATTTGGGACCGACACTTTCGAAGTTTGAGCGGCGAAGACGATGCCCACTTTCTGGCTCAGCTGGAGAGGGCAGGAAAGGCCCATGAAAGTTTTTTGGAGCAGAAGAGGTTGTTGGGGAACCCGTCAGCAAGGGCACCACCCAGGAAGGAGGAGAAGAGGAGGCCTGGGTTCCAGATTAAGGGACGGGCCCAGGAGGGACAGAAGACTGAGTCCAGTCGACCCGGAGGAGGGTCGAATACCCCAGGTAGCGCCCGCTCTAGCCAGGATAACAGACCACTGCATTCCAGCTATGATGAGGCCACCAGGGGCATCCCCAAGTCCCTTCTGGAACAGAGAAAGACGAAAGGAGAATGTGCTCGCTGTGGTAGGAAGGGTCACCTGTGGCGCTGGTGCCGTCAGAACCCCAACTCCGGCGCGGCTGTCTCTGCTCTGGGCCAGAAGCGCGGTCGTGAAGAGGAGGATGAGGAAATGAAAGATTCACCAGCTCCCCCGCCGGAAAAGAAGAAGAGGCATAGGTCCAAGAAGAAGTCGGTCGCGGTGGCAGCAACCTCCACGTCGACAGGGCCAGCCTATGTGCCGGAGTTAGGGTCGGAGTCTGAGGTGGATTTTGATATGGGTTTTTAGAAGGGGACTCTGATGAGTCAGGTCAAGAGCTCCCCCAGATTGCAATGTTGTCACTGACGGAAGAAGAAACAAAAAAAATATTAAAAAGAAAAAGGCCGGAAGAGGGGGCGTCCTCTCCGATGAAAAAACAACGAATTTCCTTTGAACCCATTCACGGGTCACGACCTATCGGTAAATTTTCTATTGGGTTTTTAGATTTCTTATTTCCTTGTCGGGTTTTGTTGGATACCGGGGCGACGGGTCCAGTTATATCTTCTGCTTTTGTTTCTGCGTTTTCTGTCCCAAAGGTGAAAAGAGACGTCCCGGCCAGAGTTATGGGTTTTACAGGGGAAGTAATGGAGGGCACGGGACAAGCCTTTACTGTAATGTTGAATATTATTTCTGGGGGGCATAAGTCCGAGCTCTCCTTCGAGATAGCACCACTACCTAGCGGCATTGACGCCATTCTACCAGCGTGGTGGCTACAGGAGCACAAGCCGGCTATTGCCCCAAATGGGGAAGTAACCTTTCATGGAGAATTTTGCAAGACCCGATGCTTCACTGACCAGAAAGAAATTTCAGTGGTTCTAGATGACGACGTACTGGATGATCCGGAGGCACTATTTATCGGTTCTATATCCGCGGACACAGTAGAAATCGACTTGAAAACAGTCATCCCGGAGCGATACCATCCGAAGCTCCAAGCCTTCCTCAAGTCCGAAGCCGATAAGTTGCCACCGCACCGGGCCTCCGATCACAGTATCGATCTAGAACCTGGTCAGCAACCTCCCTGGGGACCCATCTACTCCCTTTCCGAGGTTGAATTAAAAGTCTTAAGGGAATACCTGGAAAAGATGTTACGCTTGGGTAAAATCAGGCCTAGCAAATCTCCGGCAGGAGCCCCCATATTATTTGTGAAGAAGAAGGACGGGAGTCTTCGGCTATGCGTCGACTACCGGGGCCTGAATCGCGTCACCATTAAGAATCGGTATACTCTACCCTTAGGAGAGGAATTGAGAGACCGCATTTCGGGCGCGAAGATATTTTCCAAGATTGACCTCAAGGAGGGATACAACCTGGTCCGGATCAAGCAGGGTGACGAGTGGAAAACGGCGTTCAGAACTAGATATGGACACTATGAGTACCTGGTCATGCCATTTGGGCTGACCAACGCGCCCGCCACCTTCCAGGCACTAATAAACGATATCCTTAGAGAATTTCTGGACCAAGGGGTGGTAGCATACCTCGACGACATCCTGATCTACAGCAAGGACGAAGCCGAACACGAGGAACTAGTCAATAAAGTACTGGACAAGCTCATCGAAAACAATTTAGTGGCCAACCCCAAGAAGTCTTTCTTTCATCAAAAAATCATCGATTTTCTCGGATTCGTGTTAAGTGAAGAAGGAGTAGCAATGTCAACGGATAAGGTGGAAGAAGTCTTGAAGTGGGAATCCCCGAGGACCGTCAGGGACGTTCAAGTTTTTATGGGATTCGCCAATTTTTACCGGAGGTTTATACGTAACTATTCCGGGGTCTGTAGTCCCATCACTAACTGTCTACGTGGCGATGCTAAGAACTTCTCCTGGACTAGCGCGGCGGCGGCCTTTCTGAAGCTCAAGATCCTCTTCACGACTGCACCGATCTTGGTACATTTTTCACCAGACGACAGTCCGTTGTGGAAAGCAGACATAGCGACTTTGCATTAGGCGCAGTCTTCTACCGCAGGTAGTTGACGGCAAGCTTCATCCTGTGGCCTTTACTCCGCAAGCTCAACCCAGCCGAACTTAACTTCTGACGTATGGGACAAAGAAATGCTTTCGATATCGTTGCGCCTTTAAAGAATGGCGGCGCTACCTGGAAGGACAAATACACTGTCTTAGTATATACCGACCACCAGAACCTCCAATATTTTACAACCACCAAGGTCCTGAATCGAAGACAGGCACGATGGGCAGAAGTTCTTGCGGAGTTCAATTTTAAAATTATCTACAGGCCAGGATCGAAGAATGGGAAAGCCGATGCATTGTCAAGACGTCCGGAGTACCGCCGTGAAGGGGGGGGCGCGCAGCCAGTTGAGAGGTTATTGAAGCCTGGACAGTTGGTAGGGATGGAAGGATATATGATTTCTGCGGCTTCGCTCGCCGGCAAAGAAGTGGTAGACTGGTCCAAGGATTTTCTGGACCTGGTTAAGGAGGCAGGAGAGAAGGACGAGGCATGGAAGGAAGTGGAAAGGAAAAAGGGGTCTGGGGAATTGAAGGAATTCACGGCTAAGGAGGGGTTACTCTTTTTCAAAAACCGCCTATATATACCCAACAGCGACGCGTTGAAAATCCGAATCGCGCAATCAGAACACGACTCTAAGGTAGCAGGACACTTCGGTCAGGATAAGACATTGGAGTTAATTACACGTAACTTCTACTGGCCAAAGATGAACGAATGGATAGACGACTACGTACGCTCATGCGACGACTGCCAACGAAACAAACCAAGTAGGCACCGCAAGTATGGAGCGTTACTTCCTCTTGAAACACCTCACACCGTATGGTCGTCCATATCAATGGATTTCATTGTTCAGCTACCAGAATCCAAGGGTTATACGCAAATATGGGTAGTAGTAGACCGGTTCTCGAAGATGGCTCATTTTATTCCCCTCCCAGGCACGGCGTCCTCCCAGGATTTGGCCAAAGTATTCCTGGCTCAAATCTGGCGCATTCACGGACTACCTCTAGATATAGTTTCCGACCGCGATGCCAAGTTCACGTCAAGCTTCTGGGCCTCTCTAATGGAACTATTGGATATCAAGCTTCGTATGAGTACCGCTTTCCACCCTCAAACCGATGGTCAGACCGAGCGGGTTAATCAAACGTTGGAGCACTACCTCCGGGCATTCTGCAATTACGAACAAAACGATTGGGCTGAACTACTTCCGCTGGCCGAATACGCATACAATAACTCCGTAACCTCTGCGACGGGACAATCTCCCTTCTATACCAATTACGGATACAACCCTCGAACGAATTGGCCAACGGAGAATGAAGTAGTCAACCCCACCAGCGACCTCTATGCCCACTTTATACGAGGAGTGCACGATGCCGCCCGACACAAACTCACCATCGCAAGGGAAAGAATGGGAAAATACTATGATAGGAAGAGAGAGACACCACCGACGTTCAGGATAGGGGATAAGGTTATGCTTAATGCGGTCAACCTCCGAACCCGTCGTTCCACCAAGAAACTAGATCATGAAAAGATGGGGCCATTTGTCATCAAACGATTGGCGGGAAAGCGCGCTTGCGAGTTGGACCTCCCTCCTCAAATAAAGGTCCACCCTGTGTTCCACATCGAATTATTGGAACCATACCGAGTCAGCGCTATCCCCGGACGAGAACAACGACCCCCTACCCCTGACGTGGTGGATGCCGAAGGAGAAAAGTTGTATGAGGTGGAGAGAATCATAGGGAGCAGGAAGAGTAGGAAAGGAGTAGTGGAATATCTGGTGAAGTGGCGGGGTTATCCGGTTGGGGAAAGCACGTACCAAGTTATCGACGCTATGGATGAGGAGGTACTGACGCTTGTCTGAGACTTCCACCGAAAAAACCCCAAGGCCACGACGGACCAACGCCTGAGACTGTAGAGGTACCCTCCGCGGCTAAGTCCTTCCCCTCCACAGACACCACGGGTGATATGTGGAGAAGGTTTACTGGAACCACAGTCGGTCAGAAGATACTCTGAGGACAGAGCACCCTGAGAGGGGGGTAAGCTGTTACGGGTATGAGAGATGGGGACCCGAAGACAAGAGGAGGAGCCCTTCCCACACCACTATCACCCCACTGGACGCGCCAGAGAGGCACGGTGCTGCCAGTATGGAGCTATTAGGGTGTCGCACCAGACAACCCGAGCAGTCTCGTAAAGAGCTAGGAGTTCGAAGCGCTAACTACAAAGGTAGAAAGGAACGAGGTCTCTTCAGTCAATGCGATACTGTCAGTCTCGATTGTCCACTGCTAGGCCTCAATGGTAATCAAAGAAGTTATTCGGCGAAGTGTTCAAGTAAAGCCTTCCGAAATCACTAAGTCCAAAAGATAGATATATAGCGTAAAGATTCAGATAGAATATATTTTATATCGATAAGACTCTTTCTTCGTCGCTGATGATTTCAACAAAGTCGGAGAATGACGCTGTATTTATATCCCGCGCAAATGTCTCGCGGACTAACTATTACTATTACATGATTCTAGATCACGACCCAAGACCCTGAAAACCTGCCAAGAACGCCAAACGTTTCTATACACCCATTCTATAAAACCAAACACCCATGTCTAAAACCCCAAACACCCATGTCTATATATTCGTTTCATAAATCCCTCACGTTACATCCCGTTGCTGCATGCACTCAGCCTTCGTCAGTGGTCATGAGGAGTCTTCGGGATCTGCCTACCTGATAACCCCCTGGTACCGGGCTCGACTTCGCTCGCCAACTCTTTCCCATTTATCGTTATCTATCACCAAGGAGCATAGCTCACATTAGGACTGATACCGATCGGTACCGGAGGTGTCGGGTAGTCTTACCTTCCCCTGGGCGCCACCAGCGTCAGCTTCTTCGTTACCTCCACCGATCACTCAGTTTTGGTCCGATTGACTCCAAACTCGCACTAATGCTCCCTCATATACCCACCGGTGTCCAGAGCGCCCGTGCCGGCGCTTTGACGCTCCGGGGGTTATTTCTAGGGTCGAAAACGGGTTCGTTTACTAGGAATTCTGCAACTCCGCACTTGGGCTCCATACTGGCAGTTCCGTGCCTCTCTGGCGCGCCCAGTGGGTGATAGTGGTGTGGGGAGGGCTCCTCCTCTTGTGTCTTCGGATCGCCATCTCTTATACCCGTAACAGGAGCCCAGTGCGGAGTTGCGGAATCCCTAGTAAACGAACCCGTTTTCGACCCCGAAAATAACCCCCGGAGCATCAAAGCGCCGGCACAGTCGCTCTGGACACCGGTGGGTATATGAGGGGGCAATAGTGCGAGTTTGGAGTCAATCGGACCAAAACTGAGTGATCGGTGGAGGTAACGAGGAAGCTGGTGGCGCCCAGGGAAGGTAAGACCCGACACCTCCGGTACCGATCGGTATCAGTCCTAATGTTGAGCCATGCTCCTTGGAGATGATAGCGATACAGGGAAAGAGTTGGCGAATGAGGTTATCAGGTAAGCTGATCAACAGATGGGATTTATGAAGCAAATGTTTATGGGTGTTTGGGTTTATAGAATGGGTGTATAGAAACGCGTTTGGCGTTCTTGGCAGGTTTTCAGGGTCTTCGGGTCTCGTGATCTAGAATCATGTAATTGTAATAGTTAGTCCGCGTGACATTTGCGCGGGATATAAATACGGTGTCATTCTCCGACTTTGTTGAAATCATCAGCGACGAAGAAAGAGTCTTATCGATATAATAACTATTCTATACGCTTTATCTTTCAGAACTTAGTGATTCCGGGAAGACTTTACTTGAACGCTTCGTTGAAAACTTTACTTGAACTACTTGGCTGATTACCATTGAGGACTAGCAGTGGACAACCGAGACTGACAGTACCGCATTGACTGA
Organism: Morchella sp. 2018-W16; assembly: GCA_024713755.1. NCBI lineage: Eukaryota > Fungi > Ascomycota > Pezizomycetes > Pezizales > Morchellaceae > Morchella > Morchella sp. 2018-W16. The sequence goes on along the minus strand of JAMGYY010000012.1, from coordinate 1,187,321 downwards.
AGAGACCTCGTTCCTTTCTACTTTTGTAGTTAGCGCTTCGAACTCCTAGCTCTTTACGAGACTGCTCGGGTTGTCTAGTGCGACACCCTAATACTCGGGTATAGGTTCCCGCGAATAGGACCTTCTGCTTATCGTTCCGGAACTTGCGGGGTCGTTGCTCAAAGTAGATCTCACATTCTAGGAGCCAGTGCCGTAGGTTGTGGCTTCTGGGGTTGTCAAACTCAAAGGGCACCTTGGCCAGGGAAACCCGTTCTCTGTCTTCCTCTGGCGACTCTGACCGTCTTCCTCTTCCTCCGCCTCCTGCCCTTCTTCCATGGTGACTGGACCCGTCATCCGAGGGGTCCGGTTTTCCTCCATTTCCTTCCGGCGGCGGCGGCGCTCTTCCTCCTCCATTGTCCCCTGGCGGCGCTCTTCCTCCGCCAACCACAAACTCCTCTTCTTCTTCACCGGGAGGGTAGATCGATGGATCTGGGGCGTTGGAGCGGTGGGCGGTCAGGAGTAGGTCTATCTGCCTCTGCATCTCTGCCATCTGCTCTTGATGCCCTCGGGCTTGTAGCTTCTGGCTTTGGATGACCTCTCCTACCGACTGTTTTGCCTGCTCCCGGAGCTTCTCGCTCTCCATCTGGGTAGCATGTAGCTGCGGTTGGGTTTGGAGGTGGGCGGCTTCCAAAGCTTCCCTTTCCATGGTCGAGATAGCGGCGGCTTGCTGCTTCTCGAACTCTTGGCTTTCGGCGAGATCTCGGAACATCTCGGCCAGTCGGTCGAGGTTCGTCTTTACCGCCTGGGCGGCTATGTTCGATATCCTTTTGTCCGCCTGGGCCCTCTCCTGGGTTTTTCGGAGTTGGTCCCATATAGTTTTGCCCGCGGCCGATAATCCGGCCATCTGAGCTTCGTGTGCTTGTAGAAATTGTTCCAGCCTATCTATTGTGCTAGAACCGGCCGGGCGTTTGCCAGTTCTTCGCAGTGCTAGTGGGTCTGGACTGTCATCTCGGCTGAAAGTTGGAGATTCCCCCATGACGGAGTCTTCCTCTCCCACAGTGCTTAGCCTTGCAGCCATTGCGGATAAAAGGTATATAGGTTTGGAATGTGATTCTCGGAAAACTCCAGGTGAACTTGGAGTTATCGATATACTATTAGGGTGTCGCACCAGACAACCCGAGCAGTCTCGTAAAGAGCTAGGAGTTCGAAGCGCTAACTACAAAGGTAGAAAGGCGAGGTCTCTTCAGTCAATTCGTACTGTCGATCTCAGTTGTCACTGCTAGTCGCCAATGTCAGCGAAGTAGTTCAAGTAAAGTCTTAATGCGAAGTGTTCAAGTAAAGTCTTACGGAATCACTAAGTCTGAAAGATAAAAGCGTATAGATCGAATAGAATAGTTATTATATCGATAAGACTCTTTCTTAAATCGCTGATGATTTCAACAAAGTCGGGAGAATAGACACCGTATTTATATCGCGCCAATGTCGCGCGGACTAACTATTACAATTACGTGATTCTAGATCGAAACACGAAGACCCGAAAACCTGCCAAAACGTAAGCGTTTCTATACTGGCTTTTCTAAAACCAAACACCCATGTCTAAAACCCAAACACCCATGTCTATATATTAGTTTCATAAATCCCTCGCGTTACATCCGTTGCTGCATGCACTCAGCCGTCAGTGGTCGTGAGTCTTGGGATCTCTACCTGATAACCCCTGGTACCGGGCTCGACTTCATCGCCAACTCTTTCCCTGTATCGTTATCTATCACCAAGGAGCATGGCTCAACATTAGGACTGATACCGATCGGTGCGGAGGTGTCGGGTAGTCTTACCTTCCCCTGGGCGCCACCAGCGTCAGCTTCTTCGTTACCTCCACCGATCACTCAGTTTTGGTCCGATTGACTCCCAACTTGCACTATTGCCCCCTCATATACCCACCGGTGTCCAGAGCAACTGTGCCGGCGCTCTGACGCTCCGGGGGTTATTTTCGGGGTCGCAAACGGGTTCGTTTACTAGGGATTCTGCAACTCCGCACTTGGGCTCCATACTGGCAGTACCGTGCCTCTCTGGCCGCCCAGTGGGTGATAGTGGTGTGGGAAGGGCTCCTCCTCTTGTGTCTTCGGATCGCCATCTCTTATACCCGTAACAGCTTACCCCCCTCTCAGGGTGCTCTGTCCTCAGAGTATCTTCTGACCGACTGTGGTTCCAGTAAACCTTCTCCACATATCACCCGTGGTGTCTGTGGAGGGGAAGGACTTAGCCGCGGAGAATGCCTCTCTGATCTCAGGCGTTGGTCCGTCGTGGCCTTGGGGTTTTTCGATTGGAAGTCTCGGACAAGCGTCAGTACCTCCTCATCCATAAGCGTCGATAACTTGATGCGTGCTTTCCCCAACGGATAACCCGCCACTTCATAAGATATTCCTACTCCTTTCCTCTCTTCCTGCTCCCTATGATTCTCTCCACTCCTCATACAACTTTTCTCGCCCGGCATCCAGCGTCAGGGGTAGGGGTCGTTGTTCTCGTCGAGGATAGCGCTGACTCGGTATGGTTCCAATAATTCGATGTGGAACACAGGGTGGACCTTTATTTGAGGAGGAGGTCCAACTTCATAGCGCTTTCCATGTCGTTTGATGACAAATGGCCCCATTTTCTTATGATCTAGTTTCTTGGTGGAACGACGGGTTCGGAGGTTGACCGCATTAAGCATAACCTTATCCCCTATCCTGAACGTCGGTGGTGTCTCTCTCTTCCTATCATAGTATTTTCCCATTCTTTCCCTTGCGATGGTGAGCTTTTGTCGGGCGGCGTCGTGCACTCCTCGTATAAAGTGGGCATAGAGGTCACTGGTGGGGTTGACTACTTCATTCTCCGTTGGCCAATTCGTTCGAGGTTGTATCCGTAATTGGTATAGAAGGAGATTGTCCGTCGCAGAGATTCTGAGTTATTGTATGCGTATTCGGCCGTGAAGTAGTTCAGTCGTTTTGTTCGTAATTGCAGAATCTTGCGGAGGTAGTGTTCAAGTTTGATTAACCGCTTCGGTCGACCATCGGTTTGAGGGTGGAAGCGGTACTCATCTGACTTGATATCCAATAGTTCCATTAGAGGCCCAGAAGCAGCGTGAACTTGGCATCGTGATCGGAAACTATATCTAGAGGTAGTCGTGAATCTGCCAGATTTGAGCCAGGAATACTTTGGCCAAATCCTGGGAGGGCGCCGTGCCTGGGAGGAATAAAATGAGCCATCTTGAGAACGGTCTACTACTACCCATATTTGCATTATAACCCTTGGATTCTGGTAGCTGAACAATGAAATCCATTGATATGGGCGACCATCTGATTGTGAGGTGTTTCAAGAGGAAATGTATTTCCATACTTGCGGTGCCTACTTGGTTTGTTTAGTTGGCAGTCGTCGCATGGCGTCACGTAGTCGTCTATCCATTCGTTCATCTTTGGCCAGTAGAAGTTGCGTGTAATTACCTCCAATGTCTTATCCTGACGAAGTGTCCTGCTACCTTAGAGTCGTGTTCTGATTGCGCGATTCGGATTTTCAACGCGTCGCTGTTGGGTATGTATAGGCGGTTCTTGAAAAAGAGTAACCCCTCCTTAGCCGTGAATTCCTTCAATTCCCCAGACCCCTTTTTCCTTTCCACTTCCTTCCATGCCTCGTCTCTCTCTCCTGCCTCCCTAACTAGGCCCAGGAAATCCTTGGACCAGTCTATTACTTCTTTGCCGGCGAGCGAAGCCGCAGAAATCATATACTCTTCCATCCCTTCCAACTGTCCAGGCTTCAATAACCTCTCAACTGACTGCGCGCCCCCCCCTTCACGTCGGTACTCCGGACGTCTTGACAATGCATCGGCTTTCCCATTCTTCGATCCTGGCCTGTAGATAATTTTAAAATTGAGCTCCGCAGAACTTCTGCCCATCGTGCCTGTCTTGATTCAGGACCTTGGTGGTTGTAAAATATTGGAGGTTCTGGTGGTCGGTATATCTTAAGACAGTGTATTTGGGTCCTTAAGGTAGCGTCGCCCATTCTTTAAAAGCGACAGCGATACCGAGCATTTCTTTGTCCCATACGTCGTAGTTAAGTTCGGCTGGGTTGAGCTTGCGGGAGTAAAGGCCACAGGATGAAGCTTGCCGTCAACTACTGCGAGAAGCTACGATGCAAAATTAAACTGCGTCGTTTCCTAGCGGACTGTCGTTCTGGTGAAAAATGTACCAAGATCGGTGCAGTCGTGAAGAGGATCTTGAGCTTCAGAAAGGCGCTTGACGCGCTAGTCAGGAGAAGTTCTTAGCGTCATGGCGTAGACAGTTAGTGATGGGACTACAGACCCCGGAATAGTTACGTATAAACCTCCGGTAAAAATTGGCGAATCCCATAAAAACTTGAACGTCCCTGACGGTCCTCGGGGATTCCCACTTCAAGACTTCTTCCACCTTATCCGTTGACATTGCTACTCCTTCTTCACTTGAATCCGAGAAAATCGATGATTTTTGATGAAAGAAAAGACTTCTTGGGGTTGGCCACTAAATTGTTTTCGATGAGCTTGTCCAGTACTTTATTGACTAGTTCCTCGTGTTGACTTCGTCCTTGCTGTAGATCAGGATGTCGTCGAGGTATGCTACCACCTTGGTCAGAAATTCTCTAAGGATATCGTTTATTAGTGCCTGGAAGGTGGCGGATGCGTTAGTTAGCCCAAATGGCATGACTAGGTACTCGTAGTGTCCATATCTAGTTCTGAACGCTGTTTTCCACTCGTCACCCTGCTTGATCCGGACCAGGTTGTATCCCTCCTTGAGGTCAATCTTGGAAAATATCTTCGCGCCCGAAATGCGGTCTCTCAATTCCTCTCTTAAGGGTAGAGTATACCGATTCTTAATGGTGTGTGATTCAGGCTGATAGTCGACGCATGGCGAAGACTCGTCCTTCTTCTTCAAATAATATGGGGGCTCCTGCGAGATTTGCTAGGCCTGATTTTACGGCGTAACATCTTTTCCAGGTATTCCCTTAAGACTTTTAATTCAACGCCGGAAAGGGGAGTAGATGGGTCGGAGGTTGCTGACCAGGTTCTAGATCGATACTGTGATCGGAGGCCGGTGCGCGGCAACTTATCGGCTTCGGACTTGAGGAAGGCTTTGAGCTTTTGATGGTATCGCCTGATGACTGTTTTCAGGTCGATTTCCGTGTCCGCAGATATAGAGCCGATAAATAGTGCTCCGATCATCCAAAGACGTCATTATCTAGAACCACTGAAATTTCTTTCCCACAACAAGCATCGGCCTTGCAAAATTCTCCATGAAAGGTTATTTCCCATTTTAAAAGAATAGCCGCTTATGCTTCCTGTAGCCACCACGCTTAGAATAAGGCCAATGCCGCAGGTAGTGGTGCTTATCTCAAGGCGAGAGCTTGACTTACGCCCCAGAAATAATATTCAACATTACAGTAAAGGCATTCCCGCGGCCTCCATTACTCTCAGAAACCCATAACTCTGGTCGACGCCTTTTTCACCTTTGGGACAGAAAAGCAGAAACAAAAGCAGAAGATATAACTGACCCAAGTTCCCCGTATCCAACAAAACCCGACAAGGAAATAAGAAATCTAAAAACCCAATAGAAAATTTACCGATAGGTCGCGACTCTGAATGGCTCGCCTGAAAATCGTTGTTTCTTCATCGAGAGACGCCACCTCTTCCGCCTTTTTTTCTTTTCAATTTTTTTTTTCTTCCACAGTGACAACATTGCAATTTGAGTTTTGACCTGACTCCATCAGAGTCCCTTCTAAAACCCATATCGAAAATCCACCTCTGACTAATTCCCTAACTCCGAACATAGGCTGGCCCTGTCGATGTGAGGTTGCTTGCCACCGAATCCGACTTTTTCTGACCTATGCGCTTTTTTTTTCTCGGGTGAGCTGGTGAATCCTTCATTTCTCATCCTCCTCTTCACGCATCAAGGCTTCTGGCCCAAAGCAGAGACAGCAGCCGAGTTGGGGTTCTGACGGCACCAGCTACCACAGGTGACCCTTCCTACCACAGCGAAGACATTCTCCTTTCGTCTGCCTCTGGTCCAAAAAGGACTTGGGGATGCCCTTGGTGGCCTCAAAGCTGGAATGCAGTGGTCTGTTATCCCATTAACGGGCGCACCTTGTTCGACCTCCTCCGATCGACTGCCAGTGCCTCTGTCTTCTGTCCTTCCTGGGTCTGCCCCTTAATCTGGAACCGTCTCTCTCTCCTCTTTCCTAGGCGGTGCCCTTTGTCGACGGTTCCCCAACAACCTCTTCTGCTCCAAAAACTTTCATGGGCCTTTTCCTGCCCTTTTCCAGCTGAGCCACAAAGTGGGCATCGCTCTTCCGCCGCTCAAACTTTGAGTGTCGGTCCCAAATCTTTCGGGAAGGCCGGTCAGCAATGTTTACGATATGCTTGCCCCGCTTTTGCTGGCCATGATTGAGGATCTCCATCTTGGTGAGGTAGTCGGAGATGCTGGATTGGTATCTGAGGGTCCACTACGAATCTTCCCGACTTTTGTCTAAATCGCTCCCAGGTGCAGAACTCCAGGCCGCTTTGGTCATGTGAACCATAAACCATTCCTACCAGTCCTCAGAGGTTCGACCTTCTGCTTATCGCTCCGAACTTGCTGCTCAAAGTAGATCTCAGATTCTAGGAGCCAGTGCCGAGGTTGTGGCTTCTAAAGTTATCAACTAGGGCACCTTGCCCAAGGAGTCCCTTCTGTCCTCCTCCGGGCGAAGCCTCTGAGCCGCCTTCTCTCTCCTCCGCCTCCCCTGCCCTTTTTCCACAAGGTGGCTTGACCCACATCCGAGGGGTCTGGCTTTTCTCCATTTCTTCCGCTGGCGGCGGCGCTTCTTCCTCCTCCATTGCCCCTGGCGGCGCCTTCCTCCGCCAACCACAAACTCTCTTCTTCTTTCACCGTGAGGGTAGATCGATGGATCTGGGGCGCAAGGCGGTGGGCGGTCAGGAGTAGGTCTATCTGCCTCTGCATCTCTGCCATCTGCTCTGATGCCCTCGGCTTGTAGCTTCTGGCTTTGGATGACCTCTCCTACCGACTGTTTTGCTCTGCTCCCGAGCTTCGCTTCCATCTGGGTATGTAGCTGCGGTTGGGTTTGGAGGTGGGCGGCTTCCAAAGCTTCCTTTCCATGGTCGAGATAGCGGCGGTTGCTGCTTCTCGAACTTGGCTTTTCGGCGAGATCTCGAACATCTCGCCAGTCGGTCGAGGTTCGCCTTTACCGCCTGGCATGCTCGATATCCTTTTGTCCGCCTGGGCCCTCTCCTGGGTTTTTCGGAGTTGGTCCCATATAGTTTTGCCCGCGGCCGATAATCCGGCCATCTGAGCTTCGTGTGCTTGTAGAAATTGCTCCAGCCTATCTATTGTGCTAGAGCCGGCCGGGCGTTTGCCAGCTCTTCGCAGTGATAGTGGATCTGGGCTGTCGTCTCGGCTGAAAGTTGGAGATTCTCCCATGACGGAGTCTTCCTCTCCCACAGTGCTTAGCCTTGCAGCCATTGCGGATAAAAAGTATGTAGGTTTGAAGTGTGATTCTCGGAAAACTCCAGGTGAACTTGGAGTTATCGATATACTATTAGGGTGTCGCACTAGACAACCCGAGCAGTCTCGTAAAGAGCTAGGAGTTCGAAGCGCTAACTACAAAGGTAGAGAGGAACGAGGTCTCTTCAGTCAATGCGGTACTGTCAGTCTCAGTTGTCCACTGCTAGTCCTCAATGGTAATCAACGAAGTAGTTCAAGTAAAGTCTTCAACGAAGTGTTCAAGTAAAGTCTTCCCGGAATCACTAAGTCCTGAAAGATAAAGCGTATAGATCGAATAGAATAGTTATTATATCGATAAGACTCTTTCTTCGTCGCTGATGATTTCAACAAAGTCGGAGAATGACACCGTATTTATATCCCGCGCCAATGTCACGCGGACTAACTATTACAATTACATGATTCTAGATGCGAAACCCCGAAGACCCCGAAAACCTGCCAAGAACGCCAAACGTTTCTATACACCCTTTTCTAAAAACCAAACACCCATGTCTAAAACCCAAACACCCATGTCTATATATTCGTTTCATAAATCCTCACGTTACATCCTGCTGCATGCACTCAGCCTTCGCCGTGGTCACGGTGAGTTTTCTGATCAGCCTACCTGATAACCCCTTTAGTACCTCGACTTCGCCGCCAACTCTTTCCTGTATCGTTATTCATCACCACGAGCAGGGCTCAACATTAGACTGATACCGATCGGTACCGAGGTGTCGGGTAGTCTTACCTTCCCTGGGCCACCAGCCAGCTTCTTCACATCTCCACCGATCACTCGGGCTTTTGGTCCGATTGACTCCAAATCAAGACTATTGCCCCTCATATACCCACCGGTGTCCAGAGCGCCTGTGCCGGCGCTTTGACGCTCCGGGGTTATTTTCGTCTGAAAACGGCTTCACATTGGGATTCCGAACTCAAGACTGGGCTCCATACTGGCAGTACCGTGCCTCTCTGGCGCGCCCAGTGGGTGATAGTGGTGTGGGAAGGGCTCCTCCTCTTGTGTCTTCGGATCCCCATCTCTTATACCCGTAACAGGTAGTCGACGCATAGCCGAAGACTCCCGTCCTTCTTCTTCACAAATAAGATGGGGGCTCCTGCCGGAGATTTGCTAGGCCTGATTTTACCCAAGCGTAACATCTTTTCCAGGTACTCCCTTAAGACTTTCAACTCAACTTCTGAGAGGGAGTAGATGGGTCCCCAGGGAGGTTGCTGACCAGGTTCTAGATCGACATACGCGATCGGAGGCTCGGTGCGGGTAACTTATCGGCTTCGATTGCAGGAAGGCTTGAGCTTTGGATGATATTGTTCCTGGAATGACTGTTTTCAAGTCGATCTTCCTGTGTCCGCGATATAGAGCCGATAAACCATGCCTCCGGATCGCTCCAAGTACATCGTCATCTAGAACCACTGAAATTTCTTTTCTGGTCAGTGAAGCATCGGGTCTTGCAAAATTCTCCATGAAAGGTTATTTCCCATTTGGGCAATAGTCGCTTATGCTCCTGTAGCCACCACGCTGGTAGAATGGCCAATGCCGCTAGGTAGTGGTGCTATCTCAAGGAGAGCTTTCGACTTATGCCCCTAGAAATAATATTCAACATTACAGTAAAGGCTTGTCCTGCGCCTTCCATTACTCTGTAAAACCCATAACTCTGGCCGACGCCTTTTCACCTTGGGACAGAAAACGAGAAACAAAAGCAGAAGATATAACTGACCTGTCGCCCGGTATCCAACAAAACCCGACAAGGAAATAAGAAATCTAAAACCCAATAGAAAATTTACCGATAGGTCGTGACCCGTGAATGGGTTCAAAGGAAATTCGTTTTTTCATCGGAGAGGACGCCTCTTCCGCCTTTTTTCTTTTAATATTTTTTGTTTCTTCTTCCGTCAGTGACAACATTGCAATCTGGGGAGTTTGACCTGACTCATCAGAGTCCCTTCTAAAACCCATATCAAAATCCACCTCAGACTCACCCTAACTCCGCACATAGGCTGGCCCTGTCGACGCGGAGGTTGCTGCCATCACTGACCGACTTCTTCTTGACCTATGCCTTTTTTTCTTTTCCGGCGGGAGCTGGTGAATCCTTCATTTCTCGCCCTCCTCTTCACGCATCGCTTCTGGCCCAGAGCAGAGACAGCGCCGAGTTGGGGTTCTGTCGGCACCAGCGCCACAGGTGACCCTTCCTACCACAGCGAAGACATTCTCCTTTCGTTTTCTCTGCTCCAGAAGGACTTGGGGATGCCCTGGTGGCCTTATCATAGCTGGAATGCAGTGGTCTGTTATCCTACTAGAGCGCTACCTTATTCGACCTCCTCCCACGACTGACTCAGTCTTCTGTCCCTCCTGGGCCCGTCCCCCTTAATCTGGAACCCAGGCCTCTTTCTCCTCCTTCCGGGTGGTGCCCTTGTCGACATTCCCCAACAACCTCTTTTGTTCCAAGAAACTTTCATGGGCCTTTCTTGCCCTCTCCAGTTGAGCCACAAAGTGGGCATCGTCTTCTGCCGGCTCAAACTTTGAGTGTCGGTCCCAAATTTCTTCGGGAAGGCCGGTCAGCAATGTTTTACGATATGCTGCCCCGCTTTGCTGCGCTCGTTGGTTGAGGATCTCCATCTTGGTGAGGTAGTCTGAGATGCTGGATTGATACTTCAGGTGGTCCATTTTGAAAGCGGCGTCTAGCGCCTCCTGTGAGCTCACGAATCGCCCCCGGATTTCTTGTCTAAAGCGTTCCCAGGTGCAGAAGTCCGGCCTGCTCGTCCGCGATGTGAACCTCATGGTAATTGGCTAACCATTCCTTAGCCAGTCCTCGATAGGTTCCCGCTAATAGGACCTTCTGCTTGTCGTTCGAACTTGCGCGTTGCTCAAAATAGAACTCAGACTCTAGGAGCCAGTGCCGAGGGGGCTTCTGGGTTGTCAAACTCAAAGGGCACCTTGGCCAAGGAGTCCCGTTCTCTGTCTTCCTCCGGCGACTCTGACCGTCTTCCTCTTCCTCCGCCTCCTGCCCTTCTTCCATGGTGGCTCGACTCGTCATCTGACGGGTCCCTCTTTCCTCCATTTCCTCCCGGCGGCGGCGGTGCTCTTCCTCCATCACTTCCTCCCAGCGACGATGGTGCTCTTCCATCTCCGATCACAACTTCTTCCCCTAGGTCGCCAGGTGGTATTACCGATGGGTCTGGGGCGTTGGACCGGTGGGCGGTCAGGAGTAGGTCTATCTGTCTCTGCATTTCGGCCATCTGTTCCTTATGCCCTTTGGCCTGCTTCTTCTGGCCTCGATGACCTCTCCTACCGACTGTTTTGCCTGCTCCCTGAGCTTCTCAATTTCCACCTGGGTAGCATATAACTGTCGCTGGGTTTGGAGGTGGGCGGCTTCCAAAGCTTCCCTCCATGGCCGCGATGGCGGCTACTTGTTGCTTCAATTCTCGGTTTTCAGCGAGCTCTTTGAACATCCGGGCCAACTGGTCGAGATTTGTCTTTACCGCCTGGGCGGCGATGTTCGACAATCTGTTCTCTTCCTGGAACCTCTCCCGGGTTCTGTTTAGTTGGTGCCATATGGTTTTGCCCGCGGCCGACAATCCGGCCATTTCGGCTTCGTGTGTTTGTAGAAATTGCTCCAGCCTATCTATTGTGTTAGAGCCGGCCGGGCGTTTGCCAGCTCCTCGCACTGATAGTGGGTCTGGGCTGTCGTCTCGGCTGAAAGTTGGAGATTCCCCCATGACGGAGTCTTCCTCTCCCACAGTGCTTAGCCTTGCAGCCATTACGGATAAAAGGTATGTAGATTTGAAATGTGATTTTCGGAAAACTCCAGGTGAACTTGGAGTTATCGATATACTATTAGGGTGTCGCACTAGACAACCCGAGCAGTCTCGTAAAAAGCTAGGAGTTCGAAGCGCTAACTACAAAGGTAGAAAGGAACGAGGTCTCTTCAGTCAATGCGGTACTGTCAGTCTCGGTTGTCCACTGCTAGTCCTCAATGGTAATCAACCAAGTAGTTCAAGTAAAGTTTTCAACGAAGCGTTCAAGTAAAGTCTTCCCGGAATCACTAAGTTCTGAAAGATAAAGCGTATAGAATAGTTATTATATCGATAAGACTCTTTCTTCGTCGCTGATGATTTCAACAAAGTCGGAGAATGACACCGTATTTATATCCCGCGCAAATGTCACGCGGACTAACTATTACAATTACATGATTCTAGATGCGAGACCCCGAAGACCCTGAAAACCTGCCAAGAACGCCAAACGTTTCTATACACCCATTCTATAAACCCAAACACCCATGTCTAAACATTCGTTTCATAAATCCCTCACGTTACATCCCGTTGCTGCATGCACTCAGCCTTCGTCAGTGGTCATGAGGAGTCTTCGGGATCAGCTTACCTGATAACCCCCTGGTACCGGGCTCGACTTCGCTCGCCAACTCTTTCCCAATATCGTTATCTATCACCAAGGAGCATGGCTCAACATTAGGACTGATACCGATCGGTACCGGAGGTGTCGGGTAGTCTTACCTTCCCCTGGGCGCCACCAGCGTCAGCTTCCTCGTTACCTCCACCGATCACTCAGTTTTGGTCCGATTGACTCCAAACTCGCACTATTGCCCCCTCATATACCCACCGGTGTCCAGAGCGACTGTGCCGGCGCTTTGACGCTCCGGGGTTATTTTCAGGGTCGAAAACGGGTTCGTTTACTAGGGATTCCGCAACTCCGCACTGGGCTCCATACTGGCAGTACCGTGCCTCTCCGGCGCGCCCAGTGGGTGATAGTGGTGTGGGAAAGACTCCTCCTCTTGTGTCTTCGGATCCCCATCTCTTATACCCGTAACACCGAGGGCTGGCAAAGGAATGGTTCGCCAATTACCATGAGGTTCACATGCTATAACAGAGCCACAAGCGGTTAGGAGAATAGTTCTCACCCGGCCTGTTATAGGCCCAGAGTCATTGATAGAATTCAGCAGTTACAGTGATAGGAAAAGTACCTGTAGTGAGGACCGCAACCTGCTACAAGTGTACCTACCTTCTGACTGCTAGGGTGGAGATCTATTCATGAAAGGATAGGCTGACGAGTCTAGGCCCTGTCAATGAATAGAGGGCCGGCTAGAGAGGTCTCTAAGTGCCGGACATCTCCAGGATCCCTCTGTGCAAGAGTAGCCCTGCTGTGAGCGGCAGAGGTTATGCCCGGAATAATCTATAATGAGTTATAGCTCTGCAGCCACCTAGGGAAGATTACCTGAGCGGAGACTCATCTAATGCAGGCCCGGAGCTGTGTGACAGCCAGGCTGCAGGTGATCCTTGACCCCGGCTAAGGGTGCTTACTCTAGGACCGGAAACACCCGCTAGCGCTTAGGGAGAAGCGGGGTAGCGGAGGAATAGTTTCCCGGTCCAAAGACAGAGTTTTCACCGGAACTTAGTAAGAACGATGGAATGCAGGAAAAGGAGAGATTTGGAGTATAAGTACTCATCTCCGTTTTCGCCCATCTGTTCGGATTTTCTCATCATCAGTTGTAACAAGCGGAAGAAGACCCTTAAGATTATTCTAAGTCTACCCAGAAGAATCTTTACTCTCTAAACCTGATTTCTATCTTCTATCGGCCCTCTTGCTTCCTACACTCTTGTTAGTAGAGGCAGAGCCCCGTCACATTATAATCTTAAAGGCTTCAATTACCTTTAGAGATTATCTTCCTCCAAGACCAAAAATGTCAGCTCTACCAGCCCCAGAACTGCCACTTCAGATTGAATGGCAGCCCAGACCTTTACAACTGGAGGCTTCGGCACAGCTACAATTGGTCAAGAACCCCAGGACAGCGCTACAAGCCTACATTCCCGGCTGTGAGCCTACCTGGCAAGATACGGACCTGGTCACCTACGAACAGTTCTTCCGGGAACTCCAGATCTACCTCCAGCACCGTCTACAACAGGAACTGAACAGAGGAGCTCAGGCTCTTGTTCTCATCCACGAGCGGCAGCAAGTGGAGGCAGAACTCATGAGGCAGGCTCTGACCTTCATGAGGGACCAGGTCAGTTCGCTTCAGCATGAGCTGAGGCTATTTGTGGAAAGGGATGACCTCAATCCGGATGCCATGGATATTGAATGGACCAACCCGGTCATCCCTCCCAACTACATCACTGAGATCCAGAAGGCCATCAACGAAGGAAAGCTACAAGTGGCTAGGCCCGGGACCCCCAGACCTCCCTCCCGGGTATCCTCGAGAGCAGGAAGCAGGGCTCCAAGGAGACAACCGTCCCTGTTTGCCTCCTTCCCCAGGCACCAGCAAGGCCCCATAGTACCGGTGGTCATGCCTCAGGTGGGAGCCTCACCGCTTCCTCCTCCCAGGAGAAGACAGCCCTTCTCAGGCCTGGGTCTCAGTTTCGAAGGGGTAGAATTTGAAGAGGAAGGAAGTCCTCTGTCTCCAGCTCCCCCTCTGACAGAAAACCCCGGTGGACTGTCAGAACCCCCGGAGGTACCGATCCTGCCTCCTCCCACACCTCCACCAGCATCAGGTGGAAGTGGAGGCAACCCTCCTCCTCCTCCGGTGGCCCATGGTGGTGCCCCCGGGGATGATCCAGACAGCTCGGACTCGGAACCAGAAGGGAACGACAGGAAAGCCTGGCGGAAGTACCTCAAGAAGAAGCTTGAGAAACAGCAGAGAGATCTGTTTGCTCTCTTGGTCAATCATCGGCCACCTCTTGAGCAACCCCGCCTTCCTCAGTCCACCAAGGCCCGAGATCCCAAGGCTCCTCCACCTTCTAAGTTTAGAGGTGAAGCAGAACAGGTCGAAACTTTCCTCCGGCAATGTGAGAATGTGTTCTCCATTGAGAGCCAGTCCTTCCTGGCAGATGAGGTTAAGATCCGGTATGCCGGTAATCTCATGGAAGGAACGGCAGCAATCAAGTGGTATGAGGCCTATCACAATTCAATAGACCAAGCCTCTGCCAACCGGATAGCTGGAAGACCTGTGAGGCTAGATGAGCGCTGGAAGATGTGGGATTCCTTTGTGGAATCCTTTAGGGCAGCCTTTGGCTTTCATCTCTAGAGATGAGGCGGTAGCCCACTGGAACACCCTGACCCACACCAAGAAGGAAGGAATAGACTCCTTCCTGAATACCATTATTCAGTTGATGTGGAAGACCGGCTATGAAGGACAGCTGGTAGATGATAAGATCCAAGGCTCCCTCCTCCCGGAACTAGGCTTAAGTTGGGCTCTCTTTAATCCCAAGCCTAGGACCTTGATGGAAAGGATCACAGCTCTTAGGGAGCTGGGGCACACACACGAGCGGTACCAGGCGGCAGCAGATAGAGCTCCGGCCAGGACCCAGAAGGAACCCAGCAATGCTAAGGCCCGGCAGTCCAAGGGAAAGAAAGAAGCCTCAGGCTCTTCTGCACCTAAGGAGACCACCGGATCTAAGGACAAGGCTGTGGAACTGAAGGGTATCCCGGGGGATATTCTGGAAGAAAGAAGAAAGGCTGAAGTATGCTTGAAGGTAAGACCTTCCGGTACTCCCCTGTGAGGTAGAGTGCATAGACTGACTTGTGCAATAGTGCGGCAAGTCCAGACACAAATGGACCACGTGTTGGTCCAAGGAACCTACTACTGTCCGAGTGGCAGCTGTGAAAGTACAAAGAAAGCGGAAAAGAGGATCTGGCTCCGGGGATAAAACCCAGGAACCATCTGATAAGAAAGCTAAGGTTGCTGCGGTAGCTGCAGAACAACCATTCAATGTACTTCCAGAAGGGATAGATGATTTCATTTTTGAACCCGGAGCAGGGTCAGACGATGATATAATCTGGTAGTGTCTGTTTAGAAAAGTCTATGTATACTATTATTCTTCATATTTATTTTGTTTGGGTTTTGGTTTCTCTATTTGGAAATATATATATTTGTTATTTTGAAATACGTTCCCGAAATTGCGGAGAATGACAGGGAAGGAGATTGCTACATAGCATTGCCTCTTTACTTGAGAAAAGTATAAAGAGAGCAGCAGCTGCCGCATTCCTTCTCGATCATCAGTGAACCTTCAAAGAAAAACTTATATCTATATTCCATACCTACTTTATAATGCAAAGCCTAAAGAGAGAGAAACAACCCCTGAGAAAACCTCCAAACGGAGAAGAGGAGAAGCAAGCCTTCCACTCCCTACCTGTGCACGGTAAGAGACCAGTGCTAGAGGCAAAATTGTCTTGGACAATTATGGAAAGGTTGAAGGCTCCCAAGGGAAATTCCTTCTGGACACCGCTGTACAGGACCTATCCTGAGCCAGGAGTTTGTCAGAAAGAATGGAATACCCTTAGTGCGGAGGATCAACCACTGACAATGTATGATGCTCAGGGAGATGTCATGATGGGAAGCGGACAGTATTACACTCATCCGCTCCACATGAGCATGGGGAACCATAAGGAGACTCTCGATGGGAGGTAGCCTCTTTGAAGCTGGAATCTCCGTTACCTGCCAATTGTTTGGGCAAGGAAGCATAACCCGACATTAATTGGGAACTCAATACCATAAGCTGGAGGAGTGACTACTGCAAGCAGAATTGTCTACCAGCGGCCCTTGCTGTGGAACCCGTCTCTATCTATCAAATGTTAGAAGAGGGAGAGGTGTACCACTTAGTAGCGCCATTTGGCATGATGAGAACGGTGTGAATGTGGAAATAAGAATTCTCAAGACACCGGCAATGGGCACATGTGTTCAGCAGAGAGAAGGCAGAGGAGTTACCTCCGCATTCTGCTAATGATCTTAAGATCAAGACCCTGCCTGATTCTACAATTCCCTTTGGCCCATTATACCCATGTTCCGCTCCAGAGTTGAAGGCCCTTAAGGAGTACCTGACCAAAGAATTGGCTACAGGAAAGATCTCCAGATCTAATAGCCCGGCAGCGGCGCCCATATTGTTCATACCAAAGAAGGATGGCAAGATTGTGTTGACTACCGAGGCTTGAACAAGGTTACTGTAAAAGACAAGTACCCGCTACCTATCATGAGCGAGCTCAGAGACAGGTTGTTCAAAGCCCAGGTTTTCACAAAGATAGACCTAAAGAATGGCTTCAATTTGATCAGAATAGCCGAGGGGGACGAGTGGAAAACCGCTTTCAGAACCCGCTATGGCCTGTATCAGTACAATGTGATGCCATTTGGTCTATGCAATGCCCCTTCTGCCTTTCAGGCTATGATCAATGATGTGCTAAAGGACCTACTGGATGAAGGAGTGATCGTCTATATTGATGATATCCTCATCTACTCGGAGACTATGGAGGAGCATGTTGATCTTGTCAATAAGGTCTTGCAACGGCTATCAGAGAATAAGCTATGTGCATCCATTGACAAGACCTCCTTCCATGCCTCGGAGGTAGAATACCTGGGCTATCACCTCTCACATCAAGGAGTGTCAATGTCAGAAGAGAAGGTTGAGGCAGTTAGGGAATGGCCGGAACCCAAGAACGTTAAAGGGATCCAGGCATTTTTAGGATTTGCCAACTTCTACCGGCGCTTTATCAAAGGCTTCAGTAGAATCTGCAAACCCCTAACTGATCTCCTGCAAGATGGTAAGAAATGGCATTGGACCGCAGCTTGTACACAGGCCTTTCAGGATCTGAAGGACCGGTTTACTAGCGCTCCGGTGCTTGCTCATTTTGACCCTACTAGGAGAACGGTGGTCGAAACTGATGCCAGTGACTTCGCAAAGGGAGCGGTGCTCTCTCAGTATGGAGATGATGGGAAACTACATCCGGTAGCTTTCTATTCTAAGAAGTTCTCTCCTGCTGAGATCAATTATGACATTCACGATAAAGAAATGGGAGCTATTGTAGCCTCTTTCCGGGAATGGGAGCACCTGCTAAAATCCTGTGAGCAGGAGGTCACGGTTTTCACAGACCACAAGAACTTGGAGTATTTCAATTCTACCAAAGTTCTCACTAGACGGCAGGCTAGATGGTCTGAGGACCTAGCAGGCTACAATTTCAAAGTTGTCTACAGGCCCGGGGAGAAGAATGGCAAACCTGATGTGCTATCAAGGCGCTGGGATCACCGCCGGAGAGGGAGTGAACCTCTGCAGCCGGAGCCACAGATGTTTTTCAGGCCAGGTCAATTGGTTTTGGACACTGCTAGATTAGCGGCAGTGAAAGTCAACCAGTTGCAATCTTCATTCATGAACCGCTTACATGAAGCTGTTAAGTTGGATAAAGATTGGCAGTTAGTGCACCGCTCTCTGGTTGAAAGAAGACCTAATTTGGACCAGAACTTGTCTGTCAAGGACGGCCTTATCTTCTATAAGAATAGATGGTATATCCCCAGTGACAAGAAGCTCCGGATGGATATCCTGACCGATACCCATGACTCTAAAGTGGCTGGACATTATGGTCAATTTAAGACACTAGAGCGGGTGAAAAGTAACTTCTTTTGGTCAAAGATGGACCAAGATGTCGATGAATATGTCCGCTGTGATAGCTGCCAGGAATAAAACATCTAGACACAAGAAGTTCGGTATGCTCCAGCCTCTGGAGATACCTTATCGGCCATGGACTTCTATCTCTATGGACTTCATTGTGGGATTACCGGAGTCTAAGGGATTTACTAAGATCTGGGTAATAGTGGACCGCTTTTCTAAGATGGCTCATTACATCCCACTCCCGACTCTTAATAAAACAGAAGATCTGGCTGGATTGTTCTTGAAGGAAGTCTGGAGACTCCATGGGTTACCTGATGACATAGTCTCGGACAGAGATAGCAAGTTTCTCTCTCATTTTTGGCAATCTCTCATGAGCCTCCTCAATGGGAAGCTGAAAATGCCTACTTGCTCCACCCCCAAACAGACTGCCAAACAGAAAGAGTTAACCAGACCCTGGAACATTACCTGCGGAGTTATTGTTCATATCAACAGGATGACGGCAGATCTCTTGCCTCTGGCAGAGTATGCATATAACTTCGGCGGTCTCTGAGTCTACCAAAGTATCGGCATTTTACGCCAACTATGGTTATGAACCCAGGACTAACTGGCCGGCGCCACGGGAAGGTGTTGAAGTTAGCAACCCAGCAAGCGAGGTCATGATCTCTCAATGGGAATCTATCTGGCAAAAGATGCAAGAAAAAGGCTAGGATAGGATGATGTGTGGTGGTATGATAAACATGCACTGGCACCTCCGGAGATCAAGCCGAGATGAAGTATCGTTAGATCGGCGCAATGTGCAAACAAAGCGGCCAATGGGAAAGCTGGATCAGAAGAAGATGGGACCTTTCAAGGTCATTGAAGCTTATAGGCCCCGTGCCTACAAGCTCGCTTCTTCCTCCTCAGATGGCTTATACACCCGGTCTTTCATGTCTCTCTCCTAGAACCTTATAGAGCACCAGTAGACCCGAGAGAAGAGTTCCTCCGGAACCAGAGGAGATTGCAGGAGAAGAAAACTGGCAGGTCCGGGAAGTAGCCGATAGCCTGGTCAATAGGCTTCGGAGAAGAGTAGAATACTTAGTGCTATGGGAAGGATATGAGAACGAGGATGCTACATGGGAACCTTACGAGCATCTCAAGGAGAATGCTGAGAATGCCCTCCGAGATTTTCACATGAGGTACCCTAGGAAACCTAGAGACAAGCGGCTCGAGGGAGTAGATCTTTGAAATTTTTATCTGTACCTTAGTCACGGAAATTCTTGTAAAGATAGGTTGAATAAATTGTTACTGAATCTTGGAGACCAAGATCCTGAGATAAGGAGTAGTATAACAGAGCCACTAGCAGCTAGGAGAATAGTTCTCGCCCGGCCTGTTATAGGCTCAGAGTCATTGATAGAATTCAGCAGTTACAGTGATAGGAAAAGTACCTGTAGTGAGGACCGCAACCTGCTACAAGAGTACCTACCTTCTGACTGCTAGGGTGGAGATCTATTCATGAAAGGATAGGCTGACGAGTCTAGGCCCTGTCAATGAATAGAGGGCCGGCTAGAGAGAGGTCTCTAAGTGCCGGACATCTCCAGGATCCCTCTGTGCAAGAGTAGCCCTGCTGTGAGCGGCAGAGGTTATGCCCTAATAATCTATAATGAGTTATAGCTCTGCAGCCACCTAGGGAAGATTACCTGAGCGGAGACTCATCTAATGCAGGCCCGAGCTGTGTGACAGCCAGGCTGCAGGTGATCCTGACCCCGGCTAAGTGCTTTAGGATCGAAACACTCGCTAGCTTAGAGAGTAGCGGAGGAATTGTTTCCCGGTCCGAAGACAGAGTTTTCACCGGAACTTAGTAAGAGCGATGGAATGCAGGAATAGGAGAGATTTGGAGTATAAGTACTCATCTCCGTTTTCGGCCCATCTGTTCGGATTTTTCTCATCATCAGTTGTAACAAGCGGAAGAAGACCCTTAAGATTATTCTAAGTCTACCCAGAAGAATCTTTACTCTCTAAAACCTAGTTTCTATCTTCTATCGGCCCTCTTGCTTCCTACACTTTGTTAGTAGAGGCAGAGCCCCGTCACACATGCGCGGACCAAACGGCCCGGACTTCTGCACCTGGGAACGCTTTAGACAAGAAATCCGGGGGCGATTCATAAGCTCGCAGGAGGCGCTAGAAGCCGCTTTCAAAATGGACCACCTGAAGTACCAATCCAGCATCTCCGACTACCTCACCAAGATGGAGATCCTCAACCAACGAGCGCAGCAAAGCGGGGCAGCATATCGTAAAGCATTGCTGACCGGCCTTCCCGAAGAAATTTGGGACCGACACTCGAAGTTTGAGCCGGCAGAAGACGATGCCCACTTTGTGGCTCAGCTGGAGAGGGCAGGAAAGGCCCATGAAAGTTTTTTGGAGCAGAAGAGGTTGTTGGGGAACCCGTCGGCAAGGGCACCACCCCGGAAGGAGGAGAAGAGGAGGCCTGGGTTCCAGATTAAGGGACGGGCCCAGGAGGGACAGAAGACTGAGTCCAGTCGACCCGGAGGAGGGTCGACACCCAGGTAGCGCCCGCTCTAGCCAGGATAACAGACCACTGCATTCCAGCTATGATGAGGCCACCAGGGGCATCCCCAAGTCCCTTCTGGAGCAGAGAAAGACGAAAGGAGAATGTGCTCGCTGTGGTAGGAAGGGTCACCTGTGGCGCTGGTGCCGACAGAACCCCAACTCCGGCGCGGCTGTCTCTGCTCTGGGCCAGAAGCGCGGTCGTGAAGAGGAGGACGAGGAAATGAAGGATTCACCAGCTCCCCCGCCGGAAAAGAAAAAGAGGCATAGGTCCAAGAAGAAGTCGGTCGCGGTAGCAGCAACCTCCACGTCGACAGGGCCAGCCTATGTGCCGGAGTTAGGGTCGGAGTCTGAGGTGGATTTTGATATGGGTTTTTAGAAGGGGACTCTGATGAGTCAGGTCAATAGCTCCCCCAGATTGCAATGTTGTCACTGACGGAAGAAGAAACAAAAAAATATTAAAAGAAAAAGGCCGGAAGAGGCGCCCTTCCGGCTTAAAAAACAACGAATTTCCTTTTGAACCCATTCACGGGTCCACGACCTATCGGTAAATTTTCTATTGGGTTTTAGATTTCTTATTTCCTTGTCGGGTTTTGTTGGATACCGGGGCGACAGGTCCAGTTATATCTTCTGCTTTTGTTTCTGCGTTTTCTGTCCCAAAGGTGAAAAGAGACGTCCCGGCCAGAGTTATGGGTTTTACAGGGGAAGTAATGGAAGGCACGGGACAAGCCTTTACTGTAATGTTGAATATTATTTCTAGGGAGTCCGAGCTCTCTTCGAGATAGCACCACTACTCAGCGGCATTGACGCCTATTCTACCAGCGTGGTGGCTACAGGAGCATAAGATAAGCTATTGCCCCAAATGGGGAAGTAACCTTTCATGGAGAATTTTGCAAGACCCGATGCTTCACTGACCAGAAAGAAATTTCAGTGGTTCTAGATGACGATGTACTGGACGATCCGGAGGCATGGTTTATCGGCTCTATATCCATGACACAGGAGAGATCGACTTGAAAACAGTCATTCCAGAGCAATATCATCCGAAGCTCCAAGCCTTCCTGCAATCCGAAGCCGATAAGTTACCCCCACACCGAGCCTCCGATCACAGTATCGACCTAGAACCTGGTCAGCAACCTCCCTGGGGACCCACCCATCTACTCCCTCTCGGAAGTTGAGTTGAAAGTCTTAAGGGAATACCTGGAAAAGATGTTACGCTTGGGTAAAATCAGGCCTAGCAAATCTCCGGCAGGAGCCCCCATATTATTTGTGAAGAAGAAGGACGGGAGTCTTCGGCTATGCGTCGACTACCGGGGCCTGAATCGCGTCACCATTAAGAATCGGTATACTCTACCCTTAGGAGAGGAGTTAAGAGACCGTATTTCGGGCGCGAAGATATTTTCCAAGATTGACCTCAAGGAGGGATATAACCTGGTCCGGATCAAGCAGGGTGACGAGTGGAAAACAGCGTTCAGAACCAGATATGGACACTCCGAGTACCTAGTCATGCCATTTGGGCTAACTAACGCACCCGCTACCTTTCAAGCACTGATAAACGATATCCTTAGGGAATTCCTGACCAAGGGGTGGTAGCATACCTTGACGACATCCTAATCTACAGCAAGGACGACGCCGAACATGAGGAGCTAGTCAACCAAGTGCTGGACAAGCTCATCGAGAACAACCTAGTGGCTAACCCCAAGAAGTCGTTCTTTCACCAAAAGGTTATCGACTTCCTCGGATTCGTGTTGAGTGAAGAAGGGGTAGCAATGTCGACGGACAAGGTGGAAGAAGTCTTGAAGTGGGAATCCCCGAGGACCGTCAGGGACGTCCAAGTTTTTATGGGATTCGCCAATTTTTACCGGAGGTTTATACGTAACTATTCTGGGTCTGTAGTCCTATCACTAACTGTCTACGCCATGGCGATGCTAAGAACCTCTCCTGACTAGCGCTCAAGCGGCCTTTTTGAAGCTCAAGATCCTCTTCACGACTGCACCGATCTTGGTACATTTTTCACCAGAGCGACAGTCTGTCGTGGAAACGGACGCAAGCGACTTTGCACTAGGCGCAGTCTTCTCGCAGGTAGTTGATGGCAAACTTCATCCTGTGGCCTTTTACTCCCGCAAGCTTAACCCAGCCGAACTCAACTATGACGTATGGGACAAAGAAATGCTCGGTATCGTTGCCGCCTTCAAAGAATGGCGACGCTACCTTGAGGGACCCAAATACACTGTCTTAGTATACACCGATCACCAGAACCTCCAATACTTTACAACCACCAAGGTTCTGAATCGAAGACAGGCACGCTGGGCAGAAGTTCTTGCGGAGTTCAATTTCAAAATCATCTACAGACCAGGATCGAAGAATGGAAAAGCCGATGCACTGTCAAGACGTCCGGAGTACCGACGTGAAGGGGGGGGCGCGCAGCCAGTTGAGAGGTTATTGAAGCCTGGACAGTTGGAAGGGATGGAAGAATATATGATTTCTGCGGCTTCGCTCGCCGGCAAAGAAGTGGTAGATTGGTCTAAGGATTTCCTGGACCTGGTTAGGGAGGCAGGAGAGAAGGACGAGGCATGGAAGGAAGTGGAAAGGAAAAAGGGGTCTGGGGAATTAAAGGAATTCACGGCTAAGGAGGGGTTACTCTTTTTCAAGAACCACCTATATATACCCAACAGCGACGCGTTGAAAATCCGAATCGCGCAATCAGAACACGACTCTAAGGTAGCAGGACACTTCGGTCAGGATAAGACACTGGAGTTAATCACACGCAACTTCTACTGGCCAAAGATGAACGAATGGATAGATGACTACGTACGCTCATGCGACGACTGCCAACGCAACAAACCAAGTCGGCACCGCAAGTATGGAGCGTTACTTCCTCTAGAAACACCTCACACCGTATGGTCGTCCATATCAATGGATTTCATTGTTCAGCTACCAGAATCCAAGGGTTATACGCAGATATGGGTAGTAGTAGACCGGTTCTCGAAGATGGCTCATTTTATTCCCCTCCCAGGCACGGCGTCCTCCCAAGATTTGGCTAAAGTTATTAGGGTGTCGCACCAGACAACCCGAGCAGTCTCGTAAAGAGCTAGGAGTTCGAAGCGCTAACTACAAAGGTAGAAAGGAACGAGGTCTCTTCAGTCAATGCGGTACTGTCAGTCTCGATTGTCCACTGCTAGTCCTCAATGGTAATCAAAGAAGTTTATTCTGGCTGCTCAAGTAAAGCCTTCCGAAATCACTAAGTCCAAAAGATAGAAATATAGCGTAAAGATTCAGATAGAATATATTTTATATCGATAAGACTCTTTCTTCGTCAGCTGATGATTTCAACAAAGTCGAGAATGACATCAGATTTATATCCCGCAAATGTCTCGCGGACTAGCTATTACAATTATATGATTCTAGATGCGAAACCCCGAAGACCCCGAAAACCTGCCAAGAACGCCAAACGTTTCTATACACCCTTTTCTAAAAACCAAACACCCATGTCTAAAACCCAAACACCCATGTCTATATATTCGTTTCATAAATCCCTCACGTTACATCCCGTTGCTGCATGCACTCAGCCTTCGTCAGTGGTCATGAGGAGTCTTCGGGATCTGCCTACCTGATAACCCCCTGGTACCGGGCTCGACTTCGCTCGCCAACTCTTTCCCATTATCGTTATCTATCACCAAGGAGCATGGCTCAACATTAGGACTGATACCGATCGGTACCGGAGGTGTCGGGTAGTCTTACCTTCCCCTGGGCGCCACCAGCGTCAGCTTCTTCGCTACCTCCACCGATCACTCAGTTTTGGTCCGATTGACTCCAAACTTGCACTATTGCCCCTCATATACCCACCGGTGTCCAGAGCGCCTGTGCCGGCGCTTTGACGCTGTGTCGAAAACGGCTTTTACTAGGATTCTGCAACTCGACTTGGGCTCCATACTGGCAGTACCGCGCCTCTGGCGCGCCCAGTGGGTGATCGTGGTGTGGGAAGGGCTCCTCCTCTTGTGTCTTCGGATCCCCATCTCTTATACCAGAATAGCTTACCCCCTCTCAGGGTGCTCTGTCCTCGAGATCTTCTGACCGACTGTGGTTCCAGTAAACCTTCTCCACATATCACCCGCTGTGGAGGGGAAGGACTTAGCCGCGGAGGGTACCTCTACAGTCTCAGGCGTTGGTCCATCGTGGCCTTGGGGTTTTTTCGGTGGAAGTCTCGGACAAGCATCAGTACCTCCTCATCCATAGCGTCGATAACTTGGTATGTGCTTTCCCCAACCGGATAACCCCGCCACTTCACCAGATATTCCACTACTCCTTTCCTATTCTTCCTGCTTCCAATGATTCTCTCCACCTCATACAACTTTTCTCCTTCGGCATCCACCACGTCAGGGGTAGGGGGTCGTTGTTCTCGTCCGGGGATAGCGCTGACTCGGTATGGTTCCAATAATTCGATGTGGAACACGGGGTGGACCTTTATTTGAGGAGGGAGGTCCAACTCGCAAGCGCGCTTTCCCGCCAATCGTTTGATGACAAATGGCCCCATCTTCTTATGATCTAGTTTCTTGGTGGAACGGCGGGTTCGGAGGTTGACCGCGTTGAGCATAACTTTGTCCCCTATCCTGAACGTTGGTGGTGTCTCTCTCTTTCTGTCATAGTATTTTCCCATTCTTTCCCTTGCGATGGTGAGTTTTTGCCGGCGGCGCTGCACCTCGTATAAAGTGGGCATAGAGGTCGCTGGTGGGGTTGACTACTTCGTTCTCCGTTGGCCAATTCGTTCGAGGGTTGTATCCGTAATTGGTATAGAAGGGGGATTGTCCCTATTAGGGTGTCGCACCAGACAACCCGAGCAGTCTCGTAAGGAGCTAGGAGTTCGAAGCGCTAACTACAAAGGTAGAAAGGAACGAGGTCTCTTCAGTCAATGCGATACCGTCAGTCTCGATTGTCCACTGCTAGTCCTCAATGGTAATCAAAGAAGTTATTCGGCGAAGTGTTCAAGTAAAGCCTTCCGAAATCACTAAGTCCAAAAGATAGATATATAGCGTAAAGATTCAGATAGAATATATTATATCGATAAGACTCTTTCTTCGTCGCTGATGATTTCAACAAAGTCGGAGAATGACACCGTATTTATATCCCGCGCCAATGTCACGCGGACTAACTATTACCATTACATGATTCTAAATGCGAAACCCCGAAGACCCTGAAAACCTGCCAAGAACGCCAAACGTTTCTATACACCCATTCTATAAACCAAACACCCATGTCTAAAACCCCAAACACCCCTGTCTATATATTCGTTTCATAAATCCCTCACGTTACATCCCGTTGCTGCATGCACTCAGCCTTCGTCAGTGGTCATGAGGAGTCTTCGGGATCTGCCTACCTGATAACCCCCTGGTACCGGGCTCGACTTCGCTCGCCAACTCTTTCCCATTTCGTTATCTATCACCATGAGCAGGGCTCAACATTAGGACTGATACCGATTGGTACCGGAGGTGTCGGGTAGTCTTACCTTCCCTGGGCGCCACCAGCGCCAGCTTCTTCGTTACTCCACCGATCACTCAGTCTTGGTCCGATTGACTCCAACCGCACTATTGCCCCCTCATATACCCACCGGTGTCCAGAGCGACTGTGCCGGCGCTTTGACGCCCGGGGTTATTTTCAGGTAAAACGGTTCGTTTACTAGGATTCTGTAACTCAAGACTTGGGCTCCATACTGGCAGTACTGCCTCTCTGGCGCGCCCAGTGGGTGATAGTGGTGTGGAAGGGCTCCTCCTCTTGTGTCTTGCTATCTCTTATACCCGTAATAGCTTACCCTCTCTCAGGGTGCTCTGTCCTCAGAGTATCTTCTGACCGACTGTGGTTCCAGTAAACCTTCTCCACATATCACCCGTGGTGTCTGTGGAGGGGAAGGACTTAGCCGCGGAGGGTACCTCTACAGTCTCAGGCGTTGGTCCATCGTGGCCTTGGGGTTTTTCCGGTGGAAGTCTCGGACAAGCACCAATACCTCCTCATCCATGGCGTCGATGACGGAGACGCTTTTCCCCAACCGGATAACCCCGCCACTTCACCAAATATTCCACTACTCCTTTCCTACTCTTCCTGCTTCCTATAATCCTCTCCACTTCGTACAACTTTTCTCCTTCGGCATCCACCACGTCAGGGGTAGGGGGTCGTTGTTCTCGTCCGGGGATAGCGCTGACTCGGTATGGTTCCAATAATTCGATGTGGAACACGGGGTGGACCTTTATTTGAGGAGGGAGGTCCAACTCGCAAGCGCGCTTTCCCGCCAATCGTTTGATGACAAATGGCCCCATTTTCTTATGATCTAGTTTCTTGGTGGAACGACGGGTTCGGAGGTTGACCGCATTAAGCATAACCTTATCCCCTATCCTGAACGTCGGTGGTGTCTCTCTCTTCCTATCATAATATTTTCCCATTCTTTCCCTTGCGATGGTGAGTTTTTGTCGGGCGGCGTCGTGCACCCCTCGTATAAAGTGGGCATAGAGGTCACTGGTGGGATTGACTACTTCTGCTTCTCCGCACAATCTGCTCGAGGGTTATATCCGTAGTTGGTATAGAAGGGGGATTGTCCCGTTGCAGAGGTTACGGAGTTATTGTACGTGATTCGCCAGCGGAAGTAGTTCGCCCAGTCGCTTTTGTTCAGTAGTTGCAGAATGCCCGGAGGTAGTGTTCCAAAGTTTGATTGACCCGCTTCGTCTCGACCATCGGTTTGAGGGTGGAAAGCGGTACTCATACGAAGCTTGATATCCAATAAATCCATCAGAGAGGCCCAGAAACTTGACGTGAACTTGGCATCGCGGTCGGAAACTATGTCTAGAGGTAGTCCGTGAATGCGCCAGATTTGAGCCAGGAATACTTTGGCCAAATCCTGGGAGGACGCCGTGCCTGGGAGGGGAATAAAATGAGCCATCTTCGAGAACCGGTCTACTACTACCCATATTTGCGTATAACCCTTGGATTCTGGTAGCTGAACAATGAAATCCATTGATATGGACGACCATACGGTGTGAGGTGTTTCTAGAGGAAGTAACGCTCCATACTTGCGGTGCCGACTTGGTTTATTTCGTTGGCAGTCGTCGCATGAGCGTACGTAGTCGTCTATCCATTCGTTCATCTTTGGCCAGTAGAAGTTGCGTGTAATTAACTCCAATGTCTTGTCTTGGCCGAAGTGTCCTGCTACCTTAGAGTCGTGTTCTGATTGCGCGATTCGGATCTTCAACGCGTCGCTGTTGGGTATATATAGGCGGTTCTTGAAAAAGAGTAATCCCTCCTTAGTCGTGAATTCCTTCAATTCCCCAGACCCCTTCTTTCTTTCCACTTCCTTCCATGCCTCGTCCTTCTCTCCTGCCTCCCTAACCAGGTCCAGGAAATCCTTGGACCAGTCTACTACTTCTTTGCCGGCGAGCGAAGCCGCAGAAATTACATATTCTTCCATCCCTACCAACTGTCCAGGCTTCAACAACCTGCTTCTTCACGCCGGCATACTCGGACGCTCGACAATGCATCGGCTTTCCCATTCTTCGATCCTGGCCTGTAGATAATTTTAAAATTGAACTCCGCAAGAACTTCTGCCCAACGCGCCTGTCTTCGATTCAGAACCTTGGTGGTTGTAAAGTATTGGAGGTTCTGGTGGTCGGCAGATACTAAGACAACAGATTTGGGTCCTTCAAGTAGCGTCGCCATTCTTTGAACGCGCAACGATATCGAAAGCATTTCTTGTCCCATACGCCGTAATTAAGTTCGGCTGTTGCTTGCGGAGTAAAAGGCCACAGGATGAAGCTTGTCATTAACTACCTGCGAGAAGATCTGCGCCAATGCGAAAGTCGCTATGTCTGCTTTCCACAACAGACTGTCGTTCTGGTGAAAATGCATCAAGATCGGTGCAGTCGAAGAGGATCTTGAGCTTCAAAGGCCGCCGCCGCCGCTTAGTCCATGAGAAGTTCTTAGCATCGCCACGTAGACAGTTAGTGATGGGACTACAGACCCCGGAATAGTTACGTATAAACCTCCGGTAAAAATTGGCGAATCCCATAAAAACTTGGACGTCCCTGACAGTCCTCGGGGATTCCCACTTCAAGACTTCTTCCACCTTGTCCGTCGACATTGCTACCCCTTCTTCACTCAACACGAACCCGAGAAAATCGATGACCTTTTGATGAAAGAAAGACTTCTTGGGGTTGGCCACTAAATTATTTTTCGATGAGCTTGTCCAGTACTTTGTTGACCAGTTCCGTGTTCGCCTCGCCCTGCTGTAGATCAGGATGTCGCCGGTATGCTACCACCCCTTGGTCCAGAAATTCTCTAAGGATATCGCTTATTAGTGCCTGAAAGGTGGCGGCGCTGCTGGTCAGCCCAAATGGCATGACCAGGTACTCATAGTGTCCATATCTAGTTCTGAACGCCGTTTTCCACTCGCCTCGCTTAATCCGGGACTAGGTTATATCCCTCCTTGAGGTCTATCTTGGAAAATATCTTCGCCTGAAATACGGTTCTCAATTCCTCCCTAAGGGTAGGTGTACCGATTCTTAATGGTGACGCGATTCAGGCCCCGGTAGTCGACGATACCGAAGACCGCCGCCCTTCTTTTTCACAAATAATATGCGCACCTGCCGGAGATTTGCTGCCTAATTTTACCTAGACGATCATCTTATCCAAGTATTCCCGCAAGACTTTCAATTCAACCTCGGAAAGGGAGTAGATGGCCCCTAGGGAGGTTGCTGACCAGGTTCTAGATCGACATCGCGATCGGAGGCTCGGTGCGGTGGCAACTTATCGGCTTCGGACTGGAGGAAGGCTTGGAGTTTTGGATGGTATCGCTCTGGGATGACAGTTTTCAAGTCGATTTCCCCAGTGTCCGCGGATATAGAGCCGATAAATAGTGCCTCCGGATCATCCAGTACGTCGTCATCTAGAACCACTGAAATTTCTTTCTGGTCAGTGAAGCATCGGGTCTTGCAAAATTCTCCATGAAAGGTGACTTCACCATTTGGGGCAATAGCCGGCTTATGCTCCTGTAGCCACCACGCTGGTAAAATGGCGTCAATGCCGCTAGGTAGTGGTGCTATCTCGAAGGAGAGCTCGGACTTATGCCCCCCAGAAATAATATTCAACATTACAGTAAAGGCTTGTCCTGTGCCCTCCATGTTACGGGTATAAGAGATGGGGATCCGAAGACACAAGAGGAGGAGCCTTTCCCACACCACTACCACCCACTGGGCGCGCCGGAGAGGCACGGTACTGCCAGTATGGAGCCCAGTGCGGAGTTGCGGAATCCCTAGCAAACGAACCCGTCTTCGACCCTGGAAATAATGAGGGGGCAATAGTGCGAGTTTGGAGTCAATCGGACCAAAACTGAGTGATCGGTGGAGGTAACGAAGAAGCTGACGCTGGTGGCGCCCAGGGGAAGGTAAGACTACCCGACACCTCCGGTACCGATCGGTATCAGTCCTAATGTTGAGCCATGCTCCTTGGTGATAGATAACGATAATGGGAAAGAGTTGGCGAGCGAAGTCGAGCCCGGTACCAGGGGGTTATCAGGTAGGCTGATCCCGAAGACTCCTCATGACCACTGACGAAGGCTGAGTGCATGCAGCAACGGGATGTAACGTGAGGGATTTACGAAACGAATATATAGACATGGGTGTTTGGGTCTTAGACATGGGTGTTTGGTTTTTAGAAAAAGGGTGTATGGAAACGTTTGGCGTTCTTGGCAGGTTTTCGGGGTCTTCGGGGTTTCGCATCTAGAATCATATAATTGTAATAGCTAGTCCGCGTGACATTTGCGCGGGATATAAATACGGTGTCATTCTCCGACTTTGTTGAAATCATCAGCGACGAAGAAAGAGTCTTATCGATATAAAATCTATTCGAACTATACACTTTATCTTTTCAGGACTTAGTGATTCTGCGAAGGCTTTACTTGAACACTTCGTTGAACTATACTTGAACTACTTCGTTGATTGCCATTGAGGACTAGCAGCGACGATCGTAGACTGACTATTGATGTCGAATTGACTGAAGAGACCTCGTTCCTTTCTACCTCTGTAGTTAGCGTTCCGAACTCCTAGCTCTTTACGAGACTGCTCGGGTTGTCTGGTGCGACACCCTAATACTCCATTACTTCCCCTGTAAAACCCATAACTCTGGCCGGGACGTCTCTTTTCACCTTTGGGACAGAAAACGCAGAAACAAAAGCAGAAGATATAACTGGACCCGTAGCCCCGGTGTCCAACAAAACCCGACAAGGAAATAAGAAATCTAAAAACCCAATAGAAAATTTACATAGGTCGAGACCCGTGAATGGGCTCGCCTGAAAATCGTTGCTTCTTCATCGGAGAGGATGCCACCTCTTCCGGCCTTTTTCTTTTCAATATTTTTGTTTTTTCCTCTGTCAGTGACAACATTGCAATTTGGGGGAGCTCTTGACCTGACTCATCAGAGTCCCCTTCTAAAAACCCATATCAAAATCCACCTCTGACTCCGACCCTAACTCCGGAACATAGGCTGGGCCTGTCGATGTGGCGGTTGCTGCTACCACAACCGACTTCTTCTTGGTCCTGTGCCTCTTCTTTTTCTCGGGTGGGGGAGCTGGTGAATCCTTCATTTCCTCATCCTCCTCTTCACGATCGCTTCTGGCCCAGAGCAGAGACAGCAGCGCCGAGTTGGGGTTCTGTCGGCACCAGCGCCACAGGTGACCCTTCCTACCACAGCGAAGCACATTCTCCTTTCGTCTGTCCTCTGGTCCAAAAGGGACTTGGGGATGCCCTTGGTGGCTCGTCAAAGCTGGAATGCAGTGGTCGCTACCCTGGGTGTTCGACCCTCCTCCGGATCGACTGCCAGTGGCCTCTGTCTTCTGTCCTTCCTGGGCCTGTCCCTTAATCTGGAACCCAGGTCTCCTCTTCTCCTCCTTCCTTGGTGGTGCCCTTGCCGACGGGTTCCCCAGCAACCTCTTCTGTTCCAAAAAACTTTCATGGGCCTTTCCTGCCCTCTCCAGCTGAGCCACAAAGTGGGCATCGTCTTCCGCCGGCTCAAACTTCGAAAGTGTCTATCCCAAATCTTCTTCGGGAAGGCCGGTCAGCAATGTTTTACGATGCTGCCCCACTCTGTTGTGCTCGCTGGTTAAGGATCTCCATCTTGGTGAGGTAATCGGAGATGCTGGATTGGTATCTTAGGTGGTCCATCTTGAAAGCGGCATCTAGCGCCCTGCGAGCTCACACGAATCTTCCCCGGATCTCTTGCCTAAATCGTGCCCAGGTGCAGAAGTCCAAGCCATTTGGTCCATGTGACGAACCTCATGGTAGTTGGCGAACCATTCCTTGGCCAATCCTGCCAGAGGTTCCCATGAATAGGACCTTCTGCTTGTCGTTCCGAACTTGCGGGTTGTTCAAGTAGATCTCAAATTCTAGGAGCCAGTGCCAGGGTTGTGGCTTCTGGGGTTGTCAAATTCAAAGGGCACTTTGGCCATGGAGTCCCGTTCTCTATCTTCTTCCGGCGACTCTGACCGTCTTCCTTTTCCCCGCCTCCTGCCCTTCTTCCATGGTGGCTTGACCCGTCATCCGAGGGGTCCTTCTTTCCTCCATTTCTCCTGGCGGCGGGCGGCGCTCTTCCTCCATCACTTCCTCCCAGGACGTCGCTTCCTCCGATCACAACTTCGTCCCCGAGGTCGCCAGGTGGTATTACCGATGGGTCTGGGGCGTGGGACCGGTGGGCGGTCAGGAGTAGGTCTATCTGTCTTTGCATCTCGGCCATTTGTTCCTACGCCTTTGGCCTGCTTCTTCTCGATGACCTCTCCTACCGACTGTTTTGCCTGCTCCCTAAGCTTCTCAATTTCCACCTGGGTAGCATATAACTGTCGCTGGGTTTGGAGGTGGGCGGCTTCCAAAGCTTCCCTTTCCATGGCCGCGATGGCGGCTGCTTGTTGCTTTTCGAATTCTCGGCTTTCAGCGAGCTCTTTGAACATCCGGGCCAACTGGTCGAGGTTTGTCTTCACCGCCAGCAGCGATGTCGACAATCTGTTCTCTTCCTGGAACTTCTCCCGGGTTCTGTTTAGTTGGTACCATATGGTTTTGCCCGCGGCCGACAGTCCGGCCATCTCGGCTTCGTGTGTGTTTAGAAATTGCTCCAACCTATCTATTGTGCTAGAGCCGGCCGGGCGTTTGCCAGCTCTTCGCAGTGATCCCCATCTCTTATACCCGTAACAAAAGTATTCCTGGCTCAAATCTGGCGCATTCAGGGACTACCTCTAAATATAATCTCCGACCGCGATGCCAAGTTCACGTCAAGCTTCTGGGCCTCTCTGTTGGAATTATTGGATATCAAGCTTCGTATGAGTACCGCTTTCCACCCTCAAACCGATGGTCAGACCGAGCGGGTCAATCAAACTTTGGAACACTACCTCCGGGGATTCTGCAACTACGAACAAAACGACTGGGCCGAACTACTGCCGCTGGCCGAATACGCATACAATAACTCCGTAACCTCTGCAACGGGACAATCCCCCTTTTACACCAATTACGGATACAACCCCCGAACGAATTGGCCAACGGAGAACGAAGTAGTCAACCCCACCAGTGACCTCTATGCCCACTTTATACGAGGAGTGCACGACGCCGCCCGGCAAAAACTCACCATCGCAAGGGAAAGAATGGGAAAATACTATGATAAAGAGAGACACCACCGACGCTCAGGATAGGGGACAAGGTCATGCTCAATGCGGTCAACCTCCGAACCCGCTGCTCCACCAAAAACTGGATCATAAAAGATGGGGCCATTCATCATCAAACGATGATGGAAAACGCTATGAAGTTAGACCTCTCCTCAAATAAAGGTCCACCCCTGTTCCACATCGAACTACTGGAACCATACCGAGTCAGCGCTATCCTCGACGAGAACAACGACCCCTACCCTGACGTGGTGGATGCCAAGGAGAAAAGTTGTATGAGGTGGAGAGAATTATAGGAAGCAGGAAGAGTAGGAAAGGAGTATGAAGTGGCGGGGTTATCCGGTTGGGGAAAGCACGTACCAAGTTATCGACGCTATGGATGAGGAGGTACTAACGCTTGTCCGAGACTTCCACCGAAAAAACCCCAAGGCCACGATGGACCAACGCCTGAGACTGTAGAGGTACCCTCCGCGGCTAAGTCCTTCCTCTCCACAGACACCACGGGTGATATGTGGAGAAGGTTTACTGGAACCACAGTTGGTCAGAAGATACTCTGAGGACAGAGCACCCTGAGAGGGGGGTAAGCTGTTACGGGTATAAGAGATGGCGATCCGAAGACACAAGAGGAGGAGCCCTTCCCACACCACTATCACCCACTGGGCGCGCCAGAGAGGCACGGTACTGCCAGTATGGAGCCCAAGTGCGGAGTTGCAGAATCCCCAGTAAAAACGAACCCGTTTCCGACCCCGAGAATAACCCCCGGAGCGTCAAAGCGCCGGCATAGCCGCTCTGGACACCGGTGGGTATATGAGGGGGCAATAGTGCAAGTTTGGAGTCAATCGGACCAAAACTGAGTGATCGGTGGAGGTAACGAAGAAGCTGACGCTGGTGGCGCCCAGGGGAAGGTAAGACTACCCGACACCTCCGGTACCGATCGGTATCAGTCCTAATGTTGAGCCATGCTCCTTGGTGATAGATAACGATAATGGGAAAGAGTTGGCGAGCGGAGTCGAGCCCGGTACCAGGGGGTTATCAGGTATGCTGATCCCGAAGACTCACGACCATTAACGGAAGGCTGAGTGCATGCAGCAACGGATGTAACGCGAGGGATTTATGAAACGAATATATAGACATGGGTGTTTGGGTTTTAGACATGGGTGTTTGGTTTTAGAGAGAAACATAGAAACATTTATTTTTGGTTTTCCTTCGGGGTTTCGCATCTAGAATCATGTAATTGTAATAGTTAGTCCGCGTGACACTGGCGCGGGATATAAATACGGTGTCATTCTCCGACTTTGTTGAAATCATCAGCGATGAAGAAAGAGTCTTATCGATATAATATATTCTATCTGAATCTTTACGCTATATATCTATCTTTTGGACTTAGTGATTTCGGAAGGCTTTACTTGAACACTTCGCCGAATAACTTCTTTGATTACCATTGAGGACTAGCAGTGGACAATCGAGACTGACAGTATCGCATTGACTGAAGAGACCTCGTTCCTTTCTACCTTTGTAGTTAGCGCTTCGAACTCCTAGCTCTTTACGAGACTGCTCGGGTTGTCTGGTGCGACACCCTAATACGCGTCTCCCCATCCAAGTCATCTGTTTCGTCGTTGAAGCAAGACTCTGACTCGAGGTCTGGATTGTAATGATTCCCCTCATTATAATCGGAGGAGGCAAGGTCGCCATCTATAGAGCCCCCGGGGGTATCATTCGTTCTCTCAGGGGTTTCGTCATGCTTTTAAAGGAGCTGTGATTGATTGCTGAACCATTCATCGGCCTCGAATGGATGCATAGGGCGAAGATGCTGATCAAAATTTGAAGAAGAGCTGTAGCGTTTGGAGCAGAAAAGGCATCTCGACTTCAAGAGCATTGGTGACTGCTTTCCAGGCAATCCAATCTTAATCCCTAATGCGACTGTTTGGAAATTAGACCCTGCCAAAAGACCTCTGCCCAAATATACATAATTAGGAATCTTCATGTTTGTTCAACCCCACATCAATCACGTCATTTATCAACAGCTCCATTATGCTATCTCAATCAAACCTCCTAACCCACTCCACCTATTTTTAGATATTTACGTTTCTCCCCAGGTCTTGACTGGTCCTCACACTGTCTCGGTAAGTTTCGGTGGCTTCCCTCTAAGCATTTGCAGCTGCTCTTCCAACTAAATCTAACTGTAGGGTCTATCTACCAAAATCTAGCGACTAGTAGTCGCTGGCTTCCAATATCGCACTGTGACGGAGTGACTAAGACTTAAAGCGCGACAGACGGAAACGATGACCCAAGCAAGATTGAGGGGTACAACCGAGGGCGAGCAAAAGTAAGAAGGTCCCGGCGAAGGTGGGGCTATGGCAAAGGCCAGCAGAAGGCGGCGGCCAAGGTGAAAACTAGGAGACAGGGCAGGGAAAGCGAGGACCAGCTGACAAGGCAGCGTGAGTCACCAAAGAAGCTATAAGGTTTCCCTTCCAGAGACAAGGGTCGAAGGTAATTCAAGACTAAAGACTATGGCGAGAGAGAGGACAGGATTCTTATGTACTATGATGACAGGAAGACGAGGTGAAGAGGAAAGGAAAGAAATCTGCAAAGCTCGCTACCACCTTCCCTATATATAACCCTTCTTCCAGCCTGATTACTAACCTGTGTTACCTTTCTACAAAAGCCGTTTCCTCTTCCCATGACGCAGTTACTGCGCAGCTATTAGGGTGTCGCACCAGACAACCCGAGCAGTCTCGTAATGAGCTTGGAGTTCGAAGCGCTAACTACAAAGGTAGAAAGGAACGAGGTCTCTTCAGTCAATGCGTTACTGTAAGTCCCGGTCGTCCGCTACTAGTCCTCAATGGTAATCAAAGAAGTAATCTGACGAAGTGTTCAGGTAGAGTTCTTACGGAATCACTAAGTCCGTAAAGATAGAAGTATATAGATCAAAATAGATTTTATATCGATAAGACTCTTTCTTCGTCGCTGATGATTTCAACAAAGTCGGAGAATGACACCGTATTTATATCCCGCGCAAATGTCTCGCGGTGTCACGGGTATGAGAGATGGGGACCCGAAGACAAGAGGAGGAGCCCTTCCCACACCACTATCACCCCACTGGG
Source organism: Morchella sp. 2018-W16 (assembly GCA_024713755.1). Classification (NCBI taxonomy): domain Eukaryota; kingdom Fungi; phylum Ascomycota; class Pezizomycetes; order Pezizales; family Morchellaceae; genus Morchella; species Morchella sp. 2018-W16. Next base: position 1,151,100 of record JAMGYY010000012.1, on the reverse strand, counting down.
CGCGCCAGAGAGGCACGGTGCTGCCAGTATGGAGCCCAGTGCGGAGTTGCGGAATCCCTAGCAAACGAACCTGCTGACCCTAAAATAACCCCGAGCGTCAAAGCGCCGGCACAGTCGCTCTGGACACCGGTGGGTATATGAGGGGCAACAGTGCGAGTTTGGAGTCAATCGGACCAAAACCGAGTGATCGGTGGAGGTAACGAAGAAGCTGACGCTGGTGGCGCCCAGGAAGGTAAGACTACCCGACACCTCCGTACCGATCGGTATCAGTCCTAATGTTGAGCCATGCTCCTTGGTGATAGATAACGATAGAGGGAAAGAGTTGGCGAGCGAAGTCGAGCCCGGTACCAGGGGGTTATCAGGTAAGGCTGATCCCGAAGACTCCCCATGACCACTGACGAAGGCTGAGTGCATACAGCAACGGGATGTAACGTGAGGGATTTATGAAACGAATGTTAGACATGGGTGTTTGGGTTTTAGACATGGGTGTTTGGTTTTTTAGAATGGGTGTATAGAAACGTTTGGCGTTCTTGGCAGGTTTTCGGTCTTGATTTCGTGATCTAGAATCATGTAATTGTAATAGCTAGTCCGAGACATTTGCGCGATATAAATACGGTGTCATTCTCCGACTTTGTTGAAATCATCAGCCATTTAAGAAAGAGTCTTATCGATATAATAACTATTCTATTCGATCTATACGCTTTATCTTTCAGGACTTAGTGATTCCGGGAAGACTTTACTTGAACGCTTCGTTGAAGACTTTACTTGAACTACTTCGTTGATTACCATTGAGGACTAGCAGTGGACGACCGAGACTGACAGTACCGCATTGACTGAAGAGACCTCGTTCCTTTCTACCTTTGTAGTTAGCGCTTCGAACTCCTAGCTCTTTACGAGACTGCTCGGGTTGTCTGGTGCGACACCCTAATATATAGCGCCAACGATCCTCTAAGATAGCACAAACGAAATATAGCGCTAACGATCCTCTAAATATATAGATAGCAACAAAAGAAAGGTATGTGTACTACTGACTCCTTATTAGTAAGACTGTAGACTGATATAGAATGTAAGATAACTAACCGTAAGAAAGATATTGCTAATGCTCTCTTAGTCGCCACGATTGCTCTACCTGGAAGCGCGGAAAGGACCAGGGATTACTGAGGTAGCTTTGGGAACGTTTCTATCAGCAGCTCTCTTTGCTACTATCTCTGCGTGTGTCCATATCTTTCCCAACTGGAAATTCGGGTCTCCAACACAGACGGCGTCGGGAAATTGCCTCAGGTATATAGGTTCAAGATGGGTAATACCATCCTGCTGCCTATCACGACAGACAACATACTCCTGTATGATTCTCTGAAAGCTCTCAAAGGTATGGGGCATATTCACTCGGCGTCTAGTATTGGTCACCCTAAAATGGGGATCAAAGGCGGAGTCTTCTGCAGGAATGTCGAGGATGGAGTAATCGGTCTCCTCAATGTGCAGAAACCTTTGGTGGCTGGGCGGAGACTCGTTACCACTCTCACCAGAACCGGCTCGTTCCCTATGGAGTATCGCCAAAACCCTCCAAGGTCTAGAAGTGGTGTCGGCCAACCACCCCTCAAGCTCTTCACCGTCGGTAATCTGCACCACTGGTGGATCGTTTGGGGGAGCACCTGGAAGAGGGGGCGGAGCATTTGCGATTGCTCCCCGAATATTCCTGATAACTCTATCAGGCATAGTGTGCTTCATTATCATCTTACACAGTCCACTAAACGACTCTCCATTCAACACCTGGCGAAACCAGGTTATTGAGCGGGTTGTCCCAATGCCAGTAAGTTCGGGACAATATCGGGGTCGTAGGGAGCGATGGTGTCAGGGTCCACCACAGTAACTATTATAGTCACCCTCGATTGCTCTGCGGGCTCATGTGATTGCTTCTGGCGCTTTGGGAGGGGCAAGCCTGAGTCAGGGTCCTCACGTGTGTCAGGACCATTGTTCTCACGGAGCTCTCTCTGCCCTGTGATGTTTGAGCACCTTTCCTTACTTCCAACGTCGGCGATGACCCACTTAAGAGCTTCCTCGATCCTTCTCCGGTCAGCGGTGTTAGATCCAGTCCAGACAGACTTATGCTCGGATAGATATGGGGTATTCATGACCCAGTTACAAAGGCCGTTGAAGGCGGCAGTGCCGGAGACTGTTTTATTTACCCAAGCTGTCGATATCATTTGTGCGTGTAATTCCTTCCGGAGGCGAATATAGACACTCTTCTGATTGGCTAGGCCCAGGGCCATTTTAGCCTTTGCTGCCGGAGTTGTCATGTCTTCCATGGATGCTCTCCTAGGGGTGGCGAGTGCTGTGCGGGCAGTGGGTACTGCTACGCGGGCAGTGGGTGTTGCTGCTGTTGCTGTTGCTGTTGCTGGCTCCGGTGTTGTCGAGCCTGGTACCGGGGAGGAGGAATGTCTTATGGTAGTAGGGGCGGGATGTCGAGGTAGAGTCTTCCGTAGTTGTCTGACTGGTACTAGGCTCAATGGGCTTGCTGGGGTCTTCCCTAGCCTTCTTACTGGGCTTACTGGGCTTACTGGGCCTCAAGGTGTTGCACCTGTTGCGCCTGTTGGGGCTAGAGGCACCCCCGAGTTGTCGGAGTCGGAGCTGTGTTCTGCTAAGTCCCAATTTCTGGGGAACATACCAGGAGTTTTAGCGACCGGAGGGTTGTTGGGAACGCGAACGACTTCTCTAGGAGCAACGATCGCGACTATGGGTGTTCTAGGGGTGCCGAGTTCAGGGCTGCCTCTTTGGGGGGTTTGGGGGACTTCGTATGGATCAATGGGCCTGTGGGAGCTCGCGGGAGTGCTTTGGGAGACACGTCTAAAGCTCTAGTAAAGATCAATGTAGTGAGTAACGAACGGATAGCTTATGACTTTAGGAAGGCAAACCTCAATGCTTTTATACAGGGCCAGCTTATGCTTTGAAAGTTGAGGCATCTTGAAAATTGAAATGAAAATTGAAAGTTGAAACCGTGAGAATTGGAACCGTGACAGTTGAAACTGTAAGAGTTGGGACCGTGAGTGTTGAAACCATAAGAGTTGGGACCGTGAGTGTTGAAACCATGAGAGTTGAAGATGGAGCCAGCAGTGCGTATAGTAGTAGGAAAGGTGGGGAGGGGAACCCCGGGTGGGTGATTTTTTTTTTTTTTTTTTTTTTTAACTCAAGCTAGTTTATTATGGGCTAAACTAATTGCATGCAGTCGAAGACTATGGCATAAAAACCCTTCCCCTAACAAAAAACAAACAAGCGTCCCCAAAAATACAAAAACGAAAGCACAGAAAACAAAAGAGAGAAGGCCTATGAGGAGTAGAGAAGAAAGCGAAGCGCGAGAGAATACAGAGGGGGGGGGGGAGGGGCAAGGAGTTCGTCCTGTGCCCTCTCCTGATCCTCCCTAGGGTGTGTGTACCCGGTTGCCCTATATAGGGACTTTTGAGGAGTGGCGGTGTTTGTGAGGCGTACGGTGGAGGGTGGGGGACAGTCATTAGATTGTCTCCATTGGGGTTGTGGTGATGGGGGTTCCAAAAAAGGTGGATCGGATTGGTGGTGGTGGTGGTGGGGGGGTTGGGGTGGTCTTGAGGAGGGCTAGCCTTGAGGGGCAGGCCGGGTTGAAGGAGCGGTGGGGACCTTCGCAGTTGACGCACTTGGCCTTGGAAACCTCGCAGCAGTTTTCCGTTGGCCATCTCGCTCCGGGGCAGCTAAGTACCGGGCAGCGGTGGTCGTTGAGGTCGTGGTTGAGAGTGCAGATTGCGCAAGCTTGTTCGTTCTTGCATAGCTGGGTGGGGTGGCCGAAGCGGCAGCACTTGCGGCATTGGGTTCTTGGGGTGGCTGGGATCATGGGAGCGCAGCGGCGGGGGCGGGAGAAGAGGCGGACTGTGGGTCCGAACTTGTCAGCGTCTTCCGCCTGGACGGAGATGACGATTGACGAAGTGGCCTTTTTGTTGCGGGAGGTGTGGTCGGGGTTAAGGAACCTGACGGAGAGTGGCTTGATGCCGGTTGCGAGGTTGACACACTCGGGGAACGAGGTGTCGAGGGTCAACCCCGGGTGGGTGAAGGCATTCTTATATCACACAAAGCTCAACGGAGAGTCATCAGTACTCTCAGAGCTTCCGCACTGACCCAATATAGCTTGTTCCAACATTATCAATATATGACGTCGGTCGGGTGGCTCAGGCTATTGGTGTTGTTGTTGGTGATTGCTTACGGGTGCAATATTGCAAGTCAGCGACTACTAGTTGATAGATTTCGGTAGATAGATCCTACAGTTAGATTTAGTTGGAAGAGCAGCTGCGAATGCTCAGAGGGAAGCCGCCGAGACTTACGGAGAGAGAGGGACGACCTGCGAAGACCTGAGGAGAAACACGCATATCTAAAGAGAGGTGGGGCGGGTGGGTTAGGAGGTTTGGTTGAGATAGCATGTTGAAGTTGATAGATGACGTGATTGATGTGGGGTTGAACAAATATGGAGATTACTAATCATGCATATCTTGGCAGGGGTCTTTTGGTAGGGTCTAATTTCCAAACAGTCAGATTAGGGATTAGGATTAGGTTGCTATTAGGGTGTCGCACCAGACAACCCGAGCAGTCTCGTAATGAGCTAGGAGTTCGAAGCGCTAACTACAAAGGTAGAAAGGAACGAGGTCTCTTCAGTCAATGCGGTACTGTCAGTCTCGGTCGTCCACTGCTAGTCCTCTTGGTAATCAACGAGGTAGTTCAAGTAAAGTCTTCAACGAAGCGTTCAAGTAAAGTCTTCTCGGAATCACTAAGTCCTGATAAAATGTATAGATCGAATAGAATAGTTATTATATCGATAAGACTCTTTCTTCGTTGCTGATGATTTCAACAAAGTCGGAGGATGACACCGTATTTATATCCCGCGCAAATGCCTCGCGGACTAGCTATTACAATTACATGATTCTAGATGCGAAACCCCGAAGACCCCGAAAACCTGCCAAGAACGCCAAACGTTTCTATACACCCATTCTAAAAAACCAAACACCCATGTCTAAAACCCAAACACCCATGTCTATAAGTTCGTTTCATAAATCCCTCACGTTACATCCCGTTGCTGCATGCACTCAGTCTTCGTCAGTGGTCATGAGGAGTCTTCGATCTGCCTACCTGATAACCCCTGGTACCGGGCTCGACTTCGCCGCCAACTCTTTCCCATTATGGTTATCTATCACCAAGAGAAGAGGCTCAACATTAGGACTGATACCGATCGCGGAGGTGTCGGGTAGTCTTACCTTCCCTGGGCGCCACCAGCGCCAGCTTCTTCGTTACCTCCACCGATCACTCAGTTTTGGTCCGATTGACTCCAACCGCACTATTGCCCCTCATATACCCACCGGTGTCCAGAGCGCCTGTGCGCTTTGACGCCGGGGAGTTATTTTCAGGGTCGAAAACGGGTTCGTTTACTAGGGATTCCGCAACTCCGCACTTGGGCTCCATACTGGCAGTTCCGTGCCTCTCTGGCGCGCCCAGTGGGTGATAGTGGTGTGGGAAGGGCTCCTCCTCTTGTGTCTTCGGATCGCCATCTCTTATACCCGTAACAGTTGCCTGGAGAGCAGTCGTGAATGCTCATGAAGTCGAGGTGCCCTTTCTGCCCCAAACGCTACATCTGTTCTGTGAAGTTTTGATAAGCATCTTCGCGCTACGCATCCCTTCGAGGTCGACGAGTGGTTCAGTAATCAATCACAGCTCCTTGAAACGCATAACGATACCCCTGAGAGCACGAATGATACCCCCGGAGACTCTATAGATGGCGACCTTGCCTCCTCCGATTATAATGAGGGGAACCATTACAATTCATACCTCGAGTCAGAGTCTTACTTCAACGACGAAACAGATGACTTGGATGGGGAGACGCGTGTGGCAAGAACCACTATTTACGAGGGCGCCGGAGAGCGCTTGTTTGCCTAGGAGGACTATGAGGAAACCTCGAGAGCTTTCTTAGGGACCCATGTCACCTTTTTAACTCGGCAGACAAATTTAGAATGACACATTACTTCATACAATCAAAAGCATTACAGGGCAACATTGACAGCTTCTACCTCCATACTCGGGATGGCAACCGCGAAAGCTCCTACAGGAATGGGAGGGGGTTTATAAGGAAGATGGAGGAGATGAACGATTGCCTAGGGAAGTCAAGCTGGCAGCATTCCGAAGTTGAGATAGGCAGGACGAGAATTCCCTACTAGTACTATTGTTGCGACCCAATGACTATTGTGTGATTCCTTCTAAATCAACGCGTATTCAGAGAGTCTTTAGTGTACGGACCTGTGGTGGAACATAATGAATCTGGTGAGCGGATGTAAGGGGAACTGCATACAGCAGATTGGTGGTGGGAAACACAGGTAAGCTCTAACGACTACTCTGGGAGCAGCAGCGGCTAACACAGAGAGGTAGAACTCACTCCCAGAGGGATCCACTTTGGTACCCATTATATGCGCATCGGACAGAATCCATCTGACGAACTTCAGCGGCGACAAGCAGGCTTGGCCAGTATACCTGACAACTGGCAATATCAAGTCATCAGTACGAAACAAGCCCTCTGGGCATTCGCTAATACTCCTTGCACTATTATCAGTGCCTCCAAAGTTAGGGACCAACCAGACTGTTAATGCGATACTGCGACGTCAAAGTCAAATGGCACTTCACTGAGCTCTTAAAGACATCTTCGAAAGCTTTAGGAGTAGCAGTGGCGAGCTTATCAATTGCGCCGATGGTTATGAGTGACTATGTTATCCTGTGTTGTGCGGGTGGATCGCAGACCAACTCAAACACGCCTCCTTACAGAATGTTAGCAATCAAGCCTGTCCAAGGTGCGAAGTTGATTTCAAGAGTTTTGGGAGCATTGGGCAAAGCCCTCTGCGCAATCAGGAGACCTATCTGGAGATGGTGCGGCAGTTCAACGAGAATTCAGCAAACCCTTCCCTTCGCCAGTGGAATACCTTGTGTCGAAGTCTGTAAAGACAATCTTCAATTCCTTCTGAGGCGTGCCAAAAGTTAACACCTACAACCTGAACAAACCAGATATCTTGCACAATATTTATCTTGGGGTATTGAAACACATGAAGGAGTGGGTGCAAGGTTTCTTTAAGAAACATCACCGATTAGACGAATTCGACAAGGCTTGGTTGTCTATTGCACCATATCATGGGCTTGCAGTACCAAATAAGCCTTACAGGGTGACGACACAATGGCAGGGTAAGGAGATGCGGAATCTTGGGCGGATTGTCCTGGGGGCACTTCATGATTGCTCTGAGAAACCCTCCAAATGCTGTAAGGGCAGACTTTGAAAGCGTTGAAATGTGTCGAGCCTTGATTGACTTCCATTTGATGGCGCATATCTGAGTCATCTGACTAGTACTTTGGAAGATCTGAGAACTATCTCAAAGACTTCCATAGCATAAGACATCTTATAAATTTCGAGCATATAAGCGGACGCGGAAAGAGGCGAAAGATCGAACCAGAGCATTGCAATCTCAAGGCTCTCAGGGCAATGACCGCAACTTGGAGGAGATTTGCGAGATCCATGAAAGGTCTCATTTCAACTTCATCAAATTGCACCTATTGTCGAACTACAGAGAGCATGTAGAGCGCTTTGGCAGCATCCCAATGTTCTGTACCGACATCAGCGAATTAGCTCATATTCAAGTCAAAGAAGTATATGAAGCATCGAACAAGGTCGACGCGGCAAGGCAGATCTTAGACTATGGCGGGCGATGGCTAGCACTGGAGATACGAATATTAAACCTCAAGAATATCTTTGGATGCTCAGAGAGCAATGATGACTTCCTCTGGAATCATCGCGAAGATCTCAAGGAGCTGCTTCACATTTTCAAGATCTAAGATAGGAAAAAATCAACAAACGACGAACAGGTTTTAATTGATGCTAAACTGCCCTTAAGAAAACTATGTAGTCCATCGACTAAGTCGCAAAAGCTCTACGATATCGCCGATGAGCTAAAATGAACTGAACCGCATTATATCGCCTAGTCAAGGAGTATGCAGAGGATGGAAATTGCTCTCAGGCCTTTATCGGAAGCTTAGAGAGCTTTGGCAAATATCGTGTGGAGGGATTTACCTGCCTGCAAGTTCCCATACCTATTTTCCAAAAGCTGGACATGTATGAGATTCACAATCCCTGATGCACTGGAGAAGCGGTGTTCAGAAAGCTGGCAGCGAGATAAGATTGCGCATGGGTTTCAATAGCGTCTTCAGAGCATTGGGGAATATTTGAAGGACACTTACCAGGTCGACTAGAGGCGTTGTTTAAGCTTTGCAATAGTAGGGCCGATCATACAGATTGTGCCTGATACAGCTCCTGGAGGCAAAAGATTGGAGGATTCCAGATACCTCCCACGGGCTTCCCAAAGCTTACAGAAGAAGAAGGAGAAAGATGTGGGTTGTAAACATTCGTAACATTTTGGGAACGGCACATCTCTTTCAAATAGACGGCTCCAATTGGCTTGTATTTACCTGAATCGATTTGCGTAGATTGAATGATTTTAGCTACCAATGAAGTAATAAAAAGACAAAGCTCTCGGGGAAGTAAAGATGTCTTCCATAGTAATAGCGATCCATAATGAAGTATTCATGATTGGGGTAAATGCAAACTTTAGAGTGAAGAAGAAATTGTGTGCACCAGAAATAGAGTGCTGAAGCAGAACTCGTCGGGTGATTGATTGCGGAGATAGCACTCACCAGTTCTAACAGAGGAATGTTGATACCTCCAGGAGAGGGGGAGGTTTTGGCAGTTTGCCGGGACGGTTATGGTGCTGCTGGCGTTCGGAGCGGAATGATTCTTGGCATGTGACGCCCGGAAGCATGCATGCGCGCCCAGGGAAAACAACAAGCTTGCTGATGCCGCCTCTTAGTCTCCACCATGGCCGCTGCCTTACGTTTGCCCTTGTCTTAGCCTTCGCCCGAACCTTTGTCCTTTTGCTAGCTCTCAGCCGTACTCCTCGATTCCACCTGCATCATTGATTTCATCTATAGCCCTAGAAGTCTTAAGTCACTCCGTCGCACCTAGAAGTCTTAAGTCACTCCGTCGCACCTAGAAGTCTTAAGTCACTCCATCCCACCTAGGTGTCTATCTCGGTTAGTCCTAAATGTGATTATAGCTGTCTCCATGGCATCGATTTGGGTGTATCCTAGGCGTCGATTTAGGTGTGTCTATAGCGTATCCATGGTGTCGATTTTAGCATGACCTAGGCGTCACTCAGTCTATGGGCGTGTCCATGGTGTTGATTTGGGCGTATCCTAGGTATAAGGTTTGGGCATCGATTTGGGCATGTAGGACTCCACATAGACATTAGCATAGGTGTCAGAATATGAGTAGGGAGATACTCGAGATAGAGATGGAGATGGAGGTGAAGGTGGCAGCGGGGGTGCTTGAGACCTGGAAACTGCGCTAAAAATGACGTTGATGGTAGGAGCTAGTCCCGATCAGGCTTAGTCTCTGTCGGCATATCACCTTTCTGCTAAAAGGCAAAAGACTGCATCCGATGCATCCAGACGACGATTTTTGGTATTTTACTTCTTGGGAAACATGATTCGTTTTGGGGAAACCTATTTTTCCCTGATGTTTATCGATGTTCTTGGACACCGTCTGGATGCATACATATCTACAGCTTTCCTTACCGATACTTGGAAAAGTACCTATTCAGAAAATCTTCACCCTATTGCTTTTCCAACAATATTAGGGGAATCCCAAGCTCGAGAGTTAAACAACATACAGGAAAATCTCAGCACTGCTCTCGGCGCTGCTTTCGGCGTCAGTATTAGACCTTTTCCAGCTGTCAATATGGAGGAGTGATCTGGGGAGCCCATCCTAGATGCCAGAATGACTGTTGTAGCCCCAACTGGTCGGGCCACTATAGGAAAGAGAAAGAAGACTAGAATAGAGTAAGGCCGGAGGAGCCGTGCTACTGGGAAAACCCAACAGCAATGCTTGAGCTGCGTACAGAGTCCAGGGCATAATGCCAGGAGTTGTAGGTTCTGCACTTTTAAGTAAATTAGCAGATACCCACTTTGCATTTCATTGCTTCAACTGCAAAGTTTCGTTGTCATGGTATTTTTTAGCAGGTCATGGCATCGTAAACCGACCTCCCGGCCCTACATGGTATCATAAACATTTTCTCCCTGATTCCTGCAAGGCCTGTTCAGGTTTGATGTGTAGGTCGTGCTTAGTCAATAACACGTCACTCTCAACCAATAAGATTGCAGGTTTTATGCCAAGAAGTACGCAAATCGATGTAGTCTATTGGACGACTTCCCGTAGAGGTTTAGAGGAATAGATTTTTGGAAGTGGGTGTGAACACCTTCCCATTGCGACCGTACATTCCAGATTTCTAAGTGTTCTTTTTAGTGCTAGTGGCTGTTGCAGCCTGAAGGACTTGATTAGGTGGTCGCAACTGTGAACTCATCCTGTTCATCAACCATCACCAGTCCATCAAGACCGATTCATCAAGACCGGTTAATCAACTATCATCCGCTCATCAACAATCCAAGTTTGAGGAATGCTAAATAAGAGAAAAGTAGTGGTAGGTACAGTCGCGTTCAACAAGTTTTGGCCGTTGGGAGGACTTAGCGACGGCGCGACACACCACAAACATCAATGGAAAAATCAAATAAAAATATCTTTAATAGATAGGACATAGCAGTGTTTAATAGGGTATGAGCAAATTAAATATGTGGCCAGAGTTTGAAATACCCACTGTTTGCAACCAGAAATTCTCCATTTCTTTTTGATTATAAATCCATCAATTTATTTACGTTCGATGGGAATGTTAAGCTTCGACTCTATTAAGGATATAATTTAAAACATATGTTTAACATTAGGTGTTCTCTAGCTACAACTTAATAGTATTTTAAGAGTGTGTTGTGTGATTTTCATACATGAATTACAGAATAAATGTCTGTTGATCTGATACTAAAGTTTCTTTGTTTTAATAGTTTCGGTGTTTCCAAGTATAAATTGAGAACATATAGAAGTATATTAACTTTTTTGGTTATGTTATAGGTTAGCAAGTTCTATTTTATATTCACGATTGAATATATTAATATTTGATGATACAGTATTGTTTTTAGTATTTTGATATAGATGTCACAAAACAATAAAAGCTAATCACTATCTTTCAACATTATATTACACATATGAAAACACTTACGAGAACCCTGAAAATATTAAAAACTCATATATAGAGACTATCTTGTAATGAAGGTAAACTCTTTATTACAGCCCTAAATAATAAAGCCTTATTTTTCTATGCGAAGGTAAATAAGTTGATAAATCCCTTACCAAAAATAAATGTATTATTTCTGGCATTAGCTGGAGGGCACAGCAAATTCTAGTCATATATTTAATTTCCTGATATTTTATTAAATACTACTACGTATTCTCTATTAAAGATATTGTGAATTGACTTTTTTGTTGATGTCCGGGCATGGTCCGTGGTCGTCAAGCAGGTGAAACGGCCAAAACTTGTTGAGCGTGACTGTACCTTCAATTAAGATATATTTCTTTTTCTAACTCCTGTAATAGGTGTCTACCAATGCCGTTGCCAGTAGCCAACAGTTTGGTGCCAGATCCCAATCAATTCTACCCACTTATCTACCAAATGCCGAGCCTGCCGAGCTTGCCGAGCTTGCCGAGCTTGCTGAGCCTGCTGAGTCTGCTGAGCCTCTACTGAAAAAGATCAAGAAGGGTGGGAGAGTACCCGGATCACAGAATTTCACTGATGCGGATAAGAAGAGAGCTTTTGGGATTATCAGGCGGGTTCAGCCATTTGGATCCCATAAATGGGATCTGGTCTCAACGGAGTATAACAGGCTGTCTAGACTTCTAGATAGAAAGGATAGAGATGGAGATTTTCTCAAAAATCTTATAGTGACAGAATACGGGAGGGTTATTCAAAACCAACTGGAAATCCGGACTTGAACTGGGAAATATAGGACGCGAGAGAAATCAAATATGAGATTGATGGAGTTCTTCTTATGGGAAAACTTGATGACTCGGATAGGGGAATTGCTATTAATAGAGGAGGGAAAGATGATGAGTTGATTGATGATAATTTCAAAGAATTGGAGGCACCTTTGACTATATTGAATGATGATCAGGTAGGTTTCAGTTTAGTATTCAAGTTGCTTGACGAAAGTACTGACTTTTATTCTATTTAGGTAACCGAGCATTCTCCGTCCGGTATGCCGGTGTCCAAAATGGAGGTGACGGTTGGGAGAGCTAGGCGGCAAACTCCGGGCATTGCTTCGCAGGCTTCTGGGCTTCTCGGTAAAGTTATGAGTACTTTTGAGTGGGAAGAAACTGCAGCTAAAAGCAGTGAGGATGTACTACAGTGTGCTTTAGAAAGATCCGATATATGTTATGAGAAATTGGAAACACGTTATGATAAGCTGGAGGAAAAACATGTTTGTATGCAAGAAGAACTTGATCGAGTCAAGGATGAAAACCAGGAGTTGAAGGTGCAGCTTACTATCTGGAGTACACACAACTGTATGATGCAAAAGGAACACAACTCAAATGATGGTGTTGATGGTTCGGACCACTGGCAAGGAAATACAAGATTTTTTAGTCAAACATCAAAAAATGTATAGTAGCGTTAAGGTACAAAATGATAGAATCTTTTGATTTTATCGTTCTTTTTAATATCACGAAAAAGAAGTTCTTGAAACTCTGAATACTCTCCGTTACTTTTCCAAATACCTTCATAGACAGTACGGATTTGATTGATGCCTTCCAGACGCGTCCGCACATTATGGAGCCTACTACATACTTCCAAAAGCCTGTATCTGTACGCAGCATCTTCTGCTGGCATAGGCAATTTAAGTCGCCCAAATGAGCCTTGTAAGAACCTCATTCCCCATTCAGCTACCTGTCTAGCGGAGACCAATTGCTCATTGAATTGAATGAAATCACGACACTCATCAATATCAGATGGGTATGCATTGAAACTTGTCTTTGGTGGAGTTTTGATTCGATCCTTCAATTCTTTGGAGGTTGGAAATGCTGTATCGCCAATAACCCAATAACCAGCAGGAGTCTCAAGAAGTAGTTGCGCAAATAGATCTCGTGATACAGCTGCATCGTGCCAGCTTCCGGGTGCATTAATGAATAATTGTTCCATCAGGAGCAAACACAAATATGTTTGAGTAAAATGTGCTAAACACCAGCCATTGTAGTATGCGTTTTGGAGATCGAGATCGGATGATGTAAAAATTACAAAATGGCAGCTATCTACAAATCCAATCGCTTTTGTAAGATGGTGGTGACGGTTTGAAATTAAATCGGAATATCGTTCACATTCTGATAATGTTTAGGGCCAACATATACGCGCTGCTGGAAACTCCCTTAAAGTTGCTTGCAAGATACACAGCTCCCAATTTCGATATCGAGAGCATATAGGTGGTGTCAAACCAAATATCTGTTGTAGACTGAAGTCGGCCATTGTGGAGTTGATATGATGTAGTACAAGACCCAACACTCCAGCTGCATCAAGTGAACGTTTGTATAGACGCGTTTTAGACATAAGACCGACGTCGTTGCGTGGAATGGGTGCTGTTTCTCACTGGCATTCTCTTGCGAAACCTGCTGATAATATATGGTCAAATACTTCCACCCCAACTCCCATTATCAAAATAAAAGCTCGGTCTTTACGGGAATGAAGTAGATGCTGCCACGCGGTGTTCTCGCTTGGTGATGGTGGCAGAACAGAACGGGTAAGGTAGTAGCGATTCCTTCTACTTCTTCTACGCTCAAGCGAGATTAAAATCAAAAACAAAGAAAGCACAATGATTTCTTTTCGCCGAATGGACCGAGAAGACATCTTGACGGATCCTACAGTAGAGGTTGAAAGTTGAGGAACTACTACAGTACCGAACCTGGCTACAGCCTATTATCTCAGGACCCCCGCATCTCTCTCAACCAATCATATTACACCCTTTCAAATTTTACTTGTTAGAAAATCTGAACGCACTCCCCTCACCCCCCATTCAAATTCTGAATCTGGAGCGTTGCCATCCAAATTTTATTGTCCTAAATTTCATCCAAACTGCCCCTAAACTCCTCCTAAACCTCCACGGGAAGTCGCCCATTACCTGTAGTAGCGGGGGGTTAGAGTAGTACCATAGACATCCTGATTACGCACTCTAGGTGTAGGGCAAGTGAGGTGAGAAGACATCCCTACACCTAAAGTACTACGGGGGTTAGGGAAAGTCTCCAGAACTATGGCCTGTTGCAACCATGGCCGCAGCTCTGGAGCTTTCCCACCCCCGTAGTACATGTGACTGTCATGCTATTTCCACATCTAAGGAATTAACTTGCCCTAGTCTTGGCAACCCACACACAACGGCAGCCCCAGTGCATAATCACGATATACTCTATCAAAATCGACAACTCACAACCGAGCTTACAGTAACGACCGACCGCCTAGCAACTCCGCCAATCACCCAACATACGATCCACGGCGAATTTCCTTCAGTATGTCGATATCCTTCTTGAGCGAGTTTGGGCTGGATACATTTTGAAGGTTTAGAGAGGCTAATAAACACTAAACTTTCAATAGAAACAAAATGCCTGAATCCAACCACCGACGTATGTCTAGTTCTTAATCCTGACATTTGTCCCAAGCTTACACAATAGAATTACACTAATTAATTAATGCGATGTAGTGTACGTTAAGGTAACTAGCTTTCATCCCATAATACTTCCTACTTTCCGCTTGTAATTTAATCGTATCCGAGGCTATACCACCAAGTAAACATGCGGGAAGGACTTCAGTCTATTCAGGATTGAGAGAAAGTTTCAGGTTCTTTCAGATGGTTCAATCGGAGAGGATTGGCATTGTTACGGAGCTGAATAGGTTCTTTGGAGAGAGTTAAAGGAAAGATGGTACATATGGGAAGAACAGACAACTAACGGCAAGTTCTTCGGCAATAGGGGAAACACCTCTCCTACCAGAGGGGTAAGCGAAACACGAACCCTAACACCTCCCTCATTAAGATCGAGGGCGCCGACAATCAAAAAGATGCCACCTTCTACTGCGGTACGTTACCAGTGGCAAATGTAATCGGATATTATATGCCCTTGAACTGATTACTGATGAGATATACGGATTTGCAGGAAAGAAAGTAGCCTTTGTCTATAGGGCTTCGAAGGAAATCCGTGGAACTAAGATTAGGGTTATCTGGGGAAAAGTCACTAGGCCACATGGAAATAGTGGTGTTGTTCGCGCTAAGTACGATATTCACATACAAATTTTTAGGCGCTATATTATGGCTAATATAATTGTTCGCAGGTTCCGTCACAATCTCCCCCCTAAATCCTTCGGTGCTTCCGTCCGTATCATGTTGTACCCTTCAAACATCTAAGTTGCGAGCGGGAGTGTACTGTGTGTAACATGCGAACATAAAAATTAAATAGATCGGGATCGCATTTCCCCCCTGGTCTAAAGTCTACTTACGTGCATATTGAAGAGGGAAACATGCTGGAGTTTTTCTTGGGGGCAAAGGCCCCATTTTTTTTTTTTTTTTTTTTACTTTCATGTGTGGGCTGGTCGGGTTTAGGTTGTGGTAATTCTTTTGTAACAAATTCATATTGTGCGAAGAGTTATTTTCGTCCTCCCCTTATGTGTTTTTCCCTCGTAGCATACATTTAATCGAAGGGTGGACCCACGACATAGGATTCCGGGGTTGATTTATGTGAACGCTGATCCCCCACTTATCCTCTAGGTGCCCTTCTGGGGACATCACCCTCTATTGTCCCTTTCCCATCTCGGCCCTGGCTTCCATTTAGGGGCGTCTGTTTTGACCTTTGTGATCTTACATCTAACGCTGGCCGACCTCCACCCTCCACTCCCCATTTGCTGTTGGAAATCCCTGCGGGAGGACACTTCTGTGGTCGTTCATGCCTCTGGTCTCCCGATCGCCCCCAGGCCCCACCTGCCCTGGAACACATTTTCTGTTGCAAGGCTTGCCCAATCGCTATTGTAGTAGCATACCGGCCCGGCGGGTACCGCCCCTCTACAATTGTCCTTTTCTCGCTTTTATCGCGGGCTAGGGATCTGCCATAACTCGGACTAGTCCAGGCTTCTCCCGCCGATGATTCGAATCGCCTTCTCCCCGTAGTAAATCCACGCTCCAACCCAGATCGACTACGAGAAGTATTTTTGGCTTGAGTGCCCTTTACCTCTTGGCTGATTGCGATAAATTTGTCGATAACAGTCTCGACATCCCCCTTCAGGTCATCCCAAGGAGTGATGACACTATCCATTGTGACCGAAAAAGACAGTGTTCCCACCAATCGTTGCCTGCCGTTTCCTTCGTGCTTTTCAAAACTCTTCAGCAACACTCCATCCCTTCCATATCCTTTAACCCTCAAGATCTCATATACTGCCTCTCTAACTCTGCGAACAGCCTTGTTGCGAACGACGGAATTTTTTGAGACATTCTTCTTCGTTGCCAGAGTGGTGATAATCAACCGGGGGTCATTCGATTTTACGGCCCTGATCCGTTCAAGGACTCTGCGGTTAAGAGGATGGAACGTATTCGAAACAACGTTAGGGTCGACCACTACTACAGGAGTGAAACTATGAAATATAGTGAAATTCTTAGTGGTGGAGAACGGCCGGAGACCTTTGCTGATTGAACCCATGATGCCTGAGAGTTTCGGATAGAAGAAATTATGATAGAGTCAGATTCTCACTTATTAATGGATCTTAGCCGGTCGTACCTAGAGACCACATTAAACTTAGAGAGGTTGCTGCCGGGTTCCTGCTTGGCGGCCAAGTGTTATTTTATGAAAAAATTATATCTATTTGCCCAATCAGATCGCTTTGCAGGTACTTCTTTTTTTAAAATTCGCTAAAATGGGCGTCTCTGTACTTACCCATGTACTCCGGTATGGATGGAAGATGTCGTACTAGCCAAGGCCAGGAACCTGGGGTATGATTGGTTGAGTGATATAGTAAAAGTCGGGCGAACCTATCCCTTGGACCCCCTCTCTGCCGACACTGGCTCCGACCACAGAGCCCTGGCCATCTCCCTAGCCGTCCCCGCCTCCGATCTCACCCCCCTCACAACCCCCAACTGGTCCGCCACAAACTGGGGAGCACTAGCCCCCCACCTCAGAGACCTTCACATCCCTCCGCCCCCCACCACCAACATCGACCAATGGTTTGAAGCAGAACTCTCGAACCTCTCCAACCTCCTCTCAACCCACACTCAAAACAATCTGCAAATGGTCAAAACCATGGTGGAACCCAAACCTCTGCATAACTAAGAACCATCTTCCACTCCGCATGCAGAAAGGCAAAGCTCACGCCGGCGAGCGCCTACTTCAGCGATTAAGCAAAACAAAACCACTGGAACAACCGTGTCCAACGCGTCAACTAAAGGCGTATGGAAACTAAAAAGTCCATTCTGGGAATGAAGATCGAATCCCCACCTCCCCTTTCCCACCCCCACGCGAGCGAACCAGTTAGCGCTTTTTCACGTAAAGACCCCCATCCGCTACAACGACGTCCCATCATCACAACTGAGAAATCCATACCGTCCTCAGCAAGCAACTATCCAGGCCCCGATGGCATCCCTCTCCGTGTGGAAAGCAGTCCATAAAATACCCCTCATCCTCTCAGCCCTCTTAAACCCTCCTCAAACACGGCTACCACCCTCACTCTCAAGCAGGCGAACGGGTCATCCTGCAACAAACCGACTACACCCTCTCCTCCTCATACCGCATCATTGTCCTCCAGACCGTCTCAAAGATCCTAGAGAAGATAGTAACCCTCCGCCGCCTCAATCGCCAGAAACACTGGCCTAATACACCCCCATCAATGCGGGCTCAGTGGCGGACTCTCTCCACCTCCGGCCAGCTGCCACCACCTCCTCCACGAGCAGCGCCATGCAGCTAGCCGGCCTCAAAGTCTCCACTCCTCCTTGATGTCGAGGGGATTCACCACGATCTCAAACAGGCACTCGCCTACCTCACGCGTCGGGACACGTCCCACCATACATGGTGAACTGGATCCTGTCCTTCCTATCAGACCGCCACATCACCCTCCTCTTCAAAGGCTCACAAGATCACACCCCGTACAAGTCGGGGTCCCCCAGGGGTCCCCCATCTCCCCCCTCCTCTTCCTTATCTACGTTAACTTCCTCCACCTCCACGACCCCTCGCCAGGCATCACCCTCTCCTACGTGGACGACTTCGCGATTACAATCGCATCCCAGTCCTACGAGGAAAACATAACCTCCCTCACCTCCCACTACAACCGCCTCACCCACTCAGCCTCAAAACATCACCTTCTCAGTCAAAGACTGAACTCATCCATTGGAGGACTAGAGACAGGAGCCCCCCCTCTTGCCACCTCACCATCACCCTGGAAGGCCACACCTTCACGCCCTCGTAAAGTCAAATGGATTGGCTTTGGCTCACCCAGCCTTCGACCCAAACACCCACTTCTCCCATGCCCGCCTTGCTTGCCGGCCTCATCCAACGCTCTCTCAGCGGCAAAGGCCTCTCCTCCATAAACTGCCTCCCGCCACCAGCTATCCGCCCCATGCTCGCGTCACGCCGTTCTCTCCTCACTCCGCTCAAGGCCTCACAAAGTTCTGGGCTTCGGTATTACTGGGCCACAGGATGCTTCAGGCCACCAACCCTAAAAGCTCTACATCGAGCGGCCTCACCTCGACCTATACCTCACCTTCCTAAAAGTCCAAGTATCTTGAATTCATCTCTTAGCCTCCCCTCAACAACCGGTCGGAAGATCACTGAACTTCCAACCTCATCCACTATATCGTTACTCATGACGCCTCCTCTTAAAGGGGCCAACCACGCAGATGGGACTCCAACGCCGTAAAAGGCGTCGCCCCCTCATCGAAAAACTCGCCGCCCTCATCGCCCCTCGAAGAGGCCACCCTGAGACAGACATTAGAGCTAAGAAACTCCTCATCTCACACTGGGAGGCAGCATACCCCCACCCCCTACTACAACTTCACACCCTGAAACTACATCTTCACCTCCTCCACAAATTCACCGCCTCCAGGATCCACCAAATTAGGACAGCCAAAAAGCTACACAAGCGCGCCAAATCACGGATCAACATCGACTCCTCCGACTCATGCCATGATGCGGACAAGAGCCGAAACCACCACGCCATCCTCACATGCCCTGCAAGGAAGATTCTCTTCTTCCACCGCATCACTTCACGAGGTGTGGGACAGCCTCCACTCACCCTAGCCCTCGTATATTACCGCTCTAGGACCAACTACCCAACCCCACACCCACCTCCCACTTCTCTCAGGGTCGGACCTCTCCCACCCTCACCTCGTCTCCTCACTCCTAAACCGCACAAAACCACCAAAGCCTAGCGTTAGGCAAGAAAGCCATTTCACAGGAACCCGCGGAGGAAGGTTAGCCACCGGCGGTCTCCTTTGTAACTATTCGCGTTTTTCACTTCGTCTCTGCTCAACCAATTCTCTCATTTGTCTTCCTTTTGTCTTTCCTTCCTTCTGTGCTTTTTTTTTTCCGTGTTTTTAGGGGACGCCAGTTTGTACTACGATAGGGGTCAGGTCTTTTATGCCATAGTCTTCGACTGCACGCAACATTTGTACCTAGAAATGAAATGAAATGAGTTAAAAAAAAAAAAAAAAAAAAGAACCTATCCCTTGGACGGGTGAAACTCTCAAATTCGCAGCTTGGTCCGTGCCACCCTTGTCAGCTCAACCTCAACCAGGAGGGACGTGAAGTGAAGGAGTCTATTGACTGTGAAGAACACGATCAGCCGTGACATGTCGGACAGAAGACCTTTGAGCGAGTTGAGGCAGGCTCTTGTCAGTAAGAAGCCAAGGAGAGGAACTAGAGGGAAAGGTGCAAAGGGGAAAAGCTCAGGACTCGGTCCAACTCCAGAACTCGTATCACCTTCACAATGCGTACCACCCTCAGAGTCCGTCTCAGCTCATGAATCCGTTCTGGTTCCTGAACCAATATATACACCTCTCCAAAGGCTTCATCATAAAGCTGAAACTACACTTTCCAAGGTACAATACACACTTTGACTTCCCCACTCTTACTTACTCGTACTTACAAATGTGAAGGGATTGGAACCGGTAGATATTTTTGACTTGATATGGACTGATCCGATTATGGATTCGTTAGCAAGAAATACAAATGCTTATGCTGAAAAGCAAAGAGCTGGCTTTAGCAACTACGGACGGAGATGGAAGTCTACCACTGCCAATGAACTCCGGGTTTTTTTTGCTATTTTGATCACTTTGGGAGTTTTCCGATGTGGGAGGCCTACCGACATGTGGAAAAGAGCAGGAGGAATGAAATTGTATGTGAAAGAACGGCAGTGTGCTAGCGGCTGGAAGAGACCTATTTCCAAAGCTATGTCCCAATACAGATTTTTTCAAATCAAGCGGTACCTACATATTTCATGTCCAACTTACGATTCGGAGATATCGGGAAGAGGGGAAGATCATTGGTGGGAGAAAATGGAGCCTTTAAACAGTCAATTACGTGAAAACTGCCTACGATATTACCTTCCCTCTACATCAGTAACAGTGGATGAGATGATGATACGATTTGGTGGAAGAAGCAAACATATAGTACGGATGCCTAATAAACCAATTACCGAGGGTTACAAAATTTTCGCGATTTGTGATCATGGCTACACCTTAAACTGGCGATTTCATTCTCGTATTAAAGGTATCGCAGAGATCTCCTCAGCCGATAGAGAGAGAATTGACATATCAGCATCTAGTGTAGCGGTGGTTTATCTTTTAGGACAGCAATCACTCCCTTATCATTCATATGATTTTATTATCTTTATGGATAATCTCTTTAGTACAGTTGAGCTCTATACAAAGCTACGAGAAATCGGTATTGGAGCTTGCAGAACTGCTTGTGTACAGAGAGGTCGTTTCCCTAACGAGCATAATAATACATCAGGGAGTATTCCCTGGAATACAGTATCGGGCGGAGCTGTATCGGGAAGTAATGGTCAAGTACTTGCAATGCAATGGCAAGACAATAATCATGTACACATGCTATCAACTGTGCATGAACTTTCAGACAGAGTTATACGGTCCCGAAAACGCCCCCGAATCACTAGCACCAGCGGCCCCCTTATACCTCTTGCTTTTCAAGAACACAATGCTAGCAGAATGGACGTACCTATACCAACCACGATAGACGACTACAATTTTCATAAAGTAGGAGTTGATATTGCAGACCAATACCGAAGCTATTTCTCCACACAGCTTATTTCCAGGCGAAACTGGTTACCATTTTTCTTTTGGATGCTTGATACTATAGTAGTTAATTCATTTATTCTGTCTCTACTTTGTACAGAACAGGAAGCAGGCTCGTCCAGCCAGCACTGACTTCCGATAGGGCAGGAAAGAAGTTCCTTTGGTCATACAAGTTTTCGCTTATTACTAGCAGCACAGTTACTTGAACGCTATGTTTTTACAAAGCAAAAGAGGTGGTATAAAAGAAAAACCTCAAGTATTCGTTACGGTAAAGTATATGGGATTATTGATCTTCCACAATTACCCGATGATAATATTACAGACCATACTAAAGTGCGGTTCCAAAAGAGAAGAGAATGCGACAGGTGCAGGCTGAAGTACAGGAGGGAAGGTTTAAAGGGTAAGCGTGCACCTTCTTCCTTCTTTGCTTGCAATATATGTAAATTCATTCTCTGTACTTCTTGTTTTGTAGAATATCATACTGTAGTCAATGATCCCCGTAGTAGTAGGGCGCCAGGGCATACATAGAAAAGAATAAAACTCTGTATTTTCCCTGTAAACCTAGAAGCGAGTTCTTTAATATAATATTAACTCTCATTATAAATTACAACCCCATACCATCATTAGTTGTTGAGGACGATCCAATTTTGTTTTGGTGTCCGTATGGAACGGAGCGGGGCCACAGGGCAACAGGCCAATAATTGATATTATGTGATTTACATATGAGGTAAAGCGCTGTTGCCTATAGGTAGCACGGACCAAGCTGTGAATTTGAGAGTTTCACCCGTCCAAGGGATACAATACCAGCGTTGCTGTTATCCCCCCCCTGCAAAGTGCCATCTATAATTTTTTATGCCAGCTGCAGTGAAGGTTTCATAGCTTGAGCCTCACGGCGTTTGCAAACACAGAGCCGACAAATAACAATGTATCCACAGTAATTGTATTCAAACATGCATCTTTCTCTTGCAAAATACACGATAATTTGAAGCCATGCCGGTTGAAATTGGTACTCTATTTATCAGTTGGGATAGTCTTAAGGAAGAGATTCAGGATTGGGGAATCACCGATCATTTTCAATTCACGGTATACAAAAAGAATGCAACACGTGTTGATTACCGCTGCCGACACAAAAACACTGGATGCACTTGGCGGGTGTACGTGTCAAAAAATAGAAACGATGAAATCGAGGCCAAAATCGTAATTGGTCAACATATATGTGCAGGAGCCAATAATTTACAACGCGAAATCTCAAATACACAATCTTGGCTCCGGAGAGTCGTTGCACAGTGTTACGGGTATAAGAGTTGGGGATCCGAAGACACAAGAAGAGGAGCCTTTCCCACACCACTATCACCCACTGGGCGCGCCAGAGAGGCACGGTACTGCCAGTATGGAGCCCAGTGCGGAGTTGCAGAATCCCTAGTAAACAAACCCGTTTTCGACCCTGAAAATAACCCCCGGAGCGTCAAAGCGCCGGCATAGTGGCTCTGGACACCTGTTACGGGTATAAGAGATGGGGATCCGAAGACACAAGAGGAGGAGCCCTTCCCACACCACTATCACCCACTGGGCGCGCCAGAGAGGCACGGTACTGCCAGTATGGAGCCCAGTGCGGAGTTGCGGAATCCCTAGTAAACGAACCCGTTTTCGACCCTGAAAATAACCCCCGGAGCGTCAAAACGCCGGCACAGTCGCTCTGGACACCGGTGTGTATATGAGGGGGCAATAGTGCGAGTTTGGAGTCAATCGGACCAAAACTGAGTGATCGGTGGAGGTAACGAAGAAGCTGACGCTGGTGGCGCCCAGGGGAAGGTAAGACTACCCGACACCTCCGGTACCGATCGGTATTAGTCCTAATGTTGAGCCTTGCTCCTTGGTGATAGATAACGATATTGGGAAAGAGTTGGCGGCGAAGTCAAGCCGGTACCAGGGGTTATCAGGTAGGCAGATCCCGAAGATTCCTCATGACCACTGACGAAGGCTGAGTGCATGCAGCAGCGGGATGTAACGTGAGGGATTTATGAAACGAATGTTTAGACATGGGTGTTTGGGTTTTAGACATGGGTGTTTGGTTTTTAGGAATGGGTGTATAGAAACGTTTGGCATTCTTGGCAGGTTTTCGGGGTCTTCGGGGTTTCGCATCTAGAATCATGTAATTGTAATAGCTAGTCCGCGAGACATTTGCGCGGGATATAAATAAGGTGTCATTCTCCGACTTTGTTGAAATCATCAGCGACGAAGAAAGAGTCTTATCGATATAAAAACTATTCCATTCGATCTATACGCTTTATCTTTTTCAGAACTTAGTGATTCCGTGAGAACTTTACTTGAGCAACCGTCGTAACTACGTCGTGGATTACCATTGAGGACTAGCAGACGACCGAGACTTACAATAGCGTTGACTGAAGGGACCTCGTTCCTTTCTACCTTTGTAGTTAAGCGCTTGAACTCCTAGCTCTTTCTGAGACTGCTTTCGGATTGTCTGGTCGGACACCCTAATAGTATATCGATAACTCCAAGTTCACCTGGAGTTTTCCAGAATCACACTTCGAACCTACATACCCTCTACCCGCAATGGCTGCAAGACTAGGGACTGTGGAAGAAGACTCCGTCATGGGGGAATCTCCCGTCTTTAGCCGAGAAGACAGTCCAGATCCACTATCACTGCGAAAAGCTGGCAAACGCCCGGCCGGCTCTAGCACAATAGATAGGTTGGAACAATTTCTACAAACACACGAAGCCGAGATGGCCGGATTGTCGGCCGCAGGCAAAACTATTTGGGACCAATTACAGAGAACTCAAGAGAAGTTCCAGGCGGAGAAAAGGCTATCGAACATCGCCGCCCAGGCAGTGAAAACCAATCTCGACCAACTAGCCGGGATGTTTCAAGAGATTGCCAGAAGCCAAGAATTTGAGAAGCAGCAATCCGCCGCTATCGCGGCCATGGAAAGGGAGGCTTTGGAAGCCGCCCACCTCCAAACCCAACGACAGCTTCACGAGATCCAGATGGAAATCGAGAAGCTCCGGGAGCAGGCAAAACAGTCGGTAGGAGAAGTCATCGAGAGCCAGAAGAAGCAAGCCAAAGGGCACAAGGAGCAAATGGCCGAGATGCAAAGGCAGATAGACCTACTTCTGACTGCCGACCGATCCAACGCGCCAGACCCATCAATCTATCCACCCGCTGGGGAAGAAGAGGAGTTTGTGGTCGGGGGAGGAAGACTGCCGCCCGGAAGAAACGGGGGAGGAAGAGCGCCGCCGCCGCCAGGAGGAAATGGAGGAAGGAAAGACCCCTCGGATGACGGGTCTAGCCACCATGGAAGAAGGGCAGGAGGCGGAGGAAGAGGAAGACGGTCAGAGTCGCCTGAGGAAGAGAGAGAACGGGACTCCTTGGCCAAAGTGCCTTTTGAATTTGACAACCCCAGAAGCCACAACCTACGGCACTGGCTCCTAGAGTCTGAAATCTACTTTGAGCAACGGCGCAAGTTCCGGAACGATAAGCAGAAGGTCCTATTCGCGGGAACCTATACCCGAGGGCTGGCTAAGGAATGGTTCGCCAACTACCATGAGGTTCACATGCGCGGACCAAACGGCCCGGACTTCTGCACCTGGGAACGGTTTAGGCAAGAGATCCGGGGAAGATTCGTAAGCTCGCAGGAGGCGCTAGACGCCGCTTTCAGGATGGACCACCTGAAGTACCAATCCAGCATCTCCGATTACCTAACCAAGATGGAGATCCTCAACCAACGAGCGCAGCAAAGCGGGGCAGCATATCGTAAAACATTGCTGACCGGCCTTCCCGAAGAAATTTGGGACCGACACTCGAAGTTTGAGCCGGCAGAAGACGATGCCCACTTTGTGGCACAGCTGGAGAGGGCAGGAAAGGCCCATGAAAGTTTTTTGGAGCAGAAAAGGTTGTTGGGGAACCCGTCGGCAAGGGCACCACCAAAGAGAGAGGAGAAGCGGAGACCTGGGTTCCAGATTAAGGGACGGGCCCAGGAGGGACAGAAGACTGAGTCCAGTCGACCCGGAGGAGGGTCGAATACCCCAGGTAGCGCCCGCTCTAGCCAGGATAACAGACCACTGCATTCCAACTATGATGAGGCCACCAAGGGCATCCCCAAGTCCCTTCTGGATCAGAGAAGAACGAAAGGAGAATGTGCTCGCTGTGGAAGGAAGGGTCACCTGTGGCGCTGGTGCCGTCAGAACCCCAACTCCGGCGCGGCTGTCTCTGCTCTGGGCCAGAAGCGCGGTCGTGAAGAGGAGGACGAGGAAATGAAGGATTCACCAGCTCCCCCGCCGGAAAAGAAAAAGAGGCATAGGTCCAAGAAGAAGTCGGTCGCGGTAGCAGCAACCTCCACGTCGACAGGGCCAGCCTATGTGCCGGAGTTAGGGTCGGAGTCAGAGGTGGATTTTGATATGGGTTTTTAGAAGGGGACTCTGATGAGTCAGGTCAAGAGCTCCCCCAAATTGCAATGTTGTCACTGACGGAAGAAGAAACAAAAAAAATATTAAAAAGAAAAAGGCCGGAAGAGGTGGCATCCTCTCCGATGAAGAAGCAACAATTTTCAGGCGAGCCCATTCACGGGTCACGACCTATTGGTAAATTTTCTATTGGGTTTTTAGATTTCTTATTTCCTTGTCGGGTTTTGTTGGATACCGGGGCAACGGGTCCAGTTATATCTTCTGCTTTTGTTTCTGCGTTTTCTGTCCCAAAGGTGAAAAGAGACGTCCCGGCCAGAGTTATGGGTTTTACTGGAGAGGTTATGGCAGACGCGGGACAAGCCTTTACTGTAATGTTGAATATCCTTTCTGGGGGGCATAAGTCCGAGCTCTCTTTCGAGATAGCACCACTACCTAGCGGCATTACGCTATTTTACCAACATGGTGGCTACAGGAGCATAAGCGGCTATTCTTTTAAAATGGGGAAGTAACCTTTCATGGAGAATTTTGCAAGACCCGATGCTTCACTGACCAGAAAGAAATTTCAGTGGTTCTAGATAATGACGTCTTGGATGATCCGGAGGCACTATTTATCGGCTCTATATCCGCGGACACGGAAATCGACTTGAAAACAGTCATCCCAGAGCGATACCATCCAAAGCTCCAAGCCTTCCAGTCGAAGCCGATAAGTTGCCGCGCACCGAGCCTCCGATCACAGTATGTCGATCTAGAACCTGGTCAGCAACCTCGCCTGGGGACCCATCTACTCCCTTTCGAGGTTGAATTGAAAGTCTTGCGGGAATACCTGGATAAGATGATGCGTCTAGGTAAAATTAGGACCCAGCAAATCTCCGGCAGGTGCATATTATTTGTGAAGAAGAAGAATGGCAGTCTTGGTATCGTCCACTACCGGGGCCTGAATCGCGTCACCATTAAGAATCGGTACACTCTACCCAGGGAGGAATTGAGGGACCGTATTTGGGCGAAGATATTTTCCAAGATAGACCTCAAGGAGGGATATAACCTAGTCCGGATTAAGCGAGGCGACGAGTGGAAAAGCGTTCAGAACTAGATATGACACTATGAGTGCCTGGTCATGCCATTTGGGCTGACCAGCGCTACGCCTTTCAGGCACTAATAAAGCGATATCCTTAGAGAATTTCTGGACCAAGGGGTGGTAGCATACCTCGACGACATCCTGATCTACAGCAAGGACGAGGCCGAACACGAGGAACTGGTCAACAAAGTACTGGACAAGCTCATCGAAAACAATTTAGTGGCCAACCCCAAGAAGTCTTTCTTTCATCAAAAGGTCATCGATTTTCTCGGATTCGTGTTAAGTGAAGAAGGAGCAATGTGGATAAGGTAGAAGAAGTCTTGAAGTGGGAATCCCCGAGGACCGTCAGAGACGTCCAAGTTTTTATGGGATTCGCCAATTTTTACCGGAGGTTTATACGTAACTATTCCGGGGTCTGTAGTCCCATCACTAACTGTCTACGTGGCGATGCTAAGAACTTCTCATGGACTAGTGCGGCCGAAGCGGCCTTTTTGAAGCTCAAGATCCTCTTCACGACGGCACCGATCTTGGTTCACTTTTCACCAGACCGGCAGTCAATCGTGGAAACGGACGCAAGCGACTTTGCATTAGGCGCGATCTTACCGCAGATAGTTGACGGCAAGCTCCATCCTGTGGCCTTTTACTCCGCATAAACCAGCCGAACTTAATTACGACGTATGGGATAAAGAAATGCTCGGTATCGTTGCCGCTTTCAAAGAATGGCGACGCTACCTTGAAGGACCCAAGCACACTGTCTTAGTATAGACCGATCACCAGAACCTCCAATACTTTACCACCACCAAGGTTCTAAATCGAAGACAGGCACGCTGGGCAGAAACTCTTGCGGAGTTCAATTTTAAAATTATTTACAGGCCAGGATCGCAGAATGGGAAAGCCGATGCATTGTCGAGCGTCCGAGTACCGGCGTGAAGAAGCGCGCCAGTCAGTTGAGAGGTTATTGAAGCCTGGACAGTTGGTAGGGATGGAAGAATATATGATTTCTTGGCTTTCGCCGGCAAAAGAAAGTGGTAGACTGGTCTAAGGATTTTCTAGACCTGGTTAGGGGAGGCAGGAGAGAAGGGCGAGGCATGGAAGGAAGTAGAAAGGAAAAAGGGGTCCGGGAGTTGAAGGAATTCTGTAAGGAGGGCTCTTTTTCAAAACCGCCTATATATACCCAACAGCAATGCGTTGAAGATCCGAAGTTCAATCAGAACACGACTCTAAGGTAGCGGGACACTTGTCAAGACAAGACATTGGAGTTGATCGCATAACTTCTACTGGCCAAAGATGAATGAATGGATGAGCGACTACGTGCGGCTCATCGACGACTGCCATGAAATAAACCCAGTCGGCGCGCAAATATGGGCGTTACTTCCTCTAGAAACACCTCACACGCGTATGGTCGTCCATATCCATGGATTTCATTGTCCAACTACCAGAATCCAAGGGCTATCTGTAAATATGGGTAGTCGTAGACCGGTTCTCAAAGATGGCTCATTTTATTCCTCCAAGGCACAGCATCCTCCCAAGATTTGGCCAAAGTATTCCTGGCTCAAATCTGGCGCATCCATGGACTACCTCTGAATATAGTTTCGACCCGCGATGCCAAGTTCACGTCAAGCTTCTGGGCCTCTCTAATGGAACTATTGGATATCAAGCTTCGTATGAGTACCGCTTTCCACCCTCAAACCGATGGTCAGACCGAGCGGGTCAATCAAACGTTGGAGCACTACCTCCGGGCATTCTGCAATTACGAACAAAACGATTGGGCTGAACTACTTCCGCTGGCGAATCGCGTACAATAACTCCGTAACCTCTGACGGGACAATCCCCTTCTATACCAATTACGGATACAACCCTCGAGCGAATTGGCCACGGAGAATGAAGTAGTCAACCCCACCAGTGACCTCTATCTTTATCACGAGGTGCAGCGCCGCCCGACAAAAACTCACCATCGCAAAGGAAAGAATGGGAAAATACTATGATGATAGGAAGAGGAGACACCACCAGCGTTCAAGATAGGGGACAAGGTCATGCTTAATGCAGTCAACCTCCGAACCCGTCGTTCACCAAAAAACTAGATCATAAGAAAAATGGGACCATTTGCCATCAAAGCGACTAAGCGGGAAAAGCGATGCTTGCGAATTGGACCTCCTCCTCAAATGAAGGTCCACCCCATTCCATATCGAATTACTGGAACCATAGGGTTAGCACTATCCCTGGGCGGAACAACGACCCCCTACCTGACGCGTGGTGGATCTGAGGAGAAAAGCTGTATGAGGTAGAGAGAATTATAGGAAGCAGGAAGAGTAGGAAAGGAGTAGTGGAATATCTGGTGAAGTGGCGGGGTTATCTGGTTGGGGAAAGCACGTACCAAGTAATCGACGCCATGGATGAGGAGGTATTGGTGCTTGTCCGAGACTTCCACCGGAAAAACCCCAAGGCCACGATGGACCAACGCCTGAGACTGTAGAGTCCCTCCATGGCTAAGTCCTTCCCTCCACAGACACCACGGGTGATATGTGGAGAAGGTTTACTGGAACCACAGTCGGTCAGAAGATACTTTCTGCGGACAGAGCACCCTGAGAGGGGGTAAGCTGTTACGGTATAAGAGATGGGGATCCAAGACACAAGAGGAGGAGCCTTTCCCACACGCGTCACCCACTGGCGCGCCGGAGAGGCACGGCGGTACTGCCAGTATGGAGCCCAGTCTTGAGTTGCGGAATCCCTAGCAAAGCGAACCCGTTTTCGACCCTGAAAATAACCCCGGGCGTCAAAGCGCCGGCACAGTCGCTCTGGACACCGGTGGGTATATGAGGGGGCAACAGTCTGCGAGTTTGGAGTCAATCGGACCAAAACTGAGTGATCGGTGGAGGTAGCGAAGAAGCTGACGCTGGTGGCGGGGAAGGTAAGACTACCCGACACCTCCGGTACCGATCGGTATCAGTCCTGTGTTGAGCCCTGCTCATGGTGATAGATAGCGATAATGGGAAAGAGTTGGCGGCGAAGTCAAGCCGGTACCAGGGGTTATCAGGTAGGCAGATCCCGAAGACTCACCATGACCACTGCGAAGGCTGAGTGCATGCAGCAGCGGGATGTAACGTGAGGGATTTATGAAACGAATGTTTAGACATGCGTGTTTGGGTTTTAGACATGGGTATTTGGTTTTATAGAATGGGTGTATAGAAACGTTTGGCGTTCTTGGCAGGTTTTCAGGGTCTTCGGGGTTTCGCATCTAGAATCATGTAATTGTAATAGCTAGTCCGCGAGACATTTCTTGGCGGGATATAAATCTGATGTCGTCATTCTCCGACTTTGTTGAAATCATCAGCGACGAAGAAAGAGTCTTATCGATATAAAATCTATTCTATTCGATCTATCCGCTTTATCTTTTCAGGACTTAGTGATTCCGTGAGAACTCTACTTGAACACTTCGCCGAGAAGACTTCTGTGATTACCATTGAGGACTAGTAGTGGACGACCGAGACTGACAGTATCGCATTGACTGAAGAGACCTCGTTCCTTTCTACCTTTGTAGTTAGCGCTTCGAACTCCTAGCTCTTTACGAGACTGCTCGGGTTGTCTGGTGCGACACCCTAATATCGAGCCCTGTACCAGGGGGTTATGAGGTAGTCAAATCCCGAAGACTCCTCATGACCACTGACGAAGGCTGAGTGCATGCAGCAACGGGATGTAACGTGAGGGATTTATGAAACGAATGTTTAGACATGGGTGTTTGGGTTTTAGACATGGGTGTTTGGTTTTTAGAAATGGGTGTTACGGGTATAAGAGATGGGGATCCGAAGACACAAGAGGAGGAGCCTTTCCCACACCACTATCACCCACTGGGCGCGCCGGAGAGGCACGATACTGCCAGTATGGAGCCCAGTGCGGAGTTGCGGAATCCCTAGCAAACGAACCCGTTTTCGACCCTGAAAATAACCCCCGGAGCGTCAAAGTGACGGCACAGTCGCTCTAGACACCGGTGGGCATATGAGGGGGCAATAGTGCGAGTTTGGAGTCAATCGGACCAAAACTGAGTGATCGGTGGAGGTAACGAAGAAGCTGACGCTGGTGGCACCCAGGGGAAGGTAAGACTACCCGACACCTCCGGTACCGATCGGTATCAGTCCTAATGTTGAGCCATGCTCCTTGGTGATAGATAAGCGATAATGGGAAAGAGTTGGCGGCGAAGTCAGCCCGGTACCAGGGGTTATCAGGTAGGCGATCCCGAAGACTCATGACCACTGACGGCGAAGGCTGAGTGCATGCAACAACGGATGTAACGTGAGGATTTCTGAAAGCGAATATATAGACATGGGTGTTGGTCTTGAACATGGGTGTTTGGTTTTTAGAAAAAGGGTGTATGGAAACGTTTGGCGTTCTTGGCAGGTTTTAGTCTTGAGGTTTAGCATCTAGAATCATATAATTGTAATAGCTAGTCCGCGTGGCATTTCGCGGGATATAAATCTGATGTCGTTCTCCGACTTTTGTTGAAATCATCAGCTGACGAAGAAAGAGTCTTATCGATATAAAATCTATTGAACTATACACTTTATCTTTTCAGAACTTAGTGATTCTCTGCGAAGGCTTTACTTGAACCGTTGAACTATACTTGAACTACTTAGTTGATTGCCATTGAGGACTAGCAGTGGGACGGCCAAGACAGTGTCGAATTGACTGAAGAGACCTCGTTCCTTTCTACCTCTGTAGTTAGCGTTTCGAACTCCTAGCTCTTTACGAGACTGCTCGGGTTGTCTGGTGCGACACCCTAATAATGGGTGTATAGAAACGTTTGGTGTTCTTGGCAGGTTTTCAGGGTCTTCGGGGTTTCGCATCTAGAATCATGTAATTGTAATAGCTAGTCCGCGTATTAGGGTGTCTAGACAACCCGAGCAATCGTAAAGAAATAGGAGTTCGCTTCTGGTGAAAGGAGCGAGGTCTCTTCAGTCAATGCGTTCTTGTAAGTCTGATTACTGCTAGTCCTCAATGGTAATCACAGTAGTTATGAAGCGTTCAAGTAAAGTTCTCATGAATCACTAAGTTCTGAAAAGATAAAGTGTATAGATCGAATAGAATAGTTTTTATATCGATAAGACTCTTTCTTCGTCGCTGATGATTTCAACAAAAGTCGGAGAATGACTTATGTTATATCACAGAACTGTCTACCATGGACTAGCTATATAATTACGTGATTCTAGATCACGAGACCGAAGACCCTGAAACCTGTAAGAACGCCAAACGTTTCTATACACCCATTGTAAAAACCAAACACCCATGTCTAAAACCCAAACACCCAGTCTATACATTCGTTTCATAAATCCCTCGTTACATCCGTTGCTGCATGCACTCAGCCTTCGTCGGTGGTCGTGAGTCTTCGGGATCTGCCTACCTGATAACCCCTGGTACCGGGCTGACCGCCAACTCTTTCCCATTATCGTTATCTATCACCAGGAGCAGGGCTCAACATTAGGACTGATACCGGTCGGTGCGGAGGTGTCGGGTAGTCTTACCTTCCCTGGCGCCACCAGCGTCAACTTCTTCGTTACCTCCACCGATCACTCAGTCTTGGTCCGATTGACTCCAAACTCGCACTGTTGCCCTCTCATATACTCACTAGTGTCCTGAGCGACTATGCCGGCGCCTTGACACTCCGGGGGTTATTTTAGGGTCAGCGGGTTCGTTTGCTAGGGATTCCGCAACTCCGCTGGGCTCCATACTGGCAGCACCGTGCCTCTCTGCTTGGCAGCCAGTGGGGTGATAGTGGTGTGGGAAGACTCCTCCTCTTGTCTTCGGGTCCCCATCTCTCATACCCGTGACACCGCGAGACATTTGCGCGGGATATAAATACGGTGTCATTCTCCGACTTTGTTGAAATCATCAGCGACGAAGAAAGAGTCTTATCGATATAAAATCTATTTTGATCTATATACTTCTATCTTTACGGACTTAGTGATTCGTAAGAACTCTACCTGAACAGCCGTCAGATTCTTAACTTTGATTACCATTGAGGACTAGTAGCGGACGACCGGGACTTACAATGTAGCATTGACTGAAGAGACCTCGTTCCTTTCTACGCTGTAGTTAAGCGCTTGAACTCCAAGCTCATTCTGAGACTGCTTTCGGGTTGTCTGGTGCGACACCCTAATAGCTGCAGTAACTGCGTCGTGGGAAGAGAAGCGGCTTTTGTAGAAAGGTACTTGCAGGTTAGTAATCAGGCTGGAAGAAGGGTTATATATAGGGAAGGTGGTAGCGAGCTTTGCAGATTTCTTTCCTTTCCTCTTCACCTCGTCTTCCTGTCATCATAGTACATAAGAATCCTGTCCTCTCTCTCGCCATAGTCTTTAGTCTTGAATTACCTTCGACCCTTGTCTCTGGAAGGGAAACCTTATAGCTTCTTTGGTGACTCACGCTGCCTTGTCAGCTGGTCCTCGCTTTCCCTGCCCTGTCTCCTAGTTTTCACCTTGGCATTGCGCCTTCTGCTGGCCGTTGCCATAGCCCCACCTTCGCCGGGACCTTCTTACTTTTGCTCGCCCTCGGTTGTACCCCTCAATCTTGCTTGGGTCATCGTTTCCGTCTGTCGCTTTAAGTCTTAGTCACTCCGTCACAGTGCGATATTGGAAGCCAGCGACTACTAGTCGCTAGATTTTGGTAGATAGACCCTACAGTTAGATTTAGTTGGAAGAGCAGCTGCAAATGCTTAGAGGGAAGCCACCGAAACTTACCGAGACAGTGTGAGGACCAGTCAAGACCTGGGGAGAAACGTAAATATCTAAAAATAGGTGGAGTGGGTTAGGAGGTTTGATTGAGATAGCATAATGGAGCTGTTGATAAATGACGTGATTGATGTGGGGTTGAACAAACATGAAGATTCCTAATTATGTATATTTGGGCAGAGGTCTTTTGGCAGGGTCTAATTTCCAAACAGTCGCATTAGGGATTAAGATTGGATTGCCTGGAAAGCAGTCACCAATGCTCTTGAAGTCGAGATGCCTTTTCTGCTCCAAACGCTACAGCTCTTCTTCAAATTTTGATCAGCATCTTATATGCATCCATTCGAGGCGATGAATGGTTCAGCAATCAATCGCAGCTCCTTTAAAAGCATGGCGAAACCCCTGAGAGAACGAATGATACCCCTATAGATCGACCT
The DNA here is from genome assembly GCA_024713755.1 of Morchella sp. 2018-W16. NCBI lineage: Eukaryota > Fungi > Ascomycota > Pezizomycetes > Pezizales > Morchellaceae > Morchella > Morchella sp. 2018-W16. The sequence continues at coordinate 1,117,159 of JAMGYY010000012.1, read as the reverse complement.
TGCCTCCTCCGATTATAATGAGGGAATCATTACAATCCAGACCTCGAGTCAGAGTCTTGCTTCAACGACGAAACAGATGACTTGGATGGGGAGGCAGCGTATTAGGTGTCATGGCCAGACAACGAGCGATCTCGTAAGAGCTAGGAGTTGAAGCGCTAACTACAAAGGTAGAAAGAGCGAGGTCTCTTCAGTCAATGCGATACTGTCAGTCTCGATTGTCCACTGCTAGTCCTCAATGGTAATCAAAGAAGTTATTCGGCGAAGTGTTCAAGTAAAGCCTTCCGAAATCACTAAGTCCAAAAGATAGATATATAGCGTAAAGATTCAGATAGAATATATTATATCGATAAGACTCTTTCTTCATCGCTGATGATTTCAACAAAGTCGGAGAATGACGCGTATTTATATCATGCGCCAGTGTCGCGCGGACTAACTATTACAATTACGTGATTCTGAATCTGGCGAAGACCCGAAAACCTGCCAAGAAACGTAAAATGTTTCTATACACCCTTTCTAAAAACCAAACACCCATGTCTAAGACCCAAACACCCATGTCTATATATTAGTTTAGTAAATACCTCACATTACATACAGTTGCTGCATGCACTCAGCGCCGTTAATGGTCGTAAAGTCTTGGGATCAGCATACCTGATAACCCCCTGGTACGGGCTCGACTTATTTCGCCAACTCTTTCCCATTATCGTTATCTATCACCAAGGAGCATGGCTCAACATTAGGACTGATACCGATCGGTACGGAGGTGTCGGGTAGTCTTACCTTCCCTGGGCGCCACCAGCGTCAGCTTCTTCGTTACCTCCACGATCACTCAGTTTTGGTCGATTGACTCCAAACTTGCACTATTGCCCCCTCATATACCCACCGGTGTCCAGAGCAGCTATGCCGGCGCTTTGGCGCTCGGGGTTATTCGAGGTCGAAAACGGGTTCGTTTGCTAGGGATTCTGCAACTCCGCACTTGGGCTCCATACTGGCAGTACCGTGCCTCTCTGGCGCGCCCAGTGGGTGATAGTGGTGTGGGAAGGGCTCCTCCTCTTGTGTCTTCGGATCGCCATCTCTTATACCCGTAACAGCTTACCCCCCTCTCAGGGTGCTCTGTCCTCAGAGTATCTTCTGACCAACTGTGGTTCAGTAAACCTTCTCCACATATCACCCGTGGTGTCTGTGGAAGGAAGAACTTAACTTGTGGAGGTACCTCTACAGTCTCAGGCGTTGGTCCATCGTGGCCTTAGGGTTTTCGGTGGAAGTCTCGGACAAGCGTTAGTACCTCCTCATCCATAAGCGTCGATAACTTGATGCGTGCTTTCCCCAACGGATAACCCCGCCACTTCACCAGATATTCCACTACTCCTTTCCTACTCTTCCTGCTCCCTACGATTCTCTCCACCTCATACAACTTTTCTCCTTCGGCATCCACCACGTCAGGGTAGGGGTCGTTGTTCTCGTCGGGGATAGCGCTGACTCGGTATGGTTCAAGTAGTTCGATGTGGAGCAGGGGTGGACCTTTATTTGAGGAGGGAGGTCTAACTATAGCGCGTTTTCCATGTCGTTTGATGATGAATGGCCCCATCTTTTTATGATCCAGTTTTTGGTGGAGCAGCGGGTTCGGAGGTTGACGCGTGAGCATGACCTTGTCCCCTATCCTGAGCATCGGTGGTGTCTCTCTCTTATATCGTAGTATTTTCCCATTCTTTCCCTGGCGATGGTGAGTTTTGCGGGCGGCGTCATGCTCACTCGTATAAAGTGGGCGTAGAATTATGGTGGGGTTGACTACTTCATTCTCCGTTAGTTGGCTTCGTTCGAGGTTGTATCCGTAATTGGTATAGAAGGAGATTGTCGTTGCAGAGGATTCTGAGTTATTGTATGCGTATTCAGCCGGAAGTAGTTGTCGTTTTGTTAAGTAGTTGCAGAATGCCCGAGGTAGTGTTCCAAAGTTTGATTGTGGCTCGGTCGACCGTCGGTTTGAGGGTGGAAGCGGTACTCATCTGAAACTTGATATCCAATAAATCCATTAGAGGCCCAGAAGCAGCGTAAACTTGGCATCGATCGGAAACTATGTCTAGAGGTAGTCCGTGAATCATGTAGATTTGAGCCAGGAATACTTTGGCCAAATCTTGGGAGGATGCTGTGCCTTGGAGGAATGAAATGAGCCATCTTTGAGAACCGATCTACTACTACCCATATTTGCGTATATTATGGCCCTGGATTCTGGTAGTTGGACAATGAAATCCATGGATATGGACGACCATACTGATGTGAGGTGTTTCTAGAAATGTAACTCCGTATTTGCGGTGCCGACTGGGTTTATTTAGTTGGCAGTAAATCGCATGGCGTACATATTCGTCTATCCATTCGTTCATCTTTGGCCAGTAGAAGTTGCGTGTGATCAACTCCAATGTCTTGTCCTGACGAAGTGTCCGCTACCTTAGAGTCGTGTTCTGATTGCGCCTTCGGATCTTCAACGCATCGCTGTTGGGTATATATAGGCGGTTCTTGAAAAAGAGTAACCCCTCCTTAGCCGTAAATTCCTTCAACTCCCCAGACCCCTTCTTCCTTTCCACTTCCTTCCATGCCTCGTCCTTCTCTCCTGCCTCCCTGACCAAATCCAGAAAATCCTTGGACCAGTCTACCACTTCTTTGCCGGCGAGCGAAGCCGCAGAAATTATATACTCCTCCATCCCTACCAACTGTCCAGGCTTCAATAACCTCTCAACTGACTGCGCCTTCACGTCGGTACTCGGACGTCTTGACAATCATCGGCTTTCCATTCTTGATCCTGGCCTGTAGATAATTTTAAAATTGAACTCGCATAAGAACTTCTGCCCGCGTGCCTGTCTTCGATTCAGAACCTTAGTGGTTGTAAAGTATTGGAGGTTCTGGTGGTCGGTATATACTAAGACAGTGTATTCGGGTCCTTCAAGGTAGCGTCGCCATTCTTTGAATCTTGACAGCGATACCGAGCATTTCTTTTGTCGTCATTAATTAAGTTCGGCTGGGTTAAGCTTGCGGGAGTAGAAGGCCACAGGATGAAGCTTGCCGTCAACTACCTGCGAAGACTGCGCCTAATGCAAAGTAAACTGCGTCGTTTCACAACAGACTGTCGTTCTGGTGAAAAATGTCCAAGATCGGTGCAGTCGTGAAGAGGATCTTGAGCTTCAAAAAGGCAGCGGCGCGCTAGTCCATGAGAAGTTCTTAGCATCGCGTAGACAGTTAGTGATGGGACTACAGACACGGAATAGTTACGTATAAACCTCCGGTAAAAATTGGCGAATCCCATAAAAACTTGGACGTCCCTGACAGTCCTCGGGGATTCCCACTTCAAGACTTCTTCCACCTTATCCGTTGACATTGCTACTCCTTCTTCACTTAACACGAATCCGAGAAAATCGATGACCTTTTGATGAAAGAAAGACTTCTTGGGGTTGGCCACTAAATTGTTTTCGATGAGCTTGTCTAGTACTTTATTGACCAGTTCCTCGTGTTCGGCCTCGTCCTTGCTGTAGATCAGGATGTCGTCGAGGTATGCTACCACCCCTTGGTCCAGAAATTCTCTAAGGATGTCGTTTATTAGTGCCTGAAAGGTGGCGGGCGCGTTGGTTAGCCCAAATGGCATGACCAGGTACTCATAGTGTCCATATCTCGTTCTGAACGCCGTTTTCCACTCGTCGCCCTGTTTAATCCGGACTAGGTTATATCCCTCCTTGAGGTCTATCTTGGAAAATATCTTTGCGCCTGAAATACGGTCTCTCAATTCTTCCCCTAAGGGTAGAGTGTACCGATTCTTAATGGTGGCCTTGATTCAGGCACGGTAGTCGACGCATGGCGAAGACTGCCGTCCTTCTTCTTCATAAATAGTATGGGGGCACCTGCGAGATTTGCTGGGTCTAATTTTACCTGACGCGTCATCTTATCCAGGTATTCCGCAAGACTTTCAATTCAACCTCGGAAAGGGAGTAGATGGGTCAGGAGGTTGCTGACCAGGTTCTAGATCGATACTGTGATCGGAGGCTCGGTGCGGTGGCAGCTTATCGGACTGGAGGAAGGCTTGGAGCTTTGGATGGTATCGCTCTGGGATGACTGTTTTCAAGTCGATTTCCCCGGTGTCCGCGGATATAGAGCCCATAAATAGTGCCTCCGGATCATCCAGTACGTCGTCGTCTAGAACCACTGAAATTTCTTTCTGGTCAGTGAAGCATCGGGTCTTGCAAAATTCTCCGTGAAAGGTTACTTCCCCATTTGGGGCAATAAGCGACTTATCTTTCCATGTAGCCCTGGTAAAATGGCGTCAATGCGGCTAGGTAGTGGTGCTATCTCGAAGGAGAGCTCGGACTTATGCCCCCTAGAAATAATATTCAACATTACAGTAAAGGCTTGTCCCGTGCCCTCCATTACTTCCCCTGTAAATCCCATAACTCTGGCCGGGACGTCTCTTTTCACCTTTGGGACAAGCAGAAACAAAAGCAGAAGATATAACTGGACCCGTTCTTTGTATCCAACAAAACCCGACAAGGAAATAAGAAATCTAAAACCCAATAGAAAATTTACCAATAGGTCGTGACCCGTGAATGGGAAATTTCGCCTGAAAATCGTTCTTCTTCATCGGAGAGGCGCCGCCTCTTCGGCCTTTTTCTTTTTAATTTATTTTTCCTTCCGTCAGTGACAACATTGCAATTTGGGGAGCTCTTGACCTGACTCATCAGAGTCCCTTCTAAAACCCATATCGAAATCCACCTCTGACTCGACCCCAATTCGGAACATAGGCTGGGCCTGTCAATGTGGCGGTCGCTGCTACATAACCGACTTTTTCTTGGTCCTGTGCCTCTTCTTCTTCTCGGGTGGGGGAGCTGGTGAATCCTTCATTTCCTCATCCTCCTCTTCACGATCGCGCTTCTGGCCCAGAGCAGAGACAGCAGCGCCGGAGTTGGGGTTCTGTCGGCACCAGCGCCACAGGTGACCCTTCCTACCACAGCGAGCACATTCTCCTTTTCGTCCGTCTCTGGTAAAAGGGACTTGGGGATGCCCTTGGTGGCCTCGTCAAAGCTGGAATGCAGTGGTCTGTTATCCTGGCTCGGCAGGCTCTCTGCAGGTGTTCGACCCTCCTCCGGATCGACTGCCAGTGGCCTCTGTCTTCTGTCCTTCCTGGGCCCGTCCCTTAATCTGGAACCCAGGCGTTCTCTTCTCCTCTCTCCGGGGTGGTGCCCTTGCCGACGGGTTCCCCAACAGCCTCTTCTGCTCCAAAAAACTTTCATGGGCCTTTCCTGCCCTCTCCAGCTGAGCCACAAAGTGGGCATCGTCTTCTGCCGGCTCAAACTTTGAGTGTCGGTCCCAAATTTCTTGGAAGGCGGTCAGCAATGTTTTGATATGCTGCTTGCTTTGCTCTTATTTCGTTGATTGAGGATCTCCATCTTGGTGAGGTAGTCGGAGATGCTGGATTGGTATCTGAGGTGGTCCATTTTGAAAGCGGCGTCTAGCGCCTCCTGCGAGCTGACGAATCTTCCCCGAATTTCTTGTCTAAACCGTTCCCAGGTGCAGAACTCCAGGCCGTTTGGTCGCGCGTGTGAACCTCATGGTAGTTTGCGAACCATTCCTTGGCCCGTCCTCGGGTGTAGGTTCCCGCGCATAGGACCTTCTGCTTGTCGTTCGAACTTGCGGGGTCGTTGCTTCAGTAGATCTCACATTCTAGGAGCCAGTGCCGTGGGTTGTGGCTTCTGGGGTTGTCAAATTCAAAGGGCACCTTGGCCAAGGAGTCCCGTTCTCTATCTTCCTCCGGCGACTCTGACCGTCTTCCTCTTCCCCCGCCTCCTGCCCTTCTTCCATGGTGGCTGGACCCGTCATCCGAGGGGTCCGGCTTTCCTCCATTTCCTTCCGGCGGCGGCGGCGCTCTTCCTCCCCCATTGCCTCCTGGCGGCGCTCTTCCTCCATCGCTGTCTCTTCTTCTTCACCGGGAGGGTAGATCGATGGATCTGGGGCGTTGGAGTGGTGGGCGGTCAGGAGTAGGTCGATCTGCCTCTGCATCTCGGCCATCTGTTCCTTATGCCCTTTGGCCTGCTTCTTCTGGCTCTCAATGACCTCTCCTACCGACTGTTTTGCCTGCTCCCGGAGCTTCTCGATCTCCATCTGGGTAGCATGTAGCTGTCGCTGGGTTTGGAGGTGGGCGGCTTCCAAAGCTTCCCTTTCCATGGCCGCGATGGCGGTTGTTTGTTGCTTTTCGAATTCTCGGCTTTCAGCGAGCTCTTTGAACATCCGGGCCAACTGGTCGAGATTTGTCTTCACCGCTTGGGCAGCGATGTTCGATAATCTGTTCTCTTCCTGGAACTTCTCCCGGGTCCTGTCTAGTTGGTACCATATAGTTTTGCCCGCGGCCGACAATCCGGCCATCTCGGCTTCGTGTGTTTGTAGGAATTGCTCCAACCTATCTATTGTGCTTAGGCGTTCTGCAGCTCTTCGCGATGATAGTGGAGTGCTGGGCTGTCATCACCGGCTGAGCAGAGATTCCCCCATGAGTCTCTTCTTCTCCTTGCAGCCATCGCGGATAAAAGGTAGGTAGATTTGAAGTGTGATGCTCGGAGAACTCCAGGTGAACTTGGAGTTATCGATATACTAATTAAGTGTCGCACCAGACAACCCGAGCAGTCTCGTAAAGAGCTAGGAGTTCGAAGCGCTAACTACAAAGGTAGAAAGGAACGAGGTCTCTTCAGTCAATGCGATACTGTCAGTCTCGATTGTCCACTGCTAGTCCTCAATGGTAATCAAAGAAGTTATTCGTGAAGTGTTCAAGTAAAAGCCTTCGAAATCACTAAGTCCAAAAGATAGATATATAGCGTAAAGATTCAGATAGAATATATTATATCGATAAGACTCTTTCTTCATCGCTGATGATTTCAACAAAGTCGGAGAATGACATCGTATTTATATCCCGCGCCAGTGTCACGCGGACTAACTATTACAATTACGTGATTCTAGATCACGAAACCCGAAGACTGAAAACCTGCCAAAACGCCAAATGTTTCTATACACCTTTTCTAAAAACCAAACACCCATGTCTAAAACCCAAACACCCATGTCTATATATTCGTTTCATAAATCCTCACGTTACATCCGTTGCTGCATGCACTCAGCCTTCGCCGTTAATGGTCGTGAGGAGTCTTGGGATCAGCATACCTGATAACCCCTGGTACCGGGCTCGACTTCATTTCGCCAACTCTTTCCCATTATCGTTATCTATCACCAAGGAGCATGGCTCAACATTAGGACTGATACCGATCGGTACGGAGGTGTCGGGTAGTCTTACCTTCCTGGCGCCACCAGCGTCAAGCTTCTTCGTTACCTCCACCGATCACTCAGTTTTGGTCGATTGACTCCAAACTTGCACTACTGCCCCCTCATCTCCCCTCCGGTGTCCAGAGCGGCTATGCCGGCGCTTTGCCGCTCCGGGGGTTATTCTCGGGGTCGGAAACGGGTTCGTTTTTACTGGGGATTCTGCAACTCCGCACTTGGGCTCCATACTGGCAGTACCGTGCCTCTCTGGCGCGCCCAGTGGGTGATAGTGGTGTGGGAAGGGCTCCTCCTCTTGTGTCTTCGGATCGCCATCTCTTATACCCGTAACAACGCGTGTGGCAAGAACCACTATTTACGAGGGCGCCGGAGAGCGCTTGTTTGCCTAGGAGGACTATGAGGAAACCTCGAGAGCTTTCTTAGGGACCCATGTCACCTTTTTAACTCGGCAGACAAATTTAGAATGACACATTACTTCATACAATCAAAAGCATTACAGGGCAACATTGACAGCTTCTACCTCCATACTCGGGATGGCAACCAGCTCCTACAGGAATGGGAGGGGGTTTATAAGGAAGATGGAGGAGATGAACGATTGCCTAGGGAAGTCAAGCTGGCAGCATTCCGAAGTTGAGATAGGCAGGACGAGAATTCCCTACTAGTACTATTGTTGCGACCCAATGACTATTGTGTGATTCCTTCTAAATCAACGCGTATTCAGAGAGTCTTTAGTGTACGGACCTGTGGTGGAACATAATGAATCTGGTGAGCGGATGTACGGGGAACTGCATACAGCAGATTGGTGGTGGGAAACACAGGTGAGCTCTAACGACTACTCTGGGAGCAGCAGCGGCTAACACAGAGAGGTAGAACTCACTCCCAGAGGGATCCACTTTGGTACCCATTATATGCGCATCGGACAGAATCCATCTGACGAACTTCAGCGGCGACAAGCAGGCTTGGCCAGTATACCTGACAACTGGCAATATCAAGTCATCGATCTGAAACAAGCCCTCTGGGCATTCGCTAATCTCGCTTGCACTATTATCGATTGCCTCCGAAGTTAGGGACCAACCAGACTGTTAATGCGATACTCTGACGTCAAAGTCAAATGGCACTTCACTGAGCTCTTAAAGACATCTTCGAAAGCTTTAGGAGTAGCAGTGGCGAGCTTATCAATTGCGCCGATGGTTATGAGTGACTATGTTATCCTGTGTTGTGCGGGTGGATCGCAGACCAACTCAAACACGCCTCCTTACAGAATGTTAGCAATCAAGCCTGTCCAAGGTGCGAAGTTGATTTCAAGAGTTTTGGGAGCATTGGGCAAAGCCCTCTGCGCAATCAGGAGACCTATCTGGAGATGGTGCGGCAGTTCAACGAGAATTCAGCAAACCCTTCCCTTCGCCAGTGGAATACCTTGTGTCGAAGTCTGTAAAGACAATCTTCAATTCCTTCTGAGGCGTGCCAAAAGTTAACACCTACAACCTGAACAAACCAGATATCTTGCACAATATTTATCTTGGGGTATTGAAACACATGAAGGAGTGGGTGCAAGGTTTCTTTAAGAAACATCACCGATTAAAGGCAGAATTAAAGGCTTGGTTGTCTATTGCACCATATCATGGGCTTGCAGTACCAAATAAGCCTTACAGGGTGACGACACAATGGCAGGGTAAGGAGATGCGGAATCTTGGGCGGATTGTCCTGGGGGCACTCGCGGTTGCTCTGAGAAACCCTCCAAATGCTGTAAGGGCAGACTTTGCGAAGGCGTTGAAATGTGTGCGAGCCTTGATTGACTTCCATTTGATGGCTATCACGGAGTCATACGACTAGTACTTTGGAAGATCTAGAGAACTATCTCAAAGACTTCCATAGACATAAGGACATCTTCCTAGAATTTCGAGCATATAAGCGGACGCGGAAAGAGGCGAAAGATCGGACCAGAGCATTGCAATCTCAAGGCTCTCAGGGCAATGACCGCAGCTTGGAGGAGATTCGCGAGATCCATGAAAGGTCTCATTTCAACTTCATCAAATTGCACCTATTGTCGAACTACAGAGAGCATGTAGAGCGCTTTGGCAGCATCCCAATGTTCTGTACCGACATCAGCGAATTAGCTCATATTCAAGTCAAAGAAGTATATGAAGCATCGAACAAGATTCGGCAGACTTAGACTATGGCGGGCGATGGCTAGCACTGGAGATCTGAATATTAAACCTCAAGAATATCTTTGGATCTTCAGAGAGCAATGATGACTTCCTCTGGAATCATCGCGAAGATCTCAAGGAGCTGCTTCACATTTTCAAGATCTAAGATAGGAAAAAATCAACAAACGACGAACAGGTTTTAATTGATGCTAAACTGCCCTTAAGAAAACTATGTAGTCCATCGACTAAGTCGCAAAAGCTCTACGATATCGCCGATGAGCTAAAATGAACTGAACCGCATTATATCGCCTAGTCAAGGAGTATGCAGAGGATGGAAATTGCTCTCAGGCCTTTATCGGAAGCTTAGAGAGCTTTGGCAAATATCGTGTGGAGGGATTTACCTGCCTGCAAGTTCCCATACCTATTTTCCAAAAGCTGGACATGTATGAGATTCACAATCCCTGATGCACTGGAGAAGCGGTGTTCAGAAAGCTGGCAGCGAGATAAGATTGCGCATGGGTTTCAATAGCGTCTTCAGAGCATTGGGGAATATTTGAAGGACACTTACCAGGTCGACTAGAGGCGTTGTTTAAGCTTTGCAATAGTAGGGCCGATCATACAGATTGTGCCTGATACAGCTCCTGGAGGCAAAAGATTGGAGGATTCCAGATACCTCCCACGGGCTTCCCAAAGCTTACAGAAGAAGAAGGAGAAAGATGTGGGTTGTAAACATTCGTAACATTTTGGGAACGGCACATCTCTTTCAGATAGACAGCTTCAATTGGCTTGTAAATACCCGAAGCGATTTGCATACATGGAATGATTTTAGCTACCAATGAAGTAATAAAAAGACAATGGACTCAGGGAAGTGAAGATGCCTTCCATAGAAATCTCAATCCATAATGAAGTATTCATGATTGGGGTAACTTGAAATGCTAACTTTAGAGTGAAGAATTGTTTGAAGCAAGATTGTTTCCATCAGAGATAGAGTGCTGGAACTAAATTTGCCGGTTGGTTGATTGCGGAGATAGCACTCGCCAGTTCTAACAGAGGAATATTGATATCTTCAGAAGAGGAAGGGGTTTTGGCAGTTTGCCTGAACCATTAGGGTGTGACGGAGTGACAGGGACGCACCTGTCCTTGCTTAACATTCCCCCGTCTGCTAGATTCATGCTTTGGTTACCGGACGGTCAGGGCTAATGCCAAGATGCCGGGACATAGGTAGGGTGCTGGTGACATTCGGGGCGGAATGGTGCTCGGCACCTGATGCCTGGACGCATGCATGCCAGTGCGCGCCCAGGGAAAACACCAACCTTGCTGATGTGTGTACATTCAACTCTACTCTACGCTACTCATGATACTTACAATAACTTCATCTGTAGTTACCCAACCCAGAACCACAAGGAACTTAACTGTTACCTGGCTTTGTCAGGGGTGTATACCTGAAACCTGAAGACTGTTAGATTTTCGTTAATGGTTTTCATCACCTTCTATCAGTGAAACAAAACATGGATATATGTCAACTCAGACTTTTTCAGAGGTTTTGAGACTGTGTCTTCGCTGCTGGAGGTGTGACGGGGCTCTGCCTCTATAACAGGAGAAGCTAGAAGGCCAAGGAGAAGATAGAATTTAGGTTTAAAGTAAATATTCTTCTCGGTAGGACTTAGAATAACCTTAAGGGTCTTCTCCCACTTGTTACAACTGATGATGAGGATAAACAGAACGGATGGGCGGAATTCTAGATTCTCAAAAATGACGCAGATGATTAGAATACCCCGTGCAATACACAGGTTATGATGAACCTTTATGGCTGCCTTATCACCACCTTGACAACTCCCCCGAGTTAGTCAATGATTTCAACGACCGCTACATATGCAAGCCTAAGAGAACTTAGACCTCAGAGGGGGAAGTAATATCTCTCACAGCATGATACGATATCAAGCACTATTGTGGAAAGAAGGATTAGTCAGGGTTTCTCTTATGTTCTATGGGTTTCCGTTACAGGGTTCGATGAGTCAACGGTATGCAAGTATTTGTAATGATGGATTTCCTTTGGGTTTTACGGGGTTCTATGGGATGAGTCAGTGAAGAGTTTTCAGAGCTATATATGGGGAGCTCGCCCATAAACATGTAGGGGTTTATGTATATAACCTCGGGGCCAGAGCTTTCTTCACGCAACCTCCCGTCATCTTAGGCTTCCTTAGTCTTTGTTTAGTCATCAATCTATTTTAAAACCTAAGCCATATTCCCGTTGGATTTGTTGCCCCACGGGGTCTTCAGAATTACCTCTCGTCCTTGCTTAGACTCTCGCTCTTTATACCCCCTGCCTCGCTCTCGCCTCAATCCTCGCTTCACCCTTGCATACGCACTGCCTCAGTTGTTTACCTTGGCTAGTTAGTAAGCCCTCACTCTTGTTTAGCCCTGTAATACTCACCAGTCCACACTATTTTTTTCCATTCCTGCGTCTTCCACCGACGTCTTCTATCTCATCATTTATTCCTCAGTTGTGGTTGATTCTTTTTACGCCAAGGTTTGAGAATTTTGATATAGAGCGTTAACTTCGCCTGCTTGAGAAATCTGCTAATAGCTATACGACTGCAATTGATCTCTCCCACCTCTTTATTTTTTTTCCCAAAGAGTAGCTTGGGTCATCCTTAAAAACCTTTAATATCCTTTTCTTCTCTCAAGCTGTGAAGGTTCATCAGCAAGATTTTTCAGGTCTCAGGAGATTACAGGGGTCTCAGGAGACTCCGGAGACTGTCAGGAGACTCAGGAGACTCCAGTCACAAATGGTAAAGCTTGCTGATGTTGGTGGCCTCCTAAGCCTAGGTAGTTCATGGGTGTGACCTCTCTCAGCCTCATTAACAATGGTTCTGAGAACAGTCCTGGCTGGATACCCTGTCTCTTTTGATATTTCTACAGCATTGAGGCCTGTCTTATGGAGGGTAATAACAGCTTGTCTCTTCTCACATCTTGAAGGCTTCTGGCGTGGTTGTGGCTTCATGGCTGTCAAGGGGGTGGTTCGGGGGTGGTTCGGGGATGGTTGCGTTGACACGGGGAAAACGGCCAAAATTTGTTGGACGCGAGTGTACATAATGCTATTGAATTTGGAAATGAAGTCTAAAAGTACAACTATATAAACGGGTTCGTAGAATAATGATAAATTGTTCGAGCAGGATAATTCAACACCGAACCTCAAACTCCATTGGACCTTGCCTATTTATCGATCCCCTCGACCAAGCAGTTTTTCTCTATCCCCAACCCTACGTCCTTCATCAACTCCGTGTGCCTCTTCGTCATCATAATCTCTAGCATTGTTGTATCCTTTTTCATCACTGTCGCTAAAAAGTTCCTCATCATCATCCGATGCCCCAAAGGCATCGTAAAGGTCTCTTGCCTTGCGCCTACCACCAACCATGGCACCACGACTTTGTTCTCCAGAGCCGGTGCCTTCAAGCTCGTCTTCATCATTCAAAACTGCGAACTCATAGTCCATCCCGTCCTTACTAGTCCTTTGCTTCTTACGTTGGATAAAGAGATAAGATGCAACAACTCCAACAAACACAACAATGACTGCGAGCGCACCATATATCCAGACTTGAGTTTTGGCAGACATACCGAATGTTGGAAGAAATGATGGCAAATAGCTTGTGTTTTGTTTATCTGCGCCGTCGTCGACAGCTTCGCCTTCAGGTGGGGCTGTTGTCGCTGTTGCCGCTGCATGGGATCCTGTCAAGTGTGTCAGTTTAATTGGTTGGAAACAGGTGCAAACGAGTTGATAGACAGACCCGTTACAGTGACAGTTGGAATGTCTCCATTGCCGGGCTTTTCATTAACAGGGCGGGTGACATGGTCAGCTGGGTTTTCAGTGGGCACAAAAGGATTTGCTGACGTGCTGGTTGGTAGATTGGTTGTCTTTATATCGGGTGTGAGAGTGGGCATAGGGCTAGAGACCACATCATTGTCTTCAGGTCCGTTCACACCGGGCAGTGGTAACAACTTTGCTTTGTCTGCATCAATCGCCTCTCCCCATAGGGTTATTCTCCAATCAACCAGAGTTCCGGTAATTTCGTTTTCTACGCCATCCCTGATAACGACAGTCCAGGTTCCAACGCCATCCTCACCCCTAGATAAATCAGCTATATATTTCACCTCGGAGAGCCTGGCCCAGTAATGTCGAGAAAACAGATGCATAAATATTTAAAGTTAGAATTAGGATTCGTACATACCAGTGCTTGACACTCATAAAGGTCCAATCCTTGTAACCTTCTTTACTCTTATCAAACTTTCTCTGAGTAGCAATGTGACTAACAAGTCCACTTGGAGAAATTAAATCAACGCTCATTTCCCCCCTTCTTCCATGCTTAGTATTCATCGTAACTGTCACATGTTCGATCCTTTCAAGATTGGCCCTCTTCAGATCGTCTACCGTTATTTCAATCTCAGTTTGCAAGCCCTTTTGACCCTCAGGAATGGGATGATTAACGACCAACACTGGCGACTTGAACCAGGCCTGCGGTTTTACTGATTTGAAAGTTTTTGCAGCTTGAACAATAGCCCAAGCATCTAGCTTCCCATACCCGTATTTATGGTTGAAGTGTTTACCAATGACAGTTTTTTCCCAATCAGGATCTTCTGTGTTAACCGGGACAGCGGTATCTAGGACAAGATACTGGAGGTCTCGCCACGAAAGGTCAGGGCGTACAGACAATACCAACGCAAATATTCCAGCAGCCAGGGGAGCCGCTGCAGATGTGCCCCCATGATTTGCGTAGCATGCGTTAACTCCAACGTCGGTAGTATGCTATTAACGGTATTAGCTTTTGGGGTTTGGCTGGCTATTACACAGCGTACTTACAATTGCATCACCACTTCCGCTACTATAAGTAACAACCATCTGTGCTGAACACAGCTCGGAGTAATATGGGTGCTTGCCGGTTCGATCAATGGCCCCAGTTGTTATGCTGTAGATACTATTCGTGTAACCATCAAAGTTGCAATTGTCCTCGTTTGCTGCCCCGTTTCCGGACGCAAAAACAAAGATAGAACCTCTGCCCTGTCTCCCACTCTGAACCCCTTTTATCATTGCTCGTCTAATCAGTATTCCAGGGGCGTCCATCGCTTGACCGTCGTCCGGGGGGCCCCAACTGCATGAGTATATTTGATTGTCTTGGTAGGCATAGTTCATAGCAACCGCTTCGTCCACATCGGATATTTGTTTTGAGAGTATACGGATTCCAGCCACCTTGGCGTCCCACGCGACACCAACACCACAGACATTATTCTTCACTGCTGCAATTTCTCCAGCGCATCTTGTTCCATGACGGTCATCTGACAGGCGAGGTTTAGGTTCGGCCGTATGATCATTAAAGTCATAGGAGCCAGGTGCAAACTGCGGATACATTAAAAGCAATTCAAGGTTGTGGGGATGGTAACCTTACATAATTTGCTCTGAGATCTTCGCTATACATGTCCAACCCATCATCCACAATCGCTACGGTTGCGTTTAACCCAGTGATACCTGCATGAACTTAGCATCAGGACAAGCATGTCGATTTAAATACAACTAGTGACTTTGCGCAAATGGAGCCAGCTATATATTTCGATTATCTGATTGGCTTACTATGGGATCGGCATCGATCAGTCTACCGGAAAATAGAGCTGGCTCCATTTGCGCAAAGTCTCTATTATCGTGTTACCTTCCATCCACACTCCAGTGACATTAACGTCGTGACCATACTCACGAGGATTATGCTAAGCTCATGTTAGTATTTATCCTTATCTCCTTTCAAGCAAACGGGATATACCAGATGCCACTGTTCGAGGAAGATGGGATCCTTAATGTCCAAAGCTTTTACAACCTCCTGGATATTCAGGCCGTCAGAAAGAGAACTAGCTCCTGCTTCTCTGTTTTGGCGCATTTCAAGGTTTGATCTCTGGCGCCGGGGAGGAATCGACGACCGCTTTACAAGCGTCTTTAGTTGTTGTTTCTCTGCAAATAAAATGGTGTCTGATGTATCCCGCCTGGCGACAACCGTCCCCGAAGCTCTCTTTCCCAACCGCCGAAGCCTTTCAAGATATACTGAAACAACATCGTCTTTTCCGCGTGGCGCAGAAAAGAGGTGATGATCATCAAGCTCCCCAATTAAACCCTCATGCTCCAGCCCAATCTGTTCGGCAATGTCATTTGGTGATGTATTTGGTGTTAGATGCAGTGCGTAATAGTCGCGGGAGTCATAATCCCGAGGCTTTAAGTGAAGTCTTTTAGCGGCCCCAAGTCCAAAACTTGTGAGCAGAACGGCAAGTCCGATGTATGAAGCATCAAAGTACATCGCGATCTTAGCGGCCGTTGTGGCCGGGCGCGGTTCTTGACGAAATCAAAGGATATTTAGTTAAGTACGTGTGGGCCCACAGAGTTAAGATGGGAAACAAAAGACTGTGGTGGGCTCCCGCAACGGCCAAGTTTGGCCGAACGTAAGGTAAGTGATGAAGGTGTATGACCGAGTCCAGAAAGGGGCTGGATAATAACCACTTAATACGATATGTGGGTTGATATTGATTTTACCCAAACCTTTTTAAACGTATAGGTACTTAAAGGCCGGCTTCGGGTAGCTTGGTCTTTGGGTCTGATCTTTGGGAGACTGGAGGGTGAGGAGGCAGCTAGATCTTTGTTTGGTCAAGACTACCACCATACTAAATCCGTCGACAAAGAACCCGTGGCATAACCACTTTTTGACATTGGGTGAGGCGCAGCACTTTTGTGGCTGTGTCATTAGCACATGGGTCCTTTACTACATGTAGTAGAATCATATACTGTCACTCACTTGGCGGTGATTGGGTACATAGAACAACGTTGTTCGCACTGGGGTTTGAACATCCATGACAGAGGTCCGGCAAACCAAGAAAAAATGGAGAATGAATCTAGTGCGAGTCAGGATAGTCTGTAAGTTCAATCCTTCCTAATTGGTAGTCAAAATACTAACAGAAAAATGTTTCTCAACCTCACAACACTGGGCCCTCATCAGTTATGTCTACCTTTCTTCCTTCAACTGTTCCTGCACCCGCTACTCCAGGAGGTAGTGGGGTTGCGCGACCTCCACCTTTGATGATGATGGGCCCTTCACGTCCAATACCCTTTCCGATGCCGGGCCCAAGATCAAATGATAATATTGCACGACCCACACCTACAGAAACGCCTGGTATGATGCCCGCTACTACAGGAGACATCGGGGTTGCGCAAACTCCAACTATCCCCGCACCTACTACTATTGGAGGTATTGAGGTTACGCGACGTTTACCTCTAGTGATACAAAGCCACTTCACTTATTCCTAACCCGGGCCCAGTACCCGCTGCCTTTGAATATTCTACCACTACCGGTTACTATTCCGATAATGGGTATACTCCTGCTAGAAACGGGTTTCATATCAATCATTCAGTCCCTAATTCGCAACGGCCGTTATCTTCGAAAATCCTGGTCATCTCGAAAAATAAATTGAGCAACCAACAAAAGCTTTAGGCTACCCAGCAGTGCATAGCAGATGCTGCTGATTACCGAGTTATGGGAGAAGGAGAATTCTTCGAGACACAAAAACAAATTTTGAAGCGCGCACATGGGTTTGACTGTAGTTTGGAGGCAGTTATGCGAGATATATAGATTAATGGAAAGCTATTTATTGATCAGTGTTCTGAATCAAAATCTGGTATTGCAGTTGCGGAAAGTGATTTGGATCAGGCTGCGGTTGTATGGGCAAATATAGTAATCAGCAAGGAGGACGCTATCAACGAAGGGAAAAAGCCGGAGACTGTTAAGCAAGCAGAAGCCTCAGCTATGGGAAAGATTCGGGAGGCGATGGTCAAGACCTTGTCAGGGAAACAAACAAACGTTCAAATTGATTTGGATGATTCCGATACAGAGGAGGCGATTGAGAGTACCAATAAGGGTAAAAAAAGAAGTAGCGATAAAGGTTGGAATGAGAAGCCAGGAGCAGGTATGGCAGCGGGAAAGAGACAAAAGCTTGCGAGGAGTCACGATGAAGCGATTTTAGAAGCGTTCAGGGAATCCAATGAACAAATGGGTCTGATGTACCGGGAGACAGTTACATCAGGTATGGAGGTGTTGGTAAATGCTATTAAAGGGCCAGCGATGGTAAACGACTCAAAAGAGAGTATTGAGAAGCTTGAAAAAGAGCAAATCAATATGAAGAAACGTTTGATAGAGCAAGCTAGCACTATCCGTGTCACGGCATACCTCGGGTTGATTATGCACGTAGGTATTTGAGGTTAGGATTGATATGTGGCTTCGGTTATGATCATCGGGTTGTAGTATAGGAATCAGTTACGGGTTTAGGATTTCTTTCTTTGGGTTCCTATGTGGCACGGGTTAGTCAGTGGCAGATTGAGTCCTATATATATGGGCTGGGATTTTCTTTGTTCTCTCATCCTTTCCTGTCATTCCTTCTTTTCTTTGGGTTTCTATCTTCGGTCTCTTCTCTGGTTTTCTATTCAATGTCTTTATAAAATATATTTGATTACTATACTCTTGATTACCTCTAAACCCGTTATCGTTGTGCTCTTTAGCATCACCGTGTCTAAAACCTATCTGCCTCACTTATAAGCCAGGCCCTGTCCCGGTGTCACGTGAACCTATGGGACAACTATACAACAGCTGCGCAATAACTGTGTCATGAAGAAAGCGAAACAGGTTGCTAAAGTTGGACTATCCCTTGGGCGGATGAAAGTTGTCAAATTCGCGACCTGGACCGTGCGCAAGCCAAGCTGTCTCAGAGACTGTCTCAGGAGTTGTCTCAGTCAACCTCAGCTGAGTTTCCCAACAGAGCGAAGCCATGAACCAAGTGAAGCCGTGAGGAAATGACGAGAAAATCAAGTGTCCGATGCCCTTTGGGTAAACCACAACAGACTTCCGCCCCAGTTCAAAGAGTAGGCCGCCGAGCAAAAGGTTCAGGAACAGAGGATTTAGAGGAAGGTAGCACGAGGGCAGAAGATAGAGGGCAGGCCGAACCACTTTACCAACCGATGTTGAGGACCTATCATGAAGCAGAAGCTTTGCTCCCGAGTACAATTGTGGTAGGGATTTTGACTTCCTAGAATTTGTTAGCAAGGTGAAGTTCTGATTAATGACATTTGATAGAACGATACCGGACCTTCTCCTCTCGCTATTTTCAACCTCTTTTGGACCGATGATTCGCTTGAGTCATTAGCGAGGAATACCAATGCATATGCAAAAATGCAAATGACAAATAATGTCTCTGTTTATTCAGCAAATAGGAGGTGGAAGCCAGTTACTGTGAAGGAATTACAGGTCTTTTTGGCACTGCTAATAGCAATGGGTGTATTCCGGTGCAAATCTCCTTCAGATTTGTGGAAGCGGCGTGGAGGTATTCATATTTACCTTGCAGGATGGAAAAATCTTCCGGGTTGGAAAGGATCAATTTCAAAAGCAATGTCAAATAATCGATTCTTTCAACTCAAGCGGTACCTGCATGTGTCACCGGTATCAACAAAACCTGAAACAACAATAGAGACATCGGTATGTACAAATTGGTGGGAGAAACTTGAGCCTTTAAATAGTCATATGCGGGAGATATGTCAGAGATATTATCATCCTTCAACTTCAGTCACGGTCGATGAAATGATGGTTCGTTTTGGGGACGAAGCAAACATACAGTCCGAATGCCAAATAAACCAATCACTGAAGGGTACAAGATTTTTGCTATTTGTGATCATGGTTTTACGATCAATTGGAGGTTTCATTCCCGAGTTCAAGGGATCGCAGAGCTCACTTCTACATACCAGCACTCGATAGGAATATCTGCACCAACAGTTGCGGTAGTCTATCAATTGGCAGAGCAATCTCTTCCATATCTGCAACACGATTATATCGTCTATATGAACAACCTCTTTAGTACTGTACAATTGTTCGTTAAGCTAAGGCAGATCAGGATTGGAGCTTGTGGTACAGCTCGTGTGCAAGTAGGACGATTTCCTATTGAATATAACGATACCTCAAAGAGTATAGTATGGAATACAGTCTCTGGCGGTACTGTTAAAAACAGTGATGGACAAGTTCTAGCTATGCAGTGGCAGGATAATAATTATGTACATGCGCTATCTACTGTTCACAATCTGAAGGAGAAAGTCACTAGGTTGCGGAGACGACCACGAATTACAAGCACCAGCGGTTTATTAATACGACTAGAATTTGGAGACAATTATACGATGAACGCACCAATCCCAGCTCTAATCGATGACTACAACAACAATAAAGGAGGAGTTGATATTGCGGATCAATATCGTAGCTATTTTTTCACACAGTTGGTTGCTAGACGGAACTGGCTCTCTTTATTTTTTTGGTTACTAGACACCACTACCGTGAACTGCTATATTCTATACTTATTATCAAAACCCGACTCTATGGGCCGTCATATATCACATAAGGATTTTCGCATTTCCTTAGCAAGTCAATTACTTGAAACATATACATCAAAATCCACTGGTATCCCTAGGAAGCGAAAGCGTTGGTATCATAGAAAAAGTACCAATGGCATGCCCCGGTACAGCAAAATCTATGGAGTTTTAGACCTTCCACCTCCGGTAGAGGGTGCAAGTGAAAGGCATTTACCTGTTCGTATTCAAAAGAGAAAAGAATGTGATAAATGTCGTATGAAATTTAGAAGAGAAGGAATAAAAGGAAACCGTGCACCTACTTCTTACTTTTCCTGCAGTCTTTGTCATTTGTCTATCTTAGTCTGTTTTGTTGTCTGTGAAAGACAAAAACAAAGCTCATCAATCGATCTGCGTGATCCATGATTTATAAGATTTGCAATTATATGTAGCACGGTCCAGGTCGCGAATTTGACAACTTTCATCCGCCCAAGGGATACAATGGCTGTGCAATGACTGCTTTATGGAAGAATTGAAACAGGTTTCTTAGGTTGGACTATCTGATCTTTGCTTGATGACTGCGTCGTGAAGGAAGGAAACAGGTTTTTAGTAGAGACGATACTGATGGGCGTGCAGTATAGCTGCGTCGTTAGAAGAGGAAACAAGTTTTGTAGAAAAGGAGGCGGATTACATCAGAACTGCTAACTTTTCCCAAGAACCTGTGTCTTGAGGCGGAGATCTTAAACCTCAGTCTTGGAATGACTTGGAGCCTAGTGAGCACATTCCTCTGTACGCGTCGCGTCGCCCACGTCCACCTCCATCTCCACCTCCACCTCCATCTCCACCTCCACCTCCATCTCCATCTCCATCTCCATCTCCATCTCCACGTTCACCTCCACCTCCACCTCCACCTCCACCTCCATCTCCATCTCCATCTCCACCTCCACCTCCACCTCCACCTACCTCTATACCCCGACACCCATGCTAACGTCTATATAGAGTCCTACACACCCAAATCGATGCCCAAATCGACGCCCAAATCAACACCTAGGATACGCTCAAATCGAAACCGAAATCGCCAAATCGTCGACGCCAAAAGCAGCGATTTCTGCAGGTGGTGTAATAAGTGATGATAACGCTGGCGGCGGGGAATGGAGGCGGCGGAGGTATATATATGTACATACATAGATATCATTAAACTAAATAGAAATGAATAAAGAAGGTCCCATTCGCTACATTAACTGTCTAATCACTGTGATGTGCCAGCGCGCTAAGCGTTATTATCGTTAAATCGGGCGTTGCTATATCTCACCAGGCGCTGCCAGGAGCACTTGCAGTAATCTCCGGAGATGGAGTTTGTCTACCGAGCGCCCTGAGCTCCCTGAGCACCCGGAGCGCCTGGCAGAAGCCCCGAAGCTTCCTGATGTAGTAATCAGACTGGAAGGAGGGTTATATATAGGGAAGGTGATAGCGAGCTTTGTAGATTTATTTCCTTTCCTCTTCAACTCAGCTTGCTATCATGATAGTACATAGGAATCCAATCCTATTTCTCGCTATAGACTCTAGTCTTAAAAGTCTCCTAGACTCTCGTCTCTGGAAGGAGAACCTCATAACTTCTTCTGTGACTCTAGCTGCCTTGTCAGCTGGTACTCACTTTTCCCGCCCTGTCTCCTGGTCTTCGCCTTAGCCGCCGCCTTGTGCTTGCCCTTGCTTTAGCCTTCACCTTCGCCGGGACCTTTGTCCTTTTGCTTGCTCTTGGTTGTACCCCTCAATCTCACTTGCGTCATCATCACCAAGAATTCATTTTTCTCTCGAAGAGTCCTGAGCCTCAGGAGACTCAAAAAATATCTAGAACTCTCAGGAGACTCTCAGGAGACTCAGGAGAGTGTTGGGAGCCTCCAGTCACAAATAGTAGTTAGCTGATGATCGCTTTTGTATGTCATATTTTAAGTCTTAGTCACTCCATCACGTACAGCCCGACGCAATCAGGAAACATATTAGTCTAACTACTATATAGCCATTACACACTTCTTCCAATAGAAACCTATTTCCTCCTCCTTTGATGCCACCATTATGCAACTGAGAGTGTCAGCATTCCATACTTATTTGTATTCCGATACTTTTGCTCGAAGCTGCATCAGCAAGATTTAACAAGTCTCAGGAGATTACAGAAGTCTCAGGAGACTCCAGTCACAAATAGTAAAGTTTGTTGTATAACGGAGCCATATCAAACCATCTGGTGTATGAGTTCACATAGGGCCCGTTATATGCGAAGAGTCATTGTTAGGAACCAGTTAGTACAGTGGTAAGGAATATTACCACAGCGAGGTTTGCTACCTGCTGTGAGAGGTACAGACCTCCTAATTAACTAGGGCAGAAGAACTATTCACGGGAAGTCTTGACTGACAAGTCTACTACTTCGTCAGTGTCTAAAGGACTCGACAGAGCTAGGCTCGGAGTGCATCAGCAAGCTTTACCATTTGTGACTGGAGTCTCTTGAGTCTCCTGACAGTCTCCTGAGTCTCCTGAGACCCCTGGAATCTCCTGAGACCTGAAAAATCTTGCTGATGTGCCGGGCATCTTCTACAGTCCCTTTGAGCATGATGGCTACTGCTGCTGGCGGTAGTAGCCTAGCCCGGGTCAAGTCTACAATGAGTGACAGCTCTATCGCAACATTGGATAAATCATCTGGTGGTCTCGTTCATGCGTCTGGAGTAGGTGCTAGCGGGATGCAAATGATCCTGTGCGACTAAAGATATTATCTTCATGGTGAGAACACCCGTTAGCGCTTAGAGAGAAGCGGGGTAATGGAGGAATTCAGTTCCGCATCGCAACAGAGCTTTCATCAGAACTTAGTAGGAAAGTTGGAGGTCGAGAACTGAGAAGCTGGCAGTATAAGTACTCGCCTCCGTTCCCGCACGTCTTTTCCGACCATCATCTCCAGTTGAGGAATAGGCATCAGCAAGCTTTACCATTTGTGACTGGAGTCTCCTGAGTCTCCTGACAGTCTCCTGAGTCTCCTGAGACCCCTGTAATCTCCTGAGACTTGTAAAATCTTGCTGATGAGAGTGGAAGAAGTCCCTTAAGATTATCCTAAGTGTATATGCGAAGAATCTTTTATCTCTATACCTGATTATTCCTATCGGCCCTTTACTGCTCCATGTCAGTGGAGAGAGTTTTCTATTGGTACATTAGAGCACATCTATTTGTTCGGGAATCCCTTTTGATACTTTGTCCTACTCTCCTACTGTTGTAGAGGCAGAGCCCCGTCACATGTTGATGTGGGACATTATTGGACTAGCTCTACTATTGGTTGATGACTTGGATAGCATACAGACTGAGTTTCATAACTCTATTGGTCTATTAAAAAGATACGGATTTAATTAAAAAATCAATGGATATTGATGAATTTCTTAACCTCAAACAAGAAATAATAGAGAATTCACATGATATCATAGAGGTAGCTTGAAACTTGATCTCTAATTATCAAATTTTTCTAATATATGAATAGAGCCAGATCCTAGACTCCTTCCTGCCTCCAACCGCTGAACATGAAGAGCCTGAGGATCAACCAGAAAAATAATGGAAAAGGTCAACATAGAAGATGCCATACAACCATTAAAGACACTTCATCTCTTTGAAAGCCAACAGAAGGAAGGCTCTGCTGAAATCCTTAGATACTTAACTAGATGGAAGAGAGGGATGGAAGCTAAAAAAAAAACTCGGATCTTGGGAGATCAGGTGCAGCGCAAAATTACTTTATTCTTTATAACACCAGCATCTAGTGGGGGGAAACAAAATAACCAGTGGAAGCTATAATAGGTTTTTTTTACATGTATTTTTCTATAAGAATAAATAGGTTATAGGAATATGACATTCCGGCCCGGTCCATATTCTTATAGCGAGCTTCTCTGTTGATAGTTCTAATTGGTTGATGGTGATGATCATGAGGATGAGTTAGTCTTATTCCCCCTATCATGAAGTGCTACTGTCACGCCAGAGCGTGATAGAGGCAGTGCTGCCGCATTTCTGCCGTATTAATATTAATATTCTCAAATATGCGGCTTTAAGTCGGTATCTTTTCCACGGCATGAATCACACCCCATTTTTTGCTACTGTATTTATCGTGCATGCCCGGTACGCATTACTATTATGAGCCGTGCCTGATCACAATGTTACCCGGAGGTAAGGCGACTGATAGTCTGTCGGGCGGAGAACATAACTACTTTTCCAGTAACAGGGAAACAAATGACAATGAGAGTCTCTTTTGACTTTCTCGTCAGTGGCTTCACTGTTGGGTGTTCAATCTCACGAGATGGTTTCTCCTTTTCTTCTTTGGATAACTCTAATAGCTCCCTACTTTCGGCTCAGTCTCTCGCAATAGCTATCGTCACTTTAATAACCTCCATCGTAGCATTTCGCTATTGGCAAGCTCTGAAGTATGCAGCAGTATCCTACTCAATCCCGATACCAGAGCAATGTAGCGATGGATGGATAGGTGATATTCTGGACAAGCCTTCCATTAGGGTTTGTGAAGCTTATCCCTGGATGATGTTATCAAGGCTTATGGATGAGTGGAAGGCCCCTTCAGACGACAAAATAAGATGTTATTGCCCTGCGAATGGAAGGCTTTTAGCGGAAATCACACCAGCGTCTCCAGAAGATATCGACAACGCGATTGCAAAGTCCGCCGCAGCCCAGATACAATGGGCTAGGACATCGTTCAACGAACGAAGAAAAGTTCTCAGGACTCTTCAAAAGTAAGTACAAAGCCCATGCCATATATTTCTTGGTTAAGTCAAGGTCTAACTTCTTGCAGATATATACTATCAAATCGAGATATGATAATTAGAGCCGCTTGCCTTGATTCAGGGAAAACGCGTATTGATGCATCCTTGGGCGAGATCTTAGTTTTGGTTGAGAAAATCAAGTGGATACTCGGATACGGGGAGAATGCGTTGAAACCTAATAAAAGGCCTGTTTCGTGGCCGTTAATGTGCTATAAAAAAGCGGAAGTACGATACGAACCTTTGGGTGTTGTCGGCGCTTGTGTTTCTTGGAAGTACGTCCCACAGACCTACAGTATAACATTATAATTCGTATAGCCGTTGGGCATATCTAACCTGCTCTTTACACTTCTATAGTTATCCGGTACGTTTGTGCTATGCAAATTTAGTCAAAATTATTGGGGTATACATAACTGACCCAGCCGCAGTTTCACAACCTACTTTGTCCTATCGTGAGTTCAATTTTTGCCGGCAATGGGATAATTGGTAAGTTCATACAAGTCTAATTGTTAAAAACCTATCGAATATTAATAGTCAACCTAGTTAAGGGGAGTGAAAACACAGCTTGGAGTTCCCATTATTTCATCACGATTGTAAAGGGTGCTCTTGAGGCCTGTGGACACGATCCAGGTCTAGTACAGGTAAGGATATGCCGTGTCTCCTAGGCCCCGCGGTATCAATCATTGGCTTATGCTGTATAAGTCTATTACATGCTGGCCCGAGGTTGCTCCACATCTCACATCTCACGCGAGGATATCCCATTTAACATTCATCGGGTCACGTCCGGTTGCCCACCATGTTGCTGCCTCAGCCTCTAAATCATTAACTCCTCTCTGTATTGAACTCGGCGGGAAAGATGCGGCTATTATCCTGGATGATGTTCCAAACCTGAAGAAGTTATCATCAATCCTCATGCGCGGCGTATTTCAGAGTGCTTCGCAGAACTGCGTGGGCATCGAGAGGGTGATCGCGCTCCCAAATATCTATCCTCGCCTTGTCAATATCCTTCAAGAGAGGATAAAACTACTTAGGGCCGGATCAATCTTGGACGATGACGAAGTGGATTGCGGAGCAATGATCTCATGTGCTAGCTTCGATAAACTCGAGGAATGGATACACGAAGCGGTCCAAAAGGGCGCCAAGTGTCTTGTAGGTGGGAAGCGATACGTGCATCCTAAGCACCCCAAAGGGCATTACTTTGCACCCACACTTCTCATTGACGTAACTCCTGAGATGTTGATTGCGCAAAACGAGACATTTGCCCCAATATTCGTGCTAATGAAGGCCCGTGACGTCCAAGAAGCCATAGATATCACGAATGGGACTAATTTTGGACTTGGCGGGTCTGTTTTTGGAAGAAGTAAAAGTGACCTTGAAAAGATTGTTCGAGAAATGAAGAGCGGGATGGTATCAGTCAATGACTTTGGGGTTTACTACCTTAACCAGTCCCTCCCATTCGGTGGGGTCAAAGGCTCTGGTTACGGACGGTTTGCGGGAGAGGAAGGTTTAAGAGCTGTTTGTAATCTGAAGGCAGTTTGCGAGGATATATTCCCTAGCTTTATCAGTACTACAATACCTCCAGTTGTAGATTATCCTATTAGGAATGGGGATAGAGGTTTTAACTTCACCGCAGGCACGTTCAAGACCCTTCCCCTACACCCCTAATTCTAACTAACTTCTTATAGGATTGATTGAGTTAGCATATGGTGAGACTTGGAAAAGGACAATAGGCGGGTTTTGGAAACTGGTCACAAACGTGTAGGAGTTGGATAGAGTAATATTGAATGACAAGGGACTTGATTTGAGGGGTTTTGTGGTGTTGATGGATTGGGAAATTCTCCAAGTTTCCATACATCCTTGTGGTTTGAAGGGTTATGCAAAATGGATTAGGGCTCATTTCCTACGAAAGAATACGTGCCAACAAAATATCGTGGGAGTCGAGAAAACTCACCGCTGTGGCAATAGTGCGTTGAGGACTGTCCGAGGTTGACACTTTGAGGGGAACCAATAGAGTTGTGTTCGTTGGGCTCGGTTGGGTCGATATTCTGTAAAAAAAAAAAAAAAAAGGTTAGCAGCTGCGAGGGACCTTTGAAAAACTATTTAGCAGCTGAGAAATCTGAACTTTAACGATGCCACAATCTTCTGAGAAAGAATAACTTCCGTGGCGCCTTGCGCAGTTTACTTGACATGATATGTCGGATCGCGCTGATGGAGCGTTGCGCGGAATCATATAGCGGTTTGGACTATAATTTAGAGGTGAATTCGGGAGTCAGACCTCGAGCTGCAGTCTGAGGAGAAGTTTGAGCTGGAGGATCCGCAGCTATATTCTGCAATTGGAACCTCTTTCAGCACGTGCGTAAATCGACATGATAGAACTGTTGAAGATTAGAAGGTATCAGCTGAGTACCTCGTGGGATGACTTCAAGGCTTGCCAATGTCACAATAATTGAAGTTTGGTTGGATCAACCAATTTTTGACAATACCCGTGTTTTCTGATCCGTTTTTAGAATGAACAGAGACTCCTTTGATTCACTTGTCACAGCTATGCAACCCAACCCGATTTTTCAAAACAGATCACCTTATGCACAAAGACTAGTCCACTCTCAATTGGCTGTTTATATGTTTTTGGTGGGGAAGTAAACACACCAGTACATCACTATCATCTGGGATAGGTGATAGGACGGTTCAGTTCTATATGAAGAGAGTGTTTCATTTGCTTATTGCTACAAGTATGAAATCAAGGTTATCAGAGAAGCAAGGGAAGCTCATAAAGAAAATGTTGTGGCATTTGAGTGTGTTGGATGTATTGACGGTACCTTTATTAACTTGAGATATACTCACGTATTAATTAAGACCTGAGAATTCTTGGTAGCAACGCGCTCACAAAATTTCTCAGGACTTAATTAACGCGCGAGTACTATTACCGTATTATTCCACTGGAAGAGACCAGTGGCAACCACTCTCTTCATTGCGTAAGCCACAAAAACTAGCGTTCATTTGAAGTGGCTTAGGCCGTAATTTTGCCCGTATCCATCAGAAGAGACCGGACGGAATTCTACGGTATTTCAATCGGAAAGCAACACATTCATTAGAGTGTATTTACCAAGTGTCATATCCGGAAGCTGACGCTTTGTCGGCATTAGAGGTGGTAACCGGAAGCGTAAATTTTGCTGGTGGGGTGGTGGTGGCAAGTGCCAGTTAGGCCAGACTCGGATATGATATCACTATTCATTGTAGCTGTAGTAGTACGGTGATGGTTTCAAGTTGATGGACCGAAGTCCT
Source organism: Morchella sp. 2018-W16 (assembly GCA_024713755.1). Taxonomy (NCBI): domain Eukaryota; kingdom Fungi; phylum Ascomycota; class Pezizomycetes; order Pezizales; family Morchellaceae; genus Morchella; species Morchella sp. 2018-W16. The sequence goes on along the minus strand of JAMGYY010000012.1, from coordinate 1,089,251 downwards.
ACAACTCTTCGACAAAATGAGTTTTGACGAGTTCAATAACGATCTTGATATCTACCAGAATATTCCTGAAGATAATTTTGAAATGAATACTTTATCCGATGCCGACTTCTCTCACTTTACCAGATTCCAGTTTGACGATCTCAAAAACCTTGCCAAGTTACTTGCAATTCCAGAAGTAGTATATACTCGATCAGGATATGCATTTGAAAGACTACATGCGATGTTCCTTTTATGTGCCCGTCTAACTTGGCCCTCTCGGCAGAAATCCTTTTCTGTTCTTTTTGGTTGGAGTCAGAGTGCAAATTCTGAGTGCATCGGTTGGGTTTTGGAATTTATCAATGGCAGATGGTGGATATTGCTAGAAGATTTTGATTCTGGGCTATTACCTGAATCTAGGCTTTCTGCTTTCGCTACTGCCATTCATGAGAAAGGTGCTCCACTTGATAGCTGTTGGGGATTCCTTGATTGCACTATACGTCCAATTTGTCGACCATTGTTACGGAGCGAAGCGGAGACTATAACTGAACAAGCCAAGGTTCACAACCGAGGCGAAGACGAGACGAGGACGAGACGAGGGAAGCGAGGCGAGGGCGAGAACGAAAGGACTTAACCGGTAAGCGGTAGTGGGACACAGAGTCCAGATGGCAGTCTGAGCGAAGTGATGTGAGCGATATCAGTAGACGCGTATCGTCGTGAGCGAGGACTATGGCTAAGCGAGGACGAGGTACTACTAAGACGAAGATGACTAAGAGTGATGACGTATTCTATTCAGAGAAACGAGATGAAACAAGTAACAACTAAAGAGACTAGAAGCGTAGAGTTGATAACAGGAAGGTTGCGTAGGAAAGGAAAGAAGAGAAAAGACAAAGGGAAGGTTCGTAGCCGACTATATATACAACTCCTAATCCCTGTCCAGGGATGACTCATAGCCCGATGTGAAACCCATAGAACACCAAGAGAAATCCTGGGACCCGAGACCCGATTCCACAATATCCTTTCCTCCGCAGTAGCTCAGACGCCGTGATAGATTAGGTCCTCCTCCAGGGCCTAACTCCCAGAGTGGCGCTTTCGTGGAAACCTGTCGTGGAAGTTCTGCACTAGCTCAGGGGCATGCTCCAAGTCCGAGGGGGGTTGCCATGATGGTTCATCATAACCCGTGTATCTAACCAAGTATTCTAGCGGCTGTGTGCGAGAATCTAGTATTCGTCATTCCTGTTCGCCGATTTCTCTGGCGGAGGGGTGTGTCGTTGGCCTGGGACGGGGTTATCTGCGGCGAGGGACAGTAGCAAGACATGGAAGACCGGATGTATTTTCATGGTGGTGGGGAGGCTAAGCTCATAGGCGTAAGGACTAACCATTCTCCTGATGGAATCACGACGTCGTTTAGTCGAGTTTCTTCGAGGATCGCTTGGTCTGCAGGTTCGAGTCGAGAGAATACTTTATCTCCTACCGCGTATCTGGGGGCGGGGTCCTATTCGTTCACGAGTCTTCCTGGATCTTCTGGGCTCTAAACATCTCGTCACAGTAGAATTCAACAATCTGTGCCATCTCTCTAGCCATACCATTGGCTTGGTCTTTGGTGGTGGTCTTATGCTGTAGGGTCTGAACGTCATCGTGGGTTCCTTCCATAGTTTGCCTGAAAGCAGGGAGAGCTTGGTGGTTTCGGAGACGCGTGGTTGTTGATGTAAACTCTGCCATGGGTAGGTACTTACCAATCATCCTGTTGATAGGAGACGTAAGCCCGGAGGTATTGTTCCATGATTGCATTGATCCTTTCCGTTTGCCCGTCCGTTTGGGGGTGGAATGCCGTAGAGTAGCGGGGTGCAATTTCCAAGCGGTCGCACAAGGTTTTCCAGAATTCTGCTGTGAACTGGGTTCCTCGATCTGAGACTATGGTTTCCGGTAGGCCGTGTAGTTTCATCGTATTCTAGATACATGTTGGCCACATCAATAGCGTTGGATTCCTCGGTACATGGTATGAAGTGGCCATCTTGGTTAGTCGGTCAACAACAACGAGGATGGCATTAAACCCCTTGCTCTGTGGGAGTCCTGTGGCGAAGTCCATTGATACATCGAATATGGGCGCTTTGGAGTGCTGAGAGTGGGCGGAGAACACCTTGCAACGCGTTGCGTGGGGCTTTGCTGCGGGAGCATGTGTTGCAGTTCAAGACATAGCGGTCCACGTATCTCCTCATGTTAGGCCAGTAGTAGTTGCGACTGATGAGCTCTAAGGTTTTGGCACGTCGCAGGTGTCGGCTGAGGCTTGTCGTGGTGTTCCTGTAGCGTAGCTGGAGTTCGTCGAGGTTGGGGACGTAGATTGCGTTCCTGTAAAGCAGGAAGCCCTCTTCCGTTTCCGTACATTCTGCTAGCGAGATTTTCTTGGAGTGTTTGGTGCCGTTGCGGAGCATGGTGAGGACTTGGTGGGGAAAACTGTCAACTTGGTAAGCTTGGGTCAATAATTCTTTTACAGTGGGCGTTCCTTCAGCGGATTCATTTAACAAAGAACCCGCGAACAAACTTAGCTTGACTCCTGCATCTAAATTCCCCTTCTTCAATACGACTTGCGACTGGTGCGTGAGACGTTCATCCCCTTCCTTTGGCAGGTCTCCTGACCTCCTGGTGAGTGCGTCCGGTTTGCCTCCTTGTTTTCCTGGCCTAAATGTGATGACGAAATTGAAACGAGACAGGAATTCAGCCCATCGGGTCTGGCGGCGGTTAAGAAGCTTGGTCGACATGAAGTATTCCAAATTCCGGTGGTCGCTGAGGACTTTGATTGGGAACTTAGATCCCTCTAGGTTTGCGCGCCATTCCTCGAAGCACCGGATGACCGCCAGTAGTTCCTTGTCATAGATCTCGTAATTGCATTCCGCTGGCGAGTGTTTCTTAGAGAAGAAAGCCACCGGGTGCAGGATTCCTTGATCATCGTATTGGGACATGATCCTCGGTCTCTACTATAGTCTCTTTCTCGTGGTCGAAGTGCCAATATCGGGGCCGAGGTAAATGCGTCATAAGCTTCTGGAATGCCTCTTCTGCCTTTGGGGACCAATGGAACTTCGTCCTTCTTGGTTAATGCCGTGGCGGGAGACAACTCTGGAGTCTGGCGTATATGAATCGCCGGTAGAAATTCATAAAACCTAAGAATTCTTGGACTTCCCTAAGTTTGGTGGGTGTTTCCCATCCCGTTACCGCTGAGACCTTGCTAGGATCCATCTTGACGCCTTCCGGGGTGATGATCAGACCGAGGTATTTGGTCTCCTGGACATAGAACTCGCACTTCTCTGGTTTGAGGTGGACATCGTGGATCTGTAGAACTTTGAGGATTTGTTGAACGTGTCGTTTGTGTTCCTCCAAAGTTTCCGAGTATATCAGGATATCGTCCAGGTAAGCCGTGGCGAAGTGATCGAGGTAGGGGCGGAGCAGATCATTAACCCAGTGTTGGAATGTGGCGAGGGCATTGGTTAGACCGAAGGGCATAACATTATCTTCGAAATGGCCGTATGGTCCTAAAGCGGTTTTCACTCATCGCCTTCCTGAATCCTGATCTGATGGTATCACCTAAGATCCAGCTTGGTATAATACTTGGCCTTGGAGAGGCGGGACAGTGTCTCTGGTATGAGGGAGGGTGGCGGTTCTTGACAGTAATTTCATTGAAAGCTTCCTGTAGTCCACACACAGCGAAGGATCCATCTGCCTTCTTGGCGAACAGGACGCACCGGAGGACTCTGAAATGGATGAACCTTCGATTCTCTGTGATATAGTCCCGTAAAGCTTGTAACTCTGGTCGCGTGACATTCCATACAGTGGTCCAAAGGGAGGTTCCTTCCCGTCCTGGAGTACAATCTTGAGGTCGTGGGGGCGGTGGGGCGGCAGAGACGTGGCGTTAGATTCCTGGAACAACAGCCTGAACTCCGACAATTCCTTAAGTACGTGTGCCAGAGGGGCGGGGTTCGGTTTCTTCTGGAAACTTCGTCAATGGGCGGAGGGCGCAAAAGGTGTGGTTCTGGCGGCGTGGCGAGGCCTCTGAGCAGGACTGCCCCGATGGCCGCGATGTGTATCAGTGGACTATCGGGGGGCGAGATCGAGATTCCTTTTGCCGTAACCGGGGAGCGGGAGACCGAGCAGTTCTGGGTGCAGAAATCAGAGTCGAAAATGACCTGATTTGTCTTGGGGCGGAGGGCGAGGTCGTGGTGGCGCATCCAGGGAATACCCATAACAATTGGGTAGTGTCCCAGCTTGGTGACGAAGAACGGGGCGGTTTCCTGGTGTCCATGGATGTCTAGCGAGAGCTTGGCGACATGGGTGATCCTTCCTGATTCTACCAATCTGCCGTCGATTACCTCAAGCAGGCGTGGTTTCTTCAAGGGTGTCAGGGTGAGGCCGTGCTTGGTTGCGAAATCCTGGTCGATGAATGCGTAACCTGGCCGTGTATCTATGAGGCGTGGGTAGGTCTGAAGGAGGCAGAGTTCTGGGCGACGGGCATGTGACGGCGAGTTGGTCCTCAGACATCTTGTCGCCGGACACAGCTGCAGCGGAGCAGCGAAGGTGGGTGGTGGCGGGACTAGCGCTTTGGTTTCTTGCCATTTTCTACCAAAGTGGACCTAGCGCCCGGCTTAGTCGATACTTGTTCAACTGGTTTTGTTCGCCAGCTGTCAAGTCTGGTCCTGGGATCGAGGCGAGTGGCGGGGTGGTGAGGTCAGCAATGAGGCGATGGGGAGTTTTGTGGGAGGTGGTGGAGGCAGATCACGAGATGGCGGAGGTCGGCGATGGTGGCGTTAGGCCTGGAGTTCCCAGGCTTCATGGTGATGTGGCGGATGTCTTTTTCATGGCCAGGTGGTCGGCGGTGGCGAGGCGTCTTGGTGGGCGTAGGCGGTACCAGTTGTTCTTCTTCGGGATTCTTCAACCTCGAATGTGAGGTTGGCAATTTCTTGGTTGAGGTCGTGATGACCTCTTCATGGGCCGTCGTCATCTGGCAGGTTCCTGTGGTCTTGAGGGGTGTCGGGAGGTTGGTCCATCTGACCAGGCATTCTGAGATGAGGCTGTGGGCCTCCGTGAGTTCAGGACCGCAGTCCTCATCGGTGGAGTAGTGGGCGTAGGTCTTGGGAATTCAGCAAGGCGCTCGAGGAGCGCGACGGGGACGGTGGCTTCGGCTGCAGGGCGGCCGATGGTGTGATGGGCGAGTGCGGGGTCACGAAGGCCACGAATGACGGCTTCGGTGTCGTGTGTGGGGTAGGGGACGTCGGTGATGGGTGCCCCGATATGGAGCTGCCCGGCAAGAGGTTGGGTGAAGGTGGCCTTGGCCCAGTGGGCTTCAGCACGCTTGAGCTTATATCTCAAAGCGTACTGGCGGAGGACGGAGACGGAGGGGTCGGGACGATCACGATGGCATGTTGAACCAATGGGCTTGGGGAGCGAGTAGAGGTAACAGAATCCTTTCCGTTCAGGAAAGAAGCATTCGAGGACCGGGGAGAAAGGCGAGAGGTGGCGACAGTCGCCGTTGGGGACGTCCCAACTGAGGTCGGTCATGGTGGCGACGAATTGCGAGGTGGGAACTTGGTGTTGTGAAGGTTGGCGTGGGAGAGCGCAACCTTAGTGTTCTGAGCGAAGCGGAGACTATAACTCTTCAACAAAGCCAGGTTCACAAAGCGAAAACGAGGCGAGGGCGAGGCGAGGCGAGGCGAGGCGAGGCGAAGCGAGAAGAGCGTGAAAGGACTTAGAAGCGGGGTAGTGGGACACAGAGTCAGATGGCGGTCTTGAGCGAAGTGATGTAAACGGAGATACCAGTAGAGGACACGTACGGCTGTATCGTACATGAACGAGGACTATGGCTAAGCGAGGACGAGGTACTACTAAGACGAAGATGACTAAGAGTGATGACGTATTCTATTCAGAGAAACGAGATGAAACAAGTAACAACTAAAGAGACTAGAAGCGTAGAGTTGATAACAGGAAGGTTGCGTAGGAAAGGAAAGAAGAGAAAAGACAAAGGGAAGGTTCGTAGCCGACTATATATACAACTCCTAATCCCTGTCCAGGGATGACTCATAACCCGTGTAACGGAAACCCATAGAACACCAAGAGAAATCCTAGACCCGAGACCCGATTCCACAATATCCTTTCCTCCGCAGTAGCTCATGGTACGCCGTGATAACCATCTATTTATCAACAACAAGTATACAATGGTCACAAAAAGCAGCATGCACTCGAGTATTCTGCGTCTATGCATCAGCAAGCTTTACCATTTGTGACTGGAGTCTCCTGAGTCTCCTGACAGTCTCCTGAGTCTCCTGAGACCCCTGTAATCTCCTGAGACTTGTAAAATCTTGCTGATGTGTGTCCAGATGGTATTATTTACCATCTCTATAGTCCCGAAGAAGGCAGACGCAACGATAATCACCTACTCGACTCCAGTGGCCTTCTTGACCGTTGTGCAAGAAATGCCAATAAATCTACAAATAACGACTCCTACTACTTGTATCGTGACCTCGCTTATCCATCCAGCCGATATTTGCTATCTCCATTTGCTAAAGGAGATAACTTTTTATCTACCTAGCATATTTTCAACCCTCAAATGTCTCAGGTTGGAGAGTCAGTTGAATGGGGTTTTGGAGGGGTTTTGAGATTATGGTTATATTTTGATCATCGTATAGGACAGAAGGTTTTTCTGTCCCGTATTGGACTTGAGTATCGTGTTGCTGTAATCTTTACCAACGCTCATATCCGTTTATATGGTGCTCAAGTCTCTAATTATTTTAATTGTCAACCGCCTACTATTGAATATTATTTACACCAAAATATTTAATTTCTTTCCTGTTTTTCCATTATCGTTTCTACAATTCTCTCAATCCTCTGAACACTATCCTAAAAAGATTCAACTTCTTTCTTTATTGTATTCCAGTCTGAAGATCTTTTTTGCTTTTTCCCAGTATGCATCAACGGGCGCAATGCAGCCTTTCTCAAAATCTCCCCTTCATTTTCTTGCTATTCTTCAGCTTTTCTTTTTCCTCCAGTACGGGTTCTTTTTTTCTCTTCAGACTTATCTCAATCGTTTGAATTCTTTTCCAAAGCTCCTTCTAGAGAGACCTTTTGCTCCTCTGTAACAAAAAACTTATAGTTTTTCTTTGAATTGTAGTGTATATCAAGCAATGCCAGAATCCTCCTCCTAATATAATGCCCATCCTTTTCTATAAACATACCTCGGGCTTAAAGCTCTGAAGCAATCGCTTTCCATGTTTTGGTAACCTCCTTGTAAGAGGCATCCCAAGGTTTTGCCCTATACACGGCCCAAACTAATTCCTGGGTCTCATGTGCAAAGGGGTTTGGTCCCAGTACCCGGCTTGCAGAAGGGTCTGAATCAGGAGTTGGCTGAGGTGCATCTCTGCATAGCTAGTTGTTACCGTGAATGTAGTATTTTCTATAGATTAGATATTATATCTAGTCCCTGTAGCGCAACCCTCCACAAAGGCTGAGAACGAAGGCAAAGACATATTTGATTGAGAACTCTGATAGTAGAATAAATACATTGGGTGAAAAAGGTCAGCGCTGTCATTAATCATATCATTGAAAAGTATCATTCACTCACTATTTCGTCATGCCGTGACTGGCAAGTGTCAACCCCGCTTCCCACAACTGTCAACCCTCAGGTGTCAAAAGCGCGATCCAACACTTGGTAAATATGCTTTATTGAATGCAATCGTCATCTGTAGAGAAACAGATATACATTAACACTGGAACAGATCTAGATAAACCACTTATATAATCGACATATTAATGCTTTTTGCAACCTGGCTATTTTGCTTAAAAATACTGATACCTTCTTTCAGGGAAATCATTGTGGCTCTGGATTGATGAGTTTCACAGATTAAACCAATACTAGATTCAATATATAAATCGAAAAGGGTGGAGGAAATGATATGATTTAATTTAGTAACCTTGAGATCACAATAAAACAATTTTTTTAACGTCTAAAACACCTCCCTTTATGTATGTTAAAAGATTCTGGCTCCAAAAATTAATTTCATCGCAATTCTAAGGTTTAGAAACTAAACTATATACCGTCGGTACTTGATAAATTTGCTAGCATTGTTTTGACAATAGGGAACTAAAACATGAAAATCACAGAGGACTGCCAGTGAGATATGCTGAGATGTGAGGCTTCTTTATTTGCTTATTATAATCTTCTCTGATACTTCAGCGACTGCACGTTCTACAGTAGAGCTACGCTTCCTCCAGTCTCCAATCTCAATACCACCGAAACCTTTAATGTTTAGGGCCCAGTCTTTACTTCCGTCAGTAGGAAGTGACAGTGCTAATTTCCTAAAGGAATCATTAATTACATTTATTCTCCTAATAGAAAGCTGACATTACGCATCTTCAACAGTCCATCTTGTGAGCACCCTTAGCTGATTAATTGTACACTTTTCAAAACATTCTGGAGACTTGAAATGAATTATGGCCTCAATTTGTAAGCTCTTATATACGTTGTTTAATTGATATATATTAAGAGGGTCTAATATACTTATCGATCAAGGAGGGATAAGTGAAGGAATAATACTGTTTTGCCGGAATAGGCTGTCCCGGCGTCACGTGAACCTATGGGACAACTATACAATGTCTGCGCAAGGACTACATCATGGAGGAAGCGAAACAGGTTTCTTAGGTTAGACTACACAATGGCTGCACAATGACTGCGTCATGGAGGAAGCGAAACAGGTTTCTTTGGTTGGGCGATACAATGGCTGTGTAGTAGCTGCGTCATGAGAAGAGGAAATAGGTTTTGTAGAAAGGGAACATAGATTAGTAATCAGGCTGGAAGGAAGGTTATATATAGGGAAGGTGGTAGCGAGCTTTGTGGATTTCGTTCCTTTCCTCTTTACCTCGTCTTCTTGTCATGATAGCACATAGGAATCAAATCCTATTCTTTGCCATAGTCTCTAGTCTTGACCTACCTTTGACCCTCGTCTCCGGAAGGAGAATCTCATAGCTTCTTCTGTAACCCTAGCTGCCTTGCCAGCTTATCCTTGCTTTCCCTGCCCCGTCTCCTGGTCTTTGCCTTGGCCGCCACCTTGTGCCTGGCCTTGCCTTAGCCTTCGCCGGTGCCTCGCAACTTGGACCTTTTACTCGCCCTCAGTTGTACCCCTCGATCTTGCTTGCATCATCGTTTTTGTCTGTCACGCTTCAAGTCTTAGTCACTCCGTCACATAGGCGTAATACCGGAGGTGTGTAATGGGAAGTGCATCTGTTAAGTGTGAATAGTGTGGGACTTCCCTCAAGTACTGATATCGTGATTTGACAAAAGGTTGTTAGTTGCCCAATGACAAAGTAGGCTTGTGAAGGAGCGACAGATAAGCAGAGAGTGGGAGATGAAAATGATCACACAGGAAAGTAATCGAGGGATGCAGCCAGAGCCAGCAAAAGAATAAAGGACACCGGCGACTCGGAAGACTAGGGCAGGGGAAGCGGAGACGAGCGAGCACAAGCACAAGCAGGGCCAGGAAAGTGAGGACCGGGTAAAGGCCCAGGCGTCAAGAGGGTTGTGTCGAGGTAACCGACAAGGACGGATAGTACTGGTCATTTAGAGGCTTTTGGATAGTGGGCAGAGGCCAGGATTTAGGAATGTGATTCCTAGGAAAGTAACAGCAAGACAAGACAGAGAGGAAAGAAAGGAATTTATTTATTTATCTATTACTCTAACTGCTTGCATCCGAAACCGGATATGGCTTACAAAGAAAGAATTCCAAGAGCTGCAACTATATCCATAGCTGCACTCTTATACCCTCTTCCAGAGTTAGCATCCATGTTGTCCTCTCTATTCCATCTCTTAACAATAGGTGTGAGCACCTTGGTGGAAAGAAAGGAAAAGACTGAAGGAAAAGTCTAGATCAGCTATTTAATACCCCCCATCACCAGTCCAATATGACTCATATATCAGATCATAGAATCTTATAGAAACCCAGTGTCACCACAACTTCTATTTCTCCTCACCATCACTGTCTATTCTACTGCAAATCCTTGCTGTAACTTTGTCCTGTAGAAACATATCACGAAGACTTCACTCCACCTCCTCCTCTTTTCGTTATTATTCTCTTAATAATCTTTCCAGCACTACGACTATTGAGTTGTTGGCACCAATGCCAAAACGTGAGAACAAGACTGCTAAATTGTGGAACATTTTTGTTTTCACTTTAGTACAGATCAGGGGTGTCGAATTTCAGGGTCAGGGGCATACCCCACAAGCATTTTTCCAGGTAATGGATAGCTCCAAAGAATTCTTCTTTTGCTCAACACTCACATAAACTATCTATCACTACTATCAATTCAACATTATGGATATCGAATTTGAGTTTTGACTAACTAGTCAATATGCAGTATCAATGCTAGAAAATGATTGGGAACTTGATATTTTGTCTTTTCATCATGAAAAAATAGGTTTTGCCAAGACAAATCATGTCTCCCAAAATGCAGAATACCTAAAATTGTTGTCTGGATGCATTAGGTTCCGCCATATGTCTCAAAAAAGTGACAGGTCACATTTGGCTTGTCTAAGCTTGTCCAAAAGTGATATATTGTCTTTGGCTCATCTAAGCTCGACGTAGCTTGTCTAATCTTGCCTAAAAGTGACAGGAAAACTTTTGATGGCTCCAAAATGTGATATGTTGGCAGAAAAGTGATATGCCGACAGAGACTAAGGCGATTGGGACTAGCTGCTGCCATCAACGTCATTCTTGGTGCAGTTTCCAGGTTTTAAGCACTCCTGCCGCCACCTCCATCTCCATCTTCACCTCCACCTTCACCTCTACCTCCATCGCTATCTCAAGTATCCCCTTACTAGTACCCCATATTCCGACGCCTATGCTAATGTTTATATAGAGTCCTGCACGCCCAAATCGACGCCATAAACATGCCCATAGTGACACCTAGGATACACCCAAATCGATATCTAAGACATGCCCAAATCAACCCTATGAACACTCCCAACTTGAAAATGACGACTTTTGCAGGTAGGAAAGTAGGGGGGCAGGCGTCGCGCAGGCAGTCGCTATTAGGGTGTCGCACCAGACAACCCGAGCAGTCTCGTAAAGAGCTAGGAGTTCGAAGCGCTAACTACAAAGGTAGAAAGGAACGAGGTCTCTTCAGTCAATGCGGTACTGTCAGTCTCGGTCGTCCACTGCTAGTCCTCAATGGTAATCAACGAAGTAGTTCAAGTAAAGTCTTCAACGAAGCGTTCAAGTAAAGTCTTCCCGGAATCACTAAGTCCTGAAAGATAAAGCGTATAGATCGAATAGAATAGTTATTATATCGATAAGACTCTTTCTTCGTCGCTGATGATTTCAACAAAAGTCGGAGAATGACACCGTATTTATATCGCGCAAATGTCACGCGGACTAACTATTACAATTACATGATTCTAGATGCGAGACCCCGAAGACCCTGAAAACCTGCCAAGAACGCCAAACGTTTCTATACACCCATTCTATAAAACCAAACACCCATGTCTAAAACACAAACACCCATGTCTAAACATTCGTTTCATAAATCCCTCACGTTACTTCCCGTTGCTGCATGCACTCAGCCTTCGTCAGTGGTCATGAGGAGTCTTCGGGATCTGCCTACCTGATAACCCCCTGGTACCGGGCTCGACTTCGCTCGCCAACTCTTTCCCATTATCGTTATCTATCACCAAGGAGCGGGGCTCAACATTAGGACTGATACCGATCGGTACCGGAGGTGTCGGGTAGTCTTACCTTCCCCTGGGCCCCACCAGCGTCAGCTTCTTCGTTACCTCCACCGATCACTCAGTTTTGGTCCAATTGACTCCAAACTCACACTATTGCCCCCTCATATACCCACCGGTGTCCAGAGCGACTGTGCCGGCGCTTTGACGCTCCGGGGGTTATTTTCAGGGTCAGCAGGTTTGTTTACTAGGGATTCCGCAACTCCGCACTGGGCTCCATACTGGCAGCACCGTGCCTCTCTGGCGCGCCCAGTGGGGTGATAGTGGTGTGGGAAGGGCTCCTCCTCTTGTCTTCGGGTCCCCATCTCTCATACCCGTGACAGTCGCGCAGATATATATTTGTATTTAGAATTACATAGAATTAAATAAATGATGTACCGTGAATTACCTGAACTGCCCAATCGTCAATGTGACGTCAATTCCCACCCAGAATTATTGTCAAAGTTCTGCCATGACTGATAGCCTGGCAAAAGACACAAGACGAGGTTTTGGGAACTAAAGACGAAAAATGCGTCTTGGGAGACCAAAACCATCTTGCATCTTCAGGGCTAGGGAATGTAGGTAAGCAATTGTTTTTTGGGCGTCTTTAACGTCTTGTGCATCTTATGCCAATTGTGGCCCCCACGCGCCACAAGACGCAGCCCCATTTTTTGCTGATGTTGAGGTTGAAGAAGAGACAGTTTTGCAAGCCCCAGGATCACAGGTGCAGGGACACTCAGATGGGACAAAAAACAATCAACTACACATTCAAGCTTAATTGGAGAAAAGTGGTGGTTGGATTTAATTATTTTGATAGGAAAGAACCATGTCAGAAAAACCATCGGGCATTTTTTGAAAGCAAAACTTTCAACTTTTTATCAATTGGAGAAAATTTTGCAAGAGAAAATTTTCAGCATTACACTACGAGTAATATATATATCCAATTATCCATTTACCGTGGATAAAATAACCATATTCGCCACAACAACTAAAGATATTGTAGGACTTATACATATCAAATCTGATAGCAATTAGATTACGGTTTTAGAAGAGGCTACATGTTTGACTTAAAATAAAGGCAAATCAAAGCAATTGGGATTTTAGATCAAAGCCGAATGAATACACTTGTACAAATTCCTCATCATCAAATGAGTGCTAGCAGTCACCATCAATGATTGCAAAAACTTCAAAGAAAAGGGTCAGTCTTTATTTAATTAAGAAATTGAATAAAGTGCTGGCCTTAAATTTCATAGAGTACAACTATGGAGCAACTGGAATGAGCCAAAATCATAGGGAAGTAGACTACAGCCGTATTCATAAATCCATTCGGAATATAGATTGGTGTAGTAGAAAATTGGACAATGGACTATCATGTCAAAAAAGTGAAGAGCCTTTTATTACTATGACAAAATCTGAGTTCTATTTACATTTGACATATTCCGATATTTCTATTTGGGCAGCTGGTGTGGTTGCAGATTGGTCAGTAGTCAACAAGCCGCCCTACGAAATTGTTCCAGCGTCACGTGAACCCATGTGACAACTATACAATGGCTGCGCAATGACTGCATTATGGGAGAAGGGAAACAGGTTTCTTTGGTTGGACTATACAATGACTGCGCAATGACTGGGTAATGGGAAAAGGAAACAGGTTTTGAAGAAAGGGAGCATGGATTAGTAATCAGACTGGGAGAAGGGTTATATATAGGGAAGGTGGTAGCGAGCTTTGTAGATTTCTTTCCTTTCCTCTTCACCCCGTCTTCTTGTCATCATAGGACATAGGAACCCAATTCTATCTTTCGCTATAGTCCTTAGTCTTGAATTACGTTTGACCCTTGTCTCCGGAAGGAGAGCCCCATAGCTTCTTCTGTAAACCTAGCTGCCCCCTCCGAGTCAGCTGATCCTCACTTTCCCTTCCTTGTTTTCTGGTCCTCATCTTAGCCGCCGCCTTGTACTTGCACTTGGCTTAGCCTTCGCTCCCGCCGGGACCTTCGCCCCTTTGCTCGCTCTTAGTTGTACCTCTCGATCTCCCTTGTGTCATCGTTTTCGTCTGTCACACTTTAGGTTTTAGTCACTCCGTCACACCGAAATGTGGTAGTTTCTGTCACGGGTATGAGAGATGGGGACCCGAAGACAAGAGGAGGAGCCCTTCCCACGTCACTATCACCCCACTGGGCGCGCCAGAGAGGCACGGTACTGCCAGTATGGAGCCCAAGTGCGGAGTTGCAGAATCCCTAGTAAACGAACCCGTTTTCGACCTGAAAATAACCCCCGGAGCGTCAAAGCGCCGGCACAGTCGCTCTGGACACCGGTGGGTATATGAGGGGCAATAGTGCGAGTTTGGAGTCAATCGGACCAAAAGCGAGTGATCGGTGGAGAATGTGAAGAAGCTGCGCTGGTGGCGGGGAAGGTAAGACTACCCGACACCTCCGGTACCGATCGGTATCAGTCCTAATGTTGAGCCCTGCTCCTTGGTGATAGATAACGATAATGGGAAAGAGTTGGCGAGCGAAGTCGAGCCCGGTACCAGGGGGTTATCAGCAACGGGATGTAACGTGAGGGATTTATGAAACGAATATATAGACATGGGTGTTTGGGTTTTAGACATGGGTGTTTGGTTTTTTAGAATGGGTGTATAGAAAGGTCTGGCGTTCTTGGCAGGTTTTCAGGGTCTTCGGGGTCTCGCATCTAGAATCATGTAATTATAATAGCTAGTCCGCGAGACAGTTGCGCGGGATATAAATACGGTGTCATTCTCCGACTTTGTTGAAAATCATCAGCGACGAAGAGAGAGTCTTATCGATATAAAATCTATTCGATCTATACGCTTTATCTTTTCGGACTTAGTGATTCTGTGAGGACTTTACTTGAACACTTCGTTGAACTTTACTTGAACACTTCGTTGAACTTTACTTGAACTACTTCGTTGATTACCATTGAGGACTAGCAGTGGACGACCGAGACTGACAGTGTCGAGTTGACTGAAGAGACCTCGTTCCTTTCTACCTTTGTAGTTAGCGCTTCGAACTCCTAGCTCTTTACGAGACTGCTCGGGTTGTCTGGTGCGACACCCTAATAGTTTAGACATGGGTGTTTGGGTTTTAGACATGGGTGTTTGGTTTTTTAGAATGGGTGTATCGAAACGTTTGGCGTTCTTGGCAGGTTTTCAGAGTCTTTGGGGTCTCGCATCTAGAATCATGTAATTTTAATAGTTAGTCCGCGTGACATTTACGCGGGATATAAATACGGTGTCATTCTCTGACTTTGTTGAAATCATCAGCGACGAAGAAAGAGTCTTATCGATATAAATTCTATTGATCTATAAACTTCTATCATTTCGGACTTAGTGATTCCGCGAGAACTCTACTTGAACACTTCGTCAGATTACTTCTTTGATTACCATTGAGGACTAGTAGCGGACGACCGGGACTTACAGTAACGCATTGACTGAAGAGACCTCGTTCCTTTCTACCTTTGTAGTTAGCGCTCCGAACTCCAAGCTCATTACGAGACTGCTCGGGTTGTCTGGTACGACACCCTAATAGTATATCGATAACTCCAAGTTCACCTGGAGTTTTCCAGAATCACACTTCGAACCTACATACCTACCTTACCCGCAATGGCTGCAAGACTAAGGACCGCGGAGGAAGACTCCGTCATGGGAGAATCTCCCACCTTTAGCCGAGAGGACAGCCCAGACCCACTATCAGTGCGGAGAGCTGGCAGACGCCCGGCCGGCTCTAACACAATAGATAGGCTGGAACAATTTCTACAAACACACGAAGCTGAGATGGCCGGATTGTCGGCCGCGGGCAAAACCATATGGGACCAACTACAGAGGACCCGAGCGAAGGTCCAAGAAGAGAACAAAATATCGAACATAGCCGCCCAGGCGGTGAGGACAAATCTCGACCAATTAGCCGGGATGTTTAAAGAGCTCGCCGAAAGACAAGAATTCGACAAACGGCAAGCCGCCGCTATCGCGGCCATGGAGAGGGAAGCTTTGGAAGCCGCCCACCTTCAAACCCAGCGACAGTTATATGCCACCCAGGTGGAAATCGAGAAGCTTAGGGAACAGGCAAAGCAGTCGGTAGGAGAGGTCATCGAAAGCCAGAAGCAACAAGCCAAGGGGCATAAGAACCAGATGGCCGAGATGCAGAAACAAATAGACCTACTCCTGACCGCCCACCGATCCAACGCCCCAGATCCATCGGTAATCCCGCCTGGTGATCTAGGGGAGGAGGTTGTAATCGGAGGAGGGAGAGCACCACCGTCGCTGGGAGAAAGTGAAGGAGGAAGAGCGCCGCCGCCGCCAGGAGGAAATGGAGGAAAGGGGGACCCCTCGGACGACGGGTCAAGCCACCATGGAAGAAGGGCAGGAGGCGGAGGAAGAGGAAGACGGTCAGAGTCGCCGGAGGAAGAGAGAGAACGGGACTCCTTGGCCAAGGTGCCCTTTGAGTTTGACAACCCTAGAAGCAACAACCTACGGCATTGGCTCCTGGAATGCGAAATCTATTTTGAGCAGCGACCCCGCAAGTTCCGGAACGACAAGCAGAAGGTCCTGTTCGCAGGAACCTATACCCGAGGACTGGCCAAAGAATGGTTCGCCAATTACCATAAGGTTCACATGCGCGGACCAAACGGCCCAGACTTCTGCACCTGGGAACGGTTTAGACAAGAGATCCAGGGAAGATTAGTCGCGCTAGGCGCTTTCAAGATGGACCACCTAAGATACCAATCCAGCATCTCCGATTACCTCACCAAAATGGAGATCCTTAACCAACGAGCACAACAGGGTGGGGCAGCATATCGTAAAACATTGTTGACCGGCCTTCCTGAAGAGATTTGGGATAGACACTCGAAGTTTGAGCCGGCGGACGACGATGCCCACTTTGTGGCTCAGCTGGAGAGGGCAGGAAAGGCCCATGAAAGTTTCTTGGAGCAGAAGAGGTTGTTGGGGAACCCGTCGGCAAGGGCACCACCAAGGAAGGAGGAGAAGAAGAGACCTGGGTTCCAGATTAAGGGACGGGCCCAGGAGGGACAGAAGACAGAGGCCACGGGCAGTCGATCCAGAGGAGGGTCGAACACCCAGGGTAGCGCCCGTTCAGAATAACAGACCACTGCATTCCAGCTTTGACGAGGCCACCAAGGGCATCCCCAAGTCCCTTTTGGACCAGAGACGGACGAAAGGAGAATGTCTTCTGTGGTAGGAAGGGTCACCTGTGGCTGGTGCCGACAGAACCCCAACTCCGGCGCTGCTGTCTCTCTGCTCTGGGCCAGAAGCGCGGTCGTGAAGAGGAGGATGAGAAATGAAGGATTCACCAGCTCCCCACCCGAGAAAAAGAAGAGGCACAGGACCAAGAAGAAGTCGGTTCTTGTAGCAACAACCGCCATATATCGACAGGCCCAGCCTATGTTCGGAATTGGGGTCGGAGTCAGAGGTGGATTTCGATATGGGTTTTTAGAAGGGGACTCTGATGAGTCAGGTCAAGAGCTCCCCCAAATTGCAATGTTGTCACTGACGGAAGAAAAAACAAAATTGAAAAGAAAAAGGCCGGAAGAGGTGGCATCCTCTCCGATGAAGAAGCAACGGTTTTCAGGCGAGCCCATTCACGGGTCACGACCTATTGGTAAATTTTCTATTGGGTTTTTAGATTTCTTATTTCCTTGTCGGGTTTTGTTGGATACCGAGAACGGGTCCAGTTATATCTTCTGCTTTTGTTTCTCGTTTTCTGTCCCAAAGGTGAAAAAGAGCGTCGGCCAGAGTTATGGGTTTTACTGGAGAGGTTATGGAAGGCACGGGACAAGCCTTTACTGTAATGTTGAATATTATTTCTGGGGGGCATAAGTCCGAGCTCTCCTTCGAGATAGCACCACTACCTAGCGGCATTGACGCCATTCTACCAGCGTGGTGGCTACAGGAGCACAAGCCGGCTATTGCCCCAAATGGGGAAGTAACCTTTCATGGAGAATTTTGCAAGACCCGATGCTTCACTGACCAGAAAGAAATTTCAGTGGTTCTAGATGACGACGTACTGGATGATCCGGAGGCACTATTTATCGGCTCTATATCCGCGGACACCGAAATCGACTTGAAAACAGTCATCCCAGAAGCGATACCATCCAAAGCTCCAAGCCTTCCTCCAGTCCGAAGCCGATAAGTTGCCACCGCACCGAGCCTCCGATCGCGATGTCGATCTAGAACCTGGTCAGCAACCTCGCAGGGGCCATCTACTCCCTTTCGAGGTTGAATTGAAAGTCTTGCGGGAATACCTGGATAAGATGATGCGTCTAGGTAAAATTAGACCCAGCAAATCTCCGGCAGGTGCCCCCATATTATTTGTGAAGAAGAAGGACGGCAGTCTTCGGCTATGCGTCCACTACCGGGGCCTGAATCGCGTCACCATTAAGAATCGGTCTGCACTCTACCCTTAGGGAGGAATTGAGGACCGTATTTGGTAGATATTTTCAAGATAGACCTCAAGGAGGATATAACCTAGTCCGGATTAAGCAGGCGGACGAGTGGAAAAGCGGCGTTCAGAACTAGATATGGACACTATGAGTACCTGGTCATGCCATTTGGGCTGACCAGCAGCGCCACCTTTCAGGCACTAATAAGCGATATCCTTAGAGAATTTCTGGACCAAGGGGTGGTAGCATACCGGCGACATCTGATCTACAGCAAGGGCGAGGCGAGCGAACTGGTCAACAAAGTACTGGACAAGCTCATCGAAAACAATTTAGTGGCCAACCCCAGAAGTCTTTCTTTCATCAAAAGGTCATCGATTTTCTCGGATTCGTGTTAAGTGAAGAAGAATAGCAATGTCAGCGGATAAGGTAGAAGAAGTCTTGAAGTGGGAATCGAGGACCGTCGAGGCGTCCAAGTTTTTATGGGATTCGCCAATTTTACCGGAGGTTTATCGTAACTATTCCGGGGTCTGTAGTCCCATCACTAACTGTCTACGTGGCGATGCTAAGAACTTCTCATGGACTAGCGCGGCCGAAGCGGCCTTTTTGAAGCTCAAGATCCTCTTCACGACGGCACCGATCTTGGTTCATTTTTCACCAGACCGGCAGTCAATCGTGGAAACGGACGCAAGCGACTTTGCATTAGGCGCAGTCTTCTCGCAGATAGTTGACGGCAAGCTCCATCCTGTGGCCTTTTACTCCCGCAAGCTTAACCCAGCCGAACTTAATTACGACGTATGGGATAAAGAAATGCTCGGTATCGTTGCCGCCTTTAAAGAATGGCGACGCTACCTTGAAGGACCCAAATACACTGTCTTAGTATACACCGATCACCAGAACCTCCAATACTTTACAACCACCAAGGTTCTGAATCGAAGACAGGCACGCTGGGCAGAAGTTCTTGCGGAGTTCAATTTCAAGATTATTTACAGGCCAGGATCGAAGAATGGGAAAGCCGATGCATTGTCAAGACGTCCGGAGTACCGACGTGAAGGGGGGGGGCGCGCAGCCAGTGGAGAGGTTATTGAAGCCTGGACAGTTGGAAGGGATGGAAGGATATATGATTTCTTATCACGGTGCTAAGCGGAGGCGAAATCTTGAACAATAAAACCACTAGGCTAGACAGAGAGTCGAATTGGGATACTAGCGTCGCTGAAGGAGCAGGGAGGCAAGGTCGGCGAGGTCTTGAGGCTATGGTGTCTTGCGTCCCGTGAAGTGGCACAACTGGTGGAACTATGGCTAAAGGAAAGAAGAATATATTCGAGGAGAGAAACTAAGGGCGCCTAAGATGACAGGAAGGTTGCGTGAAGAAGAAAAGAAGAGAAGTCCTCTGGCGAGAGCAGCTCCTATATATGAAAACCCTCGCTGACTCATCCGTATTACAAATACCTGCATGCCGTTGACTCATAGAACCCTGCAACCGAAACCCATAGAACATAAGAGAAACCCTGACTAATCCTTCTCCCCGCAACCGTACTTGATATTGTATCACGCCGTGATATTTCTGCGGCTTCGCTCGCCGGCAAAGAAGTGGTAGACTGGTCTAAGGATTTCCTGGACCTGGTCAGGGAGGCAGGAGAGAAGGACGAGGCATGGAAGGAAGTGGAAAGGAAAAAGGGGTCTGGGGAATTGAAGGAATTCACGGCTAAGGAGGGGTATCACGGCGTGATACGATATCGAGCATGGTTGCGGGAAGAAGGATTAGTCAGGGTTTTCTATTCCGGTTCTATAGGTTTCGGTTGCAGGGCACGCTGAGTCAACGGTATGCAGGTATTTGTAATGATGGATTTCCTTTGGGTTCTACGGGGTTCTATGGGATGAGTCAGCGACGGATTTCCTAGGCTATATATATGGGGCTCTTTCCTCGCTTGTAGGATTTCTCTTCTTCTCCTTTTCTCACGCAACCTTCCTGTCATCTTGGCGTCTTTAGTCTTCTTGTCTAGAATACATTCTCTGCTTTAGGCATAGTCTCTTTGGTCGTTTTGCGAGCGTTAGACTACCTCTCGCACCTCGCCGCCGCCTCAAGTTCCCCGGTTGCCCCCTCGCCCACATAGCCCACTACCTCGCTCACCATAGTTCAGCCTTGGTGGTTCACCTTGGCTCGTTCCGTCCTCGCCCTCGATTAGCACCGTGATACTAAGGTTGCGTCTCCAACGCCAACCCGAACCACAACTCCGCCGATATGTCACAAGAACAAGTCATGACGGACCCAGTAGAACTCGACTATGACCGACTCGAAAGAGACTTGGGTCGCTTTGCCCAAACATACCCCGAGCACCACAGGCGCGTCCAGGGACGCGTTGTTTAACCACAATGTCATGCGTAGCCATCAGGCGTTAGCGAACTCCAAACGAACTGAGACTGACCCAACAGGAGGCAGATGAAGCAACGGAGATATGGAAACAAGGATCACGAACTGGGGCAAGACTTGGAAAGGAGGAAGCAAACACCACAAAGCTCCAAGCCCAGGTCACCGCCTCCAAGCCCTAGCCGCCCAGGAAGCACTTGCAACCAGGAACCCTCGTCCCAACCGATTCCTCCAGCCCTTAGCAATGACACCCCCAGAAGCAAGAATGGAGAAGTCGGAGAAGCTCCCGGACCCCAAGCAGTTCACGGGCCTCCGGAAGAACTTCCTCTTCCAACACATGCTGAAACTAAAACTCTTGGGCAATGCCGACCGGTGTACCCCACCCTACAAAACCAACTCACCTATGCCATCTCTCGCCTGGAAGGCCCCGCTGACCAATTCATGCCATACCTTACCAACACTGGGGTTAATCTCTCCATGGATAGATTCTTTGAAATTCTCTACACAGCCTTCGAGATCCGGACTTGAGTGGCACCGCCGCCAGAAGCTCAGGAACCTCGCCAGTCTGGACGATCGTTTTCAGACTACTTTGCGAAGTTCCAACGATTTGCCGCCGATGCAGGCTAGGAGAAGCCGCCAATGTAGAAAGCCTCCTGGCGGACTAAACGAGGCTGACCAGGCTCATGGTCGTGAGGATACCCCGCCACAGTCTTGGAACTCGCTACCATCCTGCAACGGTTGGATAACAAACAGCAAGCCTCAACGTCCGCTTCCGCCCCGCTACCAGTCCTCTGCGCCGCCCGCTTCGCCCAGCCACCGCTTCACCGCGCCAGCTCCGCCCCCACCCGCTATCAAGCCCCGCCACGGTACTCGCTCCGGCCCCTCCGCTCCCCCGCCCCATAACCTCGGCGCCGCGCCTGCCATCCATCACACACCGGAGAACAGTCCCCATGGACCTGTCCACTGGTCAGGAAAGAGAGGCCGCCGGGGAAAAAAAATGTTACTATTGTGGAGGTGTGGGACACCTCATCCGGGAATGCCCACAGGCCACCCCCAGAAACCCAGTCCCAGGATAAGAGGAGCTAGAGCAGATATTAGGAATGAAGAAAGAAGAAGGAGCCTCCGGCGATGAGCGTTAAAAGATTTTTCCCTGGACTGAGTGGCTCACTCCAGGGGACGGTTAAAAAAACTTTTCTAGGATTTCGGTTTCTGGGTTTTCGGTTTCAGAGAAGGATATGGATGGGAATCAATTAGTAAATAACTTGCTCTATTTCTCAAAATAAAGATTCTTTCATCCCATCATATGCCCTCATTGATACTGGCGCCTCAGGATCGCTTTCATAGATAAAGACTTAGTATGCCACCACAAACTTAAAACAATTCCCTCATTCTTCCCCGACACATAGGCGTAATAGGCGGTAGACCTGTCGAATCAGGAAGGTCACCCACAAAGTCATCCTCAGCCTGGACATCCACGGACACAAGGAAGAAGCACTTCTTTGTCACCCAATTGGGACCAGGGTCTCCCATGGATGAGAAGACATGCAACAACAATTCTCCCCGCCGCTAATGAAATACAATTTAACTCCTCATACTGTGTCAAATACTGCTCCCTCAATCATAACCGAGTCACTGCACGGGGCATCTCCATCGAACCCCCCACCAAAACCAATATCTCTGCTGTAACCCCATATGCGTTCCACCGTTTACTCAATAAAAAGAGAAAAGGAATGCGACTCTATTCAACTACCCTCAAAGCCCTCGATGACCTCCTTAACCAACCATCAAAAGACCCCCGTAACCTTGTACCAATCGAACACCACAACTTCCTCCACCTCCTTAATGAACCAGACGCTTCCAAACTCCCACCACACCGAGATGAATATAATATCTCTATCGACATCCAGGAAGGCAGAACCGTACCTTTCGGACCCATGTATGGAATGACTCGGTTGGAACTACAGGCACTCAGAGACTACCTAGCAGAATACCTAGCCCGTGGGAAAATCCGCCACAGCACCTCTCCAGCAGGCTCTCCGGTATTATTAAGAAAGCGGATGGATCCCTCCGGCTCTCGTTGACTATAGAAAGTTAACTGCAGTCACAGTGAAGAACCGTCACCCATTGCCACTAACGCCAGAAACATTCATGGGCATCTCCGGCTAAGTACTTCACTAAGCTCGATCTACATAGCGGGTACCACCAACTCGAATCAAGGAGGCGAATGGAAGGCGGCGTTCAGAACCAGATATGGTCATTTCGAATATACAGTCATGCCATTCGGTCTCACCAACGCCTTCACACGGAGTAAATGACATCTTCATACGCACCTGGATCAACAGCTCTGAACTTTCTGCAGATGACATACTCATCTATTCTGCTACACTGGAAGAACATAAAGTTCATGTTGACAAGATTCTCCGAATACTGGACCAACACGAGGTACATCTAAAACCAGAGAAGTGTGAATGGCATGTCAAAGAAACAATGTACCTAGGATTCGGACTCACGCCTGAGGGAATCAAGATGGATGAAAAAGAAGGTCGCGCGATTAGGGATTGGCAAACACCAACCTGTCTGAAAGATGTACAGGAATTCCTAGGCTTCGCTAACTTTTACCGGAGATTCATCTACGCATACTCCAGAGTAGTCTCCCCTCTAACGACCCTCACCAAGACAGGGGTAAAGTTTGAATGGACCGAGAAAACCCAAAGAGCTTTCGACAACCTAAAGATAGCGTTCACCACGGCACCAATACTCAGGCACTTCGACCCCGACCAAGAAATCATAGTGGAAACAGACGCCTCCGACTATGTCTCAGCCGCCATCATGTCACAGAGAGACGGCGAAGGCATACTACATCCTGTGGCGTTCTTCTCGAAGAAGCATACCCCGGCCGAGTGCAACTATGAGATCTATGACAAAGAACTACTAGCAATCATCCGAGGTTTTGAAGAATGGAGATACTTCTTGGAAACAGCCTCCTTCCCCATCAAGATCCTGACGGACCACAGGAACCTTGAGTACTTCATGTCAACAAAGCTATTAAACCGACGACAGACACGTTGGTCGGAGTTCTTATCCCGGTTTGATTTCATTATACAATTCCGACCAGGGAAACAAGGGGGAAAACCGGATGCTTTAACTAGGAGATCGGAGATCTACCTGGAGAGGATGAACGCCTGGCGTACCAGTACCAGACTGTGTTGAAGAGGGAAAATTTGGACTCTAAGCTAAGTTTGTTCGCGGGTTCTTTGATAAATGAATCCGCTGAAGGAACGCCCACCGTTCAGGAGTTATTTTCCATTGCTTACCAAGAAGACAGTTTTCCGAATCAGGTTATCGCCATGCTGAAGAACGGGACCAAACAATCGAAGCAAATCTCACTCGCCGAATGCGCAGAAAACGAAGACGGGCTTCTCCTGTACCGCCGAAAACTCTTCGTACCAGAACATGAGGGGCTACAACTCAGACTCCTACAAGAATACCACGACAAACCATCAGCAGGACACCTGGGAAGAGCTAAAACCCTTGAACTACTTAACCGTGAATACTATTGGCCAAACATGCGGAAATACACAGACCGTTATGTTATGAACTGTCATACATGCCGAAGGAGCAAAGCGAACAGCAACGCACCCCAAGGATTACTCCGCCCTCTCTCAGTACCCAAAGCGCCATGGACGGACGTTTCAATGGACTTCGTCACCGGCCTTCCCCAGCAACAACCACAATGCAATCCTCGCGTCGTCGACCCTCACAAAAAATGAGACTTTATCCCATGTACAGAAGAATCAGGAGCCAGGATGTAGCCAAAATGTACCTGGAAAGCGTATGGAAACTCCACGGCCTCCCAGAAAAGATTGTATCAGACAGGTACCCAATTCACCTCGGACTTTTGGAAATCACTTTGCGAGCGACTAGAGATCTCCCCTCGTTTCTCCACAGCCTTCCACCCCCAGACGGATGGCCAAACCGAAAGAATCAACGCCATTATGGAACAATACCTCCGAGCCTACGTCGACTACCAACAAGACAACTGGGCTACCTACCTACCGATGGCTGAATTTGCAACCAACAATCACGTATCAGAATCCACTAAGCTCTCCCCCTTCGAAGCGAACTACGATTACACCCCCGTATGACCTTTGGCCCCCTCCGGCACGGGACCACTACTAATGAGGATCAAGCCAACACTATGGCAAGAGATATGTCAGAAGTGTTTGACTTCCTCCGAGCCGAGATGTTCAGAGCACAGAAGATCCAGGAAGAGTCAGCCAACGCCAACAGAACGCCGGCCCCCCGTTATGCCATTGGAGACAAAGTATGGTTATCTACCAGGAATTTACTTACCAAGAGACCATCGAAAAAGTTGGACTGGAAACAAGTCGGCCCGTACCCCATCTCCCGTATCGTTAGTCCCTATGCCTACGAGCTCAACCTCCCTCCATCAATGAAAGTTCACCCAGTCTTTCACGTGTCACTACTGTCCCCTGCGGCTAATAACCCCGTCCCGGGACAACTACAGCCTCCACCACCACCCGTCGAGATTGAAGGGGAACAGGAGTGGGAGGTTGATGCCATACTCGATGCTCGTAAAAGACATGGAAGGTTAGAATACCTCGTTCGGTATACCGGCTATGACGAGCCCTCATGGCAACCCTACGACGACTTGGACAACTCCCCAGAGTTAGTCAAAGACTTCCATGAGCGATACCCACGCAAGCCTAAGAGGACTTAGGCCTCAGAGGGGGGCCTAATATCTATCACGGCGTGATACGATATCGAGCATGGTTGCGGGAAGAAGGATTAGTCAGGGTTTTCTATTCCGGTTCTATAGGTTTCGGTTGCAGGGCACGCTGAGTCAACGGTATGCAGGTATTTGTAATGATGGATTTCCTTTGGGTTCTACGGGGTTCTATGGGATGAGTCAGCGACGGATTTCCTAGGCTATATATATGGGGCTCTTTCCCTCGCTTGTAGGATTTCTCTTCTTCTCCTTTTCTCTTCACGCAACCTTCCTGTCATCTTAGGCGTCTTTAGTCTTTGCTTGTCTAGAATACATTCTCTGCTTTAGCCATAGTCTCTTTGGTCGTGTTGCCCCACGGGAACGTTAGACTACCTCCTCGCACCCTCGCCTCGTACCTCGCCCTTCGCCCCTCGTCCCAAGTTCCCCGGTTGCCCCCTCGCCCACATAGCCCACTACCTCGCTCACCATAGTTCAGCCTTGGTGGTTCACCTTGGCTCGTTCCGTCCTCGCCCTCGATTAGCACCGTGATAAGGGGTTACTCTTTTTCAAGAACCGTCTATATATACCCAACAGCGACGCGTTTGTTACGGGTATGAGAGATGGCAACCCGAAGACACAAGAGGAGGAGCCCTTCCCACACCACTATCACCCACTGGGCGCGCCAGAGAGGCACGGTACTGCCAGTATGGAGCCCAGTGCGGAGTTGCGGAATCCCTAGTAAACGAACCCGTTTTCGACCCTGAAAATAACCCCCGGAGCGTCAAAGCGCCGGCACAGTCGCTCTGGACACCGGTGGGTATATGAGGGGGCAACAGTGCGAGTTTGGAGTCAATCGGACCAAAACTGAGTGATCGGTGGAGGTAACGAAGAAGCTGACGCTGGTGGGGCCCAGGGGAAGGTAAGACTACCCGACACCTCCGCTACCGATCGGTATCAGTCCTAATGTTGAGCCATGCTCCTTGGTGATAGATAACGATATTGGGAAAGAGTTGGCGAGCGAAGTCAAGCCCGGTACCAGGGGGTTATCAGGTAGGCAGATCCCGAAGATTCCTCATGACCACTGACGAAGGCTGAGTGCATGCAGCAGCGGGATGTAACGTGAGGGATTTATGAAACGAATGTTTAGACATGGGTGTTTGGGTTTTAGACATGGGTGTTTGGTTTTTAGAAAAAGGGTGTATAGAAACGTTTGGCGTTCTTGGCAGGTTTTCGGGGTCTTCGGGGTTTCGCATCTAGAATCATGTAATTGTAATAGTTAGTCCGCGTGACATTGGCGCGGGATATAAATACGGTGTCATTCTCCGACTTTGTTGAAATCATCAGCGACGAAGAAAGAGTCTTATCGATATAATATATTCTATCTGAATCTTTACGCTATATCTTTATCTTTTGGACTTAGTGATTTCGGAAGGCTTCACTTGAACACTTGAATAAACTTCTTTGATTACCATTGAGGACTAGCAGTGGACAATCGAGACTGACAATTACGCATTGACTGAAGAGACCTCGTTCCTTTCTACCTTTGTAGTTAGCGCTTCGAACTCCTAGCTCTTTACGAGACTGCTCGGGTTGTCTGGTGCGACACCCTAATAGTATATCGATAACTCCAAGCTCACCTGGAGTTTTCCGAGAATCACATTTCAAATCTATATACCTTTTATCCGCAATGGCTGCAAGGCTAAGCACTGTGGGAGAGGAAGACTCCGTCATGGGGGAATCTCCAACTTTTAGCCGAGATGACAGCCCAGACCCACTAGCACTGCGAAGAGCTGGCAAACGCCCGACCGGTTCTAGCACAATAGATAGGCTGGAACAATTTCTCCAAGCACACGAAGCTCAGATGGCCGGATTATCAGCCGCGGGCAAAACCATATGGGACCAACTCCGAAAAACCCAGGAGAAGGCCCAGGCGGACAAAAGGATATCGAACATGTGGCGGTAAACGAACCTCGACCGACTGGCCGAGATGTTCGAGACCTCGCCCGCCAAGAGTTCGAGAAGCAGCAAGCCGCTATCTCGGCCATGGAAAGGAAGCTTTGGAAGCCGCTCACCTCCAAACCCAACGGCAGCTACATGCTACCCAGATTGAGATCGAGAAGCTCCGGGAGCAGGCAAAACAGTCGGTAGGAGAGGTCATTCAAAGCCAGAAGCTACAAGCCCGAGGGCATCAAGAGCAGATGGCAGAGATGCAAAGGCAGATCGACCTACTCCTGACCGCCCACCACTCCAACGCCCCAGATCCATCGATCTACCCTTCTGGTGAAGAAGAAGAGGAGTTTGTGGTTGGCGGAGGAAGAAGAGCGCCGCCAGGGGGCAATGGAGGAGGAAGAGCGCCGCCAGGGGGCAATGGAGGAGGAAGAGCGCCGCCGCCGCCGGAAGGAAATGGAGGAAAGTCGGACCCCTCAGATGACGGGTCAAGCCACCATGGAAGAAGGGCAGGAGGCGAAGGAAGAAGAAGACGGTCAGAGTCGCCGGAGGAAGATAGAGAACGGGACTCTTTGGCCAAAGTGCCCTTTGAATTTGACAACCCCAGAAGCCACAACCTACGGCACTGGCTCCTAGAATGTGAGATCTACTTCGAGCAACGACCCCGCAAGTTCGGAACGACAAGCAGAAGGTCCTATTCGCGGGAACCTACACCCGAGGACTGGCCAAGGAATGGTTCGCCAACTACCATGAGGTTCACATGCGCGGACCAAACGGCCTGGAATTCTGCACCTGGGAACGGTTTAGACAAGAAATACGGGGAAGATTCGTCAGCTCGCAGGAGGCGCTAGATGCCGCTTTCAAGATGGACCACCTAAGATACCAATCCAGCATCTCCGATTACCTCACCAAAATGGAGATCCTTAACCAACGAGCACAACAGAGTGGGGCGGCATATCGTAAAACATTGCTGAGCGGCCTTCCCGAAGAGATTTGGGATAGACACTCGAAGTTTGAGCCGGCGGAAGACGATGCCCACTTTGTGGCTCAGCTGGAGAGGGCAGGAAAGGCCCATGAAGGTTTTTTGGAGCAGAAGAGGTTGTTGGGGAACCTATCGGCAAGGGCACCGCCTAGGAAAGAGGAGAAGAAGAGACCTGGGTTCCAGATTAAGGGACGGGCCCAGGAGGGACAGAAGACAGAGGCCACGGGCAGTCGATCCAGAGGAGGGTCGAACACCCAGGGTAGCGCCCGTTCGAGCCAGGATAACAGACCACTGCATTCCAGCTTTGACGAGGCCACCAAGGGCATCCCCAAGTCCCTTTTGGACCAGAGACGGACGAAAGGAGAATGTCTTCGCTGTGGTAGGAAGGGTCACCTGTGGCGCTGGTGCCGACAGAACCCCAACTCCGGCGCTGCTGTCTCTCTTTCTGGGCCAGAAGCGGTCGTGAAGAGGAGGATGAGGAAATGAAGGATTCACCAGCTCCCCACCGAGAAAAAGAAGAGGCACAGGACCAAGAAGAAGTCGGTTCTTGATGTAGCAGCGACCGCCACATCGACAGGCCCAGCCTATGTTCGGAATTGGGGTCGGAGTCAGAGGTGGATTCGATATGGGTTTTAGAAGGGGACTCTGATGAGTCAGGTCAAGAGCTCCCCAAATTGCAATGTTGTCACTGTGACGGAGGAAAAACAAAATTGAAAAGAAAAAAGGCGGAAGAGGCGGCGTCCTCTCCGATGAAGAAACAACGATTTTCAAGGCGAGCCCATTCACGGGTCACGACCTATTAGTAAATTTTCTATTGGGTTTTAGATTTCTTATTTCCTTGTCGGGTTTTGTTGGATACCGGAACCGGGTCCAGTTATATCTTCTGCTTTTGTTTCTGCGTTTTCTGTCCCAAAGGTGAAAAAGGCGTCGGCCCGAGTTATGGGTTTTACTGGAGAGGTTATGGAAGGCACGGGACAAGCCTTTACTGTAATGTTGAATATTATTTCTGGGGGGCATAAGTCCAAGCTCTCCTTCGAGATAGCACCACTACCTAGCGGCATTGACGCCATTCTACCAGCGTGGTGGCTACAGGAGCACAAGCCGGCTATTGCCCCAAATGGGGAAGTAACCTTTCATGGAGAATTTTGCAAGACCCGATGCTTCACTGACCAGAAAGAAATTTCAGTGGTTCTAGATGACGACGTCTTGGATGATCCGGAGGCACTATTTATCGGCTCTATATCGCGGACACCGGAAATCGACTTGAAAACAGTCATCCCAGAGCGATACCATCCAAAGCTCAAGCCTTCCTCCAGTCCGAAGCCGATAAGTTGCCACCGCACCGAGCCTCCGATCACAGTATCGATCTAGAACCTGGTCAGCAACCTCCTGGGGACCCATCTACTCCCTTTCCGAGGTTGAATTGAAAGTCTTCTTGGGAATACCTGGATAAGATGATCGTCTGGTAAAATTAGGACCCAGCAAATCTCCGGCAGGTGCCCCATATTATTTGTGAAGAAGAAGGACGGCAGTCTTCGGTATCGTCCACTACCGGGGCCTGAATCGCGTCACCATTAAGAATCGGTCTCTACCCTTAGGGGAGGAATTGAGGGACCGTATTTGGTAGCGAAGATATTTTCAAGATAGACCTCGAGGAGGGATATAACCTAGTCCGGATTAAGCAGGCGACGAGTGGAAAACGGCGTTCAGAACTAGATATGGACACTATGAGTACCTGGTCATGCCGTTTGGGCTGACCAACGCCACCTTTCAGGCACTAATAAGCGATATCCTTAGAATTTCTGGACCAAGGGGTGGTAGCATACCGGCGACATCCTGATCTACAGCAAGGACGAGGCCGAACACGAGGAACTGGTCAACAAAGTACTGGACAAGCTCATCGAAAACAATTTAGTGGCCAACCCCAAGAAGTCTTTCTTTCATCAAAAGGTCATCGATTTTCTCGGATTCGTGTTAAGTGAAGAAGGAGTAGCAATGTCAACGGATAAGGTAGAAGAAGTCTTGAAGTGGGAATCCCCGAGGACCGTCAGGGACGTCCAAGTTTTTATGGGATTCGCCAATTTTTACCGGAGGTTTATACGTAACTATTCCGGGGTCTGTAGTCCCATCACTAACTGTCTACGTGGCGATGCTAAGAACTTCTCCTGGACTAAGCGGCGGCGGCGGCCTTTCTGAAGCTCAAGATCCTCTTCCGACTGCACGATCTTGGTACATTTTTCACCAAACGACAGTCTGTTGTGGAAACGGACGCAAGCGACTTTGCATTGGGCGCAGTCTTACCGCAGGTAGTTGACGGCAAGCTTCATCCTGTGGCCTTTTACTCCCAAGCTCAACCCAGCGAACTTAACTTCGGCGTATGGGACAAAAGAAATGCTTGGTATCGTTGCCGCCTTTAAGAATGGCGGCGCTACCTGGAAGGACCCAAATACACTGTCTTGGTATATACCGACCACCAGAACCTCCAATATTTTACAACCACCAAGGTCTGAATCGAACAGCGATGGGCAGAAGTTCTTGCGGAGTTCAATTTTAAAATTATCTACAGGCCAGGATCGAAGAATGGGAAAGCCGATGCATTGTCAAGACGTCCGAGATACCGGCGTGAAGAAGCGCGCAGTCAGTGGAGAGGTTGTTGAAGCCTGGACAGTTGGTAGGATGGAAGAGTATATGATTTCTCTTGACCCTTTCGCCGGCAAAGAAGTGGTAGACTGGTCCAAGGATTTTCTGGACCTGGTTAAGGAGGCAGGAGAGAAGGACGAGGCATGGAAGGAAGTGGAAAGCAAGAAGGGGTCTGGGGAATTGAAGGAATTCACGGCTAAGGAGGGACTACTCTTTTTCAAGAACCGCCTATATATACCCAACAGCGACGCGTTGAAAATCCGAATCGCGCAATCAGAACACGACTCTAAGGTAGCAGGACACTTCGGTCAGGATAAAACATTGGAGTTGATCACACGCAACTTCTACTGGCCAAAGATGAGCGAATGGATGAAGCGACTATATGCGGCTCATGTGACGACTGCCAACGAAACAAACCAAGTCGGCACTGCAAGTATGGAGCGCTACTTCCTCTAGAAACACCTCACACCGTATGGTCGTCCATATCAATGGATTTCATTGTTCAGCTACCAGAATCCAAGGGTTATACGCAGATATAGGTAGTAGTAGACCGGTTCTCGAAGATGGCTCATTTCATTCCCCTCCCAGGCACGGCGTCCTCCCAAGATTTGGCCAAAGTATTCCTGGCTCAAATCTGGCGCATTCACGGACTACCTCTAGACATAGTTTCCGACCGCGATGCCAAGTTTTCAAGCTTCTGGGCCTCTCTGATGGATTTATTGGATATCGAAACCGTATGAGTACCGCTTTCCACCCTCAAACCGATGGTCAAACCGAGCGAGTCAATCAAACGTTGGAGCACTACCTCCGGGCATTCTGCAATTACGAACAAAACGATTGGGCTGAACTACTTCCGCTGGCCGAATACGCATACAATAACTCCGTAACCTCTGCGACGGGACAATTCCCCTTCTATACCAATTACGGATACAACCCCGAGCGAATTGGCCGGAGAATGAAGTAGTCAACCCACCAGTGACCTCTATGCCCACTTTATCTGAGGTGCAGGCGCCGGCAAAAACTCACCATAGGAAAATACTATGATAGGAAGAGGGAGACACCACCAGCGTTCAAGATAGGGGACAAGGTCATGCTTAATGCAGTCAACCTCCGAACCCGTCGTTCCACCAAAAAACTAGATCATAAGAAAATGGGACCATTTGCCATCAAACGACTAGCGGGAAAACGTGCTTGCGAATTGGACCTCCTCTCTCAAATGAAGGTCCACCCGTATTCCATATCGAATTACTGGAACCATACCGGGTTAGCACTATCCTGGGCCGGAACAACGACCCCTACCTGGCGTGGTGGATCGAGGAGAAAAAGCTGTATGAGGTAGAGAATTATAGGAAGCAGGAAGAGTAGGAAAGGAGTAGTGGAATATCTGGTGAAGTGGCGGGGTTATCTGGTTGGGGAAAAGCACGTCTTAAAATGTCGGCCATGGATGAGGAGGTATTGGTGCTTGTCAGAGACTTCCACCGGAAAAACCCCAAGGCCACGATGGATAGCGCCTGAGACTGTAGAGGTACCCTCCAGCGGCTAAGTCCTTCCCCTCCACAGACACCACGGGTGATATGTGGAGAAGGTTTACTGGAACCACAGTCGGTCAGAAGATACTCTGCGGACAGAGCACCCTGAGAGGGGGGTAAGCTGTTACGGGTATAAGAGATGGGGATCCGAAGACACAAGAGGAGGAGCCTTTCCACACCACTATCACCCACTGGGCGCGCCGGAGAGGCACGGTACTGCCAGTATGGAGCCCAGTGCGGAGTTGCGGAATCCTGCAAAGCGAGCCGTTTTCGACCCTGAAAATAACCCCTGCGCGCCGGCACAGTCGCTCTGGACACCGGTGGGTATATGAGGGGGCAATAGTGCAAGTTTGGAGTCAATCGGACCAAAGCTGAGTGATCGGTGGAGGTAACGAAGAAGCTGGCGCTGGTGGCGCCCGGGGAAGGTAAGACTCACCTCCGGTACCGATCGATTATCGATCCTAATGTTGAGCCCTGCTCCTTGGTGATAGATAACGATAATGGGAAAGAGTTGGCGGCGAAGTCGGGTACTCGAGGGTTATCAGGTAGGCAGATCGAAGACTCACCATGACCAGCGAAGGCTGAGTGCATGCAACAGCGGGATGTAACGTGAGGATTTATGAAACGAATATATAGACATGGGTGTTTGGGTTTTAGACATGGGTGTTTGGTTTTATAGAATGGGTGTATAAAGCGTTTGGCGTTGGCAGGTTTCAGGGTCTTGAGTCTCGCATCTAGAATCATGTAATTGTAATAGTTAGTCGCGTGGCGTTTGCGCGGGATATAAATCTGGTGTCGTTCTCCGACTTTGTTGAAATCATCAGCTGACGAAGAAAAGTCTTATCGATATAATAACTATTCTATTCGATCTATCTGCTTTATCTTTCAGGACTTAGTGATTCGGAAGACTTTACTTGAGCAACCGTTGAAAACTTTATTTGAACTACTTCGTTGATTACCATTGAGGACTAGCAGTGGACGACCGAGACTGACAGTACCGCATTGACTCAAGAGACCTCGTTCCTTTCTACCTTTGTAGTTAGCGCTTCGAACTCCTAGCTCTTTACGAGACTGCTCGGGTTGTCTGGTGCGACACCGTAATAGCAGCGCTGGAGTTGGGGTTCTGACGGCACCAGCGCCACAGGTGACCCTTCCTTCCACAGCGAGCACATTCTCCTTTCGTTCTTCTCTGATGCAGAAGGGACTTGGGGATGCCCTTGGTGGCCTCATCATAGCTGGAATGCAGTGGTCTGTTATCCTGGCTAGAGCGGGCACTACCTGGGGTGTTCGACCCTCCTCCGGGTCGAATGGACTCAGTCTTCTGTCCCTCCTGGGCCCGTCCCTTAATCTGGAACCCAGGCCTCCGCTTTTCCTCTCTCTTTGGTGGTGCCCTTGCCGACGGGTTCCCCAACAACCTTTTCTGCTCCAAAAAACTTTCATGGGCCTTTCCTGCCCTCTCCAGCTGTGCCACAAAGTGGGCATCGTCTTCTGCCGGCTCAAACTTCGAGTGTCGGTCCCAAATTTCTTCGGGAAGGCCGGTCAGCAATGTTTTACGATATGCTGCCCCACTTTGTTGCGCTCGTTGGTTAAGGATCTCCATCTTGGTCAGGTAATCGGAGATGCTGGATTGGTACTTCAGGTGGTCCATTTTGAAAGCGGCATCTAGCGCCTCCTGTGAGCTTACGAACCTTCCCCGAATTTCTTGTCTAAAGCGTTCCCAGGTGCAGAAGTCCAGGCCGTTTGGTCCGCGCATGTGAACCTCATGGTAATTGGCGAACCATTCCTTAGCCAGCCCTCGGGTATAGGTTCCCGCGAATAGGACCTTCTGTTTATCGTTCCGGAACTTGCGGGGTCGTTGTTCGAAATAGATCTCACACTCTAGGAACCAATGCCGTAGGTTGTGGCTTCTGGGGTTGTCAAACTCAAAGGGCACCTTGGCCAGGGAGTCCCGTTCTCTGTCTTCTTCCGGCGATTCTGACCGTCTTCCTCTTCCTCCGCCTCCTGCCTATTAGGGTGTCGCACCAGACAACCCGAGCAGTCTCGTAATGAGCTAGGAGTTCGAAGCGCTAACTACAAAGGTAGAAAGGAACGAGGTCTCTTCAGTCAATGCGTTACTGTAAGTCCCGGTCGTCCGCTACTAGTCCTCAATGGTAATCAAAGAAGTAATCTGACGAAGTGTTCAAGTAGAGTTCTCGTGGAATCACTAAGTCCGTAAAGATAGAAGTATATAGATCAAATAGATTTTATATCGATAAAGACTCTTTCTTAAATCGCTGATGATTTCAACAAAGTCGGGAGAATGACGCGTGTTATATCACGCGCAAATGTCTCATGGACTAGCTGTTACAATTACATGATTCTAGATCTCGAAAGGCACGAAAACCTGCAAAACGTAGCGTTTCTATACACCCATTTCTAAAAATCAAACACCCATGTCTAAACCCAAACACATGTCTAAACCTTCGTTTATAAATCCTCGCGTTACATCCGTTGCTGATAACTGGCAGGGCTCGACCCATTTCGTAACTCTTTCCCTGTATCGTTATCTATCACCAAGGAGCATGGCTCAACATTAGGACTGATACCGATCGGTACCAGAGGTGTCGGGTAGTCTTACCTTCCCCTGGATGCCACCAGCGTCAGCTTCTTCGTTACCTCCACCGATCACTCAGTTTTGGTCCGATTGACTCCAAACTTGCACTATTGCCCCCTCATATACCCACCGGTGTCCAGAGCGACTGTGCCGGCGCTTTGACGCTCCGGGGGTTATTTTCAGGGTCGAAAACGGGTTCGTTTACTAGGGATTCCGCAACTCCGCACTTGGGCTCCATACTGGCAGTACCGTGCCTCTCTGGCACGCCCAGTGGGGTGATAGTGATGTGGGAAGGGCTCCTTCTCTTGTCTTTGGGTCCCCATCTCTCATACCCGTGACAGGTTTGTAGAGACTGCATCTGAGTTGAGAGATGTTGATTCTGTTCTTTGATCTCAGCATTCTGTATTGTAAGGGTCTGGACACATTCCGAGAGGCGTTGGTTGATGTAGTTTTGAGATCCATAAGCAACAGGTTGACCAGACCGTCCTGGTAGAGCCTGTCTTTTACCAAAATGATTTTCATTAGAATGAAATAATACCTTTTTGGTTGGAATAATTCTGTGTTGTTGCCTGTTCGAGGTTAGAGGGTCAATGCTTTGGTTATCCAATAGGTCCTCTGGCTCACTCCAATCCATAGCTTCGCTGTAGTCATCTCTGACCCCCATATCCCTGTCCTCTGAGTCAGACTGTGCAGGGGGGGGGAGATGATGGCATGCCTAGCAGGGATTGCTCCACCCCTTCAGACATGGTGTGGCTGGTGGGTGTGGTGTTAGGAATTTGGTGGAGTGGGTGAAGGGCGCTTGGCAGAGTTTTTGTTTGGGGCTGGCTTGGCAGCAAGGTGGGGTAAAAATGAGCTGAAAAAAGGTATGATTTCAGGAGTCAGGGATTAGATGTAACTTCTGATGGAGATGATGGATCTGAATTCGGTTTGATGATATCTCTGTTCGCTGTGGAGTTATTTTCAAAAATTCATGCCAGAGGTGGTGTTGGTGATTTTTTATTCTAAAGTTCTGATTTTTACAAATGGTAATCTATTTTTTGAATTTCTTCCATACAGTTTCCAGTTCATACTTGGTTATCTCAATCTGATAAATGAAACTCATTTTTTTTTCAAGATGGCAATTCATTCATTTTTTCAAAGCTCTTTTTTTTCACCCTTCTCTTTGGTCTCTCCTTAATTGGTTCACTTTCTCTTTCTTTGTTTATTTAATAAAAATTGTTCGATGTTCTGTTGTGGTAGAGAACAACAAGCAATCCTAGTAACCTCTTTATTGGAGGAGAGGCTAATAACTGATTACTCACTAGCTGTGGGTTTACAGAGCATTTACAGTCATTATATAAACACTTGTTATAGGAGGAAATGAATCAGTTGGTAGTATCAAGCCCTTAAACACAGAAATCGCGTCTATGATCTTCTAGAGTGTACGTAAATATTGTATACACGGAAGTATTGATATTTATAGAGTTAAGGAGACTGGATGTACAAAAGATATAATGAGGCCAGTCAGCTCAATGTGTATCAATAAATTTGTCCCAAACTATCACGCCATTTTAGATGGATCAGGAGAAAGTAGAGGAGGTAGACATTATTATTGTGATGCAAAGGGGAAAATACATATAACCATCTATTATTATAGAATGCGCAAAATACAGATATTGTATAGTTTTGTATAGGAGGACATATACAAGGTTTGCCTCTGCCTGTCCTCTGAGCTAAGCCTGAGAGTCGTGAGATTAGCTGAAGAACTGATTGAGATACCACCATATCTGAGTCATTCGGAGGGCTACCAAGGGACGTGGCTTGCAGATATGGCATGGTGTTGAGCCAATTTAGGAAGAAATTTTCAAAGAATGGAGACTTCAGCAATGCCTTAGCGGTAAGTGTGAGTAGCTTGCAAACAACCTGCATCCAAGTCCACAACAAAAGCGCAATCTTGTTCCAGTTGCAATCTGTACTATACTACCTAGGCATCAAATAGAAAAACTGGAACCTAAGCCAAAGTCAATCAAGGAGCGAGCGTCGACTCAAAACTCTGAATCTTCTGTCAAACCATTGAAAAGAATTGAGCATAGCTATAGCCGAGAGACAAAAATCCGGGTTTTAAAGTTCTATCACTTTTATAAAATACTGGTGAAGGGATATGACAAAATATCATATTATCAGACTCCAAGTATTTCTGAAGCAGCCAACACTTTTCTGATACCAGAGAGTACGATTCACGGGTGGTTGAGGAAAGAAAATGATATAGTACAGCAGGATTGTGGAAGTCATAGGTCAAAAAATATTGATTTAATTTGTAAATAGTCGGAGTTGGAGGAAAAATTGTATGGAGGAGATGGTTTAGGAGAAATGCAAAGAAATTGTTCTACGAAAGCTATCCTAATGCACCATCAATAGTATTTGTATTCTCAACTGGAAAGTGTAACAACTTCTTCAACCATCACCATATATCTATAGAAATCATCACAAACAAAGCACAGAAAATCTCCGAAGGTTATAAACGTCTAATAATCATCGCCTAAGATTCAATAGAAGAATATTCCAGCCATTGAATGTATGAGAGCGTTCTGAAATTATCAGCGATGTTGGTTGTTTTCCTTTATCCAATATAGCTAACCTTGACGAAACACCAATACCATTTGAATATTTTGACGGACGTATATACAATAAGGTTAGCTTACATACAGTTTGGGCAAAGGGTATGTCGCGGCATCTTGGGATTAATCCCGACCGTTTGGTAGCCAAAGCATGGATATGATAGAAGGAGGAATGTTAAGCGAGGATAGGTTCGGTGGACTGTTGGTAACGTCATTTCTTTCTAGGAGGTTCGGTTGCAGGGGGAACTCGTAGTCAAGTGTGGTGTGATGGTGGAGAGGAATACGAGGTGTGGTCATACCAAGGTTTCATGGGTTTTATGACGTGATGTGTAAGTCATAGTGGGCTGGCAATGGGGGGAGGAGGTGTTAAATAACTGGTGTAGACGTTTCCTTTAGCCTTTTCCTTTCTTTCCTCTCTGTGTCGTCTTCCTATTCATCAGCAAGTCTGCTGACCTTTCCCAGCGCAACCCCCTGCATCAGGGTAGAGATGCCAAGCCTCAGCGCCTGGAGCGCATGGAGATGCCTGGTGAGCACCCCCCTATTCCTATGCCTCCACCTCCACCTCCACCTCCACCTCCACCTCCACATCCACATCCACCTCCATGTCCACCTCAAGTATCTCCCTATCTCTATACTCTGACACCCATGCTAACATCTATATAGAGTCCTACACGCCCAAATTGACACCCAAATTGACGCCTATAACATGCCCAAATAGACGCCTAGGACACTCCCCAAACAATGCCCAAATCAACGCATAGGACTCGCCCAAATTGATGCCTGCGACACACCCAAATTGACGCCCAAAACGACAATTTCTGCAGGTAGGGTAGTCGCGTAGGCGGTCCCGCTGGGGCAGCGGAAGCAATGGAGGTGGCGGAGGCATACAAATGTACATACATAGGTATCATTAGACTACATAGAACTGAATAAAGAAGGTCTCATTTGTTACATTAACTGTCT
The DNA here is from genome assembly GCA_024713755.1 of Morchella sp. 2018-W16. Taxonomy (NCBI): domain Eukaryota; kingdom Fungi; phylum Ascomycota; class Pezizomycetes; order Pezizales; family Morchellaceae; genus Morchella; species Morchella sp. 2018-W16. Next base: position 1,050,788 of record JAMGYY010000012.1, on the reverse strand, counting down.
AATCACTGTGAGGAGAGAGGATGTGCCAGGCGCTGCTGGCGTTGTTATCACTCGCCGGGCATTGCTATATCTCGCCAGGAGCACTTGCGGTAATCTCCAGAGATGGAGTTTGTCTACCGAGCGCCATGAGCTCCCTGAGCACCCAGAACGCCTAGCAGAAACCCCGAAGCTTGCTGATGTTATCTCAGTACATAGGAATATACTCCTATCTCCAAAAGCCATAGTCATAGCCCCGATCAAACTCGCCTTCATAAGCGAGATCTATAGTTTCCCCTCATCCTGGTCCTATGTCCTTACACGATCCTCCCTTTCCCTGCTCTGCCTGTGCTTGTGCCCGCGCGGCTGCCTTGGCTCTAGCTTTAGCCTTCACCGGTTCCCTTCGTCCTTTTGCTAGCCTTGGCTGCGTCCCTCGATTGTTTTCTTGCGTCATCGTTTTCATCTCTCGCTCTTTAGTCTATGTCGCTCCGTCACAGGGTACCAAAAGTGGATGGGATAAATAACAGGCTTCTCTTATCTTGATTATTTTTGCAGACTGTGTCTTGCCAATCAAACCCAAGCTAGTATTTAACACAATGACCACCGATAAAATCCTGAAAAAGGAAAAACACCTGTATGATAAACGGGTAGCAGCAGAATCTAATTTCACTGCCTACAATAACGAAAAACTCTTTGTCAAACAGATAATAGAGGAAATTATACCTGCTTTTAGTCGATGCCATTCTCTGCTTGCTCTCGATGCTGCAGAATTTCACAAAACTCTGACTGTTCTCAATACTCTATTAGAAAATGATGTTATTCCTTGAATAATACTTGGTTGATGTACAGGATTAATTCAGCCACTTGATATACCTTTTAATCATCCATTTAAGAGGAGAAATGAAGATATATCTTGACCAGGAACAAGAACAGGGAAAAACAGAATGGTCGGTTAGTGATAGAACGATAATGACGATCATATCTGTGGGGCGAGCATGGGAAAGATTCTGTGTTGAGAAAGGAACTGTTATACAGAAAGCATTTATCAATGTGAAGTTTAGCACTGCTATTAGGGTGTCGCACCAGACAACCTGAGCAGTCTCGTAAAGAGCTAGGAGTTCGAAGCGCTAACTACAAAGGTAGAAAGGAACGAGGTCTCTTCAGTCAATGCGTTACTGTAAGTCTCGGTCGTCCACTGCTAGTCCTCAATGGTAATCCACGAAGTAGTTATGACGAAGCGTTCAAGTAAAGTTCTCACGGAATCACTTAAGTTCTAAAAAGATAAAGCGTATAGATCGAATAGAATATTTTATATCGATAAGACTCTTTCTTCGTCGCTGATGATTTCAACAAAGTCGGAGAATGACACCGTATTTATATCCCGCGCAAATGTCTCACGGACTAGCTATTACAATTACATGATTCTGAATCACGAAACCCGAAAACCTCAAAACGTAAGCGTTTCTATACACCCATTTCTAAAAACCAAACACCCATGTCTAAACATTCGTTTCATAAATCCCTCACGTTACATCCCGTTGCTGCATGCACTCAGCCTTCGTCAGTGGTCATAAGGAGTCTTCGGGAGCTGCCTACCTGATAACCCCCTGGTACCGGGCTCGACTTCGCTCGCCAACTCTTTCCCATTATCGTTATCTATCACCAAGGAGCGTGGCTCAACATTAGGACTGATACCGATCGGTACGGAGGTGTCGGGTAATCTTACCTTCCTGGCGCCACCAGCGTCAGCTTCTTCGTTACCTCCACCGATCGGCTCGGTTTTGGTCGATTGACTCAAACTCGCACTATTGCCCCTCATATACCCACCGGTGTCCAGAGCGACTGTGCCGGCGCTTTGGCGCTCGGGGGTTATTTTCAGGTCAGCAGGTTCGTTTACTAGGGATTCTGCAACTCCGCACTTGGGCTCCATACTGGCAGTACCGTGCCTCTCTGGCGCGCCCAGTGGGTGATAGTGGTGTGGGAAGGGCTCCTCCTCTTGTGTCTTTGGATCGCCATCTCTTATACCCGTAACAACTGCCTGTGGAGGGAAGCCGTGATTGAGAATTAAAAATAAAGGAATTTACAGCGGAAGAGCTATTTATAGGGGACTGGTCACAGGATTATGTTCCAAGTCCCTTACTACAAAACCACTAAGTTATTCAAGAAGGATCTGACGAGTCACCTGTAGTAGAGTTCGTTCCCAGAACACTTTCTTAGAATACTCGTTCCTGTATTTAAACTGTCACTCGCATTTGATGGTTGTATGTTTCAAAGCTATGATAATATTGATAGAACTAGAAATGATCAACTTTACCTGCAAGCTATGTCCCTTGGCAACCCCCGGTTAACTCAAGATATGCCAGTGGTGGTATGATGGGGCAGTAACTAAACAATATTTTATAGCACTAAGCTGTTGCCATTTTGTGAAAAGCGCAACTTCCGTAACCTCTATGCAATTGTAGAGATTAAGAAATGAAAGTAGCATGCTTTAGTTTTATTTTGAATTAGAAATTGTTAAGATAGTTCAAAAACTCACTGTATATGGAATCATGACTAAATAGTGGTTCATGATGCTAGATTTTATAAGAATTCATATGTAGTCCCTCATTACTCAGTTATTTATCCTAGCAATTTCTGATTCAGAATAAAGCTACATTATCATACTTTTATTTTCCTGTCTCTACAACAATGTACCGAGCCTGTGCGCTGCACTATGATTGTGTTATTTACAAATCAAGGAAAAACTGACACTATAAAAACACTTTATTTATTGTATCATATCTCAGTCAGTATCTAGGCTAATCTCACAATTCCAAATTTAAAAGAAAGACAGAAAATAGTCCCTCTATTTATCCATCTCCACAATAGTGTGTGTACACTATACATTACGCTATTCACAAAATGACGAAAACCCGGCGTAATAAAATACCATGAACTCATGGCTCTATATAACTGTAAAGTGTTTTCGCATTCATACCACCTCTTCAATACTAGTATTCTCTATATATTATCAAAACTCTCGCAATATTATCAGTCACTTTAGTGATACTAGTAAGTGTGTTACTGCACGCCCAAAATACTATTATGTCCTATCGATTAAATATATTATCATTTGATTTTTCTGTAAATATTTGTCGTGCATCGCGACATTGCTAGGTTCCACCAATGGCCAAAACTTGTTGGATGCGACTGTACCAGGTGTTCACCTTAAATACTGAGAAATCTAGATTGGTTGGGTGAATTTGTATAGTCGCTATATGTGGTAACCAGAGGCACTCAATCAATTTTGGCGTTAGCTTAAAGATTTGTATCTGGGAAAGAAGTATGGTATGACGGGGTGGGATCAGGAGCAGAGAGGGGAGTAGGGACAAGGATGAGAATAGGAACAGGAGTGGAGGATGGAACAGGGTCAACTCGGGATACATTGAGGTCAGGAATAGAGCCTGCTTCAGGTTCATGGACAAAGACAGGGACGGGGACAGAAGGCCTACACCAAAGATATATATATTCCTAATAGAAAGAAGACATTACTTAGAAAGGCTAAGACATAGGAGAAACAAAGCTCTATATATACAACTATTTCCTTCTACCGCCGATTCAACCCATAGAATCCCATAGAAAATTCTCCACTACCGAGCCGCCCATACTATTTCCAATACCAATAACTCCATCCTATAACAACCTGAATGCCCCTAGTATTCATTCTCCATTACACGAGCTCCTTTCTATTATGTTACCCTGATTCCAAGATAGACCGATTATACTAACAACCCAGTTCCGGAGGTGGCTTGGTGAGCCACAGGATAGTTGGGGCTCAGGCTGGTCCAGGATATATAGAGACACTTCATATATTTTCATTCAATAAATTTAAATCTTTTCCCAAAGGTGTGGGGAGTAAGCACTGAATAGGGTTCAATGTCAATATCTTTCAGGTAGTAGCTTAAAGGCATCAAAGATGTTGAAAAGTTTGAAAAAAAAAAAGTAGAAAAGAGGTCTAGAAGATTGTGTTGTCAGAGCCGTGGGGAAAAGTACCCAAGTATCTACTTGGCTGCCAAGTATTATTTTATCTATTATCCTAATCAGATCTCTTTGCACATACTCACTTCTTAAAATTCCCCAAAATGGGCGTCTCTGTACTTACCCTTACACCCCGGTACACCGCCAACTTTAACTGAGTCAGTTGGATATCCTCGCATGGGGAGCTTTAGGCGCTATTTGTGTCGCTAGAAAAATAGATTAATATCAACTCAAACCTTATTAGCAAAAAAACAACTACATCAGCAAGACTCAAACTCTCTCCGGAGACCAGGTTGAGTCTCCGGAGGCCGTTGCCAAGGCAACTACCCTCCTGTCTCTCCTACCAACCTCGTTAACCATTTGTCGCCTCCCGAGCCTCCCGATGCCCACTCGAGCCCTCCAGAGGGCCTCCCGAGCCTTTTGTTACCCTTCTTACCTTCATCAGCAAGCTTTACCATCTGTGACTGGAGTCTCCTGAGTCTCCTGACAGTCTCCTGAGTCTCCTGAGTCCCCTGTAATCTCCTGAGACTTGTAAAATCTTGCTGATGTTTCCTGACGCCCTCGCTAATTGTTTCTCGCCCCCTAAGCCTTCCAGAGGGCCTCCCGAGCCTTCTGTTACCCTCCTTACCTTTCCTGACACCCTCGCTAATTGTTTCTTACCTCCTGAGCCTTCTGTTACCCTGCTTACCTCTCCTGACACCCTCGCTAATTGTTTCTCGCCTACCGAGCCTTCTAGAGGGCTTTCTGAGCCTTCCAGAGGGCCTTCCAAGTCTTGATTAGTAAGTTTCGGAGGCCACCAACTTGAAGACTATTACCCCACCACTTCAGAGAGCTTCTGACCCTGGGTTATGGAGCCCTTATGAGTCCCCAATCTAGATCATATCGTTTCGTTTATTATCATGTTAAAGACTACTCTAAATTCATTCTACTTTACCTATACTATAACAGAGCCACTAGCGGTTAGGAGAATAGTTCTCGCCCGGCCTGTTATAGGCTCAGAGTCATTGATAGAATTCAGCAGTTACAGTGATAGGAAAAGTACCTGTAGTGAGGACCGCAACCTGCCACAAGAGTACCTACCTTCTGACTGCTAGGGTGGAGATCTATTCATGAAAGGATAGGCTGACGAGTCTAGGCCCTGTCAATGAATAGAGGGCCGGCTAGAGAGAGGTCTCTAAGTGCCGGACATCTCCAGTATCCCTCTGTGCAAGAATAGCCCTGCTACAGGCGGCAGAGGTTATGCCCGGAATAATCTACAATGAGTGTGACGGGGCTCTGCCTCTACTAACAAAGTGTAGGAAGCAAGAGGGCCGATAGAAGATAGAAAGTAGGTTTTAAAGTAAAGATTCTTCTCGGTGGACTTAGAATAATCTTAAGGGTCTTCTTCCGCTTGTTACAACTGATGATGAGAAAATCTGAACAGAAGGGCGGAAAACGAGGCAGTACTTATACTCCAAATCTCTCCTTTTCCTGCATTCCTCGTTCTTACTAAGTTCGATGAAAACTCTGTCTTTGGACGGGAAACTATTCCTCCGCTACCCGCTTCTCCCTAAGCTAGCGAGTGTTTCGATCCTAAATGCTTGGTCAGGATCACCTGCAGCCTGGCTGTCACACAGCTCAGGCCTGCATTAAATGAGTCTCTCAGGTAATCTTCCCCAGGTGGCTGCAGAGCTATAACTCATTATAGATTATTCGGGCATAACCTCTGCAGCTCACAGCAGGGCTACTCTTGCTTCTTGCACAGAGGGAACCTGGAGATGTCCGGCACTTAGAGACCTCTCTCTAGCCGGTCCTCTATTCATTGACAGGGCCTTAGACTCGTCAGCCTATCCCTTCATGAATAGATCTCCACCCTAGCAGTCAGAAGGTTGGTACTCTTGTAGCAGGTTGCGGTCCTCACTACAGGTACTTTTCCTATCACTGTAACTGCTGAATTCTATCAATGACTCTGAGCCTATAACAGGCCGGGCGAGAACTATTCTCCTAACCGCTAGTGGCTCTGTTATACTACTCCCTTCTCTCAGGATCTTGGTCTCCAAGATTCAGTAACAATTTATTCAATCTATCTTTACAAGAATTTCCGTGACTAAGGTACAGGTGAAAATTTCAAAGATCTACTCCCTCGAGCCGCTTGTCTCTAGGTTTCTTAGGGTACCTCATGTGAAAATCTCGGAGGGCATTCTCAGCACTCTCCTTGAGATGTTCGTAAGGTTCCCATGTAGCATCCTCGTTTTCATATCCTTCCCATAGCACTAGGTATTCTACTCTTCTCCGAAGCCTATTGACCCGGCTATCGGCTACGTCCCGGACCTGCCAGTTTTCTTCTCCTGCAATCTCCTCTGGTTCCGGAGGGGGAACTCTTCTCTCCGGGTCTACTGGTGCTCTATAAGGTTCTAGGAGAGAGACATGAAAGACCGGGTGTATAGCCATCTGAGGAGGAAGGGAGAGCTTGTAGGCACGGCCTATAGCTTCAATGACCTTGAAAGGTCCCATCTTCTTCTGATCTAGCTTTCCCATAGGCGCTTTGTTTGCATTCTTGCCGATCTAACATTACTTCATCTCGGCTTGATCTCCGGAGGTAGGTGCATGTTTATCATACCACCGTCCTGATCCTAGCCTTTCCCAAATTTTCTTGCATCCTTTGCCAGATAGATTCCCATTGAGAGATCATGACCTCGCTTGCTGGGTTGCTAACTTCAACACCTTCCCGTGGCGCCGGCCAGTTAGTCCTGGGTTCATAACCATAGTTGGCGTAAAATGCCGATACTTTGGTAGACTCAGAGACTGCCGAGTTATATGCATACTCTGCCAGGGGCAAGAGGTCTGCCCAGTCATCCTGTTGATATGAACAATAACTCCGCAAGTAATGTTCCAGGGTCTGGTTAACTCTTTCTGTTTGGCCGTCTGTTTGGGGTGGAGCAAGTAGGCATTTTCAGCTTCACATTGAGGAGGCTCATGAGAGATTGCCAAAAATGAGAGAGAAACTTGCTATCTCTGTCGAGACTATGTCATCAGGTAACCCATGGAGTCTCAGACTTCCTTCAAGAACAATCCAGCCAGATCTTCTGTTTTATTTAGAGTCGGGAATTGGGATGTAATGAGCCATCTTAGAAAAGCGGTCCACTATTACCCAGATCTTAGTAAATCCTTAGACTCCGGTAATCCCACAATGAAGTCCATAGAGATGGAAGTCCATGGCGATAAGGTATCTCCAGAGGCTGGAGCATACCGAACTTCTTGTGTCTAGATGTTTTATTCCGCTGGCAGCTATCACAGCCGGACATATTCATCGACATCTTGGTCCATCTTTGGCCAAAAGTTACTTTTCACCCGCTCTAGTGTCTTAAATTGACCATAATGTCCAGCCACTTTAGAGTCGTGGGTATCGGTTAGGATATCCATCCGGACTTCTTTGTCATTGGGATATACCATCTATTCTTATAGAAGATAAGGCCGTCCTTGACAGACAAGTTCTGGTCCAAATTAGGTCTTCTTTCAACCAGAAGCGGTGCACTAACTGCCAATCTTTATCCAACTTAACTGCTTCATGTAAGCGGTTCATGAATGAAGATTGCAACTGGTTGACTTTCACTGCCCATTAACCTAGCAGTGTCCAAAATTGACCTGGCCTGAAAAACATCTGTGGCTCCGGCTGCAGAGGTTCACTCCCCTCTCCGAGGCGGTGATCCCAGCGCCTTGATAGCACATCAGGTTTGCCATTCTTCTCTCCGGGCCTGTAGACAACTTTGAAATTGTAGCCTGCTAGGTCCTCAGACCATCTAGCCTGCCGTCTAGTGAGAACTTTGGTAGAATTGAAATACTCCAAGTTCTTGTGGTCTGTGAAAACCGTGACTTCATGCTCGCGGGATTTTAGCATGTGCTTTCCCATTCCGGAAAGAGGCTACAATAGCTCCCATTTCCTTATCATGAATGTCATAGTTGATCTCAGCAGGAGAGAACTTCTTAGAATAAAAGCTACGGATGTAGTTTCCCATCATCTCCATACTGAGAAGCGCGCTCATAGCAAAAGTCACTGGCATCAGTTTCAACCACAGTTCTCCTAGTAGGGTCAAAATGAGCAAGCACCGGGCGCTAGTAAACCCGGTCTTTCAGTTCCTGAAAGGCCTGTACACAACTGCGGTCAATGCTTTCCGTCTTGCAGGAGATCGGTTAGGGGTTTGCAAATCCTACTGAAGCTTTCTATAAAGCGCCGGTAGAAGTTGGCAAATCCTAGAAATGCTTGGATCCCTTTGACATCTTTGGGTTCCGGCCATTCCTTAACTGCCTCAACCTTCTCTTCTGACATCGACACTCCTTTATTCGAGATGTGATGGCCCAGGTATTCTACCTCCGGCGTGGAAGGAGGTCTTGTCAATGGATGCACATAGCTTATTCTCCGATAGCCGCTGCAAAACCTTATTGACAAGATCAACATGCCCTTCCATAGTCTCCGGTAGATGAGGATATCATCAATATGAGCGATCACTCCTTCATCCAGTAGGTCCTTAGCACATCATTGATCATAGCCTGAAAGGCAGAAGGAGCATTGCATAGACCAAATGGCATCACATTGTACTGATACAGGCCATAGCGGGTTCTGAAAGCGGTTTTCCACTCGTGTCCCTCGGCTATCCTGATCAAATGGAAGCCATTCTTTAGGTCTATTTTTGTGAAAACCTGGGCTTTGAACAACCTGTCTCTGAGCTCGCTCATGATAGGTAGTACTTGTCTTTCACAGTAACCTTGTTCAAGCCTCGATAGTCAACACAAATTCTCATCTTGCCATCCTTCTTTGGTATGAACAATATGGGCGCCCGCTGCGGAATCTATTAGATCTGGAGATCTTTCCTGTAGCCAATTCTTTGGTCAGGTACTCCTTGAGGGCCTTCAACTCTGGAGGCGGAACATGGGTATAGTGGGCCAAAGGGATTGTAGAATCAGGCAGGGTCTTGATCTTAAGATCGTTAACAGAATGTGGAGGTAACTCCTCTGCCTTCTCTCTGCTGAACACATGTGCCCATTGCGGTGTACTTGAGAATTCTTATTTCCACATTCACACCGTTCTCATCATGCCAAATGGCGCTACTAAGTGGTACCTCTTCCTCTTCAACATTTGGTAGATAGAGGCGGGTTCACAGTAAGGGCGCTGGGAGACAATTCTGCTTGCAGTAGTCACTCCTCCAGCTTATGGTATTGAGTTCCCAATTAATGTCGGGTTATGCTTGTCCTTGCCCAAGCAATTGGCAGGTAACGGAGATTCCAGCTTCAAAGGCTACTTCCATCGGAGAGTCTCATATGATCTCCCATACTCATGTGGACCGGGTGAGTGTAATACTCTCCGCTTCCCATCATGACATCTCCTTGAGCATCATCATTGTCAGTGGTTGATCCTCCGCACTAAGGGTATTCCATTCTTTCTGACAAACTCCTGGCTCAGGATAGGTCCTGTACAGCCGGTGTCAGAAGGAATTTCCTTGGGAGCCTTCAACCTTTCCTTAATTGTCCAAGACAATTTCGCCTCTAACACTGGTCTCTTACCGTGCACAGGTAGGGGTGGAAGGCTTGCTTCTCCTCTTCTCCGTTTGGAGGTTTTCTCAGGGGTTGTTTCTCTCGTTCTCTTTAGGCTTTGCATTATAGAGTAGGTATGGAATATAGATATAAGTTTTTTCCTTTGAAGGTTCACTGATGATCGAGAAGGAATGCGGCAGCTGCTGCTCTCTTTATACTTTTCTCAAGTAAAGAGGCAATGCTATGTAGCAATCTCCTTCCCTGTCATTCTCCGCATTTTTCGGGAACGTATTTCAAAACAACAAATATATATATTTTCAAATAGAGAAACCAAAACCCAAACAATAATATGAAGAAATAATAGTATACATAGACTTTTCTAAACAGACACTACCAGATTATATCGTCTGACCCTGCTCCGGGTTCAAAAATGAAATCATCTATCCCTCTGGAAGTACATTGAATGGTTGTTCTGCAGCTACACAGCAACCTTAAGCTTTCTTATCAGATGGTTCCTGGGTTTTATCACGGAGCCAGATCACTCTTTCGCTTTCTTTGTACTTTCGCAGCTCTTCGGACAGTAGTAGGTTCCTTGGACCAACACGTGGTCCATTTGTGTCTGGACTTGCCGCACTATTGCACAAGTCAGTCTATGTACCCTTTGAATGGGATACCGGAAGGTCTTACCTTCAAGCATACTTCTGCTTTTCTTCTTTCTTCCAGAATATCAGGATACCTTCAGTTCCACAGCCTTGTCCTTAGATCCGGTAGCCTCCTTGGGTGCAGAAGAGCCTGAGGCTTCTTTCTTTCCTTGGATTGCGGACCTTAGCATTGCTGGGTTCCTTCTGGGTCCTGGCAGACTTTCTCTGCTGCCGCCTGGTACCGCTCGTGTGTGTGCCCCAGCTCTCTAAGGGCTGTGATCCTTTCCAGCAAGGTCCTAGGCTTGGGATTGAAAAGAGCCCAACTTAAGCCTAGTTCGGGAGGAGGAGCCTTGGATCTTATCGTCTACCAGCTGTCCTTCATAGCGGTCTTCCCACATCAACTGAATAATAGTATTCAGGAAGGAGTCTATTCCTTCCTTCTTGGTGTGGGTCAGGGTGTTCCATTGGGCTACCGCCTCATCCCTAGAGATGGCTTCACCAAAGGCTGCCCTAAAGGATTCCACAAAGGAATCCCATATCTTCCAGCGCTCGTCTAACCTCACCGGCCTTCCAGCTATCCTATTGGCAGAGGCTTGGTCTATGGAGTTGTGATAAGCCTCGTACCACTTGATAGCTGCCGTTCCTTCCATCAGATTCCCGGCATAGCGGATCTTGACTTCATCTTCCTGGAAGGACTGGCTCTCGATGGCGAACACGTTCTCGCATTGCCGGAGGAAGGTCTCCACCTGTTCTGCTTCTCCTTTGAATTTAGAAGGTGGAGGGGCCTTAGGCTCTCGGGCCTTGGTGGACGGAGGAGGGCGGGATTGCTCAAGAGATGGTCGATGATTGACCAAGAGAGCAAACAGATCTCTCTGCTGTTTCTCAAGCTTCTTCTTGAGGTATTTCCGCCAGGATTTCCTGTCGTTCCTTGCTCCGAGTCTGAGCTGTCTGGATCGTCTCGGGGCACCACCATGGGCCACGGAGGAGAGATATTACCCCATTCCCACCTGACACTGCGGAGGTGGGGAGGAAGGGGTTCGGTACCTCCGGAGGTTCTGACCGACCACCGGGGTTTTCCGTCGGGGAGCTGGTGACAGAGGACTTCCTTCCTCTTCATAGTCTTCCCCATCAAAACTGAGACCCAATCCTGAGAAGGGCAGTCTTCTCCTGGGAGGAGGAAGCGGTGAGGCTCCCACCTGAGGCATGACCACCGGGACTATGGGGCCTTGCTGGTGCCTGGGGAAAGTTGCAAACAGGGACTGTTGTCTTCTTGGTGCCCTGCTTCCTGCTCGAGAGGATCTTTCGGGAGGGAGGCCGGGGAGTTCCGGGCCTCGCTACCTGCAGCTTTCCCTCGTTTATGGCTTTCTGGATCTCGGTTATGTAGTTCGGAGGGATGACCGGGTTAGACCACTCGATTTCCATGGCATCGGGGTCTAGGTCGTCCTTCTCCAAATCTCCTCAGTTCATCCTGAAGAGAGCTGACCTGGTCCCTCATGAAGGTCAAAGCTTGCCTCATGAGTTCCGCCTCCGCTTGCTGCCGCTCATGGATCAGAACAAGAGCCTGAGCTCCTCTGTTCAGTTCTTGTTGTAGGCGGTGCCGGAGGTAGACTTGGAGTTCTCTGAAGAACTGCTCGTAGGTGACCGGGTCCGAGTCTTCCCAGGTAGGCTCACAGCCAGGAATGTAGGCTTGGAGAGCTGTTCTGGGGTTCTTGACCAACTGTATCTGCGCCGAGGCCTCCAGTTGCAAAGGTCTGGGTTGCCATTCGATCTGGAGTGGCAATTCTGGGGCTGGTAGGGCAGACATCCTTTTGGTCTTGGAGGAGGAATTATAGTTCAGGGGCGAGTTCGAAGATGAGCTCCCTGACAAAATAATGGGCTCTGAGATACCAATAGATGGCTCTCTCAACAGTCATAAGAAGGGATAATCTGTTAAGATTATAATGTGGCCGAGGGCTCTGCCTCTACTAACAAAGTGTAGGAAGCAAGAGGGCGATAGAAGATAGAAAGTAGGTTTTAAAGTAAAGATTCTTACCGGTGGACTTAGAATAATCTTAAGGTCTTCTTCCGCTTGTTACAACTGATGATGAGAAAATCTGAACAGAAGAGGCGGAAGCGAGGCAGTACTTATACTCCAAATCTCTCCTTTTCCTGCATTCCTCGTTCTTACTAAGTCTGATGAAAACTCTGTCTTTGGAAACTATTCCTCCGCCACCCCGCTTCTCCCTAAGCGCTTAGCTGGTGTTTCCGGTCCTAGAGTAAAGCACTTAGTAGTCATGATCACCTGCAGCCTGGCTGTCACACAGCTCCGGCCTGCATTAAATGAGTCTCCGCTCAGGTAATCTTCCCCAGGTGGCTGCAGAGCCTATAACTCATTATAGATTATTCGGCATAACCTCTGCCGCCACAGCAGGGCTACTTTGCACAGAGTAACCTGGAGATGTCCGGCACTTAGAGACCTCTCTCTAGTCGGGTCCTCTATTCATTGACAGGGCCTTAGACTGCCAGCCTATCCCTTCATGAATAGATCTCCACCCTAGCAGTCAGAAGGTTGGTACTCTTGTAGCAGGTTGCGGTCCTCACTACAGGTACTTTTCCTATCACTGTAACTGCTGAATTCTATCAATGACTCTGAGCCTATAACAGGCCGGGCGAGAACTATTCTCCTAACCGCTAGTGGCTCTGTTATAATGAGTTACAGCTCTGCAGCCATCTAGGGAAGAACACCTGAGCGGAGACTCATTTAATGCAGGCCCGGAGCTGTGCGACAGCCAGGCTGCAGGTGATCCTTGACCCCGGCTAAGGGTGCTTACTCTAGGATCGAAATACTACTAGCGCTTAGGAGAAGCGGGTAGCGGAGGAATAGTTTCCGTCCAAAGACAGAGTTTTCACTGAACTTAGTAAGAACGATGGAATGCAGGAAAAGGAGAGATTTGGAGTATAAGTACTCATCTCCGTTTTCCGCCCATCTGTTCGAATTTTCTCATCATCAGTTGTAACAAGCGGAAGAAGACCCTTAAGATTATTCTAAGTCTACCGAGAAGAATCTTTACTTTAAAACTCACTTCTATCTTCTATCGGCCCTCTTGCTTCCTATACTTTGTTTGGTAGAGGCAGAGCCCCGTCACATTATAATCTTAACAGATTATCCCTTCTTATGACTGTTGAGAGAGCCATCTATTGGTATCTCAGAGCCCATTATTTTGTCAGGAGCTCATCTTCTAACTTGCCCCTGAACTATAAACCATCCTCCAAGACCAAAACGATGTCCGCCCTCCCAGCCCCAGAATTGCCACTTCAGATCGAATGGCAACCCAGACCCTTGCAGCTGGAGGCCTCAAGCAGATACAGTTGGTCAAGAACCCCAGAACAGCTCTACAAGCCTACATTCCTGGCTGTGAGCCTACCTGGGAAGACTCGACCCGGTCACCCACGAGCAGTTCTTCAGAGAACTCCAGGTCTACCTCCGCACCGCCACAACAAGAGCTGAACAGAGGAGCTCAGGCTCTTGTTCTGATCCATGAGCGGCAGCAGGCGGAGGCAGAACTCATGAGGCAAGCTTTGACCTTCATGAGGGACCAGGTCAGCTCTCTTCAGTGATGAACTGAGGAGATTTAGGAGAAGGACGACCTAGACCCCGATGCCATGGAAATCGAGTGGTCTAACCCGTCATCCTCCTAACTACATAACCGAGATCCAGAAAGCCATAAACGAGGAAAGTTGCAGGTAGCGAGGCCCGAACTCCCAGGCCTCCCTCCCGAAAGATCCTCTCGAAGAGGAAGCAGGGCACCAAGAAGACAACAGTCCCTGTTTGCAACTTTCCCAGGCACCAGCAAGGCCCCATAGTCCCGTGGTCATGCCTCAGGTGGGAGCCTCACCGCTTCTCCTCCCAGGAGAAGACTGCCCTTCTCAGGATTGGGTCTCAGTTTTGATGGGGAAGACTATGAAGAGGAAGGAAGTCCTCTGTCACCAGCTCCCCGACGGAAAACCCCGTGGTCGGGTCAGAACCTCCGGAGGTACCGAACCCCTTCCTCCCCACCTCCGCAGTGTCAGGTGGGAATGGGGTAATATTCTCCTCCTCCGTGGCCCAAGGTGGTGCCCCGAGATGATCCAGACAGCTCAGACTGAGCCCAAGGAACGACAGGAAATCCTGGCGGAAGTACCTCAAGAAGAAGCTTGAGAAGCAGCAGAGAGATCTGTTTGCTCTCTTGGTCAATCATCGACCATCTCTTGAGCCATCCCGCCCTCCTCCGTCCACCAAGGCCCGAGAACCTAAGGCCCCTCCACCTTCTAAATTCAAAGGAGAAGCAGAACAGGTGGAGACCTTCCTTCGGCAATGCGAGAACGTGTTCGCCATCGAGAGCCAGTCCTTCCAGGAAGATGAAGTCAAGATCCGGTATGCCGGGAATCTGATGGAAGGAACGGCAGCTATCAAGTGGTACGAGGCTTATCACAACTCCATAGATCAAGCCTCTGCCACAGGATAGCTGGAAGGCCGGTGAGGTTAGACGAACGTTGAAGATATGGGATTCCTTTGTGGAACTTTTTAGGGCAGCCTTTGGTGAAGCCATCTCTAGGATGAGGCGGTAGCCCAATGGAACACCCTGACCCACACCAAGAAGGAAGGAATAGACTTTCCTGAATACTATTATTCAGTTGATGTGGAAGACCGGCTATGAAGGACAGCTGGTAGACGATAAGATCCAAGGCTCCCTCCTCCCGAACTAGGCTTAAGCGCTCTTTTCAATCCCAAGCCTAGGACCTTGATGGAAAGGATCACAGCTCTTAGAGAGCTGGGGCACACACTAGCCGTACCAGGCGGCAGCAGAGAAAGCTCCGCCAGGACCCAGAAGGAACCCAGCACGCTAAGGCCCGGCAGTCCAAGGGAAAGAAAGAAGCCTCAGGCTCTTCTGCACCTAAGGAGACCACCGGATCTAAGGACAAGGCTGTGGAACTGAAGGGTATCCCGGGGGATATTCTGGAAGAAAGAAGAAAGGCTGAAGTATGCTTGAAGGTAAGACCTTCCGGTACTGGAGGTAGAGTGCATAGACTGACTTGTGCAAATAGTGCGGCAAGTCCAGACACAAATGGACCACGTGTTGGTCCAAGGAACCTACTACTGTCCGAGTGGCAGCTGTGAAAGTACAAAGAAAGCGAAAGAGGATCTGGCCCGTGATAAAACCCAGGAACCATCTGATAAGAAAGCTAAGGTTGCCAAGTGTAGCTGCAGAACAACCATTCAATGTACTTCCAGAAGGGATAGATGATTTCATTTTTGAACCCGAGCAGGGTCAGACGATGATATAATCTGGTAGTGTCTGTTTAGAAAAGTCTATGTATACTATTATTCTTCATATTTATTTTGTTTGGGTTTTGGTTTCTCTATTTGGAAATATATATATTTGTTATTTTGAAATACGTTCCCGAAATTGCGGAGAATGACAGGGAAGGAGATTGCTACATAGCATTGCCTCTTTACTTGAGAAAAGTATAAAGAGAGCAGCAGCTGCCGCATTCCTTCTCGATCATCAGTGAACCTTCAAAGAAAAACTTATATCTATATTCCATACCTACTTTATAATGCAAAGCCTAAAGAGAACGAGAGAAACAACCCCTGAGAAAACCTCCAAACGGAGAAGAGGAGAAGCAAGCCTTCCACCCCTACCTGTGCACGGTAAGAGACCAGTGTTAGAGGCAAAATTGTCTTGGACAATTATGGGAAAGGTTGAAGGCTCCCAAGGAAATTCCTTCTGGACACCGGCTGTACAGGACCTATCCTGAGCCAGGAGTTTGTCAGAAAGAATGGAATACCCTTAGTGCGGAGGGATCAACCACTGACAATGTATGATGCTCAAAGAGATGTCATGATGGGAAGCGGAGAGTATTACACTCACCCGGTCCACATGACTATGGGAGATCATAAGGAGACTCTCCGATGGGAAGTAGCCTCTTTGGAAGCTGGAATCTCCGGTTACCTGCCAATTGCTTGGGCAAGGAAGCATAACCCGGACATTAATTGGGAACTCAATACCATAAGCTGGAGGAGTGACTACTGCAAGCAGAATTGTCTCCCAGCGGCCCTTACTGTGGAACCCGTCTCTATCTACCAAATGTTGGAAGAGGAAGAGGTGTACCACTTAGTAGCGGCCATTTGGCATGATGAGAACGGTGTGAATGTGGAAATAAGAATTCTCAAGGCACACCGGCAATGGGCACATGTGTTCAGCAGAGAGAAGGCAGAGGAGTTACCTCCACATTCTGTTAATGATCTTAAGATCAAGACCCTGCCTGATTCTACAATCCCCTTTGGCCCACTATACCCATGTTCCGCCCCAGAGTTGAAGGCCCTCAAGGAGTACCTGACCAAAGAATTGGCTACAGGAAATATCTCCAGATCTAATAGACGCAGCGCGCCCATATTGTTCATACCAAAGAAGGATGGCAAGATGAGAATTTGTGTTGACTATCGAGGCTTGAACAAGGTTACTGTGAAAGACAAGTACCCGTTACCTATTATGAGCGAGCTCAGAGACAGGTTGTTCAAAGCCCAGGTCTTCACAAAAATAGACCTGAAGAATGGCTTCAATTTGATCAGGATAGCCGAGGGACACGAGTGGAAAACCGCTTTCAGAACCCGCTATGGCCTGTATCAGTACAATGTGATGCCATTTGGTCTATGCAATGCCCCTTCTGCCTTTCAGGCTATGATCAATGATGTGCTAAGGGACCTACTGGATGAAGGAGTGATCGCTCATATTGATGATATCCTCATCTACTCGGAGACTATGGAAGGAAGCATGCTGATCTTGTCAATAAGGTTTTGCAGCTGCTATCGGAGAATAAGCTATGTGCATCCATTGACAAGACCTCCTTCCACGCCTCGGAGGTAGAATACCTGGGCCATCACATCTCGAATAAAGGAGTGTCGATGTCAGAAGAGAAGGTTGAGGCAGTTAAGGAATGGCCGGAACCCAAAGATGTGAAAGGGATTCAGGCATTTCTAGGATTTGCCAATTTTTACCGGCGCTTTATTGAAAGCTTCAGTAGGATTTGCAAACCCCTAACTGATCTCCTGCAAGACGGAAAAAAGTGGCATTGGACCGCAGCTTGTGTACAGGCCTTTCAAGAACTGAAAGACCGGTTTACTAGCGCTCCGGTGCTTGCTCATTTTGACCCTACTAGGAGAACTGTGGTTGAAACTGATGCCAGTGACTTTGCTAAGGGAGCGGTGCTCTCTCAGTATGGAGATGATGGGAAACTACATCCGTAGCTTTCTATTCTAAGAAGTTCTTCCTGCTGAGATCAACTACGACATTCATGACGATAAGGAAATGGGAGCTATTGTAGCCTCTTTCCGGAATGGGAGCACGCTAAAATCCTGAAAGCATGAAGTCACGGTTTTCACAGACCACAAGAACTTGGAGTATTTCAATTCTACCAAAGTTCTCACTAGACGGCAGGCTAGATGGTCTGAGGACCTAGCAGGCTACAATTTCAAAGTTGTCTACAGGCCCGGAGAGAAAAATGGAAAACCTGATGTGCTATCTAGGCGCTGGGATCACCGCCTCGGAGAGGGGAGTGAACCTCTGCAGCCGGAGCCACAGATGTTTTTCAGGCCAGGTCAATTGGTTTTGGACACTGCTAGATTAGCGGCAGTGAAAGTCAACCAGTTGCAATCTTCATTCATGAACCGCTTATACGAAGCTGTTAAGTTGGATAAAGATTGGCAGTTAGTGCACCGCTCTCTGGTTGAAAGAAGACCTAATTTGGACCAGAACTTGTCTGTCAAGGACGGCCTTATCTTCTATAAGAATAGATGGTATATCCCTAGTGACAAGAAGCTCCGGATGGATATCCTGACCGATACCCATGACTCTAAAGTGGCTGGACATTATGGTCAATTTAAGACACTAGAGCGGGTGAAAAGTAACTTCTTTGGCCAAAGATGGACCAAGATGTCGGCGAATATGTCCGGCTGTGATAGCTGCCAGCGAATAAAACATCTAGACATAAGAAGTTCGGTATGCTCCAGCCTCTGGAGATACCTTATCGGCCATGGACTTCCATCTCTATGGACTTCATTGTGGGATTACCGGAGTCTAAGGGATTTACTAAGATCTGGGTAATAGTGGACCGCTTTTCTAAGATGGCTCATTACATCCCACTCGACTCTTAATAAAACAGAAGATCTATTGGATTGTTCTTGAAGGAAGTCTGAGACTCCATGCTACCTGACGACATAGTCTCGACAGAGATAGCAAGTTTCTCTCATTTTTGGCAATCTCTCATGAGCCTCCTCAATGTGAAGCTGAAAATGTCTACTTGCTCCACCCCCAAACAGACGGCCAAACAGAAAGAGTTAACCAGACCCTGGAACATTACTTATGCGGAGTTATTGTTCATATCAACAGGATGACGAGACCTCTTGCCTCTGGCAGAGTATGCATATAACGCGGCAGTCTCTGAGTCTACCAAAGTATCGGCATTTTAGGCCAACTATGGTTATGAACCCAGGACTAACTGGCCGGGCGCCACGGAAGGTGTTGAAGTTAGCAACCCAGCAAGCGAGGTCATGATCTCTCAATGGGAATCTATCTGGCAAAGGATGCAAGAAAATTTGGGAAAGGCTAGGATCGTGATGGCCGTGGTATGATAAACATGCACTGGCACCTCCGGAGATCAAGCCGGGAGATGAAGTAATGTTAGACCGGCGCAATGTGCAAACAAAGCGACCAATGGGAAAGCGAGATCAGAAGAAGATGGGACCTTCAAGGTCATTGAAGCTATAGGCCCCGCGTGCTACAAGCTCGCTTCTTCCTCCTCAGATGGCTATACACCCGGTCTTTCATGTCTCTCCTAGAACCTTATAGAGCACCAGTAGACCCGGAGAGAAGAGTTCCCCCTCCGGAACCAGAGGAGATTGCAGGAGAAGAGAACTGGCAGGTCCGGGAAGTAGCCGATAGCCGGGTCAATAGGCTTCGGAGAAGAGTAGAATATCTAGTGCTATGGGAAGGATATGAAAACGAGGATGCTACATGGGAACCTCATTTAACATCTCAAGGAGAGTGCTGAGAATGCCCTCCGAGATTTTCACATGAGGTACCCTAGGAAACCTAGAGACAAGCGGCTCGAGGGAGTAGATCTTTGAAAATTTTATCTGTACCTTAGTCATGGAAATTCTTGTAAAGATAGATTAAATAAATTGTTACTGAATCTTGGAGACCAAGATCCTGAGAGAAGGGAGTAGTATAACAGAGCCACTAGCGGTTAGGAGAATAGTTCTCGCCCGGCCTGTTATAGGCTCAGAGTCATTGATAGAATTCAGCAGTTACAGTGATAGGAAAAGTACCTGTAGTGAGGACCGCAACCTGCCACAAGAGTACCTACCTTCTGACTGCTAGGGTGGAGATCTATTCATGAAAGGATAGGCTGACGAGTCTAGGCCCTGTCAATGAATAGAGGGCCGGCTAGAGAGAGGTCTCTAAGTGCCGGACATCTCCAGTATCCCTCTGTGCAAGAATAGCCCTGCTACAGGCGGCAGAGGTTATGCCCGGAATAATCTACAATGAGTTACAGCTCTGCAGCCATCTAGGGAAGAACACCTGAGCGGAGACTCATTTAATGCAGGCCCGGAGCTGTGCGACAGCCAGGCTGCAGGTGATCCTTGACCCCGGCTAAGGGTGCTTACTCTAGGACCGGAAACACCCGCTAGCGCTTAGGGAGAAGCGGGGTAGCGGAGGAATAGTTTCCCGGTCCAAAGACAGAGTTTTCACCGGAACTTAGTAAGAACGATGGAATGCAGGAAAAGGAGAGATTTGGAGTATAAGTACTCATCTCCGTTTTCCGCCCATCTGTTCGAATTTTCTCATCATCAGTTGTAACAAGCGGAAGAAGACCCTTAAGATTATTCTAAGTCTACCGAGAAGAATCTTTACTTTAAAACTCACTTCTATCTTCTATCGGCCCTCTTGCTTCCTATACTTTGTTTGGTAGAGGCAGAGCCCCGTCACATATACCTATGATTGCCAGCTGAAGTCACTCGAGCCTTTACGAAATCCTCTCGTACCTTTCCCCAGGCCACCAAAGATATTGTCACTATATATAGAACTCATTCCACGTCCTCAAATCCATCCTCATGTTCACAAGCCATTGACCTTGTCCCAGCTCGAACAAATGAGCCATTCCCAAAACACTACTGATATTAATTACCCAAAACCTTTGCCGAGAGGACCTCGCAACTCTAAGAAGACCGTGAGCTGGAAGACCCCTATCCTTGGCTTCCAGTAGCTCTACAAGACAAAGTTGATATATGTTCGTCGATATACTATCACGTATCTTGAATATTGCTCGTACAAGCCCTAGTAGGCGTCCCTGAAAGGCTCCCCATAGCTCTGTTGTAGCCACCTTAATCCATGCCCAATCATTTTGAATCGACCGTCTCCTAAATAATTCCTCTCCCGCATAATCAGATATTGTGTATCTCGTAACTGTCAGGCTTTTGAAAAATTGATACTGGTACCTGAAGGCATTTAAAGGGCATCACTGGGTAGTCCAGAAGGCTCAATAAGCCTTGTTCTCTGCTCAGGCCCTGACCATATTCCACACCGCTCTTGCTAGTGTTGTTCTATTCATTTTAATCATATCGGCGATATCTGATAATACGTAGGCTCTACCGTAGGGGGTCGTCATTTTATGTTTCGGGTGTTTATCATCGTCTAGGAATCTTTCGTTTGTCCTTTATGGGTCCTCGTTTTCGAATACTTCCAACATGCTTCGGAGGCTCTCTCGATGGCTTGGGAGGCCCTAGTATTGTTCTGGAAGACTGACAACGATATCTTTTAGATTTAAGACCCATATCTCTATAGCTATACGCCTTGAGTGGTAATCAAGAATTTGAACTGTTGCATCGACCTTGTTGGAGGCTGCATAAGCCATCTTAATTTGTTGCTATGAGCTAACTCGCTCACATCGGTTGAAAACATTGGGATATTACCAAATCGCTCTACATGCTCCCGGAAGTGTGAAAGAAGATGCATTTTAATGAAGTTAAAATGAGAAGCCTCGCGAATTTCTTCAAGCTCCACCAGGCCTCTGTCAATGCTTCCCGAACCTTGCAGTGCCTTTGTTCGATCCTTTGCTTCTTTCCTTATTCGTTTATCGGCTCTAAATTCCAGAAACACATCCTTATACTTGTGGAAATCTTCGACATACGCTTGAAGATAGTCTAGTGTTTCTTTTGTACTGTGCCATCAAGTGGAAATCGATTAGTGACCGAACACACCTCAAGGCTCTCCCGAAGTCGCTCTGCGAAGCTTTTGGGGAGTTCCATAGAGCCACTGCAAAGGCTCCTAGCACTATCCGGCCGAGATGACGCATTTCTTTACCTTGCCATTGAGTAGTTGCCCGATAAGCCTTATTTGGTACAGCAAGCCCTGGGTAAGGCTTAACGGACGCCCAAGCCCGATCAAAATTCTCTAGCCGATTGTGTTTTTTCAGAAATAATTGAATCCATTCCATCATATACTTCAATAGGCCGAGATAAATATTATGCAACATATCTGGCTTGTGAAGATCATACACCTGAGCCTTCGGCAAGGCCCACAAAGCATTGTACAGAGTTTTGAAGGACTTTGACACCAGGTATTCAACGGGTGCTGTATCTGACATATCCTCCTTATAACGCTCTACCATTTAGATATATCGCTCCTGAATGCGTGGCGGGTTTTCTTGAAGGCTCCCCAGGCCCTTGAAATCAACTTCACACCTAGGGCAGGCCTGATTGTTGATGTTTAGTAGTGAGGCGTGTTCTGGTTGATCCGCAATCCATGCACATAGTATCGGATAACATAGGCGCACATAGCCATCAGCGCATGCTATACCCCTTTCCGCAGGCCCCCGGAGGCCTTCGAGAACCTCAAAGAGGACTTGCTGAAGGACCATCTGGCTCTCCCAACGGTGTTCGTTCGTACGCACTCCAGCTTTTGGTGGCACTGGCAGTAGAGCCAGGAGTATAATCGCGTAATTGGAGGGTTTATTTCATGTGTCCGAGGTGATATTGCCAATCGTTAGGTGGACTGGCCAAGCCTTCTTGTCACCACTGAAATTAGTGAGGTGTGTTCCGTCTGATGCACATCTTACTGGCACCACTGTTGATCCTTCTGGAAGGGTATTCTGTAGCGTTCGTGAGAGGTTAGCGGAGGCTCCCCGAGCCTTCTAAGTGTCGCATAACTGCGCTCTCCACCACCAGTCTGCCGCACAGCATCTCCCCATACATCCGCTCCCCCATTTCATTGTATTGCATAGTAGGTGAATACACTAAGGACACTCTAAATGCACGTTGTTCCAGAAGAAAACGCACTATATTCATAGGGTCCCTGTAGTAGTAAGGAATTTTCTGCCCGCCCATTTCGACCTCTGAGTGTATCCAACTCTCTTTTCCTAACCCCCCCATAGACGACATCTCGTCGAGGCGGCGTGCGAAGCCTCTACCAGTGCTGTAGGAGCCTTTTAGAGTGCGTATGGTGCGGAAGAAATCGTTTATTTGCCCCTGAGATACATTCGATTGTAGGAACCAGCGCGATAACCGAAATTCCTCTGCTGATTCAAAAGGCTGCCATGGGTTGATCAAAAGGCTTTTCGGGCCTTCATCATACCCCACTGTGGTGAAAAGAGGCTCCCTGCACCCTCGTATATGGTAGTTGCTAGCTTGAACCGTGAGTCCCAAAGTATGATCTTCATCATTTGATTGAGTATCGATTCTTGCTCGGTATGTCGTAAACGCTCACCCTCATTACCCCTGAGCCTCGGGAAGGCCACATGAGCCCTCAACGGGAGGTTTTGAAAACTGCCTGTCGCATTCGGGGGCGCTGGGTGGACTTTTTGAGATGTCGATCGAAACTACCAGCATTGGCGTAGCTCGTGATGCAAAATGGACATCGTGATCTCATTGCTGATAGTCGATATTGGTGGAGGCTTGGGAGGCTTAGGGGGTTGGCACTCTAAATGGGTCTGTGCACCGATAGATCATATCTTATCGCGCTAGCGCCTGATCACAATATTCGAGTGACATCATATGATTCAATATGATGTTTAATTGATACTCCAACAATAATGACGTAGTGAAGTTTGATCGAAGATACCATGCGTTCTCCTATTCTCCTGCTTCCATTCCTATGATTGATACACTAGCTCAAGCTTGCTACACTATCTCCAAGTCTCCCGAAGCCTTCAAGAGTTTACAATACACAATATAAGATGGTACCTTATCTTCTCTATTGCTCTATATTCAAACAATTGACATATATACAGGAGTTTTTTTCCTCTTTCTATAAGTTGGCATACAAACCGCAGCCCTCACCAGGCACCCCCAACAACACCCTGGAAGCCCCGACAAACCCTGAACAAGGCCAAAAACGAAGCCGCATATCCTCCCATAGTAATAAAAACGCATCCAAAAAACACAAGGTCGGAGTATTAATCCCCAAGAAGACATTGATGATAGTGAGAGCTCGGACTCCAGCCTTAGTTCAGTCTCTAGCAGCCTAAGTAGTGTCTTTGTATCTTACACAGAGATTGGGGAGCTAGAGGAAGAGATACCCAAGAGCACCCAGAAGGGGGAGTCGAAAATGTCTGAGGAGCCAAAAGGAGAGATACCCCAGAGCACTCAGAAGGGAAAGTCGAAAATGTCCGAGGAGCCCCCGAAAAGCCCCGTTCTAGGGCCTGATTTATACCAAACCCCTCTCGCTTCAGGATGCGGATTCGGGGCTCCAGGGTCCAGGGCCCCCAAGGGCTTGTAGATGGCTTCCAGTGCCTCCCCAGTATCACCTACTCCTAAGACTAGACATTTTCAAATCTCCAAGATGTCTCAATAAATCAAGAAGCAGGTTCAAAAGACCAGGCACATCAGCAAGCTTTACCATTTGTGACTGCAGTCTCCTGAGTCTCCTGACAGTCTCCTGAGTCTCCTGAGACCCCTGTAATCTCCTGAGACTTGCAAAATCTCGCCGATGCAGGAGGCTCCTAAAATGGCACCACAATACAAACAGCCCGCCAAGCACATTTGCTCGACCACATACGATTACTGGAGAATCTTGCACTTAGATAAAAATAGTATCTATAAGGCTCTACGCAAAGTGCTTGCCGATGAGATGACAAGGATATCGTAGGTGAATAAATCAAGTTCAGACAATTCTTCATTCAATCATTTGTGCGAATATGCCATGGATCACAAGGCCCTCAGGAATTTGAAGCGCAGATGGTTAGAAAAGGCTTCAGGGGACTCGACAAGGATTCAAGCAGCCCTAGCCCGTCTCATTGTGAATCTATCACAGAAGAGCAAAAGGATAGACAACGACATTACGGGCTTTTGGAAAGCCTGACGGATGAAGACAGATACAGTGAAATGGTAATCAAGTCCTGGCAGGCATTAGGAATACCTTGCACGCCTGCAATAACTGTACATGTAATTGACCCAGAGAAGGCTACTGCCATCCCAAGCGATACCTACCATCAATATGACTGGTATGGGCCTGCGTCGCTTATACCAGTTACCGGCGTTCTCCCTATGATGACTATGTATGATTTAGCAGGTTTCGCGCTGAAGCGAGTCCCACCAGCGGCTCCAGGGGACTCCGAGAGGGCTATTCGAGCCTTCTACTGGGTGTTGTCCAATTCGGCACCTCAGGGGCAGGCAGCTTATCCCTCAAATCCGGACTATGTTCCAATCGGAGACTGTGACGAGCTAGAAGGTTGGCTCAAAACCACAGAGGCAAGACCCATAAGGCTCTGTGTGGTGCTTCACAGGCCTTCGGCAATCGTAACTGGGCCTACCCAAAGGCCCCAAACGCCCCCACCAGAGGGATGGAATCACCTGACTGAGGACGGTATAAATGATATAGAGCTTATGGAATAGGAAGTTTGATAAAATAGGTGTGAATATACCTTGTCCATGAACTTATCGAGGTGGGCATTATAAATCTAATGCTCTTCCTGAATGGGATTCATATATGAATCTTATTATTCTGACTGAGAGAAACCACCTGTAGGTGCAGAGGATAAAATCAGCAACGACGAAGGCAATGATAGGTTCCCAAACCTCGGTAGGCAGTTTAGAGGGCTTGAGGAGCCTTCATTGGGGGAGATTGGAGTTTTTGTTTTTGCATATATGCAGTTCTTATTTTTAGCCTGGTTACCTCTTTAGGTCTTAGTAATAATATATGATTAAGCGAGATCTCGCAAGCTATCCTGTAATCCCTGCAAACCTCCTGGACTCTCCTGAGGGGCCGCCAAGACCTCCTGATATCTCCGGAGACTCTGGATGATTAAGCGAGGTCTCCCATTCTCTCCTGTAATCCCTGCAAACCTCCTGGGCTCTCCTGAGGGCTCCCCAAGCCCTCCTGACATCTCCGGAGACTCTTAATGATTAAGCTAAATCTCCCATGCTCTCCTGTAATCCCTGCCAACCTCCTGAGCTCTCCCGAGGGCTCCCCAAGCCCCCCTGATATCTCTATTTTGTCTTGGCAAGCCATCCAGAAGGCTCCTCGAGCCGAGCAGATGGCTTTGAAGCCCTGATTAGTGCGCGTGATGCCCTCTGCTCTCCTGATGTAATATTCGAGTGATATCAAGTGATGCTATATTGGCTATATGGTGTATTGAGGTTTGATCATCGCCAACCCTTTTCAAACCTACCACTTTCAAACCTGCCACTTCTAAATCTACGATTCTTCAGGCCACTCGAGGCCTTTCAAGGCTTCGATCTTGAATTACTATACAGTATTTAAGATGGTACAGTTATTCACTCTAAAGCTCTATATTCAAGCCATTGAAAGCGAGCGTCTTTAAACATTTCTCCAAATTTGATAAACCCCTTAACACCTACCCCCAAAACCACCAAAAGGCCCCACAAACTCGGAAAAGGCTCCAGAGACATCCATGCCACCACGCAGGAGACCAGCGGCTGCGTACAAGTGCGTGACAATCCAGGACTGCCAGAGAATCCTACAACTGACTGGGAAAGATTCTATCTATAAGGCTCTCCGTAGCGAGATCGGGAACGAGATAGTAAGAATAGGGTGGGTTAACAAGGTCATCTCGGGTGAACAATTATTCAACAATCTGCATCAGCAAACTACCATTTGTGACTGGAGCCTCCCAACAGTCTCCTGGGTCTCCTGAGAGTCTCCTGAGAGTCCTGGATATTTTTTGAGTCTCCTGAGACTCAGGAGACTTCAGGAGATAAATGAAGTCTTGCTAATGTGTCAATTTTGCATGGACCACAAGGCCATCAAGTCACTAAAGACCACATGGTCAGCGAAGGCTTCAGAGGACTCTATACAGATCTAAGCAGCCCTCCTCCGCCCCATTATCGATATATCACAGAAGAGAACAGGACAGCCCAACACCACAGTGGGGCTTTGGGGACGCGGATGATGAAGTTAAAGATATACCCACCCACCGGGGCACCTCCGCCCCCACAAAAGACCCACAGGCTATGTCGGAGGCCTGGCAGGCCTTGGGAATACCCTACAGGCCGGCAATAACCATACATATTATTGACCCAGAAAGGGTTACAGGCGTCCCCAGTGATATGTACCGCCACTACGATTCGTACGGACCCGTATCACTTATGACCTTTATTAACATCCTTCAGGGGTTGTATATGCAAGATTTAGAAAAACTGGCAATAAAGCGAGCCCCACCAGCGGCTCCAGGGAGTCCCGCGAGGGCTTTCTGAGCCTTCTATGGGGCGTTGTCTAATTCGGCACCTCAGGGGGAGGCAGCTTACCCCCCAAATCTGGAATATGTGCAGATCGGAGACTCTGAAGAGCTAGAAGGTTGGTTCAAAACCACAGAGGCAAAACCCTTAAGGCTCTGTGCGGTGCTTCACAGGCCTTCGGCAATCGTAACTGGGCCTACCCCAAGGCCCCAAACGCCTTCACCAGAGGGATATAGGCACCTTACCACAGGCGACATTGATGGAATAATGCTTGATGTTGAGGATGAAATGCTAACGTTTAGGAATAAGGTTGATCAAATAGGTTTGAATATGCCCATGCCTCTTACTGATAATGGGTACCAGATGGTCCTGGCGGTGGTGTATGAGCGTTCCGAGCGGTACGCTGGTATTGGAAGAAGGCTCAATGAGCATTATAGAAGGCTCTACCCAAATGCCATTACCTTTGAGTCTTGTCACTACGATCGTGAACGTATTTGGACTCAGGCTGAGAGAAACCACGTGTTTAGACACACCAATGGTGAAGGCGGAGACGCCAACGAACGCGAGCTCTCCGAGGACTCTGACATCCTAGTGTGAGTCTAGAAGGCCCAAGGGGCGTTGATTGGAGCCTAGAAGGCTTTATATGCAGTTTGATATTGACTTTGCGCATGCAGTCGTTTTTTGTTTTTTGGAGATGCAGTTGCAATTTTGCCTGTTTGGGAAGGTATGGTTGCCTATTTAGGTATCTTGCTGTCTTAGTTAGGTAAATTATAGAATTGATTTTGTCTTAGCGAGCCGTCCGGAAGGCTTCTGGACAAAAACCTCTGATTACTTGCCGAGAAAAATCAAAGGTGATATGATGAGAATCGAACCATATATAGTGGAGGTGGAGCCTTCGTGAAGGCTCTTCCCGCCTTACAAATCATCATCATCATGGCTTCCCAAAGAGCAAGAATCAACAAACGTGGCGTTGAGGAAGGACATGGCATGCATGCCCGGATCTCCTCCTTTATTAGTAAACGTCTAAGGGGGGCGATGAGTGTTTCGAGTGTTGCGAGCAGTGTGAATTCCAGTACAACTACAGATGCAGATACGGAGCCCGATTACTATGGCTCCCCGAACCCTTCAGACAGCGTGGAAAGCTTTTCGGATGGCGCAATATTGGTAAACAGAGTGTTGCAGAGCCCACCAATAACCTGGAGTGATTTTGATGATCATCCAGAGGAGGAAGACTACGTTCAAATCCACGAGGATGACTATGAGGATGAGGAGCCAGGAGATGAGAATGCACCACCACCACCCGTTGGTATGCCCTTATCAGAACAGAGTATATCCCCAGTCCCACCATCTCCACTACAACCACCACCACGACCACTGCCACGGCCACTGCCACGACCACCACCATCAAACCGGGGGTCGCGAGCTGGAAAAACACCAAGGGAGGCTCCTGTAGCCTCCGCCAGGCCTCTTACAGCCACTAGAAGGAGACTTGGACTGGCGGCAGAAGCAATTGCTTCTTCTTTTTGCAAGTAAATACGATACAGGTATGTGATATTTAAATCGCCTTGTCTCAGTCAAACTGCTGATATAACGGAGCATGGAAACCGTCATGCCATCAATTTACTGAAGGCAGGAAACTCCACGGAACACTGGGGCAGCCTCCGAAAGGGCTAGCTTTTGCTCCACAAGTTCCTCATTTCGCTCGATCAGCAGCACTCATGACAAGAGCTCGATCATGGACGAGACCACCCTTCAAATTCACCCTTTCGAGGCCTACTTCTTCACAGCAATATCATAGAGCCCTATCTCCACATAACCAATGCTTTCGCAGTATGGAACCCCAGCACCAGAGCCTGAGTCCATTAATGAAAGCGGAGCAGAGACCAAGTCCGTAATCAAGCATGCGGGAGACCTTCTCGGACATTATACATTGCTCAAGGAGCCTTGGCCTCAAGCTGATGCTTTTAGGATTAACGTCCGTAGGTTTTGGAGTGAGGCAAACGACCATTTTAATACAAGTCTACCAATGACCAAGGCAGCTAGGAGCGACGTGAGTGCCTCGTGCGCCTTTCGGAGGGCTTAGTGAGCCTTCACTAACTGTTCCCATTAGGTTCAAATCAATTGTTCGTGGGTGAAATCGCACCTTGTTTTTGCAGTTAAGGGTTACATGTCAAAGGATCTTTTGTATGGCTTGAGCGAGGAGAAAACACCGGAGGCAAAGGGTAAGAAGGTGTCCTTTCTCCTCGAGAATGACCGTTTTATAAGCGATCCTGATAATTATACTGTAAGAGCTCCCTTCACCGTTCTATAAGCCTTCGCAAAGGTGCTGACAGTCATTACACAGGCCGGCTTCACTTTTGGGCCCTGGAAATCATTGAAGTAATATTTCTAAAAGATTACAAAAGTGATAAGATGCGTGGGGCGAGGGATCCTGGTTTCATTGATGATATATCTCAGGCGTTTATTAGCCTACTTTGCACCGCAATCTGGTTTATCTCACGATCTTGGAAAACAGGCATATACGTCGAAGGGTTCAACTTTAATCCGCATCAGAATCCGGATATCATGAGTAAGGCGCACCAAGCCCTCTAAAAGGCTCAGGCTGACTTCGGATACCTCCAGCTACCTATAAGAGGATGGTAAACACATGGGGGAAGAGAAGCAAAGAGAACCAGGAGGGCACACCGGAAGTAATACGAGAATCGATTCGCAAGAAGGTAAATAAAAAAGGCTCAAAGGGCTTTATCTATATACTAACAAGTCTTTTAGGTCGATGAGTTAAGGGGACCTAAAGAGGTTATATCCAAAGTGTGCCTGGAGGAGGATAATGTTCAATTAGCTGCGGATATAGCCGCATGGGGAGCTGCAAAGGCACGCGGGAAGAAAGGGAAGGCACCAGCAACGATGGAGAAAAGTGGATTGGAGGGCGTGGGCACGGCGTAGGCAAGAGAGGCATTTCAAGAGCCTACTCCCGCCTCGACGGTGAATATGTGATTTTGGGGAGGACTCCTATTTTTTTGATGTATGCTATTAATAATCAAAATTGGATTTTGAGGTATCAGTAGATTAGTAATAGTTTGAAAGTCCTCGGAGCCCTCAGGAGAGCCCAGGAGGTTTGCAGGGATTACAGGGGAGTATGGGAGATTTCGCTTAATCATCTTGAGTCTCCGGAGATATCAGGAGGGTTTGGGGAGCCCTCAGGAGAGCCCAGGGGGTTTGCAGGGATTACAGGAGAGAATGGGAGACCTCGCTTAATCATCAAAAGTCTCCGGAGATATTAGGAGGGCTTGAGGAACCCTTAGAGGAGCCCAGGAGGTTGGCAGGGATTACAGGAGAGCATGGGAGATTTCACTTAATCATCAAGAGTCTCCGGAGATATCAGGAGGGCTTGGGGAGCCCTCAAGAGAGCCCAGGAAGTTGGCAGGGATTATGAGAGAACTAGCGAGATCTCACTTAATCATAGCTTGTCTCAGGAGACTACAGGACGGCTTGGGGAGCCTTCTGGAGAATGCCCTACGGAGGTTTGATTCATCCTTGGGGCTTATAAACAGAGCGTCTCCAAAGCCTCTCTAAACGCTAGGAAAGACTACAATGAAAACCGCTTACTAGTGTAGAGGTCTGCGATATCTCACAGTCTCTTGGGAGAGGATAATTAAGCCTCCAGAGGGCACCGGGAGAGTGCCGCTTAGCATCAGGAGAGCCCTCTAAGCATTCTTGAAGGCTCGGGAGGCTCCCAAGAAAGGCTCGTGAGGCCTCATACGGCCGGCAGTTCTTGGAGCCTGAGATCGAAAGTTTGACGGGTGTCTCCGAAGGTCTCCCACACCTCCCGGGTCTCCGGTAGGGTTGAATAGGCTTGCTGATGTACCTAGAATCTATTGAAAACAGCCATAGGTGTTTGAGGGTCGTGGTTAGGTGGGAATCAAACACTTTGACGGGGACGCTAGGCGATCACTTTCTAGAGATGCGAGTAAGTACCAGGTGTGCACCTTAAATAACAAGACACCTAGATTGATTGGATGAATTTGTATGGGCGCCAAGTGTGGCAACCAGAGGCACCCAATGAATCTTGGCCTTGGCTGCAAGAATTGTACGAGGGAAAGAAGTACGGAGACACTTCTCATATTTTCATTCAAAAAATCTAAATATTTTCCTAAAAATACAAAAAAATAACTACTAAATAGCGCTCAATCTTAGCTTTATCTAAGTAGTGATTTTAGGCCATCAAAAGCATTTTGGTGAAGTTCGAAAAAGACGAGAGTAGAAAAAAGGTTGAGGAGGTTGTGTTGAGAGGACTGCAGGGCAACACTATCCAAATACCTGCTTGGCTGCCAAGTGTTATTTTATCAAAATTTTTTATCTATTTGCCCAATCAGATCGCTTTGCAGGTACTCACTTTTAAAAATTTCCCAAAATGGGCGTCTCTGTACTTACCCTTACCCCCCGGTACATACTTACATGTAGTTAAAAGCACCCAGCCTGACACTGCTGTAGTCAAGTAGGGTGTAGACGCTGTCAAGACTACTCTAACGACATACAGTTCCCGCACAGAATAGGAGAAAGGTGTATGAGCAGATACCAATCATCATATTATTATTCCAATTTTGATTGTGTCAACAAACCAGCAGTATCATAGATTCCCAATCATTAAACGCCAAAGCAATAAATATTTTGGAACATTACTATAGATATGAGTAGATAAGGCCCTAAAAACTAGTTATGTCTAGTTTAATGACGTCTTCTCTCCCTAGTGCCCCCTCCAGAAGCTATTCCCCCAGCCCTTCCTCTTCTTTCTCCCCCTCCTCCTCCGACTGGGACGTCGCTCTTACGCCACTGCCGTTGTATTACATCAACAACTTTGAGCTCCGCAGCTATAAATTCTCCTGAGGTGAGTTCAAAGACTCTTCGTAGCCTTTCCCGCCCTGCTTCGCTGCTTCCGTCGACTATCATACCAACCGCGTGTTCATCGCCGTCCATAAAGAGGGTATTATCCGGCCTTTGGTCCTCGGATCGATTGCTAGAGCTGTTGGAATCTGATGATGTAAACGAGTGTCGCCGTGCCTCTCCCCGCTCTTCGGACTCCAAATCTTGTATAGGGGCGATATTTCTCCGCTCATCTGTGGTCATACCCACAACCTCTTGCTCTTGTTTCGAAACCACGAGGCTTAACATAACAATCTGTAAGGATAAGATCACAACATCCATAAACCCTAGCCTCCATTTTGAGATTGGCCCCTCTGTATAGTCATCTCAGTCTAAGCAAAGCCTAAAACAAAAAGGCGAGAGTAGTAGCAGACCTTGTCCGATAAAATCTATAATAAACCCTCCATGCAAATAGCCATTGCTTAGCTCCCCGGCGCTCGGCGCCGCCCCAAGAACATGGCACAGAAAACAAAATGCTGTGCTACCAAACAGCGCGACAATGGCCGGGCGGCGTTGAGAATGTACAGGAAAGTTCGGGGGCTTTGGTGTGAGGAAATTGAGCTGAATCGCTGAACGGATGATAAATCTAAACAGACTACAACTGTTTTCCCATGAGTTCAGCTCTGCTCCTCACCTCCTCTTTTAGAAGAAAGGCAAGGACGGGTGGTAATTACATACTCTAAGAAGTACAAATACGAGAAATGGCAATAGGCGATCATGTCTAAGCTTCTTAGCAAATGATCTAAATACTCTCCCCGCTTTTGCTCGAGTAGCTTCGAATAGCGCACATCGTTGCTCTCCCGATTCTCCTCGGGGAGTGTAGCAGCTGGGGGTTGTGGATCTGCGGCATCGCTCATTGAATCATAAGAAGTGAAGAATGGGGGAGAGTAAACCCGAGGACGAGTGGGTCACAATTATAGGAACAGAGGCGTGAGGGATGCAAGCAATAGAATGAAACACTGTAGATAGAGGCAGGTACGCTGGGTAGAGTCAGGGCCGAGTACTTGAGTGATACGCCGCGAGTGGCCCGAGTGTCAGGAGAGTTCCGTTGGCTTAGCCAAGAGCACTCGATAGCTTTAGCGCACTTTCGAACGCGTAGGTACCCCGTCTATCCAGCACAACCCAAAAATTTCTCGAGCATAATACCCCTCACTTTTGTTTGGTTTCTAAGAGCTAGCGCTCATGGGTTCCTTCTTTGACGTCGCCGCCCGAAGAGCTGCTGCTGCGACTACACAGAGCAATGCTATCCCCTCAACTTCAAAATCAAAGGACCCTAGTCGGCCTGTTCCCTGGGTCGAGAAATAGTAAGTTATCCATCTCGGAGCTTCGTCCGAATATCAAGCCGGGAGCACAATATCTAACATTCTCTAGTCGCCCAAAAAACCTTAGTGATGTCACTGCTCAGGACCACACAATTACAGTACTCAAACGTACCCTCCAATCCTCCAATGTCAGTCCCGTCAATACCCACAATTTCACTTAAATCTAATATTCAACAGCTTCCTCATATGCTGTTCTATGGCCCACCGGGCACAGGCAAGACATCTACAATCCTCGCTCTAGCAAAAGAGCTCTACGGCCCAGACCTCATGAAAACCCGAGTCCTCGAACTCAACGCCTCCGACGAGCGCGGCATTTCCATCGTACGCGAAAAAGTCAAAAATTTTGCCCGTATTACCGTTTCCAATGCAACTACATCCCAGTCCTCCGCCTACCCGTGCCCTCCCTACAAGATTATCATCCTAGACGAGGCAGATTCCATGACACAGGATGCACAGTCTGCTCTCCGACGTACAATGGAGACATACTCCAAGATCACTCGATTTTGTTTAATCTGCAACTATGTCACGAGGATCATTGATCCCCTTGCTTCTAGATGCTCAAAGTTCCGGTTTAAGCCATTAGACGAAAGCAATTCCAGGGAAAGGTTAGAGTTGATCGCAAGAGCAGAGGGGGTAGATTATGAGAGTGGTGTCATCGACACATTGATTCGGGTCTCAGACGGCGACCTACGAAAGGCCATCACCTACCTACAGTCGGCGGCAAGACTACATAATCCGATCAAGAATACACCAGTAGATGGAGATGGAGATGAGGAGATGGAGAACGATGAGATCGTTGTAACAGCCGGTGAACCTGTCACCGTTAGGTCAATTGAGGAGATTGCGGGTGTGATACCAGACGCAACAGTTGAAGAAGTGCTAAAAGCGTGTGAGCCGAAGAAGGGCGTGAGCGCATATCCACAACTATCTAAACTGGTTCGTGATATTATCGCGGATGGATGGAGTGCGAGCCAAGTTGTATTGCAGGTTCGTTTATTTTTAAACTATCAACAATTACCTCAGAACCTCTAACATAATAATTTTATTAGATGTACAATAAATTAATATTCAACGATGTTGTGACCGCAGAACAGAAGAACGATATTGTCCTAATCTTCTCCGAAATCGATAAACGTCTAGCTGATGGCTCTGACGAGCACTTACAGGTTCTTGATTTGGCACTTCGGATATCGGCGGTAATGTCTAGGTGAGATGATCTCAAGGCGGAAATAATCAAGACGAGGTTGTTGTGAACTTTAGCTTTATTACATGAATAAATGTGTGCTAGATGTCACAATCCCACTATGGTCATGCCTGCTTCCTAATTCACTACACAATTATATTCCGTTTGGATGTAGGCCAATGATAGAATAATCACGAATTCATGACCCGGGCACCATCATAGGCAGGCTCCAACACTTTCCAATCACAAGTGATTCCCTCTTCCTTGAACTTTGCCAGGATCTCATTTGCTATGTTCTCGAAGTTTTCGGTGGCTAGCGCCAAAATAGTAGGGCCAGCTCCTGAGAGACAAATCCCAAGGAGGCCCGGGTGGGACTGTGGGGTAACTGAGGCCAGAATTTCAGGTAGCCCGGGGATCTAAGAGTTTCAGTTTCTAAATAAAATAGTAATGCATGATTAAAAGAAGAGAAATATACCAGTCCTTTACGGTAAGGCTGATGTACCTTATCCTGCATGGCTTGGAAAATGAGCTCCGCATCGGGGGGAGACCTGGTCAACGCTGTGGTAAGTACCGCAAGCCTTTGCAGGTTGAAGATCTATTAATGTTCAGTACCTCGATCCCTAACTTTATGTATAATAGCCAACCAAGAAAGACGCTCACCAAATCTGCCCGACTATAGTTCGCTGGTAGCACACTTCGAGCTGTCGCAGTAGAAACCTCAAATTGTGGGATGATGGCAATAGCCTTGATCTCTCTCGCCCAACCGAATTTAATGTAGTGCCCAATCCCGAGCGGTGGCTCTGGGGGTCTCAACCCCGTATCTACACCACCAGCTGGTTCTGGTAGAACTTCTGCCAGCGGTATCTCTTTTCGCTCCATGTCCACAGGATCAAGTTCTTTTAGATAGCTGCCCACGAACCCACCATACATTGCCGCCATAACGTTGTCTGGATGACGCTCAATCATCAGGCAATAGTCCATCATCCTATCCTTACTGAGACCGAGTTTTCCAACCACATTGCCCAGCATCACACCTGCAACAACTGCAGCACCGGATGAGCCAAGGCCACGGCCAAGGGGAATGGGGTTAATAATGTGCACATGTGTTTCGCTCGGGAAAGCACGCATGGAGTGACACTTAAGTACATAGAGCGCAGTGCGGGTGATAAGATTATGCTCTGCGTTTAGTGGAACATGGTCGGCTCCTTCACCTTCGTATGTAATTTGGCAGTTGACAGGATGCGAAGAGGTTGCCGTGGCTTTAAAGGCGACTTGAAGCTTGAGCCAGATCGAGAGGGATAAACCCACTACGTCGAAACCGGGGCCTAAGGAAGATCAATTTTGGTATACTCTCCCATAGGAGTTTTCCCCGTAAAAAGAAAAGTATGGGAGAATTGTATTCATACCAATATTGGCTGATGAGCAAGGAACCTCTTTAAAAACATAGAACTTAACAAACAATTCTTGGTGTGCAATTAGGTGTGCAATTAGGTGTGCACTAGTCAGAGAAAACTCACCAATTGTAATCATATCTATGGAAATAAATGGATATTCCTCTAACCTTTGTCCTGTAACTGAAGATTTATGCCGTGATTCTCCGGACTGTTGGAGGGGTATATTGTATTGTTTATGTGTAGCGGAAGCTCCCGACTTTTTTTTTACAGCTTAGTCACTCGCCAATGTCAATGTGACCTTGGCAGGCTCGAATGACGATCAGGAACACTCGCATTTGTGCATCTACACCCAGCTAACAGGTGGAGGGGTGGGGTTGGCCCCGCAACGTCCTTCTTCCCCGCTAAGTCCTCAGTTTTTGAAATAAACCACCATATTTTGCGTTGCAACCACGTTACACACAGCCAAAAGTCTTTAGCACTTAAGCTTCATCATGTCTGAACACAACTCCACCCAAGAAATCTTTAAGATTCTCCTCCTCACACCTGGATTCCATCATCACCAACCAAGATGAAAACCACGCCATCTCACACTCTGCTTCCAACATCATCACCAACCCCAACACCGCCGAAGAAACGAGGACCGTTATCGCTTCTCCTCTGCGGTATCGCTCAAGAACACCAATACGATTGCCGGAGACTCGCCAGCCTTCCAAAGAAGACGGCAAAGAACTCGACGAAAAAGTTACGGCGATCGCCAACCGCCTCCACTCCATTTAACAAATAGAGATCATCAGTGATCTCTAACGCCTCGACAACCTCAAGGCCTAAAATCGCGCCAACCCCACCCCCGCAATCCTCCCTCCAACAAACCCCAAACTCGCCCGCCGAAAAACCCAAGCGAACACGGTTCGTCAAGAGCAGAAAATCACCGCGCCAAAGTGAGAAGGGACGCCCGTAACGGCATCCTCCCCCCCATTCTCCACCTCGACACCACCGCCCCTGAGACCTACGCCGCGAAAGCTGCCAAAGCCAAAGGGAAGGGCAAGAAGCTCAAGAAGAGAACCTGGACAAACTCCTGCCGCCAAACCCTCCCCACCGCCTAACGCCGCCTTCGCTCCAGAAACACCCAGGAGCCACTCCCACACCCCGAACGCCTGGCAGGAGAAATCCCATCCATCCTCGCCAAGGCCCTAGAAAAGAGCGGCTTTGCCGCCCCCTACACCTCACTCTCCGCCTCCGTCAACCCCAAAGCGCTCAGATCCATCGTCGCCCACACCTCTGTCCCATCCTCCTTCTACAACCCCTTCTTCGAAACCTTCACCGCCCTCATCAACGAAAGAATCGCCACCCCCACCAACCCCCCTAAAACCCTTCCGCCCGCCCCCACCGACGTCGACGCTACATCCACGGCATCCCTCTACAACTTTGTAAACAAGGAAGTTCTCGACAAGCGACTTCCCGAAGAAGTCAGATTCGCCGTCATCATCACCCCTCAGCCACCCGGTTCCTAATAGCGACGACACTTCAAGAACTCCAAAAACCTCCACTGTGGTGATTACGGTCACCGCCGGAGAAGCCGCCATCATTGGCACCACCATCGACTCTTCTCCGCCCACGCCGAAGTCATGTGGTCAGCCACCCTCACCCAACGCCAGAACTGCCAGAAATTCGCCACGCACAACAAGGCTGCAAGAACAAAGAACCCACCTGTTAAGCCCCCACAACAAGGCCGCCCACAGATGCCCCTCCACCAACTGCCCCGGCTCATCCAAACCAACCCCCAACTGCTGCCCAGTCTCCCCCGCCAAATGCAGCAACTGCAACGGCCCCCACCCCGCCTCAGATCCCGCCTGCCCCGCCCGCCCAAAGAAATCCGACACAGCGAGCCCCAGCCCTTGAACGCCTCTACGACATCACCATGACCTCCACCCACTTCGTCCCGCTTAAATGCAGAACAACAACCGCATTAAAACCCGCCTAGTCTACGCATCATCCAACACAACTGCGCTGGGAGCAACCCTGTGTTCATCACTCTCTTTTCACTCCACATGGTCCAGACCGCTCACATTATCGCGATCCAACAACCGCCCCTCTCCAACAACAAGCCCCTACAAGCCCCCTCCTTCACCCTCTACTCCCCCTCCCCCTCTACACCCAATGACAAAATCTCTGCCTGTCTTTACATCTCCAACACACTCCTTGAGAAAAACTCAGCCTCCCCCATCCCCTCCATAAGAGGCGATATGATCTCGGCCAATATTTTCTTTAGAACCTCCCCCTCATCCTTCACCGCACTCCACATAACGAACGTATATAACCGCCAACTCTCAAACACATCCCGGTCGATAGACCCCCGGGACATCTTCACCCCCTCCCACGACCCCTCTATCGTCCTGGGAGATTTCAACATCCACGGCCCTCAAGCAGACCCCCTCCGCTCTTTCTCATTTCTAACTCTCCTCTCCCAACCCTACTTCTCCACCGCCACCACCAACGCCTTCCTCCTCATCAACAACCCAGGCGTTTACACCAGGCTCTCACCCTCCCAGTCTCACCGCCACGGAGTCATCGACCTCGCCAACCCCAGAGCCCTCCATCCAAGAATGGCCTCTCTCACGACACTGGCTCCGATCACAGAGCCCTGCCATCTCCTGGCCGCCCCCGCCCGACCTCACCCTCACCACCCCTCTAACTGGTTCACACAGACTGGGGAGCATTAGCCCTCCTCAGAGACTCCACATCCCCGCCCCCACTACCAACATCGACCAATGGTTCGGAACTCGAGCCTCACCAACCTCCTCTCATCCCACACCCTCCAAAACGATCTGCAAATGGTCGGCCATGGTGGAACCCAAACCTCTCACAACTTAGAACCATCTTCCACTCCGCCCAACGCACTGCAGAAAGGGCAAGAAAGCTCCTTCGGCAAGCGCAATAAAAACGCCTACTTCAACGCAATCAAACGAAATTAAACAAAACCACTGGAACAACTTCGGCCCAACGCTACAACTAAGCGACGATGGAAACTCAAAAGTCCACCACCAGGATCAAGACCGGATCCCCACCTCCCCAACTCCCCACCCCCACGCCTCAACACAAACCCTAACGCCTTTCTTCCCCACCAAGACATCCTCCCCCCATCCGCTACAACGACGTCCCCATCATCACAACCGAGGAAATCCACACCGTCCTCAAGACCACCACCAGTAACCTTTCCGCCCCCAGGCCCCGATGGCATCCCCTATTCCAGATGGAAAGCGGTCCACAAGCGCCAACCCTCTCATCCTCTCAGCCTCCTAAACCCCCTCCTCAAACACGGCTACCACCCTCACTCTCAAGCGAATGGTGTCATCCTAGCCAAGCCCAACAAGCCTGACTACTCCTCCCTCCTCATATCGCATCATTGTCCTTCTCCAGACCATCTCAAAGATCCTAGAAGATAGTAACCCTCCGCCGCCTCAATCGCCAGGAACACTGGCCTAATACACCCCCATCAATGCGGCTCAAGAGCCGGACTTCCACCTCCGACGCTGCCACCACCCTCCTCCACGAGACGCCACATGCAATTAGCCGGCCTTAAAGTCTCCACCCTCCTTGATGTCAAGGGGGGATTCGACCACGTCCTTAAACAGGCACTCGCCCCTACCCTCACGTCAGGACACGTCCCACCCTACATAGTGAACTGGATCCTGTCTTTCCTCTCAGACCGCCACATTACCCTCCTCTTCAAAGGATCCCCCAAGATCCCCACACCTGCATAAGTCTGGGGTCCCCCATCTCCCCCCTCCTCTTTCTTATCTACGTCAACTTCCTCCACCTCCACGACCCCTCTCCCGGCATCACCCTCTCCTACGTGGACGACTTCGCGATCACAATCGCATCCCAGTCCTACGAGGAGAACATAACCTCCCTCACCTCCCACTACAACCGCCTCACCCACTCAGCCTCCCCCAAAAACATCAGCTTTTCAGTCGCAAAGACTGAACTCATCCACTGGAGGACTCCCAGAGACAGGAGCCCCCCCTGCCACCTCACCATCACCCTGGAAGGCCACACCTTCACACCCTCCCATAAGGTCAAATGGATTGGCTTCTGGCTCACCCAAGCCTTCGATCCTAACACCCACTTCTCCCACCGCCTCGCCGCCGCTGCCGCCTCATCCAACGCTTCTCAGCCGGCAAGGGCCTCCGCGAACTGCCTCCGCCACCACTGCAATCCGCCCCATGCTACGCACGACGCCACCGCCTTTCCTCCGCCTCAAGGCCCTCACAAAATTCTGAACTGGTATTACGCCACAGGATGCTTCAGGCCACCAACCCAAGAGCCTCTACATCGGCCCCCCTCGACCTATACCTCACCTTCCTAAAGTCCAAGATGCCATCCGTGATACTCTTAGCCTTTCTCCCTCAACAACCTGGCCAGGAAGATCCCCTCGGAACTTCCCAACCTCATCCACTACGCGCTCCCACTCACACGCCTCCCTCTTAAAAGGGCGCCCCAACCACCCCCGCAGATGGGACTCCAACGCCGTAAAAGGCGTCGCCCCCCTCCCCATCGAAAAACTCGCTGCCCTCATACGCCTCATCGGCGAAGGCCACCCAAAGGACAGACTAGCCATTAGAGCTAAGAACTCTCATCTCACACTGGGAGGCAGCCTACCCCCACCCCCTACTATAACTTCACCCCCACTCTGCAACTCCCTATCTTCACCTCCCTCCACAAATTCACTGCCTCCAGGATTCACCAAATCAGGACAGCCAAGCTACCTGAAGGCGCACAAATCCTGGATCAACATCGACTCGACTCATGCCCACGATGGACAGTGAGCCGAAACCACGAACCACGCCTATCCTCACATGCGCAAGCCCAGGAGAGATTCCTCTTCTTCCACCGATCACCTCACTACAAGAGGTTTGGGACAGCCTCCCACTCACCCTAGCCTCGCAAAGATATATTACCGCTACTGCGACCAACTACTCCAAAGACCACACCCACCCTCCCCACTACTCTCAGGATCGGACCTTTCCACCTCACCTCCCTCTCCCACCAACTCCTAAACCGCCCCCAAGGCACTCCACACCACCAAAGCCCTAGCATTAGGCAAGGCAGCTCACAGGAACCCGCATGGAGGAAGGTTAGCCACCGGCGGTCTCCTGTAAACACTCGCGTTTTTCACTTCGTCTCTGCTCAACCGATTCTCTCATTTGTCTCCCTATTGTTTTTCCTTCCTTTCTGTGCTTTCTTCTTCCGTGTTTTTAGGGGACGCCAGTTTGTACTACGATAGGGGTTAGGTCTTTTATGCCATAGTCTTCGACTGCACGCAACATTTGTACCTAGAAATGAAATGAAATGAGTTAAAAAAAAAAAAAAAAAAAAAGGGGTTGGCCCCGCAAGGTTGTAAGAATAGTAATCACTACTCTATGTAAAACCATAGACTGAGTGCTCTTTCCATGCCAAGTCCTACAGTCTCCGGCATCATTATTGCAAAAACTACTTATTGGTCTATGCTCGCAGTAAAACCTTTTAAGGGCCAATGGGACTATGGGATCACAGAAAACCACATTGTAATATGTAATCCTATTTCGCTCGTCGCAGCAAGAATGGAGCCCGGCGGCATGGTTATGTTCCGGAAATCTAGCTAAAACAGGTCACAGAAAATGACCTCGCAGCAAGAGGTTCACGGGGTGAGGGTTAGGTTTACTGCCGAGTAAAGCCGGCTGGTAAATACATGTATTTGGACCCAGAAGCCAGTGTGAAAGTTATCCCCTGGCCTGGGCTCCTTGGCCGTTGCACTTTCCTTCAGGGCAACAACCCCACCAAATTTGGGGGGTCCCGAGTATGCAAATTTCACCAGGCCAGGGAATACTGCAACACTCTTAATTCACAGCCTAAAGGTATCCAACGAACCACACACTCTCTACTAGCGATGCTTAAACCTCAAAGTATAATGTGCTGCAATCAATGTAGAAATTCCACCAATCCCCATGCAAACTGCAATAGCATTAACACCAACCTTTGGAGGCCCGACATCCCCCTCCGAGAATTCGGGACTGAGTCCCGGCTCCAATATTGAAAACACAACAAAGGATATAAAGGAGCCAACAAATTGTGGCAAACATGCAAACACATTTAGAATTCCGAGACTACTACCGTCAGCCAAATTCTCTGAGAAATAAAGATAAATATAACCTACTAAACTCCTACAAGTTCGTCGGAACCAGTTTCTAGATGTACCATGGCTAGGGTAGTATCCCTAGAGATAGGGTTCCCTGTCACTTCATCCATCTCTATGTCTTCGACATATTCGGGGTTTTGTTGATCTAGAGGGCCATATGCACCACTCAATCTCCGGGGACGATAACCATTGATATGCCCACATATATTGAGCCGATTAATCTCTTCTCCAGTAATACTAAACGGGGCCTTTCGCTCTTTTAGACATAAAATACAAAAGCGACATGCAGGATGAGACAGCTTACCCAAGTCATTAGAGACCAGGCCCTATATTTAAGTCAGCAATGGTCGTAAAACTATCAGCTAGAGATAATATACTCACACTCCGCTAAGGGCAACACAGAGCATCGCCCAATTCACAGTCGACACAAACAAAGTCATAAGCATTAATGACGCATACATGACGTGCCCAACAATCCATGCAGTTGCTAAGCTTGGCCTGAAAAAATCTGCCAGTGAGCCATTCCCTGGGTGTTTTTGATGAAGCTCGTCAGATTCTGGGGATGTCACTACCCAGGGCAAGATGATCGATGAGAGTAAAGATACAACGGAGAATATAACCAACGCCATACTACCAACTCGTGCAATATCTCCGACAACATCCGTAGACGACTGCAAACTCTCTTGGGCATCCATATCATAACGCTTGAGAACCTCACCCACGAATGTTGTGCTATAAACCATGAATGGAAACCACCCTTAAGATCGGTTAGAAATGCGATTGTCGATAAACTCAATTCCACTTACCTATCCACGCCCAAAACAATACTACACACATATCCCAGATACCTTTCGGAAGATGCCATGAAGTTCTCCATATCAAGGCAAATACTTGAATCGCGGATGATTTCTCATCAGAACTTCTAAAGTGTAATATTAGCCAAAATCCGAAGTGCAAGTTAGCTAGAAACCTCACCGTCTTGCCAAAAGGACTTTCTCATCTACGCAAAAACAGGTGACAAGAATGCAGAATAACAACCAGAATGCGGCAAGGACCATTAATTGTTTAAATTGACTGTCTCCTAGAGAAGTACCAAATATTCCCTTAAGGTCTACAGTACCGCTGCAAGATTATGATTATTTTAAATTGTCTTGTTCGCTATTCATTATACAATTCAGGAAACTTACGCAAAGTAACCAGCAATATTCCCCACTGCTATCATCCTACTAGCTTCAGATCATGAGTAAACTGGAGATATAAAGTAACGAACTCAAGGACTTACCCCAGGCGCTCCCATGTTGTTGTTGAGGAATTGGGAGAGTATCAACAATGAGTGCTCTACAGCATGCTTGCACTTTGAATTAAATTGTCATAGTTAGTGGACTTCACTTTTTCAAACTAATACCATCATTACTAACCGGCATTTACAGCAAAATCAACCAAGGCTAGTGCCATAATTGCAATAATAATAACGATGGTATTGGCCTTTGGAATCAGTCAGTATCACAAGCCTTACAACATCAGAGTAAATGGAACCGACCGCATCACTTTCTCCAAAGAAAAAGGTGCTGATCTCTTTCGTCCAGCCCAAGACTAGCAGTGCAATCGCGACCACAGCACTCCCGATGACCATAAACGGCCGTCTTCTTCCTATACACACATTAAATCGGAATTCGAATAGATATA
Organism: Morchella sp. 2018-W16; assembly: GCA_024713755.1. NCBI lineage: Eukaryota > Fungi > Ascomycota > Pezizomycetes > Pezizales > Morchellaceae > Morchella > Morchella sp. 2018-W16. The sequence goes on along the minus strand of JAMGYY010000012.1, from coordinate 1,007,255 downwards.
AGCTCAAATAGTGACAGTACCCCACCGTAATCGTGACCTATCCGCAATAGCACCAACCACGGGCTGTGTGAGCCCAGCCATAGGCCCCACAACCCAAACCAGGCTCATGAGAGATTTGGTCAGACCGAGTGATAAAAGGTAAGGGGCACAATCTATAGAGCACAGATTGAGTCAGCAATCGAGTCATATAAACAAATGACGACAATACGAGAAAACTTTGTAACATAGTTCACGAACTACAGCTCTTAAATAACCAGCTTTGAGTAGAGTATATCACTAGCTACCCTTATTGGCCAACCAAGACTGTGTGAACTGGTAACTCAAGAATAACCTCCGAGGGTGTAAAACTAACATGACATTTCCACACTCCATACTAATTGGACACCAGTCAGGCTTTAGACTATTAGTATAATCTCCCATTTGATCCAAGGCTGTATTTACGGATGCAGTCACCAACCATATCGTCAAGAATATCATCCGCACCGAGTTGGTGGGACCTTTGATGGCTGGAACACCACCCCATGTAGCTGCCATCAAAAGTGCAAACCTTAGGCCTTAGGGGTTTGGTTCAGTGGCTTAAGTGGTAAGTCGATTGCTGATTGGGCCCACAGGTAGAATGCCTAAAAATATGTAGGTAGATACAAGTATTAAAAGAGTCGATACGGGCAGAGAGCAACAACTTGAAAGCGAATGGGGGTGATAAAATCTATTGTGGCTCGTTGACAACCCTTGAGAGACGTCAACATTAATGTGCGCTGTGCTTTTCTTTCCATGCACTGAATCTACAGAAGGGTAACCTGGGTCGGGTAACCACGCACACTACGTCATTATATAAATTGGCCAAGGATTATTTGGGTGCATCTCATTTCAGCAAGGACAGATCTTTTAAGCACCTTATGAAGAAAGAGGGAAATTGGCGGAAAGACAAAAATTCGAACGAACAGCGAAAAAACCGAAACCCGCAAGAGATATTTGTAACAAGTGAAAGGGAATTCAAAACAACCACCAACACGTCCAAAAAGCCCCACAAAGTCTTGCGAAGTAGACTGCTGGACTATTGCAAGAAAATTTTATATCGTATCACATAGTACAATGATCGTATCAAAGTCTATAGTTTGTTGGGAACTGTGCTCTGAACAGGCCATTGATAACCCGCCAGGTCGTTGAACTTGTACCCATAAGAGGCAGTGAAGTCGTCCAACACAGCTGGGCCACGAGATCCTATATCATATTAGACTAGACAATCATCACACGGAACTTGGGTTGCGAACTTACCATACGGGTATTCCATAGGAATAATCTCCTTGTTCTCATCAAGATAGTGCAATAGAGGGGTGAAAATCCTCCAACTCGCGTCCAGCTCATCATCACGGACAAAGTTGGAGTGGTCACCCTTCAATGCGTCCAGGATCAAAGCTTCATAGGCCTCTGGAATCTTGAGATCGCTGAAACGACGTCGATAGGTAAGATCTAGCTCAGTCACAGCCGTCTGCATACTAAGCCCTGGAAGCTTCGAGTTCATTTTGATGTACACACTTTCGTTAGGCTGGACGCGGATGACGAGCTCGTTACGAGGGATGTCCTTGAAGATTCCACTTGTAACATCCTTGAACTGAATTCTGATTTCGGTCTTCTGCTCATTTAAAGCTTTTCAAGACAAAATGTAAGTACTTCATAGTTAAGTTTTATATGATGGGTCTTACCCTTTCCTGCCTTTAGAATAAATGGCACGCCATCCCATCGTTCATTCTTGATGTAAACAGCGAGTGCACAGAACGTGGGGCACCTGCTGTCCTTAGGGACAGTATCATCATCCAAGTATCCAGGCTTGCTGCCGTCAAGCGACTTCCCATATTGCCCGATAATGACGTTCTTGGGCTCGATAGCTGGGATTCCTCTCAATACGCGAACCTAAGTCATGTTAACAACGGTTTCCAATAAGAGTTAAATATTCATCTCACCTTCTCATCACGGATGTCTTCCGCCGAAAACGAAATCGGGCGTTCCATTCCGATGATAGTCAATACCTGAAGCAAATCTAATTCCTTATCAGCTCTTCAAGTCTTGAATGGGCTGCATTTTATGATAACTAACGGTTTTGCATAACATCGCGGATAATGCCGAAATCGTCGAAATAACCTCCACGGCCTTCTGTTCCAAAAGGTTCCTTGAATGTAATCTGTACATATGTTAGAAAAGGGATCCCGGGTGATCAATTGACAATTATATTTACGCTACTTACTTGAACGTTATCGATGTGATTCCTGTTCCAGGTTGCACCAAAAAATTCGTTTCCAAATCTGAGGATAAGTAGGTTCTTGACCATCTCTTTTCCAAGATAATGGTCGATACGGAAAATTTCTTCTTCCTTCCAGTCCGGTTCAAGTGCTTTTTGAAGTTCTCTGGAGCTCTGGAGGTCCTTACCGAATGGTTTTTCGACCTACTCCGAGAATAAGCAGCCATGCCTATTATTCATTTTAACCTTATTGCTTAAACTTACAATCAAACGCGCAATTCCCTTCTGAGGGTAACAGTTCTTCTTCAGATGCTGTGAGACTGTCGTGAAAACAGATGGCGGGAGTGCCATATAAAAGATGCGATGATTTTCTGGTCGGCCCTTCTCAAGTTCGTCTAAGTGCTCACGAAGTCTAATAAAAGATTCGTCCTGGTCGTATTGTCCAGACACATAGGAACACTTTTTCAAAAACTCCTCGAGTTGTTCTTCCATCTCCTTGATAGGTGTCTTAATGTAAGACTTCACCCTACTGAGATACTCTTTCCCATCCATCTTCGTTCGCGCATATCCAACGATGTTGCAATCTTTAGGAAGAAATTTGTTTCTATGCTGTTTGACTAGTCAACTAGCTATCTTCGATGATTGAAATCTCGGAGACCACTAACCAGTCCAAACAAAGCCGGAAACTACACAAATCGTTAGTTATGATTAAACCTTTGCAATCATAAGAAACAGATACGCACAGTTTTCTTCTTCGCTAAATCACCAGAAGCACCGAGAACGATAATAGTTGTGTTCTCTTTAAGCTCCACCGTGCTGCAATCGCTTATCAGCATCAAATACTAGAAACTACCCCGCCCCCATCGTTGCAATAGCAGCCATATTGATATCAAGGCTTCCTCAAACTCAATTCTGTCCCTCTGTCGAAAAAAAAAAATTGAAGGATTTGGGGGGGGAGGGTGTAGGGCGGGAAGGCGGCGAGGTTAAGGATAGAGGTAGATAGGCAGTGGGAGAACAAACCCAGCATTGGCAGCAACATCTGGCTGGATGATGGTGTCGGTCATCTTTCTCGAGCGTTGAGGTTTTCAGAGAGATTTCTTTTTAAAAATTCAACGATAATAAATGGTAATGGTAGAAGACTTTATTGAAAGAGCGGGAGGAAGAATTCAATGGTGGTGGCGGAGTGGGGAGAAGAGGGGTTGATGGAGTGAGTTTCGCTCGGTGGGTCAAACTAAAATACTCCCGGGCTCTACATACGTCGTTGCTCTCCCCGCTGGCCTTCCCGATATCTCTGGCCTTCATAAAACCACCGCTGCAAACAGTTATTATGGGGTTCGTGCGTCATGTGTTCTACTCTCAACCATGGTTACAGATATTTGAATCAAATACTTGACCAATCACCACTACACTCCTAGTGTTGTTTCTCAAATAATGCGAAGTATTCCACAAGGTTACGAACAGAGCTAGAAACCTCCAACACAACTTACTTGAGCCATACCCACAGAGTTACGCAAGTGTTTCGATAATATTTTATTGTTTGGCGTAGATGTTTATATTATTGGCACACCCTTTAATATCCCATAAGCCTATGACACACCACAAGAACATCCGGTCGCCTCGCCGGGCCAGATTACATATCTGCAGATACTACTGCACTGATGTTCCTGGAACTTGTCGTAGATTTTCTTCAATGTACCTCCGGTGCTTCCGTAGGTTCCTACCCGCATATCAGTACGCTGAACTAGGACAGTCTAATGGCCGTAACTGCTTTTAGTATGCACATACACACCCGCATGGTAGACCGTGGGGGAACTGGGAAAAGAGCCTAAATCCTTTCCCACCCTCAGGAATAACTGGTTTTGGCATCATCACAACACTAATCCACGACTCTGAAAATTTTATTTGTCTTCTTTCCCTGCAGTTAGATCTGCGGGCCAACAATACTCTACGGATTTAGATGTTCTACATATGTATATAGATGCCTATATATTGTCCCTCCAATTTTGAATACATCCATTCAGCAATTACTAGTGCTTGTTTGCGGTGATAAATAGGCCAAGTCAACCAGTAACTGTTTTCTATATTTTTTTTCTTTTTTTTTCCAAAAACAAATGTCAAAAGGTCAACCAGTACACTTCTCCTCGGAGTTTATCTCCCCCTATTCCCGAGACGGGATTCTGCTGCCCGAAAATACACTTCCAAGAAATTTAAGAGTCTGCTATTTAAACAAGTACAGGCGTTCACTGCCTGAAGGCTGATCCTGCTTGGTGGTGTCCTGCATTATAATTAAGCTTAGCATCGCCAAAGTAAACTCTATTATTACATGCAGCCTACAACCCTTATCCGCCATTACAGAGGGACCATCGTCACTTCGTGAACGGTATTTCTAAACACGGCTAATATTAGATGCATACACAGAAAACTACTTTTTTGTATAGAAATAGTGGAAGCCATCCCGTGGATATTCTGAAGGAGACAAATGCGGTTTGAACCCTTACAGATGGAGTTTTGTAAAAAGCAATTTACTGTTAAAGAAATCTTTTGTAGACACTCTCGGGGGGTGTCTATAGCCGCATATTGCTTTTTCCTGTAGCATACTCCAGTTGCGAAAAATGACTTTCGGGCAAACCCATCAACGTCCATCTACTACCTCAATAACCTATTATAGTGATGGATTTTCAGGTACAGTTGGACGAGTTCCACTATTCCTACTTGCAAAACGAAGAGGATAATGAGTTAATCGAGATTCTCTCCACTGTGAGTCTTGCTTTAGAACAGAACCGACGCAAGCGTCTACAAAGAAAAATGCGCCGAGCATACATTACACGACCCTCGCTACCTCCAACACCTAAACACTCAACAGCATGGTATTATCTTCGTCAAAGTCGTAACAATAAAGCCTATATCGTTACAATGGGCATAAATGTCTCTACATTTGATCTTATTTTAGAGAAAGGATTTCATCAAAAGTGGGAAAATACACCAATACCACGCCGAGATACCAATCATAACGGTTATACTGTTCCTAGAAATAGTCAACGGTCTCTTGACTCAGCCGGGGCTTTAGGCCTAATACTCTATTTCCTCAACTCAACTATGAAGGAAATCAATCTTCAGAAGTTGTTTGCAATAGTTCCATCTGTTTGTTCACGATACATACGTTTTGCTGCTCAATTGCTTCATGATACTCTTATGTCAATACCAGAGGGAGAGATTTCGTGGCCAGATGAAACACAGATGCAGGAATGGACTGTTTGGGTACAGCGACGCTATCCCTTAGTAAAACACTGCTTTGGGTTTGTAGATGGCATTCATATACCTCTTGAATATAATGGAAATCATGCCGTTCAAAATGCTTATTATAATAAATGATGTGCATCGCATTTCACCTCTAATGTATTTGTATTTGGAGCCTATGGTAGTATCATTTTCTGTGTTCTTAACACACTAGGATCCTGACATGATTCCGTTGTTGTTTATACACTATACCGACGATTGGAACATAATACCCCAAATCCCTTTTTCATAATCACAGATACAGCTTTTCCTACCGTACAACGGCTTGCCCCAAAAATCAAACAGCTAAATTAAAGATTCATTTAGAAACTGCATCAGCAAGATTTTTTAGGTCTCAGGAGATTACAGGGGTCTCAGGAGACTCAGGAGACTGTCAGGAGACTCAGGAGACTCCAGTCATAAATGGTAAAGTTTGCTGATGTGGCCGAGTAGTCCAAGTCAACGGTCTGATTTGATAAAATTTAATTCTCAAATCACTTCTGTACGGCAGGCAGCAGAATGGGGTATGCGGCGTTTACAAGGCTCATTTGGAAGGATAAAGGTTCCAATGCCAGCTGATGACATCAGCAAGACTTCATTTGTCTCCTGAAGTCTCCTGAGCCTCAGGAGATTCAAAAAATATCCGGGACTCTCAGGAGACTCTCAGGAGACCCAGGAGACTGTTAGGAGGCTCCAGTCACAAATGGTAGTTTGCTGATGGATTTACCATAGAGGCGTTTATTGCTCAATCTTGTATGTAGATTACATCAAGTAAGAACAAGGATCGTGGGAAGAAATCAAATCCGAACAGTATATGAACCTATATAGCAACAACAAGGCCTGTATGGGTTACAGGACTTTGAATTGATGTTATTTGAAAATATTAGAAAAAATGACAAAATTGCACGCTACTATAGTCTGCAGATAAAATAGATAGATTACTCTTGATTGATATTATTGTTTTGTTCAAGTATGCGTTTAGTTAATTCTATTATCATTAATCTTGTTTCTAACCTTTGATTTTCTCTTTCCAAAATTCAAAACTTTTCTTCCGCAACTTGTAACTTCCCTTCTAGTTCTCTAATCCGCATACATAGATATACTTGAAAATTAAAGTCAGAATCACGAGCTGCACGGTTCTCTGAGTCCAAAGCATTGGCTAAAGGAGTTTGAATATTCCAGTTTGAGCTGCAGGTAGAGTTGGTATTGCTATGTATATGAGAAGCAGGATTGATAGCAATTTGAAGCACCACTAGAACCAGTATGTAAACGCTTTCTAGGTATAGAGGAATTTTCTCCGGAAGTGCCGAGTTGACTACTTGTAGTTGATGTACTGAAACGATTAGGTTGCTTTGGAGGAAACATATTTCCCATGCTCGATAAAGACTGAACTACATTCAACTTATTTTGAATTTGCATTTCCGTATCAAAGCTGGATGGTATTTGCGGGATTGACTCAAACAAACTTGTAGGTGGGGCTGGATAAGTTAGATTGTGTTCTTCCTAAACCTAATAAATGGAGAGCATACTACTCAGGAATGTAAAATCATCTCCACCGCTTCCCTCCTGCAAGCAAGCAAACCTCTGATTAACATTGGAACTGTAGGTAACTTGTGAAAAACAGACTGGTTGTGAAGAATCAACTGATTGAGAAGCAGTCATTCCAACATCAACAATAGACTCCCTATCACTCTCCTCACCTTATACTGCCGAACCTACTACATCAATATCAATTAAACCGGCATCATCAATTGTCTCCATAGCAACCTCATTCATTATACTCCTATTGAGTCTCTTCACTCTCCTAATATGATCAGGAGAAGTGGGATCTCCATCAGCAAGATTTTACAAGTCTCAGGAGGTTACAGGGGTCTCAGGAGACTCAGGAGACTCCAGCTACAAATAGTAAAGCTTGCTGATGTCCAGTCGGTTTCCTATTATTCAACATCTTATGCCATTGATGACATAGACTTTCCTTATCCCTATCATTCCTTTCATGCACTGCCGCATAATTGCTATTATGGGCAAGAACAACTTCATCCCAATCTTCTCCCCCAATTGGTCCCTTGGATTCCAGTATCTGAATTAATTGAATGAAATCGTCTGAAGTGAAATTTTGAACGCCCCGCTTGCGTCCTCCTTTGTTAGCTTTCCTAACAGTTTTGCTAGCAGATTCAGGCATAACTAACAACTCTGCATAGTAAAGTCAGAATCAAATTATCTCTTATATTGGCAAAAGATACTATTGTCAAAGACATACATGCCGAAGTACAGCCAGTTACGGAAAGAAAGCCTCCAGATTGTAGTGGAGGGCAGATGTAGGAGTTTAATCTGTTCCGTATAACAATTGAGCCCGCTCGCGTAATGATGGAGCCCACTCCCATAATGATGGAGTTCGATAGTATAATGATGGAGTCTAGCCTTAAAAATAGGATTGGACTGGCTGAAACCTCACTCTGTGTAATGACAAGATAGATAGGAAAAAGTGGATAGAGAAAGGTGAGTGGCAATGTACATACCTGATGCAACGATGATAATGAGCTACAATTTCGCAGCTATTGGCCACCATGCCTAAAGTTGAAGGTGCGTGTGATCCATATAGATCGAATTGAATCAGGTAGGGCTATGGAGTAGCTGGGGAGGGGGGAGGTGGGAGGGGGGAGGGATGGGAAAAACTAACCTGAATACTAGTCTCATTCCCAGACCTAATCGGTATTTATTTATGATAAATAAAACCAGGGTATGCCAGCTTGCGACCGCAAACTATTAACGTTGAATTATAAAATGAATATTAAAACTATTTGATAGAAAGAACTCCTCTCAACTTACCACTCCCCGTTTCCACCCCCTCCCCGTTTTCATCTCTCCCTATTTCCACACCCCTTCACCCCTCCACCCTCCACCCTCCACCCCTCCACCCCCTCCACCCCCCCTCCACCCCCCTCCCCTCCCTCCATTTCTCTTCACCTCCCTGGCCCCTTCCAACTCGATATCTCCCCCCCCACTCTAGTTTTTCCCACCTGCCACTCCCTCTGCCTCTGCTACCCCCGCTGCAGTTACCTCATATCCACGTCTAACTCTTCATTAGCAAGCTTTACCATTTGTGACTGGAGTCTCCTGAGTCTCCTGACAGTCTCCTGAGTCTCCTGAGACCCCTGTAATCTCCTGAGACTTGTAAAATCTTTCTGATGTTACAGGAGTTTCAGTAGACTCAGGAGACTGTCAGGAGACTCAGAAGACTCCAGTCACAAATGGTAAAGCTTGCTGATGTTCTTCTACCTATTCTATCTACTATTCCACTGTTTTCCACCACATCAGCAAGACTTCATTTGTCTCCTGAAGTCTCCTGAGCCTCAGGAGATTCAAAAAATATCCGGGACTCTCAGGAGACTCTCAGGAGACCCAGGAGACTGATGGGAGGCTCCAGTCACAAATATCATGGCGTACCATGAGCTACTGCGGAGGAGAGGATATTGTGGAATCGGGTCTCGGGTCTAGGATTTCTCTTTGGTGTTCTATGGGTTTCCGTTACACGGGTTATGAGTCATCCCTGGACAGGGGTTAGGAGTTGTATATATAGTCGGCTATGAACCTTCCCTTTGTCTTTTCTCTTCTTTCCTTTCCTACGCAACCTTCCTGTTATCAACTCTACGTTTCTAGTTTCCTTAGGAATTACTTGTTCTCGTCTCTCAGAATATAATACGTCATCACTTTTAGTCATCCTCGCCTTAGTACTACCTCGTCCTCGCTTAACCATAGTCTTAGTCCATGACCGCCGTAAGTGTCATCTATTGGTATCTTCGTCTCCATCACTTCGTTCGCACTGCCATCTGGACTCTCTGTCCTACAACCCTGCTCCTCGGTTAGGGTATCTCGTTGTTCCGCTTCGTCCTCGCCTCGTCCCGTCTCGTCTTCGCCTCGGTTGTGAACCTTGGCTAGTTTAGATATCGTCTTCGCTTCGCTCCGTAACAACAAATGGTAGTTTGCTGATGCAATTCTATCTCTTCCAACCTCTACCCTTCATACACTCTCAACCCTCATTTCCACTACCCTCTCATCCTGCAACATCCTGCACCATCCTGCACCGTCCTGCACTATCCTGCACCATCCTCCTCTGAATCGTTCTCCACTGCCCTCTATTACCCTCCACCGCCCTCCATCACTACCAAACTCTCCACCATCTACATCTCCTTCCGTATTCCAATACCCTCTACTGCCCTCAAATATTCTCCAACCCAAATGCTAATTGATTAAATTTATTTGGTTGTGTACTTTATTGAATTTTATGTACACCGTAACTTCAGAGTTTCATCGCTTAGTGATTTTGGTGAAGTAGGTTGGTTGCGATAGAGGAACCAGTCAGGATCAAGGGTACTAGCTCCTAACCAATCAAAAACACAAGCATTTAGAAAATCGTTAATTTAGTACATAGTAGATATATGTAGTTATGTATAATGCAATTACTTACACCTAGTGAACAAATTATCTATACTCTTACTATTTTCTACTTTGATACCTATTCAGTAGCAACAGTCTCAGGTAGCTTCCTGAAACAACCACTTTACTAGAACATTTAGTCAATTATTGAGTTAGTAGTAGTTCAGAGGTTAGCTGACGAGTACCTCAGAATACCAGCGAGCCTCTGCGTTATCTATTGGTATGGACCCAGAAATCTTTAATACAATTAAGAAATCAAATAAAAGAAATCTACATAGGTTTGAGTAGGGTCGTTTCCATAGCCACTGATAACCTAATGGGTTCAGTGGTAACTTCAACAAGGAAAGCTATATAGGCCCTATAGGCTTATAGCAATATATCAACAGAAAGGGAACACCTATAGAACCTACTAAATAAGGCTAGAATGTATTTTTACGGATCTATCTAAACTTATAGGTGCCTTCCTAAGTCGGCTGTAGTTTTATAGCCTAATATGTGGAGTTGAGGTTTTACACCAGAATAAACGCATTTTGGACCTTGAAAATAACTTCCATAGGATAAAAGCACAGGCATGCTAGCTATGGATACCAGTGGGTATATGAGTAGTGCATCTGTATAGTCTTTCACCCTGAAATATCTATATTCGACCGTGGATTGTCCAATATAGATTTTGAGACAAAACCTTCCAACACATTAGCAAGCTTTACCATTTGAGACTGGAGTCTCCTGAGTCTCCTGACAGTCTCCTGAGTCTCCTGAGACCCCTGTAATCTCCTGAGACTTGTAAAATCTTGCTGATGCATTTTGAAGCGCATTCCATCTATTTAGCCGTTCCCCCTACTTCTTACATCAGTAAAAAATAGGTTTTGCCAGAACGAATCATGTCTCCCAAGACACATAATACCCAAAATCGTCGTCTGGATGCGTCGGGTGGCGCCTTGTGCCTCCAAAAAGTGACAGGTCACATTTGGCTCATCTAAGCTCGTTATCACGGCGTACCACGGATTACTGCGGAGAAAAGGATATTGTGGAATGGGCTCTCAGGTTCGGAATTTCTTTTGGGTTTCTATGGATTTCCGTTACACGGGTTATGAGTCATCCCTGGGCAGGGATTGGGAACTGTATATATAGTCGGCTACGAACCTTTCCTTTGTCTCTTTCTCTTCTTTCCTTTCCTCATAACCTTCCTGTTATCAACTCTACGCTTTAGTTTCTTTAGTTACCTGTTTCTCAGTTCTTGTCTCTTGGAATATAATACGTCATCACTATTAGCAGTCCTCTACTGGTATTCGCTTCACATCACTTCGTCCAGCAGCCATCTCAGCCTTCGTCCCACAACCCTGCTTCCTCTGTTTACCTCGCTTTCGCCCTCGTTTTCGCTGTCTCGTGAACCTTGGCTAGTTTAGTTATAGTCTCCGCCACCAGAACACTAAGGTCAAGGCCCCCACGCCAACCTTCACAACACCAACCTCGCCGCTTAACTTCGGTCGCCACTACGACCGACCAGTTGGGATGTCCCTCAACGGCGACTGTCGCCACCCTCTCGCTTTTCTCCCGGCCCTCGAATGCTTTTTTCCTGAACGGAAAGGATTCTGCTACTCGCCCGCCCCCAGCCCATTGGTTCAACATGGCCACCGTGATTGGCCCCGACCTCCGCTCCGCCCTCCGCCAATACGCTTTGAAATATAGTTCGCGCCAAGCCCATTGCCAAGTGCCAACTTCACCCAACCTCTTGCCGGTCACTTCCACATCGCAAGAGCTACCACCGACGGTCCAGACTCAACACCCTACCGAAGCTTATCATTCGCGGGCTTCGCGACCCCACCCTCGCCAACCACACCATCGGCCGTCCTGCAGCCGAAGTCACAGTCCCCGTCGCGCTCCTCGAGCGCCTTGCTGAATTCTTGGGCACATATGGCCCACTACCCACCGATGAGGACTGCGGTCCTGAACTCACGGAGTTCACAAATTTCATCTCCGAATGCCTCAGATTGACCAACCTCCCGACACCCTCAAGACCACAGGAACCTCGCCAGATGACGACGCCCATGAAGAGGTCATCACCGACCTCAACCAAGAAATCGCCGACCACGCCGAGGTTGGAGAATCCTCAAGAAGAACAACCGGTTCCGTCTGGCGCCCACCAAGACGCCTCGCCACCGCCGACTCGCCATGAAAGACATCCGCCACATCACTCGGCGAAAGCCTGGGAATCCCAGGCCAACGCCACCATCGCCTCCGCCGCTCCGCCCGCACCCACCAACCAAAGTTCCCCGCCGCCGCCAATTCTAACTCCCGCTATCTCGCTTCGCACCTGCGACCTCCGACCTCGACAGCGACGCGAACAAATCAGTTGAACAAATGTCATCCAAGCCGGCGCTAAAAGGTCAGCCCTTTGGTAGAAAAAAGGCAAACCAAAGGGCTTAGTCCCGCCACCCACCTTCGCTGCCTCTGCTGCCGCTATGTCGGCGACAAGATGTCTGAAGACCAACTAGTTCATGCCCGCCTCCCGAACTATCACGCGCTGTCAAGGCGAAGACTGAAGAAGCCAAGGTAAACCACCAAGGCTGAACTATGGTGAGCGAGTGAGCCATGGGGAGGCGACGGAGAACTTGAGACGAAGGCGAAGAGCCAGGTACGAGAGGCGAGAAGGTAGTCTAACGTCCCCGAGGGACCACACGACCGAAGGGACTATGGCTAAGAGAGAGAGAGTATATTCTAGACGAGAGAAGACTAAAGACGCCTAAGATGACAGGAAAGTTGCGTGAAGAAGAAAGGAGAAGAAGAGAAGTCCTACAAGCGGAAAGAGCCCCTATATATAGCCTAGAAATCCACCGCTGACTCATCTCAGAACCCTCAGTAGAACCCAAAAGAAATCCCTCATTACAAATACCTGCATACCAGTGACTCATAGAACCCTGCAACCGAAACCCATAGACATAACCAAAACCTGACCAATCCTTCTTCCCGCCACTGTTTCGAGCATCGATCACGCCGCGATAGATATTAGGTCCTCTGAGGCCTAAGCCTCTTAGGCTTACGGGTATCGCTCGCGAAGTCTTGAAGCAACTCGTGAGTTGTCCAGGTCACCCTGGGGTTGCTATGACGGTTCATCAGAATCGTGTAACGGACGAGGTACTTCCAGTCGCCCTCTTCGCTTATGGTAGTCTAAGATTAAGGCCCACCTCCCATTCCTGTTCTCCTTCGATCTCGACTGGCGGTGGTGGGTTTGTAGTTGTCCCGGACGGGTTATAAGAGGGGACAGTAGCGACACGTGGAAGACTGGGTGGACTTTCATCGATGGGGGTAGGGTGAGCTCATAGGCATAGGGGCTAACTACACGGGAGATGGGGTACGGGCCGACTTGTTTCCAGTCCAACTTCTTCGAGGGTCTTTTGGTCAATAAGTTCCTGGTAGACAACCACACTTTGTCTCCCATGGTGTAACGGGGGGCCGGGGTCCTGTTGATATTGGCTGACTCCTCCTGAATCTTCTGCGCTCTAAACATCTCAGCTGGAGGAAGTCAAACACTTCTGACATGTCTCTTGCCATAGTGTTAGCCTGGTCGTAGTCGGGCGAAGGTCATTCGGGGTGTCGCTCGTAGTTTGCTTCAAAGGGAGAGTTTGGTGATTCCGATATACATATTTATTGGTCGCAAATTCGCCATAGAGGTATGTGGCCCAGTTGTCTTGTTGGTAATCCATATAGGCCCGGAGATATTGTTCCATAATGGCGTTGATTCTTTCGGTTTGGCCATCCGCTTATGGGTGGAAGGCTGTGGAGAAGCGGGGAGAGATTTCTAGTCTTTCGCAAAGTGATTTCCAAAAGTCCGAGGTAAATTGGGTACCCCTGTCTGACACGACTTTTTCTGGTAGGCCGTGGAGTTTCCATACATTTTCCAGGTACATTCTAGCGACGTCTCTGGCTCCTGATTCTTCAGTGCATGGGATGAAGTATTTTTTTTGTGTGGCGCGATCGACGACAGATGCGTAGTTGTTGCTGAGGAAGGCCGGTGACAAAGTCCATCGACACGTCCGACCATGGTAGTTTGGGTACTGAAAGGGGCGGAGGACCCCTGGGGGCGCATTACGAGCTTTTGCTTCCTTCGCACGCGTGGCACCGCAACATAGCGGGTCTGTGATTTTCGCATGTTTGGCCAATAGTATTCACGGCTCAGGAGTTCTAGTGTTTTCGCCTTCCGGGTGACCCGCTGATGGTTTGTCATGGTATTCTTGTAGGAGTTTAACTTGCAGCTCCTCATGTTCTGAGACGTAAGAGTTTTCGGTATAGGAGAAGTTCTGCCTTCATTTTCTACAAGATTCAAGTAGCGAGATTTGTTTTGATTGTTTGGTGCCGTTTTCAGCATAGTTAGGACGTTATTCGAAACTGTCTTTTGGTAAGAATTGTAAATAACTCTTGGATGGTAGGCGTTCTTCAGCGGATTCATTTATCAAAGAACCCGCGAACAAACTTAGCTGATCCAAATTTTCTTTCTTCAACACGGTCTGGTACTGGTACGCCAGGCGCTCATCCTCCCAGGTAGATCTCCGATCTCCTAGTCAAAGCATCTGGTTTTCTTGTTTGCCTGGTCGGAATTGTATAACAAAGTCAAAACGGGATAGGAATTCTGACCAACGTGTCTGTCGTCGGTTCAATAGCTTTGTTGACATGAAATATTCAAGGTTCCTGTGATCTGTCAGGACCTTGATGGGGAAGGAGGCTGTTTCTAGGAAGTATCTCCATTCCTCGAACCCTCGGATTATTGCTAATAGCTCTTTGTCATAGATTTCATAGTTGCACTCGGCCGGCGTATGCTTCTTTGAGAAGAACGCCACAGGGTGTAGTATTCCTTCGTCATCTCTTTGCGACATGATGGCGGCGGAGACATAGTCGGAGGCGTCTGTTTCCACTATGACTTCTCGGTCGGGGTCGAAGTGTCTGAGTATTGGTGCGGTGGTGAATGCTATCTTTAGGTTATCGAAAGCTTTTTGGGTCTTCTCAGTCCATTCAAACTTCACTCCTGTCTTAGTGAGGGCCGTCAGAGGGGAAACGACTCTGGAGTATGCATAGATGAATCTCCGGTAGAAGTTAGCGGCTTCAGAACTCCTGTACGCCTTTTCAGGCAGGTTGGTGTTTCCCAATCCCTGATTGTAGCGACCTTCTTTTCGTCCATCTTGATTCCCTCAGGAGTGAGTCCGAATCCCAGGTACATTGTTTCTTTGACATGCCATTCACACTTCTCAGGTTTTAAATGTACCTTGTGTTGTTCCAGTATCCGAAGAACCTTATCCACATGAACCTTATGCTCTTCTAGTGTGGCGGAGTAGATGAGTATGTCATCCAGATATGCCGTTGCGAACGATCAAGGTGTGGACGAAGATGTCATTTACCCAATGTTGAAATGCTTGCGGCGTTGGTGAGACCGAATGGCATGACCGTATTCGAAGTGGCCATATCTGGTCCTGAATGCCGCTTTTCCATTCGCTCCTTCTTTGATTCTCAACTGGTGGTATCCATTGCGTAAGTCTAGTTTGGTGAAGTATTTGGCGAGATGCCCATGAAGGTTTCGGGTTAACGGTAGTGGGTGGCGGTTCTTGACCGTTACCGCATTCAACTTTCTATAGTCGACGCAGAGTCGGAGGGATCCATCCGCTTTCTTTACAAAGAGTACTGGGGAGCCTGCTGGGGAGGTGCTGTGGCGGATCTTCCCACTCGAAAGGTATTCCGCTAGGTAATCCCTGAGTGCCTGTAGCTCCAACCGCGTCATTCCATACATCGGCCCGAAGGGTACTGTCTTGCCTTCCTGGATGTCAATGGAGAGGTCATAGTCGGGTCGGCGAGGAGGGAGTCCTGCAGCGTCAGGTTCAAGTTGAGGAGGTGGAGGAAGTCGTGATGTTCACTTGGTATGAGGGCCCGGGGGTCTTTGGGTGATGGGATGAGGAGGTCTTCGAGGGCCTTAAGTGTGGTTGAGGATAGTTGCATTCCTTTTCTTTGTTTGTGGAGCAATCTGTGGAATGCGTATGAGGTGATGACGGAGATGTTTGTTGTTGGTTTGGCGGGGGGTTCAATAGAGATACCCCTAGCGGTGACTTTGGTGTTGTTGAGGGAGCAGTGTTTGATACAAGCTGAGGAGTTAAATTGTATTTCGTTGGTGGCAGGGAGAATCGTAGTTGCATGTCTCAAGATCCATGGGAGGCCCATGACGATGGGGTAATGTCCTAACTGGGTGACAAAGAAGGGGGCCTCCTCTCTGTGTCCGTTTATATCTAAGCTGAGGATGACTTTGTGGGTAACCTTTCCTGATTCGATAGGTCTACCATCTATTACGTCTATGTGTCGTGGGAGGATAAGGGGGTGGTTTTTATTTTGTGGTGGCGTACGAAGTCTTTATCTATGAAGGCGTATCCTGAGGCGCCAGTATCAATGAGGGCATATGATGGAATAAAAGAATCTTTATTTTGAGAAATAGAACAAGTTACGACTAATTGATTCCCATCCATATCCTTCTCCGAAACCGAAAACCCAGAAACCGAAATCCTAGAAAAATCCTTTAACCGTCCCTGGAGTGAGCCACTCAGTCCAGGGAAAAATCTTTTAACGCCTCATCGCCGGAGGCTCCTTCTTCCTTTTCCTCATTCCTAATATCTGCCCTGGCTCCCCTCATCCTGGGGGCTGGGTTTTCGGGGGCGGCGCCTGTGGGCATTCTCGAATGAGGTGTCCTACACCTCCACAATAGTAACATCTGTTTTCTACCCTCTCTCTTTTCCTGAGAGGGTTGCGGCCCTGCCAGTGGATAGATCCATGGGGACTATTCCTCCAGGCGGCGATGGGTGAGCGCGGTGCACATGGCCAGAGGGTTGCGAGCGGGAGGGGTGTAGCGGGGCGCCGGGGGGGCCGGTGCGGAGTAACGGGGAGCAGGAGCTTGGTAGCGAGGGGGGGGGGGAGCTGTCGTTGTATAGCGAGGGGCTGGGCGAGCGGGCGGCGCAGAAGACTGATAGCGGGGGCGGAAGCGGGCGTTGAGGGCTTGTTGTTTGTTATCCAACCGCTGCAGGATGGTAGCGAGTTCCAAGACTGTGGCGGGGGTATCCTCATGGACCATGAGTCTGGTCAGCTCCTCGTTCAATCCGGCTAGGAGGCTTTCCACATTGGCAGCCTCTCCTAACCCGCATCGGGCGGCAAATCGTTGAACTCGCAAAGTAGTCAGAAAATGATCGTCTCAGACGTGAGGTTCCTGAGCTTCTGGCGGGCGGTGCCGACCAAGTCCGGATCTCCAAATGCTGTGTGTAGAATTTCAAAAAACCTTTCCATGGAGGGGAGATTGACCTCAGTGTTGGTAAGGTATGGCATGAACTGGTCAGCAGCGGGGCCTTCCAGGCGAGAGATGGCATAGGTGAGTTGGTTTTGTAGGGTGGGGTACCGGTCGGCATTGCCCAAGAGTTTTAGTCCTCTTCTCCTTCCCTGCTTCTGAACTGGGGGGAGCTTCTCCGACTTCTCCATTCTTCTTTCTGGGTGTGTTATTGCTAGCTCTGGAGGAATCGGTTAGCGACGAGGAGGAGGTGCGCGGTGCTGGTTGTTCTGCTGCATGGTGGTGGGCCTGGTTGCAAGTGCTTCCTGCCTAGGGTTTCTTGTTTGCGCTTGGAGGCGACCTGGGCTTGGAGCTTTGTGGTGTTTGCTTCTTCCTTTCCAAGTCTTGCCCCAGTTCGGTGATCCTTTGTTTCCATATCTCCGTGCTTCATCTGCCTCCTGTTGAGTTAGTCTCAGTTCGTCATGGAGTTCGCTAACCCTGATGGCTACGATGACATTGGTTAAACAACGATCCTGGACGCGCCTGGTGGTCTCGGGGTAATAAAGCGACCCAAGTCTCTTTCGAGTCGGTCATAGTCGAGTTCTACTGTCATGACTTGTTCGACATGTCGTGAGTTGTGGTTCAGGTTGCTGGAGACGCAACCTTAGTATCACGGCCAAGCAAGGCGAAGACTGAGCCAAGGTAAACCACCAAGGCTGAACTATGGTGGCGAGTGAGCTACGTGGGGGAGGCGACCGGAGAACTTGGGACGAAGGAGAAGAGCCAGTGCAGGCGAGGTGCGAGAAGGTAGTCTAACGCCCCGAGGACCACACGACCGGGGGACTATGGCAAGAGAGAGAGAGATATTCTAGACGAGAGAAGACTAAAGACGCCAAGATGACAGGAAAGTTCGTGAAGAAGAAAGGAGAAGAAGGTCCTACAAGCGAGGAAAGAGCTCCCTATATATAGCCTAGAAATCCACCGCTGACTCATCTCAGAGAACCCCGTGAGAACCCAAAAGAAATCCTCATTACAAATACCTGCATACCAGTGACTCATAGAACCCTGCAACCTAAACCCATAGTAACATAACCAAAAACCCGACCAATCCTTCTTCCCGCCAATCGCTTCGAGTATCAGATCACGCCGCGATAAGAATCCTGTCTCCTTCGCGCTACCTAGCGCCTCATAGATACGGAGCGCCAGGTTATGCATTCATCGACCAGGATTTCGCAACCAAGCACCTACCACCCCGACACCCTTGAAGAAACCACGCCTGCTTGAGGTAATCGACGGCAGACTAGTAGAATCAGGGAGGATCACCCACGTTGCCAGGCTCTCACTGGATATCCACGGACATCAGGAAACCGCCCCGTTCTTCGTCACCAAGTTGGGACACTATCCCATCGTCATGGGTATTCCCTGGATGCGCCACCACGACCTCGCCCTCCGCCCCAAAACGAACCAAGTGATCTTTAACTCCGATTTCTGCACCACCAACTGCTCCGCCTTCCGTGCCCCGATTACAGCCAAAGGAATCTCGATCTCGCCCCCCGACAGCCCGCTCATACATATTGCGGCTATTGGGGCAGTCCCGTTCGTAGGCCTCGCCCACAGGCGCCAGAACCACCTTTTTTCGCCCTCCGCCGATCGATGAAGCTCGCGAAGAACGCCGCACGGATCCAATAGGTAAACGCATTCCAAGGAATTGTCGGAATTCAAATCACTGTTCCAGGAGTCTAACGCCACGCCTCTGCCGCCCCACCGCCCCCATACGACCTTAAGATCGCACTCCGCGACGGAAGACAACCCCTTCTGACCACTGTACGATGTCACGACCAGAGCTACAGGCCTTGGGACTACATCACAGAGAACCTAGGAAAGGATTCTCCCTCCGCTGGTGCCCCGCATTGTTCGTCAAGAAGGCCGATGGATCCTCCGCTGCGCGACTACAGGAAGCTGAACGAGATAACGGTTAAGAACCGCCACCTCTGCCGCTCATCCCCGAGACCTTGTCGCGCCTGTCCAAGGCCAAATACTACACTAAGTTGGACCTTCGATGGGGATACCACCAGATCAGGATTCAGGAAGGAGACGAGTGGAAAACCGCCTTTCGGACCCGATACGGGCATTTCGAGTACAATGTCATGCCCCTTGACTGACTAATGCACCGCCACATTCCAACACTGGCCAACGATCTGTTCGGCCCTACCTCGACCACTTCATGACCGCCTACCTGGACGACATTCTGATATATTCGAAACCTTGAGCAACACCGACAACATGTACGGCAGATTCTAAAGGTCCCACAGATCCACGACGACACACCTGCCAGAGAAGTGCGAATTTATGCTCAGAGACCAAGTACCTCGCCTAATCATCACCCGAAGGCATCAAAATGGATCCTAGCAAAGTCTCGGCAGTCACAGGATGGGAAACGCCCACTGCTTAGTGAAGTCCAGGAGTTTTAGGATTTAAATTTCTACCGGGCGCTTCATATACGCCAGACTCCAGAGTTGTCTCTCCGCCACGGCATTAACCAAGCGACGGAAGTTCCAGTGGTCCCCAAAGGCAGAGGCGGCGTTCCAGAAACTTAAGGACGCATTTACCTCAGCCCCGATCCTGGCACACTTTGACTACGAGAAGGAAACCATAGTAGAAACTGACGCCCGACTATGTCTCTGCGGAATCATGTCCCAATACGATGACCAAGGAATCCTGCACCCAGTGGCTTTTCTCCAAGAAGCACTCACCAGCGGAATGCAATTACGAGATCTACGACAAGGAACTACTGGCGGTCATCCGATGCTTTGAGGAATGGCGCTCAAACCTAGAGGGATCTAGATTCCCTATCAAAGTTCTTAGCGACCACCGGAACCTTGAATACTTCATGTCCACCAAGCTCCTCAACCGCCGCCAAACCCGGTGGGCTGAATTCCTATCTCGCTTCGACTTCGTCATCAAGTTCAGGCCAGGGAAACAAGGGGGGAAACCGGATGCACTCACTAGGAGGTCAGGAGACCTGCCTAAGGAAGGGGATGAACGTCTCACGCACCAGTCGCAGGTCGTGCTGAAGAAGGAGAATCTAGACGCAGGAGTCGTTAAGTTTGTTCAAGGGTTCTTTGTTAAATGAATCCGCTGAAGGAACGCCACTGCGAAAGAATTATTGACCCAAGCTACTGTTGACAGTTTTCCCCACCAAGTCTCTCACCATGCCGCAGAACGGCGCCAAACACTCCAAGAAAATCTCGCTAATGAATGTACGGAACGGAGGAAGGCTTCCTGCTTTACAGGAATGCACCCACGCCCCTGACCTCGACGAGCTCCAACTACGCCTGCTACAGGAACACCACGACAAACCCTCAGCCAGACACCAGGACGCGCTAAAACCTTAGAGCTCATCAGCCGCAACTACTATTGGCCCAATATGAGGAAATACGCGACCGCTATGTCTTGAACTGCAGCACATGTTCCCTCGCAAAGAAAGCCTCTCACGCAACGCTACATAGGTGTTCTTCGCCCACTTTGCACCCAAAGGCCCATGGTCTGATGTATCAATGGATTCTCACAGGACTCCCACAGAGCAACGGGTTTAATGCCATCCTCGTTGTTTTAATCGACTAACCAAGATGCGCCACTTCATACCATGTACGGCGAGTCCAACGCTATTGACGCCAACATGTACCTAGAATACGATGGAAACTACACGGCCTACCGAAACCATAGTCTCGATCGAGGAACCCAGTTCACAGCAGAATTCTGAAAACCTTATGCGACCGCTTGGAAATTGCACCTGCATTTCACGGCCTTCCACCCCCAAACAGACGGGCAAACAGAAAGGATCAACGCGATCATGGAACAATACCTCCGGGCTTATGTCTCTTACCAACAGGATGATTGGGCCAAGTATCTACCCATGGCAGAATTTGCAACCAACAACCACGTCTCCGAAACCACCAAGCTCTCCCCGTTTCAGGCAAACTACGGAAGGAACCCACGGATGTCGTTCGCACCCCTACGGCATGGTACCACCACTAAGGAAGATCAAGCCAATGGTATGGCTAGAGACATGGCACGAGTTTTCGAATTCCTACGCGACGAGATGTTTAGGGCTCAGAAGATCCAGGAAGACTCGGCGAATGCGAATAGGACCCCCGCCCCCCGATACGCGGTAGGAGACAAGGTATTTCTCTCAACTCGGAACCTAGAGACCAAGCGGCCCTCGAAGAAACTCGACTGGAAACGCATCGGCCCGTACACAGTCAAGAGAATGGTTAGCCCCTACGCCTATGAACTCAGCCTCCCCGCTTCGATGAAAATCCACCCGGTCTTCCACGTCTCGCTCTTGTCCCTTGCTGCCAACAACCCCGTACCAGGTCAACAACACCCCCCGCCACCTCCTGTGGAAATTGAAGGCGAACAGGAATGGGAGGTCGACACTGTGTTGGATTCACGCCGACGCCACGGTCGCTTAGAATACTTGGTTAAATACATATTCATGACGTACCATCATGGCAACCCCCGGACCTAGAACATGCCCTCGAACTGGTGCAAGACTTCCACTACCAGGAGTTAGGCCTGAAGGAGGACCTAATCTATCACGGCGTACCACGGATTACTGCGGAGAAAAGGATATTGTGGAATGGGCTCTCAGGTTCGGAATTTCTTTTGGGTTTCTATGGGTTTCCGTTATACGGGTTATGAGTCATCCCTGGGCAGGGATTGGGAACTGTATATATAGTCGGCTACGAACCTTTCCTTTGTCTCTTTCTCTTCTTTCCTTTCCTACGCAACCTTCCTGTTATCAACTCTACGTTTCTAGTTTCTTTAGTGTTACCTGTTTCTCAGTTCTTGTCTCTTGGAATATAATACGTCATCACTATTAGTCATCCTCGTCTTAGCCCTACCTCGTTCTCGCTTAGCCATAGTCCTAGTCCATGACCGTTGTGCAAGTCCTCTACTGGTATCTTCGTCTACATCAACCGTCCGTACAACCATCTGGGCTCTCTGTCCCTAACCCTGCTCCTTGGTTAAACTCTGCCGTCTTAAATCCCTCGTCTTATCGTCTCGCCTCGGTTGTGAACCTTGGCTAGTTTAGTTATAGTCTCCGCTTCGCCCCGTAACACTCGTCCAAAAGCGATATGTCGTATTTGGCTTGTCTAAGCTCGACTTAACTCGTCTAATCTTGTCTAAAAGTGACAGGTCGTCTTTGACGTCTCCAAAATGTAACATGTTGGCAGAAAAGAGATATACCGGCAGAGATTAAGCCCGATTAGGTCTAGCTCCTGCCATCAACGTCATTCTTGGCGCAGTTTCTAGGTCTTAAGCATCCCCGCTACCACCTCCATTTCCATTTCCACCCACCTCCACCTCCACCTCTACCTCCACCTCCACCTCTACCTCCACCTCCACCTCTACCTTTACCTCCATCTCTATCTCCACTTCCACCTCCATCTCTATCACAAGTATCTCCCTACCCCATATTCCTACACCTATGCTAACATCAGGAAAAAATAGGTTTCGCCAAGACACATCTTGTCTCCCAAGACGCAGAATACCCAAAATAGTCATCTGGATGCGTCGGAATGCATCTTGCGCCTCCAAAAAGTGATAGATCGCATTTGGCTCGTCTGAGCTCGTCTAAAAGCGATATGTCGTCTTTGGCTCGTCTAGCTCGTCCTAAATGTGATAGGTGGTCTTTTGATGCCTATTTCGTCTCCAAAATGTGATATGTTGACAGAAAAGTGATATGCCGGCACAGACTAAGCCCGATTAGGACTAGCTCCTGTCATCAACGTCATTCTTGGTGCAGTTTTCAGGTCTTAAGAAATCCCTCCGCCACCTCCACCTCCACCTCTACCTCCACCTTCACCTTCACCTCCACCTTCATCTCCATCTCTATCTTGACTATCTCCCTACCTCATATTCCGACACCTATGCTAATATTTATATAGAGCCCTACACGCCCAAATCCACGCTATAGACACGCCCATAGGGACGCTATGGACACGCCCAAATCGAGGCCTAGGATACGCCCATAGTGACGCCCAAATCGATGACTTCTACAGGTAGTGAGGTGGGCGCGCGGGCAGGCGCGCGGGCAGGTAGTCGCGCAGGCGTATATTTGTACATAGAATAATATAGAATTACATAGAATCAACTAAACGATGTACCGTTAATCACCTGAACTGTCCAATCGTCAATGTGACGTTAATTCCCAGTGAAAATTAGCGTCAAGGTTCTGCCATGACTGCTAGCATGGCAAAGACACAAGACGAGGTTTTGGAGACTAAAGACGAGGTTTTGGAGGCTAATGATGAAAAAATCATCTTGGGAGTCCAAGACTATCTTGTGGCGCCGGGCGCGGGGATGCAGGTAAGCAATTGATTTTTGGGCGTCTTTGACGTCTTGGGCATTTTCTGCCAATTGTGGCGCCCAGGCACCACAAGACGCAGCCCCATTTCTTGCTGATGTGTCACTTTTGGACGAGCTTAGACGGACGAACTAAATGTGATCTGTCACTTTTTGGAGGCAAAAGAGGGCACCCGATGCATCTAGACGACGACTTTGGGTATTCTGCATCTTGGGAGACAAGATGCGTCTTGGCGAGACCTATTTTTTCCTGATGAAAGTTAGCGGCTACCTATATCAAGTACAACAGAGACGATAAGGAAAACAAGTAAGTGTGTTTCAATTGTTACTAACAATTTACTAACATTGTTATAGGATTTTGAAGAATTGTAGTTATTTGGTAAAGGCAGAATAGAAGGTAGTAAGAGGATTTCAGCGGAATAACATTACCAATATAATTATAATTAATAAACATATTGAAAAGGAATTACTCTAATCAACCATTGACCATAGGCTGATGTATAGTAGGTCAATTCATCTATTTCCGTTCTCTTCTTACATAATTGATAACTCAATAGGTAACTTAATAGTTCAGGAAAATTAATTAGGTCATGTGTTAGGTTTGTAAGGATTGGTTAGATTCTGAGTTAAGAGTGATATTATTGAATCTGTATTTCTCATTGGATTTTTTTTCTATATCATATCAGTATTCTATATGTTTTCTATATATTGTATCATTGAAAGCTAAAATGATATTTTTTTCTTCCCTTATACTTTAGACCAGCATACTTTACTATTCGCACTTAAAACTGGCACAACTCGTGGTCGCGAGGTGGTTTACCCTTAATATAGTAGTACTTATATAGAATAACACTTACAGTCGTTCACCGCCGCTTGATAAATACCGCCAGTTGACAAACAGGGGACTTTAGGCCAATAGAAATTAAAATAACTGCAGATTTCGCAGGCTGCTTGCCATAATTAGAATCTCTATTCATCAACCGGTAGTATTCATGAATACTGAACTCTGCTACAATTTGTATTACTAATTCAAGCCTCGGATCCTGTATATAAACACCTAGTATTGTAAATCCGTGGTCATTTAGTAACGGGACACTCCCTCTCGCAACAATGTGAAAATAGTCATGGCAGCATGTGACGGAACAGCAGAAACTAGGGGGCGAGAGATGAAAATGATGACGTAAGAGAGCAATCGAGGGGCGCAGCCAGGATGAGCAAAAGGACAAAGGGCACCGGCGAAGACTAGGGTAAGGGTAATGGCAAGCACATGGGCACAAACACAGGCAGAGTAAAGAAAGCGAGGATTGTAGTAGGATGCAGGGTGAAGATGAGGAGAAATTATAGGTCTCGCTTAGGAAGGCGAGTTTGGACTGGGCTATAGCTTTTGGAGATAGGAGTATATTTTTATGTAATGAGATAACAGGAAGACGAGACAGAGAGGAAAGAAAGGAAAAGACTAAAAGAAATGTCTACACCAGCTATTTAACACCCCCCCCAGCGCCAGTCCACTATGACTCACACATCATGCCATAGAACCTTATGGAACCTTGGTATCACCACACCTCGTATTCCCCACCACCATCACACCACACTTGATTACGAATTCCCTCTGCAATTGAACCTACTAGAAAGAAATGACATTACCAATAGTCCACCGCACCTATCCTCGCTTAACATTCCTCCTTCTACTATGTCCATGCTTCAGCTACTGAACGTTCGGGACTACTGCCAAAACGTCGGGACACAGCAACAAAAATGACAACCCTCAACATCAGCAAACTACTATTTGTAACTAGAGCCTCTCAACAATCTCCTGAGAGTCTCCTGAGAGTCTTAGATATTTTTTGAGTCTCCTGAGGCTCAAGAGACTTCAGGAGACAAATGAAGTCTTGCTAATGATTCTCTTTGGCATACTATCTATATAACGATATAACCCCTCCCATGGCATCTCCTCCCAAACTCCTTTGGATAAAGAAATTAAATCCGGTCTTTTGCTAGAAACCTTTCTATTAGCTATAATTTCTTTCCTTAACTTTCTCTTGAAATAAGATCAAACATTTTTAATAGGGTTGAGGTCCTGAGAGTATGCCGGCTAATCCATTCTTGAGACACCATTCATAGATCTATACTTTTTGGTATAACTTGATGTATGAATTTTTGCCCCATCTTCTATAGTTTGGGTTCCACTACCAGGTCCACTGAGTGTTTCTATCATAGGTACAATATAAGGTTCATGGATTTCATGGCAGTACTGGAAAGAGTTGATTCTAAAGCGGTCTTTTTTGTCTACTCTCCCATTTTCATTCCTATTTCTAAGAGCAACTAGGGGAGTATGATAACTATAAGTAAAACCGGCCCAGAACATGACAGAAACCTTTTCTCCAGGAAATGCAGGTTCTAAGTATTATCGGCGTTTTGCAACGCTGCACGCACTCCAGTGTCCATAGTAACGGATGGTGTTGAAGTGCAGACTCGAAATGCAATGACAAGTGCTCACTCCTGTAGTGTAGCTGTTGGAGTCACATCAGCAAAAAATGGGGCTGCGTCTTGTGGCGCCTGGGCGCCACATTTGGCAGAAAATGCTCAAGACGTCAAAGACACCCAAAAATCAATTGCTTACCTGCATCCCCGCGCCCCGGCGCCACAAGATAGTCTTGGTCTCCCAAGACGCATTTTTCGTCTTTAGTCTCCAAAACCTCGTCTTGTACCTTTTGCCAGCGCTAGCAGTCATGGCAGAACCTTGACGCTTAATTTTCGCTAATTGACGCCACATCGACGATTGGACAGATCAGGTGAATATCGGTACACATCGCTTCGTTAATTCTATGTAATTTATATAATTCTACGTGACAAATATATGCCTGCGACCGTTCGGCTACCTGCGCGCCCACCTCCTACATACAGGAGTCGTTGCTGCCTCCATAGCCTATTTGGCCACTATAGGCGTCCATGGCCACTATGAGCGTGTCTAGGCGTTTATTTGGCGTCTCCATGGCGTCCATTTAAGGCCACTACGGCGTGTCCTAGCATCTATTTGGGCGTGTCCATGGTGTCCGATTTAAGGTCCACGACGCCATGGCGAGGTTTTGGTGTCCCAGGCGTCGATTTGGCGGTTTATGGCGCCGATTTGGCCGACCGATGTAGCCAGAGGACTCTATATAGACATTAGCATAGGTGTCGGAATATGGAGTAGGGAGACACTGAGATAGAGATGGAGGTGGAGATGGAGGTGAGTTGAAGGTGAAGGTGAAGGTGGAGGTGAAGGTGGAGGTGGAGATGGAGGCGGAGGCGGCGTGCTTAAGACCTGAAACTGCGCCAAGAATGACGTTGATGACAAGAGCTAGTCCAAATCGCTTAGTCTGTGCCGCATATCACTTTTTCTGCCAACATATCACATTTTGAGACGCCAAAAGACGACGTCACATGACGATTTAGCCGAAATGAAGCTAGACGAAAAAGATTTACATATCACTTTTGGACGAAATTAGACGGTAAATGCGACCTATCACTTTTTGGAGGCAAGACGGCACCGATGCATCCAGACGACGATTTTGGGTATTCTATGCCTTGGGGAGACAAGATGCGTCTTGGCGAGACCTATTTTTTCCTGATGCAGATTTCAACTGTAGAACAAAGGCCGTGATGTATCCCTGGATCAATCCTTCCATCACCACCCACGACGAGCCCGACATACTACTCAGGAGATATCGCCACCGCCAATACTGGCTCGACATCTATTATGCTTATACGATAGATACGAAGCACCGGTTCTTGACAGTAATGCTGCGTGGACCTACAGCTATCATTAGAGATCGTCCTCTTCAGCGAAGATTACCGTACAATTAAAAGAAAATCTGGTCACTACAGATGAAGACCGATGACTGGTGTTTAGAGTTTTTACGCTTTTCACGGCACCAAATTTGCGAACTCTCGATCCTTCTAGATATACCCAATAAATTTCATGGTCGATATACAGCAGCACCAACTACTGCTTTAGCTATTGTATGCTACCGTCTAGCATGGCCAATATGGTTAAAAGACTATGTGAAGGAGTTCGGGAGAGAACGGGGATGGTTGAGTTCAATATTCAATGGTGTATGTGTTTATCTCAACGAAGTGTTTTACAAAAAGCTTCAATGGGATAGTCTTCTTCTCTGTCAACAACGCATGGAATACTATTGTCAACGTATTCAAGAATGCGGAGAGCCCTCTGGTATGGTATGGGGATTCATCGATAGGACTAATATATCAATATGCAGGCCTCGACCAGAAACTGCCGACCAGGAACTCTTTTATTCTGGCCACAAACATGATCATACAATGCAATTTCTTGCTATTGTAACACCAGATGGTCTTATTCCTTCAATTTTGAGACCTATGAAGGGAGGTGTGGTGATTGGTCTATGTTTAAAGAATGTGGTTTGCAGAAACAGATACTCAATTCAGCTCGTAATACTTCAGGAGATCAATTATATGTTTATGGGAATAAAGCATTTTACTTAGAAGAAGATGTGATTGGAGCATATAGGGCAGGAAGAAATATTAACCTCACGGTAGAAGAATCGATCTTCAATGCTTATATGGCAAAACAGCGTATGGCTGTTGAATGGGGATTTGGCAAGGTAACACAGTATTTTGAGTTCACAAATCTGCGGAAAAATCTCAAAATTGGTTTGTCACCTACTGTAGCGTATTATTTAACATCGGTGCTGTTGATGAATTGTCATACATGTATTTCGGTTCTAAAACTGGAAAATAATTTGATTGTTTAGCTCCAAATATCTATTCTTACTTTAATTGTTCTGATTTAGAGGTGGTGGCATTGGATACGTACATAAAGAATTTTTTGCTCAAGCTATTACTGTTTCGGCTGAGTTGGGTATTGGGATTGAAAAACTGTACGAAGAATTTCAACGGCCATTAGAATAAAGATCGTCAGATATTAGTATGGCTGAGAATCTCTTTAGTTTCTTTTCCTTGTTCCTCAAGTCTTTCTATACGTGCTGTTAAATCGGGTTGTTGTATTTGTTGGGGCATAGGCCGAGTAATGAAAATTTTCTTCCAACGTTCAATCTTTTCCATTTCTATCTCACGTATCTGCTGTATCATCCGATAATCTCCCTCCCTCAAAGTATCAATTATCCTATCCGTAGTACGACGATGAGAAGTAAAAGCAGGATCTGAATCCTGTCGCTGTCGCTTCTTCCCTACATTGACTGACGGCGGGGCACTTTCATTTTCCTGAGAACCATCTCTCTCCTCCTCTTTCTCATCATCGGATGGCTGGTGTTTTTTAGACATAAACGATTTCATCATAGAAACCCGTAACCTCTTTGCATCTTTCTTGACAGCTGTCTGTTTATCAATAACCATAACTTTTTCTCCTTTTGAACGTATATCATAATCTCGAACTAATTCCAACCAGTGATCCATTGCTTGTTGCCATTCTGAAGCTTGCTCAGCGATACCACTTTTATTCCGGGTTTCCTCCACTTCTTTCTTACGGATATCACACCAACGCTGCATAAATCCCTTTATATTTGGAGAATTTCCATCGGGGTCTGGATACAACTCTCAGTAGAGATCTCCAATTGCCTCAAAAATCTTTCTTGCCTCCTCAGATTCGCCAAAGTTGTTGATACATGTTAATCCAACTTTTCTCCTCATCTGATTTTAGGAACACTCGCTTCCTTCGGGTTGAGTGGCTAGCTGTCTTGGAACCCTTCTCCTTTGCAGTTTGTCTGCTTGCAGCAGATCCTAGTATAGGCGCATGTATATAGGAAGTAGGGACCAGATCTGTTTGTAGAAGGGTGGGGTCAATAGGTCCCAGGGTCTGTTATCCGCAAACTGATCAGTAGGTTTCTTTATAGTATCTAGGAAGGAGGACATACAGGAGACCACTCCAACTCCTCATCTGTATAATCAATTACTTCCATAGCGGGTACAGCAGCAGGCAGCAGGCCTTCTTCCATGATGTGGGGTATTTTTTGTGGTATCATACCGATGGGTTACTCCCTGTGCCAAGAGTTTAGAGTGAGTGCGCGACCGATGTAAAAGGTCTTTTTAGTTGAGACCGCACTTACTACATCAACCAAGTGAAGTGCAGCGCTGCAAAACGCCGATATTGTTCTTCAAGTGCTGTCCCTGGTGGTCGTCATACTTTAGTCCGACCTCCACCCATTCCTAACTCAACCTTAATCTCGTCGGTAAATATTCTTCGCTATTCAATTCTTGTCCAGTAGCATTTTCCCCTAGCAAAATGGAGCCTAGCTCTCTTACGAGGCCTGTTCATAAAAGGCTTTTTGCGGGCAAAATAGACATAATATTTGTCCTTCCGTAGGGCATTGCCAACTATTCTTTCCAAGAGAGGCATATTGAGTTCTTTTGTAATTTCGTGTAATGTTGCACGTGGATTGGCATTACTGAGGCGGCGCAATCGTCTTCTGGCTCTTTCATCTAACTGAGGCTTTTTCCCTGGCCATGGTGGAGGTTGAAGTATGTGGGAGGTCTTCCATCGTGAAATTATTCTTTGAGCCTCAGATTTGGAAACGCCTATTTCTTTGGCAATTTTCTGGTAACTCTTGCCTTCTGCATGCATTTCTATAACTCTCACACGCTCCTCTTCAGTGGCCATGCGTCGCATCCTGGTGGATCGTTGTTGATGTAGGTGGTCGTTGTCGTTGCGCAAAGATTTGGGGGAGTGTCCCGTTACCAAGCGACCGCGGGTTTATCTTCAAGCTTTCGCATATCCTGCAGGTGGTCCTTGGCAATCGGAACATACCGATTGGCAGCCTGCAGCAGTCATATCCTCCCCGCTTTCCTACTCCCCCTCAGCTCAAGCATCCGATTCCACCTCAAATATCTACCATGGCCGGAAGTAGTTCCACCACTTCTAACAACAAGCCTCATGAAACAGCTACCGATCAACCTGGCACCAAAAAGCAGCCGCAAAGTACACTGGTAACCAATCATGGAAACCCCACAGCCTTCGTAGCTGAGCTTGACAGCACACCCATCGAACGTAAAAAGACCTCTGTACATAAGGACTCTGATAGAAGTGCTACAAAAAAACTCGTCTCTATCCCGCAGGTTCAAATTCCACGAGAAATATGCTGGTACAAGCATGTGGTGCACACATAACCCTTCAACTAACACCTACTGTGTTACAAAATGTTTAGGAGGCCTCAAACGCAAGAGTGGCTAAGTTGAAGGACCCGGCAGTCCTAGTAAACGTAAGTTAATACTCATCAACCTATTTTTCAATATTTGTACTAATAATACAGCTCCCGACATCTCCATCAGCTCAAGTGGGTCTCGATCACACACGCCTTGGATTTACAGAATTCGGAGATAGCATCCTTTCTCCGCACAAAGGATCTTTACTTACAAATGGCATTTTATGAAATTAGGCGTATGAGTGTGCATATGCACAAACTTCCAAAGAGCCAGGAAAGGATGGCTATTTTGATCCAGTTTTTGTTGACGTCGACGACAGCACTACGGAAGGGAAACCTGATAATCACGGGCCCAAGTGATATTTTGCGCCTTCAACTGATTTTGCGGGTCTGGCGAATCTTGGTTTTCTCAGTTCTGATTGGTGTACGGCCGCCACTGCATGTCAATGTAGCCTTGGCGGTTTCTTGTGTCATATACTTAAAAAGTCCCTTTACTAAATACCCAAGTACTACGGGGGTAGTGGAAAGTCTCCAGAACAGCCATAGTTGGAGGCTTTCCCCTACCCCATAGTACATTGTAATATTAGTCATGTTCAGAAACGTGAAATTTTTGAGTAGGGAGTAGGTACCCGTCCCTCCAATATTGCATACCATACAAAAGGGGGGACTTGGCAATTTTTTGTGTGTATGCAATAGCAGCCGTGTTAGGCCTTGGTCCTTGCCAAACGGGCCACAGAATCACTAGCGTAATGACTGGAATACGGTAGTCAATTTCTGCCCATTTCCGGTACTGTAGTTTTCTCCAGCCCTTACTGTCAGGACAGGAGATTAAGTAAATATAGGCCCTGTATAGTTGAAGTAACTGCTGTCCCTTGCTGGGTGCACTACCCAAAGTTTATTGATAGGACTTGTCATGGCACAAGAGACGGGGGATGTTACACGGTATGGGTGTTTGAGTTGGAGAACGTGTCAAAAGTATCATCAGTGGTGATATCCAAGTCCGTTTCAATAAAAGAAAGACCTTCGCCGTTAAAACAATAAGTAGCTACTACTCCCCACACGCGTGCGTTCGTACAAGTAATCGTTTCAGAAATTATGCGATACTCTTCCAATCCGTCCAGCCTAGTTAGGGTTCGGTCCTTTCCTCCGACATAACCTCGTCACAGCCAGCCCATCCCAAACCAAACTTCCATCCAGCGCGAATCTAACTAAACACCCAACTAACTCAACTACCTTGAGAAATGAGAAAAGGAGATCGAAGAAAAACAGTACCACCAATAAGTCGGAAGGGGGGTGAAAAAAGAACAAAGATCAATAACCCCAAATTTACTAACTTAATAAAAAGAAAAGGGAGGAAAGAAAATGGATATGAAACGGCAGATTGCCGAAAATACATGACCCCCATCTCTACTAGAGGATCCTACACGTTATTATTCCAGCGCAATACTATTCCGTCAGAAGGAACGCGAATGGATGAAAAAAAAAATGGAAAAAGGGGGGCGAAGCGTTAATAAGTTAGACTGATTGGAAAAGAAAACGGGTAATTTAAACTCCCTTACTTCCAACGAAAACAAATGCAAGAAAATGGACAAAAGAAGAGGGTAATAATTAGAAAAGAAAAGGGACAGATCAGAATAGTATATGTCTCCTGAGGATACGAAGAAATCAAATGGGAAAAATAATTGGAAAAGATCTATAACATTGGCCTTGACCCAGGGGATCCTGTCGGGTGCTGTCCAATACTACTAAACAGGGCAGCTGGCGAAAGCCTTGACTGCATCTGCATTGATTGTTCCACTGGCGAAGCCCTCGTGGGGGCGGGCGAGTATCCTTCTCGCCGTCGTCTAAGGTAAGATGACAGAACACCCAAAACAACTATCAAGAACACAAGTCCTAGCGCAATCGCTAATGATATCAGGATTACAAATCCCCTTGCAAGTTTTCCACCTACACAAAGATAGATCGTTAGGTTGGCACAACACAAAAGAACAGCAAGCTGCAGGTAGCACTCACGGCCAGAAAGGAAGTTTTGTTCATTCTCTGTAAATAGCGATGTCACGGAACCTCGTTCACCACTTGACTTGGAGGCCAAAAGGAATGGTGTCCAGTCGCTACCATTATATAAGGCGGCAGAGGCATTTCCAAAAGAGGGAATATCCAATGATCCCATGACGAGAAGAGACTGGTCCGACCTTAAAGAGTCGGTGGTGGCATGGGATGTCTGGAGATCAAGGACTTGAACGTTCCTAACTATTGAACCACTGCCCAATCCACCTACAGCCAATATTAGCATAATTCACGTTCACTACGAACAAGGCAGCCTCAACATACCCACGGTGACAAACTTGTTATCGTTGTTGTTTCCATATTTCATCAGGTACGTAGACCCATTAGATGTCGTAACTCCTGAGATAAAAAACGAATCCTTCGCTGACGAGTCAAACGCAATGCTTTGCACCGGTCCGGGGATATTTGAAATATCGCCCGTAAAGGCCTCCCAGGCGCTCAACTTAGCATTATAAATCGCCAGATAGGTAGCAGTATTATTAAGCGTCATGCCACCACCGACAAGAAGACTGTCGTTGTCTAGCCAAAATATAACATTGACTGTGCCGTTCACGTCACCTCCGATATTTGTCCACTGCTTGGCAGAATTGTCAAAAACACACAAGCTAGGACAAGGCAGGGAACCAGCGGAGTTGAAAGATCCGCCAACAAAAATCTCCTGTGTATTTGGACGCCTGCTGATTGAGTATACTGCAACGGCATCACCTTGCAGGCCAACGGGTTGTTCAGTGGCAAGTGCATTGGTAGACATGTCCCAAACGACCACCCCCCCAATATTGGTGGAACCCAAGGTACCCTCTATCGAGCCACCAGCAAAGAGAAGGGTGTCGACTTTTGCAAGTGTCATAACGACGCTCGAGTTGCTAATTTCGGACCCGAATCCGGTCACAGAATCACTGGAGGCACCATCAATAACTGCCAAGTTATTGACCGTGCCACCAGCTGTTGCCCTTGCAGTGAAATGACCCCCCAGAATCGTCAAATTTGTACTACCTTGGTTATAGAAAGCCCCTGTAATTACACCTTGGTAATTTCTGGGCACAACTGTACGTCGTCTCATGTTGGAGGTCGGTGTTTCCTGGATTGTCATTGGGAACGCCTGGAGCGTTATTGGATCTGTGTTGGAGATGGTAACAGCTCCATATGCCTCCAGAGTCTGAGAAGATATAGACCCGGCATACAAGATGCCATCGTTAGGAATTGTGATAGAGGTAGATAGTACCCCCTGAATGGCAATTTTTTCGCCTTCCAACAATTCCAACCACTGGTTCTGAGAAGGAACCCAGACAGCAAAGCCGTCAACATCCAAAGCATTAGAGTTCCCGCTCGGTTCAATCCTACTAAAATCGCCACTTATGGCAATAGCCTCCTCGGCTCCAGAGCTGACATTCACATTGAGAACCACAATATCCATGACACGGCCATTAACACCAGCACCTAGGGTCTTCCATTCGTCGTTAGTAGTATCATAGGCTGCAACAAAGTGGATACCATCGGTTGACTGAGTGTTGGTGTTTTGGAAGTTTCCCCCAACATACAAAATGTCGCTTACAAGAAGTGTGGAGAACACAGTGCCGTTCAATCCCCCTTTGGGTGGTGTAATGGGCCCATCGGGACCAATCGAGAAAAAGTGCAAGAAACTCCCATCATCAGCACTGAAATTACCTGCAACGTAAGTGATATCGCCATTGGTGGCCATAGTGTGGATCATGGCGCTAGGGCCCAACCCGCGTCCAGCAGAGTTGACAACAGAACCCGAGATGTCGGACGCTGTGGGTGTTCCAGTCTGTGTCGGATTAAACTCGTAAAGCCCATTTAGACCAGTTGTTCCTGTACTCTCTGTGCCGATGGTATCACTGCCACTACTTGTCGTGTTGTTCCATAGTTGGAATTGAACTTTCTGGGCTACAATGTTGACGGTCGAATAAACCTGGGACGATGCCGGAGTGAGCGTGACACGGGGTCGGAAGCCACTTTCAGAAGCGTCAACCTTGCCACGGTACACAGTATCGTATTTGTCATAGTCGTTGGTCTGGAACAAAACCACAGGGCTTTCGACAGTCCCATCTGCTGAGTAGACACCAGTTACGTTGACCTGTCCACGAGTGCTACAGCTATTGTCTTGCCGGCATCCTGGGGTGAACAAAAGTACGCTATACTCTCCAGACTGTTCAATGTGAGGTTCAAATACCACGCTTGCTGAGGAAAGTTCAGTAGAGTCAAGATCTATCGATAAGTATTCAGAATCAACTGCGTCGTTATCAATCTTGGCCCATGAGCCTTGTATGGAGGAGCTTGATCTAGCATCAGCAGAACTTGAAGCGCATGTCGGCTCGTTTAGATCCGTCGAAGCAAACGAGAAAATGTCTGTTTATATCCGTTAGCCGGGTTCTTAAAGCAAAGCACGTGACAGAAACAAATTATCATTGACACATACCATCCTGAAATAGCTCAACTCCAGCAAGTCCTCCTCCAGCACCATAGTACTCAAAGATATCGATTCGAATTGAATTCATATTGACATCATTCACAAACAGGTAGTCCTGGGTAGCACCTTCACCCAATTCGCACCATGCATCACAATATTTGGTCTGGTTGGAGGAATCGGTGTATGTGAGATTCATAATACCACCTAGGGGGAAAGCGGTGAACCTGAATATCTTGGTTCCCCGACCTTCATAGTCAGCATTTCTCAACCTCAACATTGTCGGCTTGAACTGAAACTTGAAGTTAGCTGTCCAAGACCCCAGCTGCCCATCCTTCGTCAACCATTGATTGCCCGTACCCTCCGAGCACACAATACTTGTCGGGTCGTTATATCCTGCCAGATCTGTTGTCTGTGTCGCCGTGGTATTTGTCGACACCAGATTGACCGTCTGCGCATTCCTCACCAACGGACTCGACGCATTCCCCAAGCTCGTAAAGCTCCCTCCAAACACCACTGTCCCATTTGACGTCGCCGTGATCGACTTCACAGGCCCATTGAACCCATCAAATGGTAGGTCCGTCCACCCCTTCCCATCGACCCACGCGATCGCATTACTACTATTACTATCATTCGCCTTAAAATCCCCTCCTACATACACCGTGCTCTTCTCCCTATCACACAGCAGTGCGTGCACCTTCCCTACCAGCCCGCTCAGCGCCGTCACGCTCCCATCTCCCGGGCTCCATAGCGCCACACCGCTTGCCGCAACATTCCCAAGCCTCGTAAAGTTACCTCCAACGAAAATACCCTTCACGGTACCGTCGGCGAGCTCGTGCACACACAAAGCCTGGATCTGGGCGTCCGACGAGGCGAGCGTCGTGAACACGCCGTTAGGAAGCCGCGACAGAAGGCTCTGCGAGCCATTGACGAAGGGCGAAGTCTCGGACTGGTTGCTGTACTCGACGACGGAGAGGCCGCTGAAGTCACCGGCGATGCCGACGCGGCCAAGGCCTGCGAGGTTGAGCGTGGGCTGGATTACGGAAATTGCTGTGAGTGCGTGTGTGAATGTTGCTGCGGTCGAAAGAAGGAGCGCCGAGGGGGCTCGTAGTGAGGGTGGCCTCATTTCTGGCCGGTGTTGTGCGTTGGTGGTGGTGGTAGTCGTCGTCGTCGTCGTCGTCGTCGTCTATCCACGATGGTGGTGGTGGTGGTAGAAAAAAAGCGAGTGTGGTGGTGGTGGTGGTGGTGGTGTAGTGTTTTGGTAGTTGTTGGGTAGGTGTAGGTGTCAGTGAGTGGGAGGCCGGCTGAAGAGAGGGAGGGGGGGAGTTGGTATGTAGGTACGATACAGGGCCACGCTCGCTCTGATTGGGGGAGGCTGACGGCTGGCAAATCAGCGCTGAGACCCTGTTCTTTCTTGTCTTGTCTTGCTTTTGCTATCTGTCTGTTTCTCTTTGGGGGGCAGGCAGGAGTAGTACTCTGTAGGTACGAGATGCAGGTATCCAGCGACTAACTGTAGAATGAAAAAAAAAATGGGCCTAAGAAGGGAGGAGGTTGTCAGTATGTAGGCAGCTTGCTCGTTTGCTTGTTAGATGAGGAAAAGACAGTAGTGGCAGCTTGTCTGGCTGGCCGAGCGGTAGAGTAAAGTGGTAAGTTAGACGCGACGATCGATCTAATGGAAGGGTTGTTTCCTCAGTGCTGCTAGTTGCTTCAGTGGTTGCTGGGTACGGGCTCTCTCTCTACTAGAAAAAAGAAAAGCAGAAAAGAGCGTGTGTGGTAGGACTCGAAAAGAAAAGTGACAGGGCTGGCACAAGTAGGCAGAAAGGAAGGGAAGGAATCAAAGAATTACGATTCGAACAGGAAAACAGCCGGAACTGAAATGCAGAAACGCATAATTATATAAGGCAAATAGGCAGGCGCCGTCCCACCCTCCTTGTAGTAGATGGTTGGTTGATTATCCACCACTCACTACAGCTCTAGTGGCAATCTGCCAGGCACCAAATCAAAATCGCAAATATCTACAAGCGTCGGGTCGCGTTAGCGTAAATAATTCCTCCATCCCCCCCATCTCAAGCCCTACCTCCTCCTCCCTCCCCTCCAACTAACATACATGTACCGGGTGCATACCTCATGTCGTCCCTCCCTCAGATAAGACAGCAGCTACCCCTTTAAACTCCTTTTGTGCGTCTTGGCGCTGTCTCACTAGGCTACAAGGGGCCTGAGACCCAACCAGGAAGTGGCCGCCCACGCCCTGTTCCGCCCTATGTAGAGGGAGTAGAGTAACTCAAACAGGACAGGAACATTAGTCGTATAGTAACTACATGTACCGGGGTGTAAGGGTAAGTACAGAGACGCCCATTTTGGGGAATTTTAAAAAGTGAGTACCTGCAAAGTAATCTGATTGGGCAAATAGATATAATTTTTTGATAAAATAACACTTGGCAGCCAAGCAGGTATTTGGATAGTGTTGCCCCGCAGTTCTCTCAACACAACCTCCTCAACTTTTTTTCTACTCTCGTCTTTTCTGAACTTCACCAAAACGCTTTTGATGGCCTAAAATCACTACTCAGATAAAGCTAAGATTGAGCGCTATTCAGCAGTTATTTTTTTGTATTTTTAGGAAAATATTTAGATTTTTTGAATGAAAATACGGTAAGTGTCTCCGCATTTCTTTCCCTCATACAAATCTTGCAGCCAAAAAATTCATCGGCCTCTTGGTTGTTATTACACATACGCCCATACAAATTCACCCAATCAATCTGAGCTGGATTTGGCCAAGACACCCCAGACAAAGAAAATCTATCATAATTCCAAATGCTTAAGACTAAATATAAGAGGATGGAAATTGGAGAGAGGGCGCTTGGCGCCGAGGCTAGGGCTTGGCATGGGTGATAATTGATAATGGGCTTTGAGTAGGACTACGAGGAAAAGTTGAGGGCTGAATAATTCCACAACCACACTAAATTAAGAGTTCATATTTGTAGATAAGATATATCACTATGGTAACAACGGTTCCTGAGTATTAAATAGAAATAATTCCAAAAATTAAAAAATGATAGAATAATAATAATAAAAAAAATTAGGGTAAAATTATAAATAGACATTAGGAAACTCTACAAGCTATCAAAGTGGATCGGGAAATGAATCATGCGAGTAAATAGATTAAATGTAACATATAATAAGGCATCAAATAATTATGAGGAAACGAATCAATAAATGAATCTTAAGTTCATTTTATCACTTAAGTTCACATATTTTCCATCTAAATTCTCAAAAAAAGACAAAAATATTGATCTTGATGAAAGTTTAACTCTCAATATCTTGAATCTTTAGCCTGGACCTAATCACTTCCGCCAATACTTCAGATAATAACATTTAAGTGAAAGTAGTAAGAAAGGATTATTGATTGATAATGGATCAGTAAATGAATCAAGTAAGGGAATTAAGTAAATGAATCAAATAAATGAATCAAAGTTTTTATTGCAATTAACGTCTCCAGCAAACAAATCATTTGATTCATTTCCCAATATTGTTTCAGTAGGAAACGAATCACTTGATTCGTTTCCAGAGCTGGTAGTGAAATAATAGGAATTAAATGTTAGATGATGAAAAATAGGAAAAGTACATTCTCTCACACATGTCTTCGTTTAAAGAATCACTTGTTTAGGCCTACACAATGTGGATTTAAAAGAATAAGTAAGTTAAGTTGAGGTTGAGAGACAACTTCTTGCCATATTGTGTTTTGCTACATTTTTCCAAGGAGCAGAAGCTATTCAAAGGCTTTCAAGCATCTTGTGGAGAACCTTCTATGTCCTCAACAACTTTTCTTCAGATCTCTTATTGACATTAAAGGTTTTTTTATAGAAAGGTATAATTGAGTTGGAACAATCTCTTTCTCATTCTCTGTGACTGAGTAACTAAGACTCAAAGTGCGAGAGATGAGAACGATGATGCAAGCGAGATCGAGGGGTACAACCGAGAGCGAGCAAAGGAACGAAAGTCCTGGCAAGGGCGAAGGCTAAGGTAAGGGCAAGCACAAGGCGGCGGCCAAAGCGAAGACCAAGAGACAGCACAGGCAAAACGAGGATCACTTGACGAGATAGCTAGAGTTATAGAAGAAGCTATGAGGCTCTCTTTCCGGAGACGAGAGTTAAAAGTAACTCAAGATCAAGGGCTATAGCGAAAGATAGGATTGGATCCCTATGCATCAGCAAGATTTTACAAGTCTCAGGAGATTACAGGGGTCTCAGGAGACTCAGGAGACCGTCAGGAGAGTCAGGAGACTCCAATCACAAATGGTAAAGCTTGCTGATGTATGCTATCATGACAGGAAGATCAGGTGAAGAGGAAAGGAAAGAAATCTACAAAACCCGCTACCACCTTCCCTATATATAACACTTCTTCCAACCTGATTATTAATCTGTGTCCCCTTTCTACAAAACTATTTCTTTTTCCCATGACGTAGTTATTGCGCAGTCATTGTATCGTCCAACCTAAGAAACCTGTTTCCTTTCCTTCATGACACAGTCATTACGTAGCCATTGTATAGTTCAACCTAAAAAACCTGTTTCCCTTTCTCCGTGACATGGTTATTGCGTAGCCATTGTATAGTTTAACCTAAAAACTTGTTTCCTTTCCTCCATGACGCAGTTTTTACACAGCTATTGTATCGTTGTCCTATAGATTCACATAATGCTGGAACATCCTCCTACTCCCCTCTTAATCATTCACTCTTCTCTTGAAATCTCTTCTCCGCTGCAATTGAAAATCTTGTCATTTCAATAATCTCTTCATCATTAAGCTCGGCAGTTAATGTATTTCACCACGTCCCCGTTTTTCCGTGTAACCATTTCACTTTAGTCAGCATAAGAATTTTCCCCCAACAAAAGGAGGTATGCGAGCATGAAGCAGTATTACTTCAAGCAATCAATACTATCTTCCTTTACTATTCTTTATATCCGAAATATGGCAACTAAACGCAAAATGCAAAAACTGACTTTGAACAACGCATTACTCAAGCTACAGCTGATCTTGCAGCTGACAGGTTTCAAGATACCCGTGAAGCTGCTGAAGCATATGGCCTAGCAGTTAGCACACTTCGTGATAGATTAAAAGGGGGAAAGAGCCGTGTAAGGGCTAGAGAGGATCAACAAAGTCTTTCTTCCACAGAAGAAAATGCGATACATCAGCAAGCTTTACCATTTGTGACTAGAGTCTCCTGAGTCTCCTGACAGTCTCCTGAGTCTCCTGAGACACCTGTAATCTCCTGAGACTTTTAAAATCTTGCTGATGTAGAGAGGTGAATTTTGAAACTGGATGACTGGGGGTTTCCACCATGGCATGCATATGTGAGAAATATGGCTTACGACTTTCTACGGAGTCATGGGATTATAACAGTCACACCAAAGCTAGGAAAAAACTGATTAACCTGGTTTCTAGCACATCACCCTAAACTGTCTTCCAAGTTGACATCAGGAAAAATTTGTTTCCCCAAGATGAATCATGTCTCCCAAGACGCAGAAAACCCAAATTGTGATCTGGATACGTTGGGATGCATCTTGCACCTACAAAAAGAGATACGTCGCATTTGGCTCATCTAAGCCGGACTTAGCTTATTTAGCTCGTCCTAAATATGACAGATCGTCTTTTGACATCCTATTTTGTCTCCAAAATGTGATATGTCGGTAGAAAAGTGATATACCAGAAGAGGCTAAGCCCGATCAGGACTAGCTCCCGCTATTAACGTCATGCTTGACGCAGTTTCCAGGTCTTAAGCATCCCCACCACCTCCACCTTCACCTCTACCTCCACCCCCATCTCCATCTCCATCTCCATCTCCATCTCTATCTCTATCTCTATCTCGAGTATCCCCCTACCCCGTATTCCGACACCTATGCTAATGTCTATATAGAGTCCCACACGCCTAAATCGATGCCATAGAGATGCCCATAGTGACGCTATGGACACGCCCAAAACCTCGCCATGGACATACCCAAAGTGATTTGCATGGGACATCACTAAATCGACGTTTCTACAAGAGGAAATGTGCATGGCAGGCGCTGGCAGGTAGTCGCGCAGGCATATATTTAATGCAACTATTGTGTAGACATGCTACAGTTCTTCCAATAAAAACCTATTCTTTCTTATATGATGCAACTCTTGCACAACAATTGCACAGCTAAAACTATCACTATTCTATACTTGCTTTTATTCCAATACCTGTGTCCGATGTCAGAACAGGGATACAGTAGAATAATCCAGTCTCATCAAAGTTGTAATGGTCTTCTTTAGCAAAATTGACAATGATTGCGTTCATTTCATTTAGTCGTTCCACATAGAAGCTGGAGTCAATTGACTTTGCCTCACCATGAAACCAGATACGGTACAAACCTATCCTTCTTTTAAACTCAATAATCTATTTAAAGCTCCATTTAGGTCTTTCATTTCCTGGAATTCCAGCTAAATCACGAAAACGGTTGACTTTTCCATGAATTGCACTCTCTAAAAGTACAATTCCTTTACCCTTCATTTGTTGGATCTATATAATAAAGGACTGATCGATTTCTGACAGCTTAGGGTGTCTTATCTATTTTTGTTTTAATTCGATCGTTGTCATTTTGGCCCAATAATCATCGGCTCAATCAAGAATATTGATGATAGCTTTAGGATTGATATGATATTTTTTTCGTCAGGAATTTATTGGTAGGAGTAGACAGCAGTAAATGATTTATAGAGCGGCTATGGGCAATAGCTTCTAGTTTAGGATATTTTTCTTACAAATTTGAAATTTGACAGCATTGATAAGGGTAGGTTTAACTTTGCGGAATAATATTTTGATTTGATGAGTGACAAAACAACAGGCAGAATTTTCAGTTTTTAACTATCATGAATACTCTATAATTATTATTTTATTCTAACAGAATTTATTTAAGCCGCTAACTTTTTGAGACTCTTAATTCCATTGACCTGTTCCTGTTGGTGTTGATGGACATTAATATAACCTTTCCAATGTAGGGTCACTATGGAAAAATACTCATGCACCCTATAGAAATAGAGTTCGGTAGGGATAAAATTTGGACAAGTTTCACTCATATAAAAATATGTTTCGGTAATGGACTGAAATTATTGTAGGTATAGAATTATAACAGGGTGGAATTATAATAGGTTTTGCTATACACTCTACTAACTATTTAAATGAATCAAAAAATGCATCATTCATGCTTGGTGCTTTTAATGCGTTTTTAAAGAGATTAAAAACTGGATGAAAAAGAACCTTTTACTATGGGTAAATTAATCAAACAATAAATCAGTAGTTCCATTTGATACATTTAGAGTATTTTTTTATAAAACTTTGAATGAGAAAAAGTTGATCTCCTCTTAAAAGTATGGGACGTAAGGCTGTTGTTCAACAGGGTATGGGTAAATCAGCAGCAATAATTCTAAAAAGCTATGTAGAATATTAGTAGACAAATACAGAAGGTGTTGCATGAAGAAGAATGTGACGGAGTAACTAAGACTAATGGGGTGACATATGAAAACAATGATGCAAGTGAGATCGAGAGGTACAGCCAAAGATGATTGAAGCGCAAGGCAGGGGCCGAGTCGAAGACCAGGAGACAGAGCAGGGAAAGCGAGGATCAGCTTACGGGGTAGCCAAGGGTTGCAAAGAAAGCTATGAGATTCTCCTTCTGGAGACCGGATCAAGAGTTCTTTAGTATTAGAGATCTGTAACGGAGAATAGGATTTGATTCATATGTACTGACTGTGATGACAGGAAGATGGGGTAAGGAAGCAGAGTAGAAAATTCACTTCCAAAATCTGTAAAGCAATCACGTTACACAGGGCCAAAGTCTTTATCACTTAGGCTTCAACCATCACAACCCCTCTAGTAACAATACCCCCCCTCTCAAGAAATCACCGCAGCCTTCAACGCCCTCTAGATTGTAGTAACTGACGCTGAACTGACTGGCATTACCCATGCACACAACATTTTAAACCTTACTATCAAAATCTTCGATAACAAGAACACTTCTGATGACGCCCGTATCATAATCATCATCCTCATATGCTTGATCTAACAATGCACAATTATGTCTGGGGACATCGCTGGCTACACCCAATCTATCAACACCCTTGCACAAGACATACAAGAGATGAAGTCAAACCCCACCCCCCCAAAACTACAAACAGACTGGCAAGGATCGAACATGCCATCACCACGGTCCAACACCAACCCTCTCGTCCCCTACTACCACCACCACCACCCGCTGGCCCTAAACGCCAACAACCCCATATTACCCAACCCAAAGACAGGCCCTCCCCTATCATCACAAACAAGAAGTCCTACCTCTAGGTTGCAAAAGATAACCTCCAGCAATGAGAAACTGCCAAAAGCAAGAAGAACAAGAGTAAAGCAGAAGCCCCTGTAACAAAGGACACCGACAAGTCTCTGCCTGCCGCCCCACACCGCTTCTACACAACCAGGACCACTTCCATCTCTATCTCCAACAGCGACCGCATCGCAGTGGAACTCTCAATTGAACTCACCCAACTCCTAGTTAAGAATAAGCAAGTATATCAAGTTACCGCTAGCTCGGTCACTATCAACCCCAAAGGAGCTATCTCCATCCTTCCTCACTATACTGTCCCCTCCTCCACCTACTCACACTAGTTCAAAGCAATGACCACACTAGTCAACCAGAAGCTCGGCTCAACTGAGAACCCCTACACCTGCTTCTACCGGCCCCCATAAACATCGATGTCGCCATTCATGGCGTCCCCCTCTGCACCCACAGAGACAAAGCCGCCCTCGACAGCACCTTCCCAGAAATTGTCCGCCTCGCTACTGGCATTACCCTATTCACCTGCCGTTTCCTCAACAAGGATAATCACAACTGCAACCAGAGGGCAACCTCCTCAATAGTCATAACAGTT
This sequence comes from Morchella sp. 2018-W16, assembly GCA_024713755.1. NCBI lineage: Eukaryota > Fungi > Ascomycota > Pezizomycetes > Pezizales > Morchellaceae > Morchella > Morchella sp. 2018-W16. The sequence goes on along the minus strand of JAMGYY010000012.1, from coordinate 963,051 downwards.
ACTGCCAATAACGCCAGCAGCATGGGCAACTCCATCCACCTCTTCTCACGACCCAGAACATACACTGTAATGTGGTCAGCCATCACCACTACCCCATGCAGGAACTGCTTCCATGTCCTGGCATCTTGGCATAAATCCCGATAGTTCAGTAGTGGAAACGCTCTTGGGAGCAAAGGAGCTGTGGTAAGCAAGGATGCAGGGGTGTGACGTCAAGGTGTTGTCATTTCTTTCTATAAGTTTTCATTGCAGGATCGATTTGTAATGTTCCGACATCATGTGAACCTATGGGACAACGATACAATGGCTGCGCAAGGACTGCGTCATGGAGGAAGGGAAAAAGATTTCTTAGGTTGGAACATACAATGGCTGGTCAATGACTACATCATGGAGGGAGGGAAACAGGTTTTGTAGGAAGGGAACACGGAGTAGTAATCAGGCTGGAAGGAGTGTTATATATAGGGAAAGTGGTAGCGGGTTTTGTAGATTTCTTTCCTTTCCTCTTCACCTGATCGTCCTGTCATGATAGCACACATCAGCAAGCTATACCATTTGTGACTGGAGTCTCCTGAGTCTCCTGACAGTCTGCTGAGTCTCCTGAGACCCCTGTAATCTCCTGAGACTTGTAAAATCTTGCTGATGTACGCCATGAGCTCCAACCATAAAGTCCTAGCCATCTCCATGCACATCCCACTCTCAGATATATTGGCCTTCCAGACATAAAATTGGAAACTCACCAACTGGGAAAACCTCTTCCTCCACCTCCAAAACATGACCATTGATAACTGCCACATACCAAAAGCCATAGACGACTGGTTCGATCAAAATCTTGCCAATATCACAAACACAATCAAAGCTCACACACCACTAGAAATCATCTCCAAATGGTCCAAATCTTGGTGGAACCCAAACGTCACTCAACTCCGGAAAATATCTCATTCAGTCCATAGGGCCTGCCAGAAAGGCAAAGCCCCCCCATTCGAAATGAAATCCATCAGGAACGTCTACTTCAACACCATCAAGACAGCCAAACCACAGCATTAGAACAACTTTGTGTCAAATGCACAAACTAGTGACATATGGAAACCAAAGAAAATAGCTTCAAGGACGGAAAACAAAATACCCATCCTCTCCAACTCCCCAACACCAACACTTATCAACCAAAACTCCGTCAATGCTTTCTTTCCAACCAGGACAGACGAAGGCCCACCAACCCCCCAAACACTTTACACACGCCCCCCTAATCACCCCCTCGGAGATCCATAATGTTCTGAACCCCACTTCCAAACCTCTCCGCACTGGGCCCTAACTCCATCCCCTACCCAATATGGAAAGATGTCCACAGAATCAACCCGCTCCTCCTCACCAACCTCCTCAACCAACTCCTCACCAACGGCTACCACCCCCTAGCCCTCAAGAGTGCCAACAGGGTCATTCTGGCCAAACCTAACAAACCCGACTACAAAATGCCAGACGCATACCGAGTCATAGTACTCCTACAGACGCTGTCTAAGATCCTGGAAAAAGTAATCACTACCCGTCTCGTGACCATCACCAGATCAACTGGCCTAATCCACCTCCACCAATGCCATTCAGTTGTAGAACTGTTCACCGCAGACGCCGCCACCACACTCATCAACGAGACAAGAGCCATACAGTTAACCAAGTATAAAGTCTCAAGCCTCTTTCTGGGCGTCAAAGGCAGCTTCGACCATGTACTCAAGCCATCCCTTCAGAAAATCCTTCAAGACGGCCAAATCCCCCCTACATCATCAACTAGGTCCTCTCCTTCATATCGGACAGGTACATCACACTTCTATATCAGAGATCACCCAAAACCCCCACCAACATACAAGTAGACGTTCCTCTGGGCTTACCCATATCACGGTGCTAAGCGGGGGCGAGGACTGAACAAGCCAAGGTAAACCACCTGGGCTAGGCTGTGGGTACGTGGGGCACAGTGGGACGTGGACGGAGAGGAGCGACGGGACGGGGGGACTCGAGACGGGGAGCGGGTGACAAAGCGAGGGTGCGAGGAGGTGGTCCTGACGTTCCCGTGGGGCAGCACAACTGACGGGACTATGGCTATGGGAGATAGAATGTATTCTGGACAAACGAAGACTAAAGACGCCTAAGATGACAGGAAGGTTGCGTGAAGAAGAAAGGAGAAGAAGAGAAATCCTACAAGCGAGGGAACGAGCTCCCTATATATAGACCTGAAAACCCCTCGCTGACTCATCCCATAGAAACCCGTAGAACCCAAAAGAAATCCATCATTACAAATACCTGCATGTCGTTGACTCATAGAACCTTGTCACCGAAACCCATAGAACATAATAGAAACCCTGACTAATCTCTCTTCCCGCAACCGTGCTCGATATCGTATCACGCCATGATAACCCATCTCCTCTTTCCTTTTCCTTATATATATAAATTCTCTACACCACCACGACCCCCACCCAGGAATCTCTCTCTCCTATGTAGATAACCTCGCTATTACAGTCGGATCCTACTCCTACCAAACAACATCACTGTCCTTACCGATTACTACAACAAGCTAGCATGCCTAGCACAACCACACAACATCTTCTTCTCAGTCTCTAAAACAGAATTGGCATACTGACAAACTCCAAAAGATAGGGACCTCTTCTGCCTCCTTCTCATCACCATCGAAAACCAAACCATCCAACCAGCACACTGCGTTAAATGGATAGAATTCTGGCTCTCACCAACCTTCAACCCCAAGAAACACTACCTTAGGAGACTCGCAGCTGCGAGAGCCTCCTTTAGAATAACCCAGAAATCATCCTCTGCAAGCAAAGGACTATCTTCAGCTAACTGCAGGAAAATTGCCCTCCTCGCAATATGCCCCATGCTCACCTATGGAGGAACCGTCCTTATCCCTACCTCCGTAATCAAGCCCATGAACACCTTCTGGAACTCCATCCTACGATGAGTCATAGGATGCTTCAGAGCAACTAACGAACGCACTCTATGGGCTGAGGCCCGGGCCTGCTCCCTCCCCCCTAATCCTATACTTCCATTACCTGAAATGGAAGTACGCAATCTGCATACTCTAGGCACGCCCCCCTCCTCAACCTGGTCACAGGACATCAGCAAGATTGAACCTATATTTTGATCCTTTTTGGGTCTTGGGAGGTTTGGGAGACTCTCAGGAGACTCAGGAGACTGACAGGGATTACCAGGAGACCCAGAAGGCTCCAGATACAAATGGGAAAGCTTGCTGATGGAACGACATCAAGGTCCTTCTCCACCTCCACCCCAGACTGAACCTACTCCCATGCTGCCCTCCTAAAGTATTGCCCCAACCCACCAAAAAATTGGGACTCAAACACACTAAAAGGAGTCAACCCTCTTCTAATAGAATACCTATGCTCACTCATTCGCCCGCTCATCGAAGAAAACATTCCCCCAATAAAATGGCGCTACGACCGAAGATATCACAGCATGATACGATATCGAACACTGTGGTGGGAAGAAGGACTAGTCAGAGTTTCTCTTATGTTCTATGGACCTCGGTTACAGGGATTCGATGAGTTAACGGTATACAGGTATTTGTAATGAGGGATTTCTTTCGGATTCTACAGGGTTCTATGAGATGAGTAAGCGAAGGATTTCTGAAGCTATATATAGGGAGCTCTTTCTCTCACTTGTAGGACTTCTGTTCTTCTCCTATCTTCTTCACGCAACCTTCCTGTCATCTTTCCGGCCTCGCTTCGCTCGGCCACTTTCCCCCTTTTCAGAACTCCAACTGCCTCGCTTTATTTATTCCGTACTCTGAAAACCTGGACAAACAACAGGAAGCGCGTAAACCTCCGTCGTTCTCAGCCGCTAAAGAATCCTTCATCTCGTGTACCCCATCACTGAAACTCGGGAAAAGAAAAACCATCCCGGTCGCATCCCCTCCCTCCAGGAGATCCGGCACCTCAGTAATTGCCTCGCAAGGCTCACTCTCCTCAATGTGGGCCGCACCCCCCACAAGCACACCCGTACCTCCCCGCTTCAACCTCACCCAAGACAATGAAAGTCAAGGAGATGTTTTCATCACCGATGAGCCCGCCAACGAACTTTTCTCAGAGTTTGCCGACGCAAGGGATTACCACCAGCCATACGCTCCAGCAAAAGATTACATCAGCTCCAGCATAGTCCCAGAAGACTCCCATAACAGGATGGACCTCAACTACATCTCATGGCTCGTCAAGTCCCTCACAGACCAAAATACTCAATCACTGTCAATTCAGTTAGATATTCTAACTGAGGAAATCAACAAAAGCAACACCCTGGTCCAAGATCTACAAGGAACGATCCGTGGCCTGAGTGTAGAGGTCGCAGACCTCAGAGCACAAAACACACGCTTCCACCATAGGATGGGGCCCGACCATCACCAATAACAACTACGTCAACAACAACTACCAGCTCTCCTACCGCAACAACAAGCCCAACCCCCCCGCCAGAGGAGACAGCCACCACCACCACCTCCCTCGAACCCCCCAAATGGGAAAGGTAAAGAAACCACGTCCTATACACAGATAGCAGCAGCAAGTGGCAACCAAAACCAAGACTTCAGACCAGTGGTAAACAGGAAACAAAAGAAGGCGACTGACCCTCTCTTCAAACCCGAGTATACCAAAGTCAACAAAGAAATAGCCATTGAGACTAACGACGAGATCAACACCTCCCCCTCCAAAATAAAGGCAGAAATTAACAAAAGAATCCCGGACACAGCCTGCCACTTCATCAACATCAAGAAAACAGCAAAGAATAACCTAGTCCTCGAAACCAAGCTGATCACCCCGGCATCCAAGGCCTTCGAATATAAACAAGAAATCGAGGAAGCCCTTAACAAGTATAACGTCCCCTTTGTCGACATCAAAACCAACTCGATCTGGTCTAGATTCATCGTATATGGCATCCCCACCTCCATTGGAAACGGAATGGAGGCCGGCCAACTGGTCGCCTCAGAAATCAGAACCAACTATGGAGATCTCCTCCAGCTCGCCCAAATCCCCAGATGGCTACATGAGCAAGCTTTACCAATTGTGTCTGCAGTCTCTTGAGTCTCCTGACTATCCCTGTCAGTCTCTTGAGTCTCCTGAGAGTCTCCTGAGCCTTCTGAGACCCAAGAAATATCAAAATATAGGTGCAATCTTGCTGATGTATCCAAACCGGAAGCCAGGGCCACCAAAGTACACTCATCTATGGTCATTGCCCTCCCAGGGTCATTCTCCCTGGAAAGCCTAGGCCTCTGTTAGCTGTCCCTCTTCGACATCGACTGCAAGCTTGAAAAGTTCATAAACATCAAGCCCGGATCCCAGTCATCACGTTGCTAAGAGAGGACGGGGACTAAACAAGCCAAGGTGAACCACCGAGGCGGGACTAGGGTGAGAGCGAGTAGGGAGGCGAGGGAACGGTAAGGTTGACGGAGGAACTATGGGCAAAGGTCAAGGCGGAGGTACGAGGAGAAGGTCTTGATGTCCCCGCGGGGGTATCACAACCAATCGGTACTATGACTAGGGAAGAGAGAGAATATATTCTAGGCGAGCAGAAACTAAACGACGCCTAAAATGACAGGAAGGTTGCGTGAAGAAGAAAGGAGAAAGAAGAGAAGTCCTACAAGTGAGAGGGAGAGCCCCCTATATATAGCCTAGGAAATCCATCGCTGACTCATCCCGTAGAACCCAGTAGAACCTAAAGGAAACCCATCATTACAAATACCTGCATACCGTTGACTCATAGAACCCTACAACCAAAATCCATAGAACATAAGAGAAACCCTGACTAATCCTTCTTCCCGCAACAGTGCTCGATATCGTATCATGCCGTGATACCAGTGCAAGAAATGCATGGACTTCGGACACCACCACTCCAAGTGTAAGGCAGCAGCACCAAACTGCGGCCACTGCAGCAAGAACCACCTCACTAAGGACCACCCGTGCAACTCATGCCAAGGCGGTCTTAAATGCACCCACACCCCAATCAGATGCGTGAACTGCAAAGCCCCCCATAAGGCCACGGACCCAGCTTGCCCTAAGGCAACCCTAGCCAGACTCATCAGCAACAACAAGGACAATAAGCGGCCGAGAACGGACCCCCACCACCAGCCAACATCTTAGTCCCTGCAACAGGACCACTCACAGGACAGGATGCCATCATGTCGTTATGAGTGAAAAATTCCAACAACTTTACGCGCAAGCTCACCAGCTAAACTGCGCCAAAAACGAACAAACCACCAAGTCACTCATTGAACAAGCCGAAATAGATCAAGACATTCTCTTCCTTTTCCTCCAAGAACCATGGAATAACACCCACGGACACTCACCAGAATCACCACTTTTTTACCTCTTTACCCCATGCAACAACAAACCAAAATGCGCCACATACGTCAGGAAACACTTCAACCTGAAACCCAAAACCCTCTTCAGCCATGATAACTTCATCCTCTCTATTACGGTGGAAATCCAAGAAACCAGAACACAACTCCTCAACATATACTCACCAGGACGGTCATCGCACTTCTCAGAAGTTGCGAAAACAACAAACACTCTCCCAAACTGCCTAGTTATGGGAGATTTCAACAGCCACCACCAATTATGATACGGAACAAAATCCCAAGAATACGCCAATTCCATCAGAGGGGACAAGCGTAATGCCACAAGGATCATCCAGTGGGCAAACAAAGAAAAACTCACCCTTGAAAACGAACAATGCGAATTCACCCACTTCCCCTGAAACCATTACAGACTTTCTATCATAGACCTCACTTTCACCAAGGGACACGCTCTGGACAAAGATATCCAGTGGCAGCTGGATACATCAGGAATCGGGTCAGACCACGCCAGAACAAAGATCTCCTTCCCAATCCAAGGACAATCATACACCCCCCACAGAGACTGGCACAAATGGAAATGGGAAGCACTTGCCACAAGCTTCACAAACATCACCCTACCCCAGGAAGCCTGGGAATCCCCAAACCACACAACACAATCGGTGGACTTTGTCTTGGACAAAGTAGATAGCCTAATCCAACAATTTGTCCCAATGACGAATCCATTCAAAAAATCGAAATGCTGGTGGTCCCAGGATCTGAAGAACACCAAGGCCAACCTCTCCAAACTCGAGAGAAAAACAAAGACTCACCCAACCCCCCAGAACAAGGAATCCCTTAGAAGAGCAAACAGAGCCTGGACCTCAGCGGTCAGGAAAGCCAAGCTCGAACACACACAGAAAGCTCTAGAAGAAGCGAAAGGCGCAGACATCTGGAAAATCATCAATAAAGGGAAAAGAAAGGAACCCATCATCCCAGCCATTCAGGGTAAGGAAACCTTCGCAGAAAAATGCCAGATTTTCAGGGAACAACTCTTCCCCACGAACAGGACACTCTCCACCCTCCCCTCCCCACTATCAGAGAGCCAAGCTTTGACCTTACCCACGACTTCGAGCCGGTCAGTGCCGATGAGCTACGGAAAGCCGTTGGGTCCTGCCCAGCCAACTCAGCAACAGGCCCGGATGGAATCCCATTTCAACTAATAAAAGCCCTGGCCAAAGCAAACCAACAACTCCTGATACACATGTTCACCGCATTACTTAAACACACGGTCCAACCCGACAGATGGAAGACAGCCAAATGTATCCTTATCGCGAAACCGGGGAAGAAAGACTACTCCCAGGCGAACGCTTACCGACCCATCTCCCTCCCCCAATGCTATCACGGCGTGATACGATATCGAGCACTGTGGCGGGAAGAAGGATTAGTCAAGGTTTTCTCTATGATTTTATGTGTTTCGGTTGTAGGGTTCTATGAGTCAAAGATATGTGGGTATTTGTAATGCGGGATTTCTTTTGGGTTCTACGGGATTCTACGGGATGAGTTAGCGATGGATTCCTTGTGCTATATATAGGGAGCTCTCTCCCTCGCTTGTTGGACTTCTCTTCTTCTTCTTTCTTCTTCACGCAACCTTCCTGTCAGCTTAGGCGTCGTTTAGTCTTCTATTGTCTAGAATATATTCTCCCTCTCTTAGCCATAGTCTCGTTGGTTGTGCTACCCCTGCGAGGACCTCAGGATCACCCCTCCGCACCATCGCCTTAACCGTTGTCCATAGTCCTTCTTCGACCCTATCACCCGCCTCGCCTCTATACCGGCTCTTGCCCTAGCCCGCCTTGGTGGTTTGCCTTGGCTTGTTTAGTCCCCATCCTCACTTAGCACCGTGATAAATGCTTCAGCAAGGTCCTCGAAAAAATCGTAGCCTCAAGACTATGCACAACGGGTGAAATCCTAGGCACTTTATCACCAAACCAATTTGGGGGCAGACCTTCCATCTCGGCAGTCTACGCCCTCCTACGCACCCTCACTCCCATCCAGAGAAACCTCCTACAGAAGAAATCCACAGGGGTAACCCCAGACAGACCCTCCATCCTCACAAATGATATACAAGGCGCCTTTAATTGCGTCAACCACCTCACCCTCGAAAGGATAATGACCCAACAAAATTCCCACGATATCTAACAAATTAGTGCAAGGAGTTTAACTCCAACAGAACCCTCCAATTCCAATTCAATCATGAGCTAGAAAACCTCAAGCCATACTCCTCAGGGCTCCCACAAGGATCTCCCCTCCCCCCAGTCCTATTTATGATATACGCGGGAATTATCACCGACCACCAAACCTCTACCAAAGAAACAGACACCTCCTATATCGTTGACGATGCCCTAGTTCAAATAGGGAAATCGCCATTGTTCATCACAAAAAGACTCACTGAAAGAATGCAATACAGAAAAGAAATGGCCGACCCCCTCAACGTTAAATACGAACCAGGAAAATCCGACCTAATTTTATTCCGACCTACCACTTCATCAGCAAACTACCATTTGTGACTGGAGCCTCCCAACAGTCTCCTGGGTCTCCTGAGAGTCTCCTGAGAGTCCCGGATATTTTTTGAGTCTCCTGAGGCTCAGGAGACTTCAGGAGACAAATCAAGTCTTGCTGATATTCCTCCCTCCCTCAACCCAACAACACAATAGAAATAGACGGAACCACGGTGCATCCCAAAAAATCCCTAAAATATGTGGGCGTATGGATCGAAACCACCCTCTCCTTCAAGAACCACCTCGACGAAACCCTCTCCAAGGGAACCAAAACCCTAGGCAGAATCAAATGTCTCGCACAACAGAAGGGAATAAAAATCAATATCATCCACCACCTAGTCACTCAACTCTTCCTCCCGGTCATCTTGTGGGGCTCTGATGCCTGGTGGACAGGAGCCAACCACATCCTCAATCGCTAAGCCCCCTCTACAAGGAAGCTGCAAGAACTATCACAGGCCTCCCCAGGTGGACAAAAACAAGCAAGCTGCTGAAAGAAGCAGGCATGCCACCTCTGGCGCTCCTCCTGGACCATAAATCCAGAAAGTACGGCTCCCAGGTCATTACTTCCCCCTCAACTCACCCCAACTACGAAACACTAACATCCATCATTCCCCCAACCAAAAGAAACATTAAGGCTACAGGCCTAGACCGCATAGCCTCCCTTATGCTCCCGTTCAAAACGGTAGGAAACATCAGGGACAGATGGGCCTAATACAAACTGCTAGACGAACACTTGATCGAATTATGGAATAACACTCCATTACCAGACCACCACCACGACGCAAAAAGATTCCCCCCCCATAAGTTAACAAAACTCGAACTATCCAAGGCCAAGTGGATCTTTCGACTCCGTTGCTAAGTCACCAAGCACGATAACAACTCCCTACACTCCCAGACCCAGGAATGTGCCTGCAGCTCAGAATACTCAGCAAAGCACATCCTAATGGACTGCCCCGCATTTAACACTAAAAGATGTAAACTAATTGAGAAAATCTCCGGACCTATGTCCTGGGAAAATTGGCTTTTCCAAAACCTCTGCCCGGACCTAATCATGGACTTCGCGAAAGATACTAAATTGATAGACTGGTACGACCAGGAACTTGACGACGGAGAGGAAGAGTAAAGGTTTCTTATACTCTCGTTATAATTCTGCATTTTCACACTGTTTGCTTGTTTGTTTGTTTTTTTGTTTTTTTGTTTGTTTGTTTGTTTGTTTGTTGTTTGGTTTTTTTCGGTTTTTTCGGGGGTGAAGAGGAGTGCGATAATTCCTGTACTTCAAAGCAATATAAAGTTCATTCATTCATTCATTCCTGTCATCTTAGACGTCTTGTTCCTTTTAGTCAATACAATACTTTAGAAGTCCTTCGTCCTCGCCTCACTCCGCCTCGCTTAGTCTCTAGTCCCTCGCTTATATCCGCAAAATGTGCCCTCTACTGGTACTTCCGCCTGCACAACCTCATCGGAGAATCCTTGTGGACTCTCTGTCCTACACTCCTCCTACTTTAGATACACCCTTCTCGCACTATCGTCTCACCTTAGTTGTGTACCTTGGCTAGTTTAGTTCTCGCTCCCACTTACCACCGTGATACAAGATACAGCTCATAGCCAACTGGGGCTTCCACTTCCCACCACCAACCTACTACCTTCACACCCTTACAATCACACCCCTGGGCTTTACCCACCTCCATAAGTTTATAGCCACCCGCATCCACCAAATGAGGACTGGTAACATTAGCAAACTACCATTTATGACTGGAGCCTCCCAACAGTCTCCTGGGTCTCCTGAGAGTCTCCTGAGAGTTCTTGATATTTTTTGAGTCTCCTGAGGCTCAGGAGACTTCAGGAGATAAATCAAGTCTTGCTGATGAAGAGCTACTTCAGAGGACAGAGATCCCGGATCAATACCCACCTCCCCCCCGAATGCCCAAAGTGCAGCCTCAAAGAGGAGACCTCCTCCCATACCATACTCAGATGTCGCGCCCTTTATGAACATAGGACAGAAGACATCGCCAAGATCCAATCGCTCAACAAAATCTGGGCTAAGTAGGCCCTCACCACCACCCTAGGAAGCTTTATAGCCATAGCAAGAATCAACTCCTCCAACATAGACACACTCTCCCCTCCCCCATACTGGTTCAACATCTTCCCCCTAAGCTCGGTCAGTACCAGCGACTCATATATCCACGGGGTACGTTTTGGCCCTATCTACGCATCCTACAAGTCCAATTAAGAGCACCAGAAACTTTTACCTTTCCTTTGTCCCCTCATTTGTCGGAGTTCAGGTCTGCTTTATTTCAGTAAAGGGATAGCGCTTGAGGAGAGACAATGGTTTTTTATGCCATACTTTATATTGCACACAATGTTTTGTACTTTAAACAAATACAACTGATTTAAAAAAAAAAAAAATGAAGAAAAACAGGTTAAAGGGGAAAGGAGAAAAATCTACAAAGCGCGCTACCAGCTTCCTTATATATAACCCTCCCCTGACCTGATTACTAATCCGTCTCCTGTTCTCCAAAACATATTTTCCTCTTCTTATGATGCAATCATTGCTCAGCTAGTATATTGTCCTTCCAAAGAAACATATTTCCTTCTCCCATAATGCAGTCATTTTGCAACCATCATATACTCCTTCCAAAGAAACCTGTCTCTCTTCTTTTATGACGCAGTCATCATGCAGCCATGATACAGTCTTCTTTGATGTTCTCTATACATCAGCACAAAATGGGGCTGCGTTTTGTGGCGCTCAAGTGCCACAATTAGCACAAGATGCACAAGATGCACAAGATGCACAAGACGTCAAGAACATCCAAATACATCAGCAAAAAATGGGGCTGTGTCTGGTGGTGCCTGGGCCCCACAATTGGCACACGACGTCAAAGACGTCAAAGATGCCCAAATATCAATTGCTTACCTGCATCCCCGCGCCCCGGCGCCACAAGATAGTCTTGGTCTCCCAAGACGCATTTTTCGTCTTTAGTCTCCAAAACCTCGTCTTGTACCTTTTGCCAGGCTAGCAGTCATGGCAGAACTTTGACGCTAATTTTCGCTGGGAATTGATGTCACATTGACGATTAGACAGTTCAGGTGATTCATGGTACATCGTTTATTTAATTCTATGTAATCTTATATAATTCTATATACGAGTATATGTCTGCGCGACGGTCCCCGCTCCACCCGCGCGCCTACCCAGGCGCCTGCCCGCGCGCCCACCTCACTACCTGTAGAAGTCATCAATTTGGGCGTGTCCATGGCGTCACTATGGGCGTCCCCATGGCGTCGATTTGAGCGTCACTATGGGCGTCTCCATGGCGTTGATTTGGGCGTCTCTATGGCGTTCATTTGGGTATCTCCATGGCGTCCATTTGGGCGTCTTCATGGCGTCCATTTGGGCGTCACTATGGGCGTGTCCTAGGCGTCAATTTGGGCGTCGATTTGGGCGTGTAGGGCTCTATATGGATATTAGCATAGGTGTCGGAATATGGGGTAGGGAGATACTCGAGATAGAGATGGAGGTGGAGGTGAAGGTGAAGGTGGAGGTGAAGGTGGAGGTGAAGGTGGAGGTGAAGGTGGAGATGGAGGCGGAGGCGGCGGCGGGGGTGCTTAAGACCTGGAAACTGCGCCAAGAATGACGTTGATGACAAGAGCTAGTCCAAATCGGGCTTAGTCTGTGCCGGCATATCACTTTTCTGCCAACATATCACATTTGCCAAAAAAAAGGCGACCTGTCACATTTAGGACGAGCTAAGTCGAAATTTAGAAAAGATGACATATCACTTTTGGACGAGCTTAGACGAGCCAAATGTGACCTATCACTTTTTGGAGGCACAAGACGGCACCCGATGCATCCAGACGACGACTTTGGGTATTCTGCGTCTTGGGAGACAAGATGCGTCCTGGTGAGACCAATTTTTTCCTGATGTATCAATTACTTACCTGCATCCCCGTACTCAGATGCCACAAGATAGTCTTGCACTCCCAAGACGCACTTTTCGTCATTAGCTCGTCTTTAGTCTCCAAAACCTCATCTTGTACCTTTTGCCAGGCTAGCAGTCATGGCAGAACCTTGACGCTAGTTTTCACTGGGAATTGACGTCACATTGACGATTGGACAGTTCAGGTGATTCACGGTACATCGTTTATTTAATTTTATGTAATTCTATGTAATTCTATGTACAAACATATGCCTGCGCGATGGCATCAGCAAGCTTTACCATTTGTGACTGGAGTCTCCTGAGTCTCCTGACAGTCTCCCGAGTCTCCTGAGACCCCTGTAATCTCCTGAAACTTGTAAAATCTTGCTGATGGGTCTCCACTTCACCCGCGCGCCTACCAACGCACCCACCTCCTACATACAGAAGTTGTCGTCTCGCGCGTATCTATAGCGTCTATTTGGGCATATCTATGGTCTCACTATAGGCGTGTCGATGGCGTCTATTTGGGAGTCTCCATAGTGTTGATTTGGGGCATTGATTTGGGCATGTCCATGGCGTCGATTTGGGCACATCTATGGCGTTAATTTGGGTGTCCATGGTATCGATTTGGGTGTGTAGGATTTTATATAGATATTAGCATAAGTGTCAGAATATAAAATGGGGAGATACTCGTGATAGAGACAGAGATGGAGATGGAGGTGGAGATGGAGATGGAGGTGAAGGTGAAGGTGAAGGTGATGGTGGAGGTGGCGATAGAGGTGGAGGTGATGGTGGAGGTGGCAATGGAGGTGGAGGCGGCGGGAGTAGTTAAGACCTAGAGACGGCACCAAGAATGACCTTGTTGGAAGGAGCTAGTCCCGATCGGGCTTAGTCTCTGCCGACATATCACTTTTCTGCCAATATATAACATTTTAGAGACAAAATAGGAGGTCAAAAAACAACCTGTCACTTTTAGACGAGATTAGAGAAGCTAAATCGAACTTAGATGAGCCAAATATGACCTGTCACCTTTTGGAGGCAAAAGCTGACGCATCCAGACGACGATTTTGGATATTTTGCGTCTTGGAAGACATGATTCGTCTGGGCGAAACCTATTTTTTCCTGATGTATGTTCAAGTGATACCAGGACAAAGAAAGAAAGAGAAAGGAAAAGTACACGAATAGGCCTTGTTGCCCTTCTTATATTCCCCCACACCTCTTGCCAAAACGTGACTTATACTCCTATATAACCTGACTCATGACTCATTCCTCCATATTACAGAATTTCATGGAATCTCCTCTGACTCATTTTCCTTACTAAAGCGGCAGTAATCCCAGTCCTTCCAGTTACTCCATCCTAGTACATCCATGAAATCTCACAGGGGAACTGAACCTTGACTATTGCGATTATTCAACCTCAATCTTATCACCTATTATACCAGACAACATATTAATACATTATTTGAGCTGTGTTGAATCGCTAAAGAGAAAAAGCATCAGAAAATTGGTGAGGAAAGACATCATGGAAAAGTATCATGAAAAAGAATCATGAAAAGACATCATGGAAATAAATCCGAGTGTGTTCTCGTCGTTGCCCCAGGTTTGTTGTTGCCCCCAAATTGACTTTACATGTACCCAGGGTGTCGGAAAGTGATGCACATTCGGTGGTTTCATAGCCACACTAGAATCAATTTACACACCAGGCTATTTCAAGGTAAATATGAGTGTGCAGATACTCTTCATCAAGTATATTCTTAGTACTTAGGTATGGTAGAGAGGTTCTGTACGATTTTGTTGTATTGTGATAAAGTATTTGGGTGTTGTCTAGTCAAAATGTGCATCACTTTCCAACACCCTGGGTACATGTATCCTACAAGTTATAGTAGGAGAGTAGTATATCTCTAGAGGTACATTTTACATTACAGTCGCAGCTGGAGGCCCAATTGCAACATTCATCGTCCGGGGTGTGCTCATTTGTACCACACTCAGTACCTACCCGCGTATACACGTAACCCAGTGATCTATACCATATAATAGCATCCCTCATCCTTCACCCAGGATCAACATATATATATATATATATATATATATATACAACCATCATCAAACCGCCGACCCTAGTAGAGTATATACCTAGGAGACTAGGAACAGGAGGTTATAAATGCATGTAGCGACGTCTCTAGGCACTAACCTATAGGTCACCCACCCACGCCTTAGTGTAAGAAGGAACCAAATTCCCCGACTACTACCGCTGCAGACCGTTCATACGCGTATATGTTACGCGCAAACGACTGGGCATGGCGACATCCGAAGGAACCTCAATGTCGGGATATCCTGGCGGCAGGCAGGGGCTTCGTTGATCCAATCTATACATACATGATGTACATGTATCTTCCCTGCTTACAGTACGTACGTGTTATTCGCACAGGACAGTTACTCGCGGTAGGTAAGAGGTACCCGAATATGCAAGACTTGGGATGCAATTCTTATTGGACCAAAAGAGGAAAATGCACAGCTGCACCTTCGGGTACTTTTACCTGCCGCCGTATAATACTACATTATGCATGTATACCAACTACCAAAAACAGAGTGATATTCCATGATGCACCCCTAACCCGCCACGGGCCTTGGCTCCGTCCAACCCAACCCGGTCCAGTAATTTCTTTTTTCTTTTTGTGGGGGGAAGGAGATAAACGCCCAAATAGGATGCATAAGATTTGGATTTTGCACTTGTGCTATGCTAGTGGAAGGGCAGGCGGTGGGCTAATAGTAGAGAGGTTTCGCAGTGTCTTTAATTTCAGATAGGAGGTGCGCCTAAAGGCTGCAGGAGGGGTGGGCGGAGACATATATATATCACTTGTTCCTGGATTAATTTCGAGGATCAGTGAATCTTGCCCAAAACGTCCCCCATAATCCCATTCGAAATACAACCTTTTCTTGTTCAAACTTACTAATATGGATCTCCCTGACATTATATTAAAACCCTCTTTATTATAGATCGGCATTCACGTCTGAACTCATTTCTACTAGATTGTTTCTTATATTGATGTGTCCAGACAAATTGCAACAGGCACAAAGCCCACACTACCTCCCGGGCCGTCTATAAATTCCGCATACAGACCACCCAGAGCAAAAGACACTCCCAGGCCTCTAATCCGAATCTTCCCCATGACTTTCTGCCCCGATCTCTGCCTTATAAATCTTACAGCCCAAAGATACCAATTCTGAAAACAAGAAGGGGAAGAGTAAGAGGAGAAGTTGTCGTATCGAATGATATAATTACTCATAGTTTGGAGGCTGGTGTTTGTATGGTATAGTAGGGGAAGGAGAGCTAGGGGTTTTTGGTTGGGGGTTAAAAGTACATGTAATTTTGCCAACGGTTAAATTATTTACCCCCGTTGGTATATGTACTGAATTTCAGTCTTTATGTTGCACTATACTTCATTATATGGGTAGATTAATGCCAACACTTATGAATATTTCCTACCGGTGGGCAATAGGGCTTATTATATAGCCCCTTTCGGCCAAAAGGTCTGTGATTTTGCCCATTCAAAGGTATAAATGTCAGTATTATTTTCACCACCTGTGGTAAAATAGTTTACTTTTGACATATTTGCCGCACCATACAGGTTATTCAAATGCTACTAGTACGGTATACAGTCCAGCTGGGAACAGTTCAACTGGGAACGGCTCAACTAGAAAAGATTTTAATTCGAAATAATTTAACTGACAGCGGCCCAGCTGGAGCATGAAAGTGTTCAGCTAAGAATGGTTCAACCGGAATCAACCAGAAGTGGTTCAGGGAGGATTCGGGGTGGCGGTAGCACCCTGCTGTTATTTCTAGTTTAATAGCTTGACAGTTAGATCGCATCGGCATCCATAGCGCTCTGTTCCTCCACAACCCTCGTCAAAGCCGCTAACGCCCTTCCCGCCATACCCTTCACTTCCCTGCTCGGGTGGTCAGCCGCCACAAGAGCTTGTAGCCTCTCAATCCACCCAGCCCAACGCTTCCTACACTCCCCATTCCCCCCCCAAATTCGCCAAGTCGGGCCAATCCTCGAGTTCCAGTCCAGGAATTCATAGCTATGGGGGGCATCCTCGTGGCTTTCCTGTGAGTTATACAGTTCTCTCCCCACGATCTCCACGATCTCTGCGGCCGTTTCTAGATCCCCCACGGGCGTGACTCCAGTCTCTGGATCCCAGCATAAACAAAGATTAAGGCGATTAGAGAGTTCCTCATGCATCCAAGCGAAACGTTTATGCTTGCTAATCAACACCAAAAAGCGGGTTTCTCGAGGCACATAGGTGGGCTCTGGAGTAGTTTGGGCTAAATTTATATGCACTTCCTTCAGCAAACTTTCTGGGTCAAATAAAGGGAGACTACATGGGTCTGGAGAGGAGACAGGGAGGAGCGGTACCTAACGCCCTTTCGTGTGGCCAATGATAATGCCAACACCTGCGGCAGAAGACTGTATCTAACCCCAGCGTAGGAAGCTCCATCGTTTCCCCCCGATAGATCCACTTCTTTGTCTTTAGAAGCCTCCAGTATTCTAGGAGAAAGCTCAGAAGAAGGTCTTGCTGATCATGTGTATCACAAAGCCCTGCAGATTGCATCAAAAATCCACAGAAATATTTGTGGAATTCCTCCATACCAGGGTTGTCGCCGGGACTGTATTCAGCTGCTTGCCAGTACTCAGGTTTAGGTTCGGCCTGTATATAGAACGGCGGACATCGGCCGCTGACTATGTCGCTGATCCATGTGAAGCAGCCCATGGCTCCGGAAGAGGCCGTAATGACACCCAACCTAACGGATTGGATTGTTTCCCAGAGATGTATTACGTTTACTTGGAATTCGGGAATGTCATCTTCATAAATATTGCCAAATTTAGATATAGGCCGAGGTGGAATCGCCATTTTATCTCCGGGAGTATGCGGTGGTAGATGTGATCGATAGGTGCAGAAAGTATCGTACGTAGGTTGAGAATGAACGTGAGGTCATAAATTGATGCGGCTGTTTGACTGCGCCGCGCGCCCGCTTCAGCGTTAATACTTGGTACGTACTTGTGGTGAGAATAAGTTCCGCTGTGTTGCAAGTAGCTACGTAGGGTTTTGCTGTGGTGGTTATTTTGCTATGGTAGTGTACGATAGCTTTTTATACACATCATTCCTCCTGATAGAGAGTTTAATTGCGATTTCGACCTGGTCACCGCCATGGCGAAAACAGGTACGTTTGAGTGTAACTTTACCAGCGGAGAGGATATTGTCGACGTCCCCTAGCTCTTGGAAAGATATCAACCAACTGCACGTTATAAGCGAATCTGTATATTTATACCCTAGGGATAGTAAGAAAAGAGGTGTGGTAAGACCGGGGAGAGTATAGGCCTACATGTATAAGTAGATATTGTCGGGTTACAAAATTAACTGCGCACCTAGTATATTCCAACAACTATAATAGATATGGAAAAGATCGTTCTATTCCCATAACGTTAGCAAGCTATAAGATTGTTATTTTCACTTTTAATCTGGAAAAGCTTGATTTAAGATTTTGTCGTATGAAAATGAAACTTTTGGTTGCTACGCGGGTGCGTAGTTAATTACATAAATTTTGGTAGATTACACCTTTTACAGCCAAAGTAGCCATGTTTAGCGACCTAAACCAACCACTCAGGGTTGAACAAAGAATTCCACCACTTGGAAAGACATTAGAAATTATCTCAAGATGGAGCCCAGGGAATTCTAGAATTTTATGCCTACTTTCCAGGTGTGTATGATGCGTTTTTCGAGGTGCTCTTTCAAGAATTTCTGATTTTTTATAGTGTTCCCATACAACCTTTGTGTTGCAACGGCCATCAAAAACTACTAACTCCAACTGTATGTATTTTATACCTGATAAAAAGGTTATTTCAAACAATTCATGATGACTTGCAGTTGTTAAAATAGATGATAGTGTCCCAGCGTTGGGCAAAAGCATCAGAGTGTAAGCAGATATATATTATGGTGTGATCCGATATCGATTACTCTGTTACAGGAAGAAGAATTACTCAGGGTTTCTTTTATGTTCTATGAGTTTTGGTTATAGGTTCTATAAGTCAACGGTATGCAGGTATTTCTAATAGAGAATTTCCTTTAAGTTCTACAAGGTTCTGTAGAATGAGTCTGTGACGGGTTTTCTTAGGCAATACATATAGTATCCACTCCCTCGCTTGTAGGACTTCTCTTCTTCTCCCTTTTTCTTCATTCATTCATTCCTATCATTTTAGACGTCTTTATTTTAGTCTATCAGAAATCTATTTTAAAGTTTTAATCATAGTCCAGCCGGTCGTGCTTATCACGGTGGTATGCAAGGACGAGGACTGAATTAGCTAAGGTAAACAACTCAGGCAAAACGAGAACGGGGGCGAGAGAGAGGACGAAGGGGGGGACGGGGCCAAGGATTGAAGAGTCGAGAAACTAAGTGAAAGTCAGAGATGGTTCTGATAACCTCGTGGGAACAGCACGACCGAAGAAACTATGGCTAGGGTAGCTAATGTATTGCTGACTAAACAAAGACTAAGAATGCCTAAGGTGACAGAAAGGTTGAGTGAAGAAGAAAGGAGAAAAAGAGATATCGTACAAGCGAGGGAGAGAGCTCCCTATATATAGCCTAAGAAATCTCTCACCGACTCATCCATAGAACCCCGTAGAATTCAAAGGAAATCTATTATTACAAATACCTGCATACCGTTGACTCATTGTACCCTGTAGCTGAAACACATAGAACATAATAGAAATACTGACTTATCTTTCTTCCCGCAATAGTGCTCGATATCGTATCATGCCGTCTTAGTGTTGCACCCGTGAAGTTATCAGAACACTCTTCCTCCCTACCTACAACCTCGTCACCTGGCCCTCAGTCTTCCTCCCCTCACCTTTTGCCTCAACCACCTTGTCCCTTGCCTCACCACTGTCCTGCTTTAATTGTTTACCTTGGCTTGTCCATATCAGCAAGCTTTACCATTTGTGTCTGCAGCCTCCTGAGTCTTCCGACAATCCCTGTCACTCAGTCTCTTGACAATCCCTGTCAGTCTCCTGAGTCTCCTGAGAGTTTTCCAAGCCTCCTGAGACCCCCAAAATATCAAAATATAGGTGCAATCTTGCTGATGCAATCATCGTCTTCGCTTAACTCCATGATACAGATTGCGTAAGGCTGTATGAAGAACAGACCAGGGGAGGGAGAACTATAGGTAACAGGCTGGGGAGACTTTCATCAGCAAGCTGTACTATTTGTGACTGGAGTCTCCTGAGTCTCCTGAGACCCCTGTAATCTCCTGAGACTTGTAAAATCTTGCTGATGTTCATTACTCTCTTCTTTTCTTTCCCCATTACCCCGTCTTCCTGTTATTTTTCTATAGGAATTATAATTCCATTCCCAGGAGTTTTTGTTTCTTAGTTTATAGTATCTTCGTACCCTTCATACCTTGTCCTTGTTGGTTGTCTCAGAACAAACATATTGTTGCCTGAATCATTACCTGATCTCGCTTTCTCTGCCCTGCCGCCCTGTACCTGTGCTCGTGCCCTTGCCCTTGTCCTTTCTTCAGCTTTCGTTAGGTCTTTCGTTGTTTTGCTAGCTCAGGCTATGCCCCCAATTTTCCCCTTACATCATCATTTTCATCAATCCCTTCATAATCTTCTATTACTCCGTTACAGATGGTTATTCTGGCAGAATGAAGAATAGATTTAGAGAAATCAAGCTAGTCAACTTGTGTGGAAATAGTGGAGTTTGCAGAGACTATTGTCCTACGCTCTACATATTCTTGGCCTGTTCGACCTATCCTAATTACTCCTTTCAAATACACATACAGTTGGAACCCTTTATAGATTTCTCCCAGCTCAACAATATCCTCATAGCTATTCAATTTGTTCTAGATTCTACCACCTAAGCTTTAACAAATCAACTAAACTCCCATATAAATATGCCTATATAATAATATTTTATATAAAAAATGTAACTTTTTAAAGGTTTATTCATAAAACTGTATGACCTATTACAAAACATGTTAAGTACAAAAGAACATATTTGAATAAATGGGTTTGGTTGGAAGTTGTACATATTTGGATCATAGGGTACCACGGCACCACTACTTTTACAATTGTATTGACTTTATTCGTACCATACTTTCTCGAGTTTTTCTCATCACAAATAGATAGAAGAAGTAAATACCATTGAGATTATTAATTCTAGTAATTTAGTTTGTACATGTACTGATTTCCGTATTGTATATTGCTAGTTATTGGGGAAAAAAGGTTCCCCCAAAACGAATCGTGTCACCCAAGATGCAAAATACTCAAAATTATCATCTGGATGTGTTGGGTGCCGTCTTTTGCCTCCAAAAGGTGATAGGTCATATTTGGCTTGTCTAAGCTAGAATTAGCTAGTCTAATCTTGTCTAAAAATAACAGACCCTCTTTTGACATCCCATCTCATCTCCAAAATGTGTTATATTGGCAGAAAAATGATATGCCGATAGAGACTAAACTTGATCGGGACTAGCTGCTGCCATCAACGTCATTCTTGTCACAGTTTCTAGGTCTTAAGCATTCCCATTGCCACCTCCACCTCCACCTCCAACTTTATATCCATCTCCATTGCTACCTTGAATATATTAGTAAGATTTCACAAGTCTCAGAAGATTACAGGGGCCTAAGGAGATGCAGGATATAACAGAGCCACACCAGCGGTTAGGAGAATAGTTCTCACCGGGCCTGTTATAGGCTCAGAGTTATTGTTAGAATCTACATCAGCAAGCTTTACCATTTGTAACTGGAGTCTCCCGAGTCTTCTGACGGTCTCCTGAGTCTCCTGAGGCCCTGTAATCTCCTGAGACTTGCAAAATCTTACTGATGCAGCAGTTACAGTAATAGGAAAAGTACCTGCAGTGAGGACCGCAATCTGCTGCAAGTGTACCTACCTTCTGACTGCTAGGGTGGGGATCTATTCATGAAAGGGTAGGCTGACAAGTCTAGGCCTTGTCAGTGAATAGAGGGCAGGCTAGAGAGAGGTCTCTAAGCGTCCAGGCATCTCCAGTATCCCTCTGTGCATGAACAACCCTACTGCAGGCGGCAGTGGCTATGCCCGGGAGTAATCTACAATAAGTTACAGCTCTGTAGCCACCTAGGGTAGATCACCTGAGCGGAGATTCATCTGGTGCAGGCTGGGAGCTGTGTGACAGCCAGGCTGCAGGTGATCCTAGACCCTGGCTAAGGATGCTGACTCTATGACCGGAAACACCCGCTAGCGCTTAGGGAGAAGTGGGGTAGTGAAGAAATTGTTTCCGCTCCAAAACAGAGTTTTGACCAGAACTTAGTATGGACGGTGGAATGCAGGAAATAGAGAGATTTTGGAGTATAAGTACTCATCTCCATTTTCTGCCCACTAGTTCTAGTTATCCATATCATCAGTTGTACCAAGCGGAAGAAGACCCTTAAGATTATTCTAAGTCTATCCAGAAGAATCTTGAACTCTCTAAACCTAACTTCTATCTTCTACCGGCCCTTTTACTTTCTACACTCCTGTTTAGTAGAGGCTGAGCTCCGTCACAAAGGAGACTATCAGGAGACTCAGGAGACTTCAGTCACAAATGGTAAAGCCTGCTGATGTATCTCCCTACCCATATTCCATCACATATGTTAATGTCTATATAGAGTCCCATACAGTCAAATCGGCTGCTATAACATGCTTAAATTGACACCTATGACACGCCCAAATCAACACTATGAACACACTCATAATGACGATAACGTCTGTAGGTAGGTAGGTAAGTGTGCGGGTAGAACAGTCGCGCAATGCGCAAACATATATTTTTTATATAGAATTACATTATATAATATTAAATAGACGATGTACCGTTAATTACCTGAACAGTCCAATTGTTAGTGTGATATCAATTGCCAGTGAAGATTAGCATCAGCAAAAAATGGGGCTGCGTCTTGTGACGCCTAGGGGCCACAATTGACACAAAATGCACAAGACATCAAAGACGCCCAAATATCAATTGCTTACCTGCATCACTGCGCCCCGGCGCCACAAGATAGTCTTGGACTCCCAAGGTGCACTTTTCCTCTTTAGTCTCCATTAGTCTCCAAAAGCTTGTCTTTTATCTGCAAAACCTCATCTTATACCTTTTGCCAGGTTATCGGTCATGGCAGAACTTTGCCCCTAATTTTCGCTGAGAAATGACGATTAGACAATGTAAGTGGCAAACGGTACATCTTGTATTTTATTCCATATAGCTCTATATACAAATATATTCCTGCACGACTGCCTGTGTGACTGTTTACACACTTGCGCAACTACCCACCTACGCCCACCTTCTACTTTCAGAAGTCGCCATTTTGGCTGTGTCCTCGATGTCAATTGAGCGTTTGCATGGCGTCTATTTGGGCATGTCCATGGCGTCACTATGGGAATCTCTATGGCGTTGATTTGGGCGTGTCCTAGGGTGCGTCCATGGCTTCGATTTGGGTGTCTCCATGACGTCGATTTGAGCGTGTCCATAGTGTCCATTTGGGGTGTCCATAGTGTCGATTTGGGTGTTGATTTGGGTGTGTCTATGGCGTCGATTTGGGCATGTAGGGCTCTATATAGATATTAGCATAGGTGTCGGAATATGGGGTAGGGAGATACTCGAGATAGAGATGGAGGTGGAGGTGAAGGTGAAGGTGGAGGTGGAGGTGAAGGTGGAGGTGAAGGTGGAGATGGAGGCGGAGGCGGCGGCGGGGGTGCTTAAGACGTGGAAACTGCGCCAAGAATGACGTTGATGACAAGAGCTAGTCCAAATCGGGCTTAGTCTGTGCCGGCATATCACTTTTCTGCCAACATATCACATTTTGGGGACGTCAAAAGACGACCTATCACATTTAGGACGAGCTAAGTTGAGTTTAGACGAGCCAAAGATGACATATCACTTTTGGACGAGCTTAGACGAGCCAAATGTGACCTATCACTTTTTGGAGGCACAAGAGGCACCCGATGCATCCAGACAACGACTTTGGGTATTCTGCGTCTTGGGAGACAAGATGCGTCTTGGCGAGACCAATTCTTTCCTGATGTTTCAGGGTCCAAAACGGGTTTATTTTAGTGTAAAACCTCAACTCCGCCAATTGGCCCATATAACCGCCGCCGACTCCGGAAGGCACCTATGAGTTCAGACAGAGACATAGAAGCACGTCCTGATCTCGTATCATAGGTTCTATGAGTGTTCTTCTTCAATTAGTTCATTGCTATACGTCTCTAGAACTTTTATAGCTTTCCCTGTTGAAGTTACTACTAATCCCAATAGGTTTATCGGTGGTTAACTGGACAGCCCTACTCATGCCTATGCATTTTTCTTCTGTTTGATTTCTTGAATTTATTTAAAATCTCTGGGTCTATACCAAATGATTTCCGAGAGGCTCGCCAGTATTCCAAGTCTTCGTCAGCTGACCTCCGAACTACCGCTACATTAATAATCGACCCATCGTATTAGTAGGGTTGTCGTCTCAGGGAACCACCCTTATGACTGCTGCCGCTAGATAGTGTCCCGGCGTCTTGGCATTAGGCCCGACCGTTCGGTAGTCAGAGTAGGAATATAATGGAAGGGGAATGTTAAACGAGGATAGGTGCAGAGAACTGTTGGTTGCATCATTTCTTTCTAGGAGGTTCAGTTGCAGGAGGAGTTTGTAATCAAGCGTGGTGTGATGATGGGGGGGAATACGAGGTGTTGTGATACCGGGTTTCCATGATATTCAATGGCGTCATCAGCAAGCTTTTCCATTTGTGACTGGGGTCTCCTGAGTCTCCTGACAGTCTCCTGAGACTTGTAAAATCTTGCTGATGGTAATATGTAAGTCATAACGGACAAGCGGAGGAAGGTGCCAGTGTTAAATAGCGGGTTCAGGCTTTTCCTCTAGTTCTTTCTGTCCTTTCCTCACTGTCTCGTCTTCCTGTTATCTCAATACATAGGAATATTCTCCTATCTCCAGAAGCTATAGCCGTAGTCCTGTCCAGGCTGCCCTTTATAAGCGAGACCTGTAGTTTCTCCTCATCCTCGCCCTGTACCCTCATATGATCCCCACTTTCCCTGCCCTGCCTGTGCTTGTTCCCGTGCGTTTGCTGTAGTCCTTGCCTTAGCCTTTGCCAGTGTCTTTCGTCTTCCTGCTCATCCTGGCTGCGCCCCTCGAATTACTCTCTTGCATCTTCGTTTTCATCTCTCGTCCTCTAGCCTCTGTCACTCCGTCACAGATAGGTATCACAGAGAAAATAGGAGGAGTACAAAGAATTTTGTGAACTGAGTATGTAACCCCGTTACACAATTGATATTTAGGCATCTTTGATGTCTTGTGCATTTTGTGCCAATTGTGGCGCCCAAGCGCCACAAAACGAAGCCTCATTTTTTGCAGATAATCGTCTATATATATATTTTATTACTTTCTAGTGCTTTATATATATGACTCCCCTACTTCATAGTAGAATAAACTTGTCAAATTTGGAACCTACCAAAATGTTATATTATACCTGTTCTGGGAAATAATTTACAATACATGATCAGCTTCTCAGCTCTTGATAATAGGTAGGTTGCCAGTTTCAGCAGAAGTACGGGCCAGCTGGCCAGGTCACGATTATTACGAAATGCAAGGAGAATTCCATGTTGACGGGTGATTTTTTTGTTAATATTATGAATTATGCACCTATAACAAAGGATATAGGTCTTATGATTTATAAAGATACAACTAATACTAGAAAATCTCACGAATACCGAATTGGGCTAGGTTGAAGCACCACTTTCCCATTGGTCAAGACAACGCTTTGGGTCTGTTGGTTTGAGGTTCAATGTCCCGGCGTTTTAGACTTTAGAACAACATAAGCAAGATATGCAACAGGTTTTGGAAGCTTTAGAAGCCAACGAAATTCATCTGAAGCCAGAGAAGTGCGACTTTAGCGTACAAGAAACAAAGTACCTAGGCATGATTCTGACGCCTAGGGGAATGAAAATGGACTCTTCCAAGGTATTGACTATAGTCGACTGGAAAGCTCCAAAGAACGTTAAGGGAGTACAAGAATTTTTGGGCTTCGCAAATTTCCACCGTCAGTTTATATAAGCCTATACTCAAATTGCAAATCCATTGACACACCTCAACAAGAAACACGTCAAATGGGACTGGAATCAGAAAACGGAGTAAGTTTTCTAAGCGTTGAAAACTGTATTCACCACAGCTCCAATACTGCGGTACCCCGACCCAGAGGGAGAGTTCATTGTGGAGACAGACGCTTCAGACTATGTATCCGTAGGAATACTATCACAAAAGGGTGATGAACAAATACTACAACCCGAAAGCCTTTTTATTGAAGACCCACTCCCCAGCTGAATGCAATTACAAAATTTACGACAAGGAGTTATTGGCTGTCATCCGTTGCTTTGAAGAATGGAGACCACATCTAGAAACGGCAAAGTTTCAAGTGAAGATACTTACAAACCACCGGAATCTGGAATACTTTATGTCAACGAAGCTCTTAACTCATCGACAAACTCATTGGGTGGAATTTTTATCGCAATTTAATTTCATCATTCAATACCGACCGGAAAAGCAAGGGCGAAAGATAGCCATCCTGACCAGGAGGCCTAAGGATTTGCTACAGGAAGGGGATGAAAGGTTAGAGCAGCAGAGTCGAGTGGTGTTGAAAAAAGAGAATTTGGACCCCAAAATAAGTTTGTTCGCGGGTTCTTTGTTAAATGAATCCGTTGAAGGAACGCCTATCGTCACGGAATTATTGAATAAAGCTTACCAGTATGACAGTTTTCCAAACAAAATCCTTACCCTGCTCCGCGATAGAACACAACAGTCCAAAGAAATCTCCTTAGCTGAGTACAAGGAGAGCGACGAGGGGTTTCTACTTTACTGCAATGCTATATATGTCTCCAACCTTGACGAACTCAAACTATATCGCATATAGGAGTATTACGACAAACCCTCAGTTGGGCATCCTAGAAGATACAAGACTTTAGAACTTCTCAGTCAAAACTACTACTGGCCAACCATGCGGAAGAATGTTGACCAATACGTCCGTAACTGCCACCTGTCATTGTAGCAAGCCTAACCGGAACCCTCTCCAAGGGGAGTTGAAACCCCTCGCTGTACTCAAAGGCCCGTAGACGGATATCAGTATAGACTTTGTCACTGGACTTCCGGAAAGTAATGGATTCAATTCTATACTTGTGGTAGTGGACCGCTTAACTAAGATGAAACACTTTGTCGCAACCACTGAGAACATTAACGATAGGGAACTATCTCGCTTATACCTGGAGCAGATATGGAAACTCTACTGATTGCCAGAAACTATTATTTCTCATAGGGGAACACAATTTACTGCAGAATTCTGGAAATGCCTTTGCGGCTGACTGGAAATAGCCCTTCGATACTCCACAGCATTCCACCCTCAAACAGATGAGCAAACCAAAAGGACAAATGCGATTATGGAGCAATATTTGAGAAGTTATGTCTCCTATCAACAGAATAACTGGGCAGACTTTCTACCACTGGCAGAATTCGCAACCAATAATAACATTTCGGAAACTACTAATATGTCACCCTTCCAAGCTAACTATAGGCGACACCCCCATATGACCTTTGGACCCCTACGACATGGAAGGACCAAGCAAATAGACTGGCTAGGAAGATGTCACAGGTGTTTGAATTCTTGAAGAACGAAATGTTTCAAGCCCAACGGATCCAGGAGGAGATGGCCAATCTTCACCGAACTCCTACCCCTCAATATCTTGTTCGCAACGAAGTCTGGCTATCTACAAAAGATATTGAAATGAAACAGCCCTTGAAGAAACTCGATTGGAAACAAATTGGCCCTTACTTGATAAAATGCATCATGAGCCAATATGCTTAGGAACTAGATCTGACAGCCTCGATGAAGGTATATCTGGTCTTTCATGTCTCTTTACTAACACCAACTATGGATGACCCGGTACCGGGACATGTCATTGAACCACCTCCACTGGTAGAGGTCGAAGGGGAAATTGAATAGGAAGTAGAGAAAATACTGGATTCACGGAGGAGGGGGCGACGAGTGGAATACTTGGTCAGATACCTGAGTAATGAAGAGCCTTCCTGGCAATCGGCTACGGACCTACAACATAGTCCTGAACTTTGGCAAGCTTTTCACCATCGATATCCTTTGAAACCTCGGCCTATCAGGAGCTAGGCCCTATATCACGGCGTGATACGATATCGAACACGGTGGCGGGAAGAAGGATTGGTCAGGTTTTCGGTTATGTTCTATGGGTTTCGGTTGCAGGGTTCTATGAGTCACTGGTATGCAGGTATTTGTAATGAGGGATTTCTTTTGGGTTCTACGGGGTTCTACGAGATGAGTCAGCGGTGGATTTCCTAGGCTATATATAGGGAGCTCTTTCCCTCGCTTGTAGGACTTCTCTTCTTCTCCTTTCTTCTTCACGCAACCTTCCTGTCATCTTAGGCGTCTTTAGTCTTCTCTCGTCTAGAATATACTCTCTCTCTCTTAGCCATAGTCCCTTCGGTCGTGTGGTCCCTCGGGGACGTTAGACTACCTTCTCGCACCCTCGCCCCGTACCTGGCTCTTCTCCCTTCGTCCCAAGTTCTCCGGTCGCCCCCTCCCCCACGTAGCTCACTACCTCGCTCACCATAGTTCAGCCTTGGTGGTTTACCTTGGCTTGCTCAGTCTTCGCCTTCGCTTAGCACCGTGATACTAAGGTTGCGTCTCCAACGCCAACCTGAACCACAACTCCGCCGACATGTCACAAGAACAAGTCATGACGGACCCAGTAGAACTCGACTATGACCGACTCGAAAGAGACTTGGGTCGCTTTGTCCAAGCATACCCCCGAGCACCACCAGGCGCGTCCGAGGATGCATTGTTTAACCACAATGTCGTCATGCGTAGCCATCAGGCGGTTAGCGAACTCCGAAACGAACTGAGACTAACCCAACAGGAGGCAGATGAAGCAACGGAGATATGGAAACAAAGGATCACCGAACTGGGGCAAGACTTGGAAAGGGAAGAAGCAAACACCACAAAGCTCCAAGCCCAGGTCACCGCCCTCCAGTCAAGTCGCCACGGCACAACAAGAAACCCTAGCCGCCCAGGAAGCACTTGCAACCAGGCCCCCACCACCCGCAGCAGAACAACCAGCACCGCCCGCACCTCCTCCTCGTCGCCCCAACCGATTCCTCCAGAGCTTAGCAATAACACACCCAGAAGCAAGAATGGAGAAGTCGGAGAAGCTCCCGGACCCCAAGCAGTTCACGGGCCTCCGGAAGGAACTTCCCCTCTTCCAACACATGCTAAAACTAAAACTCTTGGGCAATGCCGACCGGTACCCCACCCTACAAAACCAACTCACCTATGCCATCTCTCGCCTGGAAGGCCCCGCTGCTGACCAGTTCATGCCATACCTTACCAACACTGAGGTCAATCTCCCCTCCATGGAAAGGTTTTTTGAAATTCTACACACAGCATTTGGAGATCCGGACTTGGTCGGCACCGCCCGCCAGAAGCTCAGGAACCTACGCCAATACGGACGATCATTTTCTGACTACTTTGCCGAGTTCCAACGATTTGCCGCCGATGCCGGGTTAGGAGAGGCTGCCAATGTGGAAAGCCTCCTAGCCGGATTGAACGAGGAGCTGACCAGACTCATGGTCCATGAGGATACCCCCGCCACAGTCTTGGAACTCGCTACCATCCTGCAGCGGTTGGATAACAAACAACAAGCCCCGCTCGCCCGGGCTATCAGTCTTCTGCGCCGCCCGCTCGCCCAGCCCTCGCTATACAACGACAGCCTCGCTACCAAGCTCCTGCTCCTCACATTCAAGACTGCCCCCTGGCGCCTACACCCTCCCTCGCCAAGAACCCTCTGGCATGCCGCCGCTCACCCATCACACACGCCTGGAGGAATAGTCCCCATGGATCTATCCACTGGCCGGGGCCGCCCAGACCCTCAGGAAAGAGAGGCCCGCCGGGTAGAAAACAGATGTTACTATTGTGGAGGTGTAGGACACCTCATTCGAGAATGCCCACAGGCGCCGCCCCCGAGAAACCCAGCCCCCAGGATGAGGGGAGCCAGGGCAGATATTAGGAATGAGGAAAAGGAAGAAGGAGCCTCCGGCGATGAGGCAAGAAGATTTTTCCCTGGACTGAGTGGCTCACTCCAGGGACGGTTAAAGGATTTTTCTAGGATTTCGGTTTCTGGGTTTTCGGTTTCGGAGAAGGATATGGATGGGAATCAATTAGTCGTAACTTGTTCTATTTCTCAAAATAAAGATTCTTTTATTCCATCATATGCCCTCATTGATACTGGCGCCTCAGGATACGCCTTCATAGATAAAGACTTCGTACGCCACCACAAAATAAAAACCACCCCCCTTATCCTCCCACGACACATAGACGTAATAGATGGTAGACCTATCGAATCAGGAAAGGTTACCCACAAAGTCATCCTCAGCTTAGATATAAACGGACACAGAGAGGAGGCCCCCTTCTTTGTCACCCAGTTAGGACATTACCCCATCGTCATGGGCCTCCCATGGATGCGCAGACATGCAACTACGATTCTCCCTGCCACCAACGAAATACAATTCAACTCCACAGCTTGTATCAAACACTGCTCCCTCAACAACACCAAAGTCACCGCTAGGGGTATCTCTATTGAACCCCCCGCCAAACCAACAACAAACATCTCCGTCATCACCTCATACGCATTCCACAGATTGCTCCACAAACAAAGAAAAGGAATGCAACTATACTCAACCACACTTAAGGCCCTCGAAGACCTCCTCATCCCATCACCCAAAGACCCCCGGGCCCTCATACCAAGTGAACATCACGACTTCCTCCACCTCCTCAACGAACCTGACGCTGCAGGACTCCCTCCTCGCCGACCCGACTATGACCTCTCCATTGACATCCAGGAAGGCAAGACAGTACCCTTCGGGCCGATGTATGGAATGACGCGGTTGGAGCTACAGGCACTCAGGGATTACCTAGCGGAATACCTTTCGAAAGTGAAGATCCGCCACAGCACCTCCCCAGCAGGCTCCCCAGTACTCTTTGTAAAGAAAGCGGATGGATCCCTCCGACTCTGCGTCGACTATAGAAAGTTGAATGCGGTAACGGTTAAGAACCGCCACCCACTACCGTTAACCCCGGAAACCTTCATGGGCATCTCGGCCGCCAAATACTTCACCAAACTAGACTTACGCAATGGATACCACCAGTTGAGAATCAAAGAAGGAGACGAATGGAAAACGGCATTCAGGACCAGATATGGCCACTTCGAATACACGGTCATGCCATTCGGTCTCACCAACGCGCCGGCAGCATTTCAACATTGGGTAAATGACATGCTACGTCCACACCTTGATCATTTCGCAACGGCATATCTGGATGACATACTCATCTACTCCGCCACACTAGAAGAGCATAAGGTTCATGTGGATAAGGTTCTTCGGATACTGGAACAACACAAGGTACATTTAAAACCTGAGAAGTGTGAATGGCATGTCAAAGAAACAATGTACCTGGGATTGGACTCACTCCTGGGGAATCAAGATGGACGAAATGAAGGTCGCTACAATCAGGGATTGGGAAACACCAACCTGCCTGAAAGGCGTGCAGGAGTTCCTAGGCCGCTAACTTCTACCGGAGATTCATCTATGCATACTCCAGAGTCGTTTCCCTCTGGACCCTCACTAAGACAGGAGTGAAGTTTGAATGGACTGAGAAGACCCAAAAGCTTTCGATAACCTAAAGATAGCATTCACCGCACCAATACTCAGACACTTGACCCGACCGAGAAGTCATAGTGGAAACAGACGCCTCCGACTATGTCTCCGCCGCCATCATGTCGCAAAGAGATGACGAAGGAATACTACACCCTGTGGCGTTCTTCTCAAAGAAGCATACGCCGGCCGAGTGCAACTATGAAATCTATGACAAAGAGCTATTAGCAATAATCCGAGGGTTCGAGGAATGGAGATACTTCCTAGAAACAGCCTCCTTCCCCATCAAGGTCCTGACAGATCACAGGAACCTTGAATATTTCATGTCAACAAAGCTATTGAACCGACGACAGACACGTTGGTCAGAATTCCTATCCCGTTTTGACTTTGTTATACAATTCCGACCAGGCAAACAAGGGGGAAAACCAGATGCTTTGACTAGGAGATCGGGAGATCTACCTAAGGAGGGGGATGAACGCCTGGCGTACCAGTACCAGACCGTGTTGAAGAAAGAAAATTTGGATCACAAGCTAAGTTTGTTCGCGGGTTCTTTGATAAATGAATCCGCTGAAGGAACGCCTACCATCCAAGAGTTATTTACAATTGCTTACCAAAAAGACAGTTTCCCGAATAACGTCCTAACTATGCTGAAAGACGGCACCAAACAATGAAAACAAATCTCGCTCGCCGAATGCGCCGAAAATGAAGACGGGCTTCTCCTATACCGCCGAAAACTCTTCGTACCAGAACATGAGGAGCTGCAAGTTAAACTCCTACAAGAATACCATGACAAACCATCAGCGGGTCACCCCGGAAGAGCGAAAACACTAGAACTCCTGAGCCGTGAATACTATTGGCCAAACATGCGAAAATACACAGACCGCTATGTTGCGAATTGCCACACGTGCCGAAGGAGCAAAGCAAACCGTAACGCCCCCCAGGGGGTCCTCCGCCCCCTTTCAGTACCCAAACTACCATGGTCGGACGTATCAATGGACTTTGTCACCGGCCTTCCCCTCAGCAACAACTTCTCGCAATCCTGTAAATCGATCGCCTCACAAAAATGAGACACTTCATCCCATGCACTGAAGAATCAGGAGCCAGAGACGTCGCTAGAATGTACCTGGAAAATGTATGGAAACTCCACGGCCTACCAGAAAAGGTCGTGTCAGACAGGGGTACTCAATTTACCTCGGACTTTTGGAAATCACTTTGCGAAAGACTAGAAATCTCTCCCCGCTTCTCCACAGCCTTCCACCCGCAAACGGATGGCCAAACCGAAAGAATCAACGCCATTATGGAACAATATCTCCGGGCCTATGTCGATTACCAACAAGACAACTGGGCCACATACCTACCTATGGCCGAATTTGCGACCAATAACCATGTATCGGAATCCACCAAACTCTCCCCCTTTGAAGCAAACTACGGGCGACACCCCCGAATGACCTTCGGCCCCCTTCGTCACGGCACGACTACCAACGAGGACCAGGCTAACACTATGGCAAGAGACATGTCAGAAGTGTTTGACTTCCTCCGAGCTGAGATGTTTAGAGCGCAGAAGATTCAGGAGGAGTCAGCCAATATCAACAGGACCCCGGCCCCCCGTTACACCATGGGAGACAAAGTGTGGTTGTCTACCAGGAACTTATTGACCAAAAGACCCTCGAAGAAGTTGGACTGGAAACAAGTCGGCCCGTACCCCATCTCCGTGTAGTTAGCCCCTATGCCTATGAGCTCACCCTACCCCATCGATGAAAGTCCACCCAGTCTTCCGCGTGTCGCTACTGTCCTCGCATAACCCCGTCCGGGACAACTACAAACCCCACCACCGCCAGTCGAGATCGAAGGAGAACAGGAATGGGAGGTGGGCCAATCTTAGACTCATAAGCGAAGAGGCGACTGGAGTACCTCGTCCGTTACACGATTCGATGAACCGTCATGGCAACCCCATGGTGACCTGGACAACTCCCCCGAGTTGCTCAAAGACTTCCACGAACGATACCCACGTAAGCCTAAGAGGACTTAGGCCTCAGAGGGGGACCTAATATCTATCACGGCGTGATACGATATCGAACACGGTGGCGGGAAGAAGGATTGGTCAGGTTTTCGGTTATGTTCTATGGGTTTCGGTTGCAGGGTTCTATGAGTCACTGGTATGCAGGTATTCGTAATAAGGGATTTCTTTTGGGTTCTACGGGGTTCTACGAGATGAGTCAGCGGTGGATTTCCTAGGCTATATATAGGGAGCTCTTTCCCTCGCTTGTAGGACTTCTCTTCTTCTCCTTTCTTCTTCACGCAACCTTCCTGTCATCTTAGGCGTCTTTAGTCTTCTCTCGTCTAGAATATACTCTCTCTCTCTTAGCCATAGTCCCTTCGGTCGTGTGGTCCCTCGGGGACGTTAGACTACCTTCTCGCACCCTCGCCCCGTACCTGGCTCTTCTCCCTTCGTCCCAAGTTCTCCGGTCGCCCCCTCCCCCACGTAGCTCACTACCTCGCTCACCATAGTTCAGCCTTGGTGGTTTACCTTGGCTTGCTCAGTCTTCGCCTTCGCTTAGCACCGTGATACCCTAGACAGGGACCTGATCTGTCCCAGCGTCTTGGCATAGGCTCTGATGATTCGGTAATGGAAATGCTCTTGGGAGAAAAGAGGTTAGGTTAAGCGAGTATGGAGCGGGGTGATATCAGGTTGTTGTCGTTCCTTTTTATGGGATTCTATTGCAGGATGGATTGGTAATATGATTATACGAGATGGTGGAGAGGAACACTAGGTGTGATAACAACGGGGTTTCTACAGAATTCCATGGCCTGATGTATGAATCATAGTGGACTGGCGGGGGAGGAGTTAAATAGCGGGTGTATATTCTTCCTTTAGTTCTTTCTTTCTTTTCTCTTTGTCTTGTCCTCCTGTTATCTCAGTACATAGGAATATACTCCTATCTCCAAAAGTCATAATCATAGCCCAGTTCAAACTCGCCTTCATAGGCGACACCTATAGTTTTCCTCATCCTTACCCTGTATCTCCCTACAATCCTCGCTTTCTCTGATCTGACTGTGCTTGTACCCGCGTGTCCGCCGTAGCCTTTACTTTAGCCTTTGCTGGTGCCCTTCATCTTTTTGCTAGTCCTGGCTACGCCCCTCGATCGTTCGCTTGCATCATCGTTTTCATCCCTTACCCTCTAGTCTCTGTCGCTCCATCACATCTCCGATAGTAGGACTCAATTCACTGCTAAGTTTTGGAAATCTCTTTGTGACCGTTTGGAAATAGTCCTTCGGTACTCCACAGTGTTCCACCCTCAAATTGATGGGCAAACCGAAAGAACGAATGCGATTATGGAGCAATATTTAAGAAGTTATGTATACTACCAACAAGATAACTGGACGGACTTCCTCCCTCTAGCCAAATTCGCAACTAATAATCACATATCGGAAACTACCAATATGTCACCCTTTCAAGCTAATTATGACCGACACCCCCGTATAATCTTTGAACCCCTACGGCATGGAACTACTGTCAATGAGGACCAGGCAAATAAATTAATAAGAGAAATATCACATGTATTTGAATTTTTGAAAAGCGAAATGTTTGAGCCCAACGGATACAAGAGAAGATGGCTAACCTCTACTGAACTACTGCCCCTTCATTGGCGACAAAGTCTGCCTATCTACAAAAAACCTTGAAACAAAACGACCCTCGAAACAATTCGATGGGAAACAGATTGGTCCATATCCGATAAAACGTATCGTGAGCCACTATACCTATGAGCTAAACCTACCGGCCTCCATGAAAGTATACTCGGTCTTTCATGTCTCTTTACTGACACCATCTGGGAACAATCCTGTACCAAGGCAAGTAATGGAACCACATCCACCTGTGGAGATAGTAGAGGAAATCGAGTGGGAAGTAGAGGGGATACTAGACTCACAGAAAGGGGGATGACAAATGGAATACTTGGTTAAGTATATGGGTTACGAGCAACCTTCCTGGCAGCCATTAATGGAGCTACCATACCGCTCTGATATTTGACAATCCTTTCATAGTCAATACTCTTCGAAACCTTGGTCTATCCATCAGGAAAAAATAGGTCTCACCAAGACGCATCTTGTCTCCCAAGACGCAGAATACCCAAAGTCGTTGTCTGGATGCATCGGGTGCCTCTTGTGCCTCCAAAAAGTGATAGGTCACATTTGGCTCGTCTAAGCTCGTCCAAAAGTGATATGTCATCTTTGGCTCGTCTAAACTCAACTTAGCTCGTCCTAAATGTGATAGGTCGTCTTTTGACGTCCCCAAAATGTGATATGTTGGCAGAAAAGTGATATGCCGGCACAGACTAAGCCCGATTTGGACTAGCTCTTGTCATCAACGTCATTCTTGGCGCAGTTTCCACGTCTTAAGCACCCCCGCCGCCGCCTCCGCCTCCATCTCCACCTTCACCTCCACCTTCACCTCCACCTCACCTTTGCCTCCACCTCCATCTCTATCTCGAGTATCTCCTACCCATATTCCGACACCTATGCTAATATCCATATATAAGCCTCTGCGCCCGTCGGCCCAAATTGGGCCTAGGACATGCCCATAGTGGCCAAATAGGGCCATGGAATCAAAATGAAACAGAAAGGCAGCCCAAATCAGCATAGAGGCGCCCGTGACGCTCAAATCGACGCCATGGGGACGCCCATAGTGACGCCATGGACACGCCCAAATTGATGACTTCTACAGGTAGTGAGGTGGGCGCGCGGGTGGAGCGGGGACCGTCGCGCAGACATATACTTGTATATAGAATTATATAAGATTACATAGAATTAAATAAACGATGTACCGTGAATCACTTGAACTGTCTAATCGTCAATGTGACATCAATTCCCAGCGAAAATTAGCGTCAAGGTTCTGCCATGACTGCTAGCCTGGCAAAAGGTACAAGACGAGGTTTTGGAGACTAAAGACGAAAAATGCGTCTTGGGAGACCAAGACTATCTTGTGGCGCCGGGGCGCGGGGATGCAGGTAAGCAATTGATATTTGGGCGTCTTTGACCTCTTTGACGTCTTGTGCCAATTGTGGCGCCCAGGCGCCACAAGACACAGCCCCATTTTTTGCTGATGTCGGGAGCCAGGCCTAAGGAAGGGACCTGATCTGTCCCGGCGTCTTGGCATCAGTCCCGACAGTACGGTAGCCAAAGCATGAATATGGTGGACATCAGCAAGCCTATTCAACCCTACCGGAGACCCGGGAGGTGTGGGAGACCTTCGGAGACACCCGTCAAACTTTCGTTCTCCAGGAGCCTACCCGGCCGTAGGAGGGCCTCCTGAGCCTTTGCGGGACTCTCCCGAGCCTTCAAGAAGGCTTAGAGGGCTCTCCTGATGCTAAGCGGCACTCTCCCGGGGACCTCTGGAGGCTTAGTTATCCTCTCCCAAGAGACTGTGAGATATCGCAGACCTCCACACTAGTAAGCAGTTTTCATTGTAGAGTCTTTCCTAGCGTTTAGAGAGGCTTTGGAGATGCTCTGTTTATAAGCCCCAAGGATGAATCAAACCTCCATAGGACATTCTCCAGAAGGCTCCCCAAGCCCTCCTGTAGTCTCCCGAGACTCGCTATGATTAAGCGAGATCTCGCAAGCTCTCCTATAATCCCTGCCAACCTCCTGAGCTCTTCTGAGGGCTCCCCAAGCCCTCTTAACATCTCCGGAGACTCTTGATGATTAAGCGAGGTCTCCCATTCTCTCCTGTAATCCCTGCCAACCTCCTGGGCTCTCTTGAGGGGGTCGCCAAGCCCTCCTGATATCTCCGGAGACTCAAGATGATTAAGCGAAATCTCCCATACTCCCCTGTAATCCCTGCAAACCTTCTGGGCTCTCCTGAGGGCTCCGAGGACTTTCAAACTATTACTAATCTACTGATACCTCAAAATCCAATTTTGATTATTAATAGCATACATCAAAAAAATAGGAGTCCTCCCCAAAATCACATATTCACCGTCGAGGCGGGAGTAGGCTCTTGAAATGCCTCTCTTGCCTACGCCGTGCCCACGCTCCCCAATCCACTTTTCTCCATCGTTGCTGGTGCCTTCCCTTTCTTCCCGCGTGCCTTTGCAGCTCCCCATGCGGCTATATCCGCAGCTAATTGAACATTATCCTCCTCCAGGCACACTTTGGATATAACCTCTTTAGGTCCCCTTAACTCATCGACCTAAAAGACTTGTTAGTATATAGATAAAGCCCTTTGAGCCTTTTTATTTACCTTCTTGAATCGATTCTCGTATTACTTTCAGTGTGCCCTCCTGGTTCTCTTTGCTTCTCTTCCCCCATGTGTTTACCATCCTCTTATAGGTAGCTGGAGGTATCCGAAGTCAGCCTGAGCCTTTTAGAGGGCTTGGTGCGCCTTACTCATGATATCCGGATTCTGATGCGGATTAAAGTTGAACCCTTTGAAGTATATGCCTGTTTTCCAAGATCGTGAGATAAACCAGATTGCGGTGCAAAGTAGGCTAATAAACGCCTGAGATATATCATCAATGAAACCAGGATCCCTCGCCCCACGCATCTTATCACTTTTGTAATCTTTTAGAAATATTACTTCAATGATTTCCAGGGCCCAAAAGTGAAGCCGGCCTGTGTAA
This sequence comes from Morchella sp. 2018-W16, assembly GCA_024713755.1. Classification (NCBI taxonomy): domain Eukaryota; kingdom Fungi; phylum Ascomycota; class Pezizomycetes; order Pezizales; family Morchellaceae; genus Morchella; species Morchella sp. 2018-W16. The sequence continues at coordinate 924,860 of JAMGYY010000012.1, read as the reverse complement.
TGACTGTCAGCACCTTTGCGAAGGCTTATAGAACGGTGAAGGGAGCTCTTACAGTATAATTATCAGGATCGCTTATAAAACGGTCATTCTCGAGGAGAAAGGACACCTTCTTACCCTTTGCCTCCAGTGTTTTCTCCTCGCTCAAGCCATACAAAAGATCCTTTGACATGTAACCCTTAACTGCAAAACAAGGTGCGATTTCACCCGAACAATTGATTTGAACCTAATGGGAACAGTTAGTGAAGGCTCACTAAGCCCTCCGAAAGGCGCACGAGGCACTCACGTCGCTCCTAGCTGCCTTGGTCATTGGTAGACTTGTATTAAAATGGTCGTTTGCCTCACTCCAAAACCTACAGACGTTAATCCTAAAAGCATCAGCTTGAGGCCAAGGCTCCTTGAGCAATGTATAATGTCCGAGAAGGTCTCCCGCATGCTTGATTACGGACTTGGTCTCTGCTCCGCTTTCATTAATGGACTCAGGCTCTGGTGCTGGGGTTCCATACTGCGAAAGCATTGGAGTTCTATGTGGAGATAGGGCTCTATGATATTGCTGTGAAGAAGTAGGCCTGCGAAAGGGTGAATTTGAAGGGGTGGTCTCGTCCTCATGATTCGAGCTCTTGTCATGAGTGCTGCTGATCGAACGAAATGAGGAACTTGTGGAGGCAAAGCTAGCCCTTTCGGAGGCTGCCCCAGTGTTCCGTGGAGTTTCCTGCCTTCGTAAATTGATGGCATGACGGTTTCCATGCTCCGTTATATCAGCAGTTTGACTGAGACAAGGGCGATTTAAATATCACATACCTGTATCGTATTTACTGCAAAAGAAGAAGAAGCAATTGCTTCTGCCGCCAGTCCACTTGGTCTCCTTCTAGTGGCTGTAAGAGGCCTGGCGGAGGCTACAGGAGCCTCCCTTGGTGTTTTTCCAGCTCGCGACCCCCGGTTTGATGGTGGTGGTCGTGGCAGTGGCCGTGGCAGTGGTCGTGGTGGTGGTTGTAGTGGAGATGGTGGGACTGGGGATATACTCTGTTCTGATAAGGGCATACCAACGGGTGGTGGTGGTGCATTCTCATCTCCTGGCTCCTCATCCTCATAGTCATCCTCGTGGATTTGAACGTAGTCTTCCTCCTCTGGATGATCATCAAAATCACTCCAGGTTATTGGTGGGCTCTGCAACACTCTGTTTACCAATATTGCGCCATCCGAAAAGCTTTCCACGCTGTCTGAAGGGTTCGGGGAGCCATAGTAATCGGGCTCCGTATCTGCATCTGTAGTTGTACTGGAATTCACACTGCTCGCAACACTCGAAACACTCATCGCCCCCCTTAGACGTTTACTAATAAAGGAGGAGATCGGGGCATGCATGCCATGTCCTTCCTCAACGCCACGTTTGTTGATTCTTGCTCTTTGGGAAGCCATGATGATGATGATTTGTAAGGCGGGAAGAGCCTTCACGAAGGCTCCACCTCCACTATATATGGTTCGATTCTCATCATATCACCTTTGATTTTTCTCGGCAAGTAATCAGAGGTTTTTGTCCAGAAGCCTTCCGGACGGCTAAGACAAAATCAATTCTATAATTTACCTAACTAAGACAGCAAGATACCTAAATAGGCAACCATACCTTCCCAAACAGGCAAAATTGCAACTGCATCTCCAAAAACAAAAAACGACTGCATGCGCAAAGTCAATATCAAACTGCATATAAAGCCTTCTAGGCTCCAATCAACGCCCCTTGGGCCTTCTAGACTCACACTAGGATGTCAGAGTCCTCGGAGAGCTCGCGTTCGTTGGCGTCTCCGCCTTCACCATTGGTGTGTCTAAACCGTGGTTCTCTCAGCCTGAGTCCAAATCGTTCGCGTCACGGTGACAAGACTCAAAAGGTAATGGCATTTGGGTAGAGCCTTCTATAATGCTCATTGAGCCTTCTTCCAATACCAGCGTGCAGCTCGAACGCTCATACACCACCGCCAGGACCATCTGGTACCCATTATCGATGAAGGCGTGGGCATATTCAAACCTATTTGATCAACCTTATTCCTAAACGTTAGCATTTCATCCTCAATATCAAGCATTATTCCATCAATGTCGCCTGTGGTAAGGTGCCTATATCCCTCTGGTGAAGGCGTTTGGGGCCTTGGGGTAGGCCCAGTTACGATTGCCGAAGGCCTGTGAAGCCCAGCACAGAGCCTTAAGGGTTTTGCCTCTGTGGTTTTGAACCAACCTTCTAGCTCTTCAGAGTCTCCGATCTGCACATATTCCAGATTTGGGGGGTAAGCTGCCTCCCCCTGAGGTGCCGAATTAGACAACGCCCCATAGAAGGCTCAGAAAGCCCTCGCGGGACTCCCTGGAGCCGCTGGTGGGGCTCGCTTTAATGCCAGTTTTTCTAAATCTTGCATATACAACCCCTGAAGGATGTTAATAAAGGTCATAAGTGATACGGGTCCGTACGAATCGTAGTGGCGGTACATATCACTGGGGACGCCTGTAACCCTTTCTGGGTCAATAATATGTATGGTTATTGCCGGCCTGTAGGGTATTCCCAAGGCCTGCCAGGCCTCCGACATAGCCTGTAGGTCTTTTGTGGGGGCGGGAGGTGCCCCGGAGGTGGGTATATCTTTAACTTCATCATCCGCGTCCCCCAAAGCCCCACTGTGGTGTTGGGCTGTCCTGTTCCTCTTCTGTGATATATCGATAATGAGGCGGAGGAGGGCTGCTTAGATCTTTATAGAGTCCTCTGAAGCCTTCGCTGACCATGTGGTCTTTAGTGACTTGATGGCCTTGTGGTCCATGCAAAATTGACACACATTAGCAAGACTTCATTTATCTCCTGAAGTCTCCTGAGTCTCAGGAGACTCAAAAAATATCCAGGACTCTCAGGAGACTCTCAGGAGACCCAGGAGACTGTTGGGAGGCTCCAGTCACAAATGGTAGTTTGCTGATGCAGATTGTTGAATAATTGTTCACCGAGATGACCTTGTTAACCCACCTATTCTTACTATCTCGTTCCCGATCTCGCTACGGAGAGCCTTATAGATAGAATCTTTCCCAGTCAGTTGTAGGATTCTCTGGCAGTCCTGGATTGTCACGCACTTGTACGCAGCCGCTGGTCTCCTGCGTGGTGGCATGGATGTCTCTGGAGCCTTTTCCGAGTTTGTGGGGCCTTTTGGTGGTTTTGGGGGTAGGTGTTAAGGGGTTTATCAAATTTGGAGAAATGTTTAAAGACGCTCGCTCTCAATGGCTTGAATATAGAGCTTTAGAGTGAATAACTGTACCATCTTAAATACTGTATAGTAATTCAAGATCGAAGCCTTGAAAGGCCTCGAGTGGCCTGAAGAATCGTAGATTTAGAAGTGGCAGGTTTGAAAGTGGTAGGTTTGAAAAGGGTTGGCGATGATCAAACCTCAATACACCATATAGCCAATATAGCATCACTTGATATCACTCGAATATTACATCAGGAGAGCAGAGGGCATCACGCGCACTAATCAGCTTCAAAGCCATCTGCTCGGCTCGAGGAGCCTTCTGGATGGCTTGCCAAGACAAAATAGAGATATCAGGGGGGCTTGGGGAGCCCTCGGGAGAGCTCAGGAGGTTGGCAGGGATTACAGGAGAGCATGGGAGATTTAGCTTAATCATCCAGAGTCTCCGGAGATATCAGGAGGTCTTGGCGGCCCCTCAGGAGAGTCCAGGAGGTTTGCAGGGATTACAGGATAGCTTGCGAGATCTCGCTTAATCATATATTATTACTAAGACCTAAAGAGGTAACCAGGCTAAAAATAAGAACTGCATATATGCAAAAACAAAAACTCCAATCTCCACGTGAAGGCTCCTCAAGCCCTCTAAACTGCCTACCGAGGTTTGGGAACCTATCATTGCCTTCGTCGTTGCTGATTTTATCCTCTGCACCTACAGGTGGTTTCTCAGTTAGAATAATAAGATTCATATATATGAATCCCATTCAGGAAGAGCATTAGATTTATAATGCCCACCTCGATAAGTTCATGGACAAGGTATATTCACACCTATTTTATCAAACTTCCTATTCCATAAGCTCTATATCATTTATACCGTCCTCAGTCAGGTGATTCCATCCCTCTGGTGAGGCGTTTGAGCCTTGGGTAGGCTGATTCTGATGTCAAGGCTCATGTGCCACACAGAGCCTTATGGGTCTTGCCTCTGTGGTTTTGAGCCAACCTTCTAGCTCGTCACAGTCTCCGATTGGAACATAGTCCGGATTTGAGGGATAAGCTGCCTGCCCCTGAGGTGCCGAATTGGACAACACCCAGTAGAAGGCTCAAATAGCCCTCTCGGAGTCCCCTGGAGCCGCTGGTGGGACTCGCTTCAGCGCGAAACCTGCTAAATCATACATAGTCATCATAGGGAGAACGCCGGTAACTGGTATAAGCGACGCAGGCCCATACCAGTCATATTGATGGTAGGTATCGCTTGGGATGGCAGTAGCCTTCTCTGGGTCAATTACATGTACAGTTATTGCAGGCGTGCAAGGTATTCCTAATGCCTGCCAGGACTTGATTACCATTTCACTGTATCTGTCTTCATCCGTCAGGCTTTCCAAAGCCCCGTAATGTCGTTTGTCTATCCTTTTGCTCTTCTGTGATAGATTCACAATGAGACGGGCTAGGGCTGCTTGAATCCTTGTCGAGTCCCCTGAAGCCTTTTCTAACCATCTGCGCTTCAAATTCCTGAGGGCCTTGTGATCCATGGCATATTCGCACAAATGATTGAATGAAGAATTGTCTGAACTTGATTTATTCACCTACGATATCCTTGTCATCTCATCGGCAAGCACTTTGCGTAGAGCCTTATAGATACTATTTTTATCTAAGTGCAAGATTCTCCAGTAATCGTATGTGGTCGAGCAAATGTGCTTGGCGGGCTGTTTGTATTGTGGTGCCATTTTAGGAGCCTCCTGCATCGGCGAGATTTTGCAAGTCTCAGGAGATTACAGGGGTCTCAGGAGACTCAGGAGACTGTCAGGAGACTCAGGAGACTGCAGTCACAAATGGTAAAGCTTGCTGATGTGCCTGGTCTTTTGAACCTGCTTCTTGATTTATTGAGACATCTTGGAGATTTGAAAATGTCTAGTCTTAGGAGTAGGTGATACTGGGGAGGCACTGGAAGCCATCTACAAGCCCTTGGGGGCCCTGGACCCTGGAGCCCCGAATCCGCATCCTGAAGCGAGAGGGGTTTGGTATAAATCAGGCCCTAGAACGGGGCTTTTCGGGGGCTCCTCGGACATTTTCGACTTTCCCTTCTGAGTGCTCTGGGGTATCTCTCCTTTTGGCTCCTCAGACATTTTCGACTCCCCCTTCTGGGTGCTCTTGGGTATCTCTTCTTTTGGCTCCTTGGACATTTTGAACTCCCCTTTCTGGGTGCTCTTGGGTATCTCTTCCTCTAGCTCCCCGATCTCTGTGTAAGATACAAAGACACTACTTAGGCTGCTAGAGACTGAACTAAGGCTGGAGTCCGAGCTCTCACTATCATCAATGTACTGCCCGGGGATTAATACTCCGACCTTGTGTTTTTTGGATGCGTTTTTATTACTATGGGAGGATATGCGGCTTCGTTTTTGGCCTTGTTCAGGGTTTGTCGGGGCTTCCAGGGTGTTGTTGGGGGTGCCTGGTGAGGGCTGCGGTTTGTATGCCAACTTATAGAAAGAGGAAAAAAACTCCTGTATATATGTCAATTGTTTGAATATAGAGCAATAGAGAAGATAAGGTACCATCTTATATTGTGTATTGTAAACTCTTGAAGGCTTCGGGAGACTTGGAGATAGTGTAGCAAGCTTGAGCTAGTGTATCAATCATAGGAATGGAAGCAGGAGAATAGGAGAACGCATGGTATCTTCGATCAAACTTCACTACGTCATTATTGTTGGAGTATCAATTAAACATCATATTGAATCATATGATGTCACTCGAATATTGTGATCAGGCGCTAGCGCGATAAGATATGATCTATCGGTGCACGGGCCCATTTAGAGTGCCAAACCCCTAAGCCTCCCAAGCCTCCACCAATATCGACTATCAGCAATGAGATCACGATGTCCATTTTGCATACGGAGCTACGCCAATGCTGGTAGTTTCGATCGACATCTCTCAAAAGTCCACCCAGCGCAGGCCCCCGAATGGTACGACAGGCAGTTTTCAAAACCTCCCGTTGAGGGCTCATGTGGCCTTCCCGAGGGCTCAGGGGGTCCCAATGAGGGTGAACGTTTCGACATACCAGACGAAAACGAATCCGATACTCAATCAAATGATGAAGATCATACTTTGGGACTCACACGGTTCAAGCTAGCAACTACCATATACGAGGGTGCAGGGAGCCTCTTTTCACCACAGTGGGGTATGATGAAGGCCCGAAAAGCCTTTTGATCAACCCATGGCAGCCTTTTGAATCAGCAGAGGAATTTCGGTTATCGCTATGTATCTCAGGGGCAAATAAACGATGTCTTCCGCACCATACGCACTCTAAAAGGCTCCTACAGCACTGGTAGAAAGCATGCGCCGCCCGACGAGATGTCGCTTCTATGGGGGGTTAGGAAAAAGAGTTGGATACACTCAGAGGTCGAAATGGGCAGAAAATTCCTTACTACTACAGGGACCCTATGAATATAGTGCGTTTTCTTCTGGAACAACGTGCATTTAGAGTGTCCTTAGTGTATTCACCTACTATGCAATACAATGAAATGGGGGAGCGGATGTATGGGGAGATGCACACGGCAGACTGGTGGTGGGAGACGCAGGTTCGCAACGACACTTAGAAGGCTCGGGGAGCCTCCGCTAACCTCTCACGAACGCTACAGAATACCCTTCCAGAAGGATCAACAGTGGTGCCAGTAAGATGTGCATCAGACGGAACACACCTCACTAATTTCAGTGGTGACAAGAAGGCTTGGCCAGTCTACCTAACGATTGGCAATATCACCTCGGACACACGAAATAAACCCTCCAATTACGCGATTATACTCCTGGCTCTACTGCCAGTGCCACCAAAAGCTGGAGTGCGTACGAACGAACACCGTTGGGAGAGCCAGATGGTCCTTCAGCAAGTCCTCTTTGAGGTTCTCGAAGGCCTCCGGGGGCCTGCGGAAAGGGGTAAGCTTATAGCATGCGCTGATGGCTATGTGCGCATATGTTATCCGATACTATGTGCATGGATTGCGGATCAACCAGAACACGCCTCACTACTAAACATCAACAATCAGGCCTGCCCTAGGTGTGAAGTTGATTTCAAGGGCCTGGGGAGCCTTCAAGAAAACCCGCCACGCATTCAGGAGCGATATATCTAAATGGTAGAGCGTTATAAGGAGGATATGTCAGATACAGCACCCGTTGAATACCTGGTGTCGAAGTCCTTCAAAACTCTGTATAATACTTTGTGGGCCTTGCCGAAGGCTCAGGTGTATGATCTTCACAAGCCAGATATGTTGCATAATATTTATCTCGGCCTATTGAAGCATATGATGGAATGGATTCAATTATTTTAGAAAAAACACAATCGGCTAGAGAATTTTGATCGTGCTTGGGCGTCCGTTAAGCCTTACCCAGGGCTTGCTGTACCAAATAAGGCTCATCGAGCAACTACTCAATGGCAAGGTAAAGAAATGCGTCATCTCGGCCAGATAGTGCTAGGAGGCTTTGCAGTAGCTCTTTGGAACCCCCCAAAAGCTTCGCAGAGCGACTTCGGGAGAGCCTTGAGGTGTGTTTGGTCACTAATTGATTTCCACTTCATGGCACAGTATACTACGCATACAAAAGAAACACTAGACTATCTTCAAGCGTATGTCGAAGATTTCCACAAGTATAAGGATGTGTTTCTGGAATTTAGAGCCGATAAACGAATAAGGAAAGAAGCAAAGGATCGAACAAAGGCACTGCAAGGTTCGGGAAGCATTGACAGAGGCCTGGTGGAGCTTGAAGAAATTCGCGAGGCTTCTCATTTTAACTTCATTAAAATGCATCTTCTTTCACACTTCCGGGAGCATGTAGAGCGATTTGGTAATATCCCAATGTTTTCAACCGATGTGAGCGAGTTAGCTCATAGCAACAAATTAAGATGGCTTATGCAGCCTCCAACAAGGTCGATGCAACAGTTCAAATTCTTGATTACCACTCAAGGCGTATAGCTATAGAGATATGGGTCTTAAATCTAAAAGATATCGTTGTCAGTCTTCCAGAACAATACTAGGGCCTCCCAAGCCATCGAGAGAGCCTCCGAAGCATGTTGGAAGTATTCGAAAACGAGGACCCATAAAGGACAAACGAAAGATTCCTAGACGATGATAAACACCCGAAACATAAAATGACGACCCCCTACGGTAGAGCCTACGTATTATCAGATATCGCCGATATGATTAAAATGAATAGAACAACACTAGCAAGAGCGGTGTCGGAATATGGTCAGGGCCTGAGCCGGGGAGAACAAGGCTTATTGAGCCTTCTGGAATGCCGATTGGGTGCTTTAAATGCCTACAGGTACCAGTATCAATTTTTCAGAAGCCTGACAGTTCTGAGATACACAATATCTGATTATGCGGGAGAGGAATTATTTAGAGAGGCAGTCGATTCAAAATGATTGGGCATGGATTAAGGTGGCTACAACAGAGCTATGGGGAGCCTTTCAGGGACGCCTACTAGGGCTTGTACGAGCAATATTCAAGATACGTGATAGTATATCGACGAACATATATCAACTTTGTCTTGTAGAGCTACTGGAAGCCAAGGATAGGGGTCTTCCAGACGGCTCACACGGTCTTCTTAGAGTTGCGAGGTCCTCTCGGCAAAGGTTTTGGGTAATTAATATCAGTAGTGTTTTGGGAATGGCTCATTTGTTCGAGCTGGGACAAGGTCAATGGCTTGTGAACATGAGGATGGATTTGAGGACGTGGAATGAGTTCTATATATAGTGACAATATCTTTGGTGGCCTGGGGAAAGGTACGAGAGGATTTCGTAAAGGCTCGAGTGACTTCAGCTGGCAATCATAGGTATAGGTAAAGTAGAATGAATTTAGAGTAGTCTTTAACATGATAATAAACGAAACGATATGATCTAGATTGGGGACTCATAAGGGCTCCATAACCCAGGGTCAGAAGCTCTCTGAAGTGGTGGGGTAATAGTCTTCAAGTTGGTGGCCTCCGAAACTTACTAATCAAGACTTGGAAGGCCCTCTGGAAGGCTCAGAAAGCCTTCTAGAAGGCTCGGGAGGCGAGAAACAATTAGCGAGGGTGTCAGGAGAGGTAAGGAGGGTAACAGAAGGCTCGGGAGGCCCTCTGGAAGGCTCAGGAGGCTACAAACAATTAGCGAGGTGTCAGGAGAGGTAAGGAGGGTAACAGAAGGCTCGGGAGGCTCTCTGGAAGGCTCAGGAGGCCCTCTGGAGGGCTCGAGCGGGCATCGGGAGGCTCGGGAGGCGACAAATGGTTAACAAGGTTGGTAGGAGAGACGGGAGAGTGGTTGCCTTGGCAACGGCCTCCGGAGACTCAACTTGGTCTCCGGAGAGAGTTTGAATCTTGCTGATGGATGGGGAAATGTTAAGCAAAGAGAGATGCGGTGGACTGTTAGCAACGTCATTTCGTTCTAAGATGTCCAGTTGTAGGGAGATTCATAATCAAGAGTGGCGTGATAAAGAAGGAATACGAGGTGTGTGATACCGAGTTTCCACGATATTCTATGGCGTGATGTGTAAATCATAGTGGACTAGCGATGGGAAGGTGTGTTAAATAGCTGGTGTAGACGTTTCCTTTAGTCTTTTCCTTTCTTTCCTCTCGTTTTTGTCTTCCTGTTATCTCAATACATAGGAATATACTCCTATCTCCAAAAGTTATAGTCATAGCGCTATCCAAACTCGCCTACATATACGAGACCTATAGTTTCTCCTCATCCTCACCTTGTGTCCTCCTATGATCCCCAGTTTTCCTGTTCTGCCTGTTCTTGTACCTGCGTGCCTGCCGTGACCCTTGCCTTAGCCTTCGCCGGTGCCCTTTGACCTTTTGCTAGCCCTGGCTATACTCCTCGATTATTTTCTTGTGTCATCATTTTCATCTCTCGTCTGACGGGGCGAGGTTGGAAGAGCAGGGGAGAGCGGGAATGGGAACGGGAACGGGAACGGGATCAACTCAGGATAGACCAAAGTTGGTTCGGGGTCGGGATCAGATTCAGATTCAGGGACGGGAACGGGCAAGACAGGAGGCCAAAGCCCAAAGTGTATATTGCTAACAAGAAGAAGACGTTGCCTAGAGAGGCGAAAACATAGGAGGAACGAAGCTCTATATATACAACTATTTCCTCCATCGCTGAGTCAGACCATAGAAACCCATAGAACCCCCTTCGCTACCGAGCCGTCCATACTATTCCTAATACCGATAACGCCATCCTGTAATAACCTGAATATCCCTAGCGCTTACTTTCCATTACTCGAGCTCCTTCCTAATCCATTAGCCTGATTCCGACATCAACTGATCTTAACCAACAACCCTGTTCGGAGGCGCCTTGGCGGTAGACGGAGTAGTGGGGGCTGAGCTGTGATATCTCGTCCTCTAGTCTCTGTCGCTCCATCACACTCAACAAGCATTTGACCAATCTGAAGTCCAATATTTAGCCCAATCTAATTCTTTATTTGGGGGATTGCGGTATATTGGGAAAAAATTGTGTGTGTTTAAATTAAATAACTTACTTTGGCTGGGTTTTTCTTTTCTTTTCTTTTCCATTTTTTTTTTTTTTCCTAATAGAAAAAACTTAGAAGCCTAATAGGGAAAGTGGTAACCAATATACAACCATACCTCGCTATAAGAAACCTTGTTATATATCCCTTCACTTGTAAGTAAATGCAGACCTCCAGCAAAAAGCAAAATTTGATGGCTTTTGTTAAAAGATTTTGTTATTTTAACTGATTTACCATATAAATCCTGGCCCTATAGTATAGGGGTCAGCATCAATAACTTAAGGGATAAGAAAAACCTTGCTATAAGAAACTTGCTATAAGAAACTTAAACCGCCGCAATTTTAGATGGATGGAAGTTAGTTCAAGACTTATCGGGAAATTTTGGACAAAAAGATTAATACATCAGCAAGCTTTATCATTTTTGTCCGTAGCCTCCTGAGTCTCCCAACCATCCCTGTCAGTCTCCTGAGTCTCTTGAGAGTCTAACAAGCCTCCCGAAACCCAAAACATATGAAAATATAGATGTAATCTTGCTGATGCAGGTAGACCGATATTGCTACAAAGTTTGAATTAATCATGATTAGGCCTAGGTATACCAACTAATGAATTTTCAACCACTGATTCTCAAATTTCTATAGACAGAATACGAATTTAAATTATTTTAGTCCCAGGGCCCGTAGTCAGTTGTATTGGTTTTATAGATTTTCTACCAACTATGTAAACGAATCAAAAAATGGATCATTCACACGTATCAATTTTAATGTGTTTTTTAAAAGGATCAAAAACCGAGTGAAAAGGCACCTTTTACTATGGGCAAATGAATCAAAAAATGAATCCTGAGTTCCATTCGATACATTTAAAGTATTTTTTTTCTTCTTATAAAACTTTAAAAGCAAAGAAAAAGAGTTGATTACTGAGGAAACTAAACCTTGATTATTGCGATCAGTTAACCTGAATCTTATTACCTATGCTACCAAACAATATATTAATACATGCTTTGAACTGTGTTGGATCGCCAGAGAGGGAAATTATCAGAAAATTGGTGAGGAAAGACATTATGGAAAAGTATCATGGAAATGAATCTGAGTGCCTTTTACAAAAGCCTACCCTCTAAAAGAACCAAAAGATTCATTTACATGGCTGGTAGGGACTGGATATTAATGGTTCGATTGTGGAGCCGGCAGTTGTGATGGTGGTAGTGACAAGCTGAACTAGATATTGATTACAACAATTATTAATTATAAATGACTGGGTAGAGATAGTGAGAGATCGAGCGGCCGTTTGGCACTTGATACTCAACTATGATAATAAAATGTATATCCTCGTCATACCGACCGCCGGCTGTCACTAGTATAAATAAATAAATAAGCGGCTGTCGCTCACAAACTGTCACTCGCCTGCCTCTTCAGGCCAGGTGATGCGCTCTAACTATGTCACACAAAGCCACAACTGAGTTTACTTTTAACGGCTACTAGCTCAAAGTGATCACCATGTAGGTAAAACACCTGCCCGAACTTGAAAATGCAAGCTGCAAATCGAACCTCAATTTGGTGTACAGGTTTACCACCGTAAGAACCCAAAAATGCAGTTGCTCAGGCAAGGATAATTTGTATGGACTAGCGATGATCTCTCCTACAAATCATCCCTGTTTCACTCAATTGCATTTTCTGGTTCCTTCCGCGGCAAACGAGTAGGTTTTTACTAGCCGCGAGCGAACCAGAGGCTATTACCATTAAGTCATTTTCAGGCTCTTCTTATCTGCCCCGAGTACATGCTCTATTGAACCTTGTGTACGTGTCTCAGTTAGCTGAACGGACAGCTCTGAGTAACATCGCCATACCATGACATTGGCGGATGCCTGCATCCGAGCAGGGTTTTTCAAAGGAAAACGGTGTGACCCACATACACTCAATCGCATACATTTGGCTAAGTGGTTACACACAGCCTTGTCCAACCGCAGTATGGCATGTGCTCCCATTTGCGAGTTCGCCACTATATATTTTGCTAAACCTTGAAGGAATTTCAATGACAGCTCCTTCCCCTCTATTCCTCCAATTTTTGAAAAGTCAACACCACAAGTGCTAAGCAACCACGTTACACAACACCCAAAAGTCTTTAACTCTTAGGCTTCATTCATCACCACCCACCCTAAGTCCCCCCTGCCCCCCCTATGACAGCAGAGAGAGCCCTCTACTGGTATCTCAGAGTACACTTATTCATAAGGGAAAGCATCTGGACACTCTGCCCAACTATCCTCCTGCTATAGAAAGCCAGCACACACCTACTCAACAGCCCCGAACCAACCACGTTACACAAGGCCAAAAGTCTTTAACACTTAGGCTTCAACCATCACCACCCCCCTAGCAACCATGCCCCCCCCATCCCCCGAGATCACCGCAGCCCTCAACACCCTCCAGCTTGGCCTGGTGGATGCTGAACTGACCGCATCAACCACGCCACCCCATCTCAGACCTCGCTATCAAAGTCTTCGATAGAACACCCTGGATGAAGCCCGCCTCATCATCACCATCCTCATGGGTTTGGTCAAACAATGCACCATCATGACCGGAGAGATCGCTGCAACACCCAGTCCATCGACATGATCACAAAAGACCTTCAAGAGCTGAAAGCCAGCCCCACCCCCCCCCAAACCACCAACAGACTCCCAAGGATCGAAGCCATCACCACGCCAGACCCCCCATCCCCACCACCACCTCCTGCCGCCTCAAGCCTCAACAGCCCCAGTCCTCCAGACGAGAACCCAGACCACCCCAATCAGCACAGACCAACAGGCCTACCTCCAAGCCGCAAAAAAGAGAACCTCCAACAGGGAGACCGCCAAGAGTAAGAAGAAAAAAGAAAGAAAGCACAGGACCCAAGCACCCAGGACGCCGAAACCCCTCCCTGCCGCCTAACGACGCTTCTACTCCTCCAGGACCACCCCACCGCTGCCCCTAATCATGCATCAAGGCCGCAGCTGAACTATCTGTCCACCTCGCCCAACTCCTGGCAAGAAGAACAAGCAGATCCACCCAGTCACAGCCCTCTCAGTCACCATAAACCCCAAAGGCACCATCTCAGTCCTCCCCCACCACACCGCCCCCTCCTCCACCTACTCCCCCTGGTTCGAAGCAATGACCACCTCACAACCAAAAGCTAGGCTCCACAGAGAACCCCTACAAAACCTTCCGCCCCGCCCCCACGAACGTCGACATCGCCATCCACGGCGTCCCCCTCTTCACCCTCAGAGACAAATCAACACTCGACAAAAACTTCCCAGAAATCGTCCAACTCGCAACAGGAATCACCCCCTTCGCCTGCCGCTTCCTCAACAAGGACGACAACACCCGCAACCTACGAGCAACTTCCTCAATCGTAATCACAGTCTCCTCGGAGGACGCCACCAAGATCGGCAACTCCATCCGCCTCTTCTCCCGCCCCAGGAAATGCACAATCATGTGGTCCGCCACCCCCACAACCCAATGCAAGAACTGCTACCGCCACGGCCACGCCACCCAAGGCTGCAGACAAAAAACCCCAACCTGCCCAGTCTGCGCCAAAGAACACACACGAAACCAGCACTCATGCCCCGTCCCCACCTGCACAGGAAGGTGGTTCGAAGCCCTAGGATGCTGCGACCACTCCCCGCCACGATTAATGCGGAGGAGGCCACTGCCACCTCACGAAACTGCCCAGCCCTCGAAGCCATCATCCAAGCCAACAGACAAAAGAGCTCCCCCCCACCACCACCAGCCCAACCCTCAGCCCCCGCCGCCTCACAGGAGACAGTCATGCAAGACGCCCCAGAGGGCCCCAGCAACCCCCCCCACAACCGCTTGTAAATATGGCGGACAACCATACCAACTCCTTCCTACGCATCATCCAACACAATTGTGCCTCCAGTAACAATGTGCTAATCTCGCTTTTCTCCATCCCAACGACACAGTCCTCACATATAGTCTGCGCCCAAGAACCCCTCTCCATAACAGAAAACCCTCACAGTCCCTTCCTTCACATTAGTTGCACCTACACCCACCGCAGAGACCGAGCAAGATCTCAACATGTATATACATAAACAACAACCTCCTTGACAGGAACTCTTCCTTCCATCACCCTCCCACCGAGGCGACTCATACAAGTCGTGACTGTACTGCAACACCGAAACAACAGCTTCAGAACAGTCATAGTCACCTCTGTCTATAATCGACAACCCAGTCACACACACGCCTCCCCCCTGCATAATCTTCACAAGGTCCAGCAACCCCTCAATCACCTTGGGAGACTTCAACATCCACCACCCTCAGCAGACCTCACGCCTCCTTTAAAAACAGAGAACTCTCACTCTCATCCCCTTACTTTTAACACAGCCACAGCCCGCTTTCACCCTCCTGAACACCCCGTGACCTTCACCAGAATATCCCTGACCAAAACAAAAGACACGGGTGATCGACCGCCGCTAACACCCAAGCCTCTACCCTAGTAAGGAAATGGCTCCTTAACACACGCCACTGCTCCGATCACAGGGCCATCGCCATATCCATGCACATCCCCTATCAGACACGCCAGCCTTCCAAACCCACAACTGAAACTCACCAACTGGGAAACCCTGACCCCCACCTTCAATCCATCACCATCGACGCCCACTACCAGCATCCATCGACGACTGGTTTGATAAAACCTCACCACCATAACAAACACCATAAAAGCACACACGCCACTTAAAACCATATCCAAATGGTCTAAAGCATGGAACCCGAACATCTCCCAACTCCGAAAATATTCCACTCAAGACACAGAGCCTACCGAAAGGAAAAGCCCCCTTCAAAATGAACCGCCAGGAACGCTTACTTCAACGCCATAAAGGCCGCCAAACAACAACACTGGAACAACTTTCAGAAGAAACGACAAACCAAATACGATGTATAAACTGAAGAAAATGGCTTCAAGGACGGAGGACAAGATAATCTCCCCAACTCCCCACACCAGCACTCCTCAACCAAAACCTCATCAACGCCTTTCTTCCCACCCAGACAAGAAGAAGCACCCCACAACCCTTCCACTACACCGACGCCCCCCATCACCCCCTCTGAGCGCCCACTCCGCCTGAGCCTCTACCTCCAACCTCTCCGCCCCAGGCCCCGACACCATCCCCTACCCTATATGGAAAGGGGTCCATAGGGCTAACCCCCTCCTCATTACCAACCTCCTCAACCAACTACTCACCCACGGCTACCACCCCCTCACTCTCAAAAGCGCCAGCGGGGTCATATTAGCCAAACCCAACAAACCAGACTACGCTGCCCCAAGCAAGATACCGAGTCATAAGATACTCCTACAGACACTCTCCAAAATATTAGAGAAGATTGTCACCACCCGCCGCCACCATCGCCAGAAGCACCGCCTAATCCACCACCAACGCGGCTCAGTGGCAGGACTCTCAACGCCGGACGCCGCCACCACCCTAATCAATCTAACGCAGAGCCATGCAACTAGCAAAGCTCAAGGTCTCCACCCTTTCTTAGACGTCCAAAGGCGTTTCACCACGCAGCTCAAACCAACGCCCGGGAAACCCTTCACAAAGGCCACGCCCCCCTACATCACCAACTGCCATCTCCTTCATGTCAGACAGGTTCATCACCCTCCTACAAAGGATCACCCAAATCACCCGCCAGCATTCAAGCAGAGTCCCCAGTGCTCCCCCATCTCCTCCTCTTCCTCATCTACATCAACTTCCTACACCACCATGACCCCCACCCACCTGCGATCTCCTCTCCCACGTAGACGACTCGCCATCACAGTCGGGTCCGCCTCCTTCCAAAAACAACATCACAGTCCTTACCAACCACTACAACAAGCTAGCACAACTGGCACAACCCCGCAACATTTACTTTCGACACCCAAAACCGAAACAAGACTGGAGGACCCCAAAGACAGGGACCCCATCTGCCTCCTCCCCATCACCATAGGAAACCAAACCGGCGCACTGCGTCAAATGGATCGGATTCTGGCTCTCCCCCTCCTTCAACCCCCAACGAACACTTCCTGAGGAGACTTGCAGCCGCAAGAGCCTCCTTCGCATCACCCAAAGATTCTCCTCGCCGCAAAGGCCTATCCTCAGCTAACTGCAGGAAAATCGCCTCTACTCGCAATCCGACCCATGCTCACCTACGGAGCTGCGGTCCTCACTCCCACTTCTGCAATTAAACCCATGAACACCTTCAACTCACTCCCGCTGGACCACCGCTTCAGGGCAACCAACCGCAACGCCCTATGGGCAGAAGCATGCTCCGCCCCCCCAGAGCCCTACCTCCACTACCTCAAGTGCAACACGCAATCCAAGATACTACAAGCACCCTCCTGAACCCAGTCACAGGAAGAACAGCAATATCATTCCCCACCTCCTCACCAGACCGCCATACTCCCACTCCGCCTCCTCAAAGGCCGCCTAACCCACCTAAAAGTGGAACTCAAATGCCCGGAAAGGAGTCACCCACCTCCCAATCGAACAACTCCACCATACGCCTCATAGAAGGCGCCCCACCACACAAGACGCCTAACGCCAAAACCCAACTCATAGCCAACTGAACTTCCACTTCCCACCACCACAATACTACCCCCACCCCATCACCCTCACACCCCCAACCTTACCCACCTCCATAAGTTCATAGCCTCGTGATCCACCAAATGAGAGCCGCAAAAGCTACGTGGTCAAAGATCCTGATCAACGCCCACCTTCCCCGAATGCCCAAAATGCGCCTCAAGAGAAACCCTTCCCACACTATCCTTAGATGCCCCGCCTAGACAAATACAGAACGGAGGACATCCACAACATCCAATCACTCAACGAGATGGGATAACCAGGACCTCACCATCATCCTGGGAAGCTTCATCGCAGCCAAGAAAGATCAACTTCCCCAATACAGACACACTATCACCACCCTCACAGGCCATCCCTCTCCTCACTAAGCTCAGCCAGCACCAGCGAGTCTCAAATCCTCAGTCCCTTTCAACCCCATCTACGATCCTAAGAAGTCCCACCCTAAGGGCACCGGCTCGCCAACAACAACTTTCCTATGTCACTCTCCTTTGTAGGTGTTTGGGTCTGCTTTTATTTTCTTTAAGGGGATAGCGAGTCGAAGGAGCACAGAGGTCTTTTATGCCATAGTTTATACTGCACGCAATGTTTTGTACCTTAAACAAATACAACTGATTTAAAAAAAAAAAAAAAAAAAAAAAAAAAAAAAAAAAGGAATTTCAATGAAACAGGCTCTAGCCAAGTTTTTTTTTTCTTACCTTTTTAGCCAATTTTCTCCAATTGATCTAACTCGTACATCAATCCAACCAAAGCTGGAATGGTAAAAATTAATTATATATAATAGGAGGAGCTGAAGGCTGGTTTGGGGGGGGGGGGGGGGTATTAGACTGATAGACAAATAAAACGCCTCATAAACACCGTGAACCCAGTTGTATGCCAGCATATATACAATAAATAAAAGGCAATGAGTCGGAAAGAATATGCAATTCTTTGTACCTGATCCCATGGTCCGGGCTTAGGTGGAGGTCGGTACCCCATCAGTTATTTGCTCCGTCCTTAGAACCCTTGGTCCATCTCGCATAAAAAAAGAATGATAATATTTTCTTCCAAGTGAAATGAATCTAGGAGGTGCCATGCCCCACTAGAGGGAAAAAAGCCAACAAACTCACCCACAAGCACCAGAATGTTTGCCCCCGCTAGATGTCCCGCAAAATGCCGCGCAAAATAAAATAAAAACCCGAGAGGAAGGGAGAAGGGAAAAAAAGTGGGAGAAAAAGCATGTTCATGAAGCGAGGCCAACAATCTTGGCGTCAGGTGGGTACTTTGGTGCTTGCGAGTAGATAGACATGTAGTCAGCCGCCTCAGTTTCTGCCCTCATATCCCGGTATGGTGAGAACTGGTTATTTCCGATATTTAAAGATGGGCTATCCCTATATGGCGAGAAGGGAGACCCTGTAGCTACCCGTGGGCTTCCGCCACCCACTGATGCGATATCCTTGAATGGCGTATATGGTGGTGATGAGAAGCTCGAGTCGGATCCCAACCTCACAGATGGGGGGTAAATATCCGAATCAGCTCTGGTTCTAAGCTGCGCAGAAAAAGTAGATGGGTTATATTCTCGGGGCATTGATAGAGAGAGTGGTTCTGGTGATTTGACGATTGAGGAGGTTTTGGTAACGTCGGTGGCGGCGGTAGAGAGGGTTTTATTTTTGATAGAGTCGAGCATCTCATATGATGCGTCCGGTTCGGAGACCCTTCGGGCATTGTAAGAGACAAACTCATCACTAGGCTTCGACCTCTTGAACAGATCACGGACAAAGTGAAACCATCCCGTGAAGATCTTGTAGTTTCCGAGAAGAATAAGTGCCCAGATTCCATTGAACTAGATAGTCGAATTAGTAACCACTGATCAACGAATTTAAAGTTTGATTGTAATTACCGAAAGTAGGAAAAGCACAGCCAAGGCCGTTGCTTCAGGCACAACTAATGTTGATGCGAGATCTAGACATTTGTTCTTATCCCCACCGTTTTCAAGTACGCAAGTCAACCACTCAATCCCTGCTCTTACATTTTCTGGTGTGTTTTCTGTAGTACCGTCGAACTGCAGGAATACCGTAGCAAAAAATACCACATCAACAAGAATGATAATAACCACAAATATTCCCCTCCATTGTAACGCGACCACACGCTGTACTCTGCGCAAGGCCTGGGCCGCCGACACAGTTCTGATACTATTGGCGTATGGAAGATGTGATGAAAGCTCTGTTGTTTGCTTCTCCTCCAGTAAACTGCGGAGGTACACTTGGATACAGTATCCGAACGTTATCGATTGTGTCACAATCGAGGCAGCGGCAACAGCAAGAAGTGGGCCCCAAAATGTCTGCAGACCATTTTTCGAGTTGATGTGGCATGACTCGCCGAAGCGGAAGGAAACACCAGTCACGGAAAGAGCCACAGCAAGGAAAACAACGGGGATCGACCAGCCGGCTGCCTGCGAGGTTAGGAAAAATCGACGACCTGGAACTGCCTGCCAGCAGATTTGGAGATGCAATGAAAGTGTTCGTAAAAACACTAGAATTGTTAGTATGGCACTAAAGGGGGAAGTTTAAATAACTGCACGTACCCCACATAACTGTAGACCATCCACCACCTAGCAGAAAAGCCCCCGAGAGAGCACAGTTAATACTCGAATACATATCATGCGGTGTAATCTTATCAAAGCACTGTGTCTTCTGATTGCCTAGGGGAATCACAAATGACATCTTTCCAGGTTAGTCGCAATGTCTAGAGATACCATCGTGTCTAATATATGCTTACCTGCATCAACAGAATAGCAAACGTCAAGCAAACACTTAAATAATGTCTTCGTGTATACTCTACTGGCAACACCGCGAAGCTTAATAGAAGGAAAGCACAGCATCCGATCCCAACTACATTGACATATGTTGTAGCGTGTACCAAGTTCTGAAAGTCTTTAGAGATGGATTAGATGGAAACCCGAGATTATCTGATAGATGGCAGCGGCCGGACTCACTATCTGGATAGACATAATGTTGCTTTGGGCACGGCAGACAGCAACTTGTTCCCCCAACCGCAGCTATTGGCACACAAAACCGTGCATTTGTATCTAAAATAACTGGTCAGTTTCTATCTAATGACAGATTTTTTCATCGCTCACCTCCACCCAGTGAAGGGTAGTTGGCCTCGGGAAGAAGTGGCCTCGGGCACCCATCTACTATCGAAGCAGTCAATGTGGACATATTGGCGTTGGGTGTTATAATCCAGTGGAGCAAAGAAAAAAAAGAAAAAAGTTCGGAGTCCGCGCTTGATGGGCTGGTTATCCCAAATGTCAATTACGAGCACTGCATAAAATTCAGACTAGGTCTTTATTAAATTAAAGGCCCTTATCATGCGGAAATAGTAAATTAACGAAAAAAATATAAATGAGTGAATGTCGTTTTCTTCTGCAATTAAGAGAGCCGACGGCGGTAGGGTGGCAAGCAGCAAGAGGGTACTCCTCGGGAAATCTTTGATGAAGCAACTCAAACAAAGACTATCGGCGACTACCCGGGAGGACGAGAGTTGAGAAAATCGAGCACAGCTGGGTTAGAAGTCGGAGATCTGTAAAGGCCACACGCAGTGGGGGTAGAGGACATGATATATACAGGCCTGCTGGGGCAAACCCAATTCACGTACAGGCTGCTTGACCTGGGATAGGCTAGGCCTCTACAGCTTATTCTTCCGGGGATGATGGCTCCTAGCCATGTGTTTGGTACTTGAGTGGCTGCATGAGGTCCATGGCTAGGATTCGGGTTTTGGAAAGGCATTGCGACGAAGTACGATAGGCCGCCGCCCAGAGGCGGAGACCTGAGGCTATGGACACACATCTGAATCACGGGCGGCGGGTTGACCTGAAGGTGACCTTGCGGCAGGGAGGAAAGAGTGCCTAGATGGGTGAGGTGGTGTGGGAGACAACGTTGGTGGGCACAAACTACATGTACTTACCTAGTTAGCCTTCAGACCCTTCAGACACTTAAAACCTCGACCCTTAAACCTCGACCCTTGGAGCCTAAGAACGTTGACTAGACAAAAAAAAAGCCGCCTTAGAATACTCTAGGTAGGGCAAAATTCAGAGCGGTGTTAGTCAACGATGTAAGGGTAAATACCAGCCCCATGCATTATGTATCTACAGCTACAACTCGCTATAAGAAGTAAAAAAAGGACTGCGCCAAAATCCTACACGTACTTTCTATGGTATTTCTTATAGCGAGGTCCAACTCGCAATTGGACATCATATTGATTTCCACCTTGTAGCGATGGCCTAAGGGCTGGTCTACCTCATGTGCTCCTAGTGGTTGACGTAGTTGCTAAACTGGGCGGTGCGAGCTGACGAGGAGGCAAACCACTGAGCGACAGTCTCTGCTTTCTCTCGCTTAGCTGTAAGGTACGCCAATCGCCCTGCACCTACATGTAGTCTACCCAGCACAGGAACAAGAACATGTTGAAGCCCCATACTCAGCTGAACGAAGCGATGACACACCGGATCCTAATAATCTGCGTGAAGGCATCAAATATCGACACGCACCATCAGGCAACGAATTGAGATGGCTTTTGTTGAGCCCAGCCTCCCACGAAAGGCGGGGGTGGTATGCTGTACGTGTTGGAGGTGCATTCTATTGAGACTCGTGAGAAACAACAAATGACCCGGTAGATCTCTGTTTCTGAAGATCCACCTCTTCGCCCGATGTTTAACAACTGCTGGGGACCCGATCTATTCTGCATGGACATGAAACCTTAGTTGCAATGAGCAGCCTGTGCATGCTTCAATCCGATCGAATTTCTTGGTCTTGACTTAATCCACCATGCTGGTGGAAAGGTCACAACGCCTAATACATAACATGCATGTGGAGTACCCTGGGGAATACCTCCAGTGACATAAACGCAATTTCATTCAATAACCCAAATATGCACAAGAATTAATACCGGCCAAAGTAGAGGGTACGTAGTTAAAGGTTTCTTTTTTTAAAAAATAATAATAATACACCTTACTTCGCATCAATATATCCTCTGGCCAAGCTTGAAAAGACTCACGAGGAATGGACTTGTGATCAAGTCATTTCGATTCTCATATAGTTTCTCGCCCGCTAAGCATCTGTAGGCAAGTGGGGATGAGAACCTTTGATGCAGGTATGATGTACGTACTCGCTATCCACCATGAGAACCTGAAAATGCAAGTGACAAAGACAGGGATAATTTGTATGGAGAATCATCTTGGCCATACAAATATTGGCACCTGCATTTTCAGGTTCTTATGGTGGATAGCGAGTTACACATACTCTACAGGTGAATAATCTGGAATAGGGGGGTCTGCATATATATGGCCCACAGCACATTCTGGGTAAATTCATGGGTCACCAGGATTATTGTTCGGATGGGAATGCAGGAACCTTCTGTCTCCTCATCCTCCCAGGTTTCCTTTTATTGATTCTTAGGCATATCGCAACCTGCCCTAGTTCTAGCCCTCAGATCGAAGGGATGTTTAAGACACCATCCCGAAATGGCTCCCTCATGAAATTCCCGCACATCCGCATGAATCGAGCATGGCATTGCGCGCTCTGTCTTTTTTCTATAAGCCTGTCAAGCCTGTCTTGAGTGCCTACATGTAGGTACCTATATATATTTACCTAGGTCCTCCGTGTAGGCAGCAGCGCCCTCTTGATTGAACTTCAGTTGCAAGCGCGAGCGGCAAAATTTGGGCACGCACCTAGCCGCAGGCCAAAGGTTCGCGAACCTTCAAAAATTTCCTGGTTATTTGTCACAGCTCAAGGTCACAAGCCTAGGAGGCGCTTCTAGCAAGAGCGGCCGAGAGGATCGATGGGCTCCAATGGACTCGACTCGCACAGGGACTTCGTGTTGGGGTGAATTCAAGATCCGGATTCCAAATGTTGCACTCTCCCTTGGAGTGGTCATTGGCGGCACTGGTATGAAAGGATTAATTACATGTACTATCGAATCTATAGGACAGGAAAGGAGAGAAACAAAACGGTGATTGGAAAGGATTAGACGACAATCATATCAGTCGCATCGAACTACTGGACGAGACCGCTGCTGATAAACAGATAGTACCTACATAAGTAATATGCACAATTCTGTTTGGTGTGGCGAATTTACTCTGGCGCTTGCGCTGCAGCCAATTACAGCTCCACACGGCGCTTTGACAAAATCATTGGCGCCCGTTTTGAACTGCCACCCCAAGGTCTGAAATTTGCAGGCAACTTTTGCAGGTGTAATTGGATACCTTTTTATGAATGCGCGGCAGGTGTGTTCTACGAATTCTTTGTTTTTCTGCTTCTCCTCTTCCCTCCCGGCCGGTTTAATCCGTGCGCGGAATTAACTGACAATAGTAGTGGCTTCCAGAATCATGGTGCTGGAGGTATGCCGTGATCTGAATCACTTCACGGTCAAGTTTCATGGTAGGTTGGGGGAAACTCGGCCTATCTACACACCTGCTAACAGTTATTTTTGGGATGGTAGAACTTAGGTAGCTCGAGCTAGCTGCAGACTGACCATGGGTTGAGATTCATATGGAGCCACCGCGATTCATACTTGTAAGTACTCGATATACATCTACGACAAGCTTTCGAGAACCTTTAGTGGTCTTGGCCGTGGAACTCGGGCTAGATATAATCGATAGGGTTTTATCAGCCAACTAAAAGTAAAGGGAATTATCAGCATCTATAAGAGCAAGTGGGTATATGCAAATAATGATTATTTATAGAGTTATGGTAGGACTGCATCGACCTCAAACCGTAGAAAACTGGGCCCATTGACTTAGAGCTAGAGGGTCGTTTGATAAAGCTCAAACCTTCTGCACAAAATTGCGTATTCAGAAGCCTTACTGAAGTTGCGACTGTGACACAGGGACTAATGCCTTGCAATTGTCAGCACGCCAACCGAAGTAGTTACTGGACACGGCAGTATAGGTTACAGATAACGCAATACCCCAACTACTGCACAAGTATCTTCCCCGAAAATTGCTCGCTACGAGTATCAATCTCATCTTAACGAGCACTGCTAGTGCTATAGCTATAGCCCATACGTTTCCCCAGACCCACACTAATACGACATGCGCGGTTTTATATCGGCATCAACCCTGTCTGTAAGGATCGGAGGACAACCAGTTCCGGAAACGTCTGGAGCACCAAGATTCTACTCCTGCCGCTCACTGATCCAAAGTTTTGGTCCGTTGGTAACCAAATTAATCAATCATCATATGATGGCCGATCCTTCTCTTGAGGGGGTATTGTTCATGAAATATCACTCGGATCCATCAAGTTCTGTCCGGGTAGAGTATTTTTTTTTGTTTTGTTTACATCAGTAATTGCATGCAGCCCTAAGGCTATGGCAATATCGCACTATTTTATCCCCAGAACGCCCCTCCAACCGCCGCCAACAAAAGGAAAAGAAAGAAACATCAACATCAAACTCCTCCGCAACACTAACCAACACAGCGCGCTCATTGTCTCGAGCTCACCTGGGCCTGCCAAGCACCCCCAAAAAAAAAAAAAAAAAAAAAAAAAAAAAAAACAACTAACAACATGTAACAATTTCAAATGTGGCCCTCCCTTCCTTCCCATATAGGTCTATATCGTCTATCACTCTCTGCTGGTGCCGGAGGATCCTGAAGTCGAATTCTGTATCGTTGAAGGTGAATTTGCCTATCCGTTTTCCGCCACGTCTGTTTCTTTTGCAAACCTTCCCAGATGCAGGAAGGATAAAACGCCGTCTTTTTGTGTTTGAACCAAGCATTCTTTCAGTGTATGTTTAAGGGTTCTGTGCATTCCATTTCTCCACGCCTGCCCTCATGTATTGTAGTCGATGCTGTCTTTGCGAGATGGCGATGACGCTAATCTTTCTTTTTTTCTTGGCTGGGTGAGAGTGGACCGATCTTGCTTCTCTGGCGGTGGTGATGTGGTCTGTAATCTCTGCTGATTTTCTTTTATCTGAGTACAATTCTTGTATCTCTTCCTAAGATATTCCACGTCTTAATCTCTAGGGTTGGCGAAGGGGGTTAGTGTTGGGCTGGTGGTGGCGTTGGTGGAGGTGGCGTTGGTGGCGACGGTGGCGGTGGCTGTGGTCTCTTACGGGACTTCTTCCATTATGCAGTCGGATCCGTGTTCGAGAGTAGTTCTCTGTCTCTGCGGAGGAGGCCATCGTCGATCTCATTGTCTATCTCAATTTGGTCTGTTTCTGTCTCCGTTTGGCGTAGTGCAGTGCCATTGAGTGCCGGAGGTATTGCTGTAATTTCTTTCTTGGTCATGAACTTGCCGCGTCAGTTCATTGTTTTTTCTTCGCTAAGGAACTAATGTTCCGTCGTAGTCTCGTAATCTGTTCCAACTGCTGGGTCTGCAAGTCGGCGTGGGTAGCCATGAGTTTCTGGATACTCATGGCTTTGTTTTCTCCAGTTGGTTGACATGTGCGTCTTGTAGGTAGCTGTCTGATCGTTATATCTCATGATGAAGCCTTGAGGATATCTGGATGGAGTTTTCTGATTGGAGGAAAACTCGAAAGCGGGGTATTTCCTGGTGTTGAGGGAAATACTTGTCGACTTCTGATTGGTCGGTTCGTCCTGCACGTTGGTTGTCAAGGGAGAGCTTTTCCGGGTAGAGTATGAGAGGGTATATATAATCGGAAGAAATGTCTGGTTGCCACGAGCCAAGCAGAAACTCTAGGTTCGTAAATCGGGGACACCTGGCCCGTGGAGGTTTCACCCTCCGGTATCTCTACACTCGGTGACGCTTGAATACAAGATGTAATCAATTCTTAGTTGAGTCAGGTCCGCGGAGCAAATCGTGAGTCTAGACCTGCTTTGAGCATCTCTTAGTCTCGTTCCCAGACTTGTTCCTCATTCTGTAGACTGTGTCTGAACCACACCATAGGCCGGGCACAAGACCACCTCCTAGCGTAAACTCTCCCACCGCGACTCCCCCTATATACTATGTAATTATACAAATATAAAAGAGATAGAGTTTACGCTACGACACGTATACACAACAGAGGAAGCAAGCTTTGAACCAACCATATGGGTTTGTGGTCATTTCTACAGAATTAAATTCCCGCGAGGATTTATTTTAATAGTTCCAGCAATGATATTCGTCTTGATTTTTTCTGAGCTCGGGTTAGACATGATTCGAGTGATACTATGTGATCCTCACTATTTGACGGTTGCGAGACGAAAATAACGAAAGATATCCTGTATTAGCCCTTTTTCGTAGAAAGGCCGAAAACACTCCTGCCACTATGATTTGCCTTTAACTGGAATGGGGTATTAATGAAACTGCCTAGTACGTTTCACCCATCCCAAACCCTCGTATCCACACCACAAGATCTACCCTCCAGGACAAGGGCGGTCTCGATATGGGCAGAGATATATGTAGCAGACATATTCGAAGTACAGCTACACCTCGCTATAAGAAACGCCAAGGTGCAGGCAGTTTTCGTTTCTTATAGCAAAATATTTCTTATAGCAAGTAGGATTTCGATGTAGAGCTGTTAGCTTATACCCTAGGCGGTTTTTTCTTACAGCAAGGTTTTTCTTATAGCGAGGTTTCTTATAGCGAGGTGTCGCTGTATTCACCTCTTAAGTCGCAAGGTAAGAAAGTATGTTTGATCTAACCACGGCGAGGTTATTCCCATATTACTCGCTTTAGGTTTTGGTATTCCACTTCTCCCATTTCCGTCTAGTTTTCGCCCTTCAAAGCCCGTGCCTACATTTCGCGCATAAAATTATGATGCCGAACCGAACATGAAGTCCGTGTAGATAATTAGTTTACCGAAATCTTTACAGGAGCTAGGGACCCACACCGGTAAAAGTCATACACTATAGCATGTATGCATGGTTCATAGCAATATAAATTGTGTTGGATCCGGTATCTAATCCGGGCTCGGTAGCTTGAAAGAATCAATTGGGTTTCTTTCTGCGGTAGTTAACTGGCGCTTTGATACGTAGACTATAGGAGAAGCTAAGAATCCCGGCCTACTCTATCATTTGGGGGGATGGAGGTTTTTCTGGGAAACGCATGATCTTTACCCTGGGTAATAATTCTCTTACTATAGAGTACTCTTACCACGGTATACACATACATGTATATTATATATAAATGCTTCTACTCTAAGTTTAAATAGACGATATGTAGAAGCCTAGAAGTTGATCATTGTAACTAAGGGCGCGTTTGGCAACCACCTAAACGGAGGTTAAGACCCCTAAATGCGGACCTTTCTCAAAAATCCGTTATCTGATACTCACGTATTAACTAAGTCCTGAGAATTCTTGGTAGCAACGCGCTCACAAAATTTCTCAGGACTTAATTAACGCGCGAGTAAGTTGGCAAGGAAATCTCAGAATTCTGAAAAACTGGGTCGGACCTATTTCTTATTTCTTCCCGTTGCAACACCAAAAACTGTAACAGGATCACCTAACTGAGCTTGTCTTAATATTTCTCAGTTAGGTGCTAACAAGAAACCACACTTCCCCCCAAACGCGCCCTGTATGGAAGTACCGGGTGTTTAGCATAAGTCTGAAGAACTCGATCGGCTGATTTTGCTGTAAAACAGAGGTATCTATCTTATCAGATTCTTCAGACTTTAGGTGAACCCCTAGTACATACATGAAACATCGGTATTAGTAAGCTACGCGTCTGGGCCCTTCGCATGATACATGCGCAACCTGGTACGTACTGTAGGCAGTTGTCTCAAAACTCTCTCCGCTATAAAACTCACCTACGAAAACATGGAATGGAAGGAGATACCCGTACCATTAAGCGAGCTGTGTCTTTCTAGAGTCCTTCGCTGCGGTCAATCATTCAGGTAAACACCCTACCGTTTTACCATTTGAGTTTAGTACCAAATAATCAAGCTAACGGCCTCGTGGCTCAGATGGAAATCCTCCGGGAACGATGAATGGTGAGCGAGGTGTTACAATAGATTAGAGGAACCAGATTAACCTAACAATCTGTTCTTGACTCTACCCAGGTCCTGCGCATTGAGTGGTCGTATATTATCGCTCAAACAGGATCCTACCCACCTTTACTTCCGTGCAATATTTCCTTCTCCCGCGGTGATTAAAAAGGAAGAAGACAACATCAAGAGGGAACAATATATAAAATATGAGAATGGTATTGCTATAGACGATACGGCCGAATTGATACGCGATTATTTCAATCTTTCTGTAAATTTGACCGAGCTTTATGAGAAATGGTCATCTCGCGATCCACACTTTAGGAGGAAGGCTCCCGCCTTCACAGGAATCCGGATTCTGCGACAGGACCCATGGGAGAACCTAGTATCATTCATCTGCTCATCAAACAATAATATTAGTCGTATTGGACAGATGGTAATCCCGATACTGCCCTGCCAATTTTTAGAGAGATATAAACCGACAAATTCCTCAATTAACTACATGCTAACACTCAATTACTAGGTTGAGAACCTTTGTATAACATTTGGAGAATTACTTGGGCAGCTCGGGGAGGAGTCCTACTATGACTTTCCACCGCCGTCTAAACTCACACCTGCCAGTGTCGAAGGGAAGCTTCGAGAACTGGGGTTTGGTTACCGCGCGAAGTACATTCATCAGACTGCACAGATTGTTGCTACACACGGGGAAGACTGGTTGCACGGGTTGCGGCAGGTCCCTTATCAAGAGGCACATGAAGCCCTATTAGGGCTTCAGGGAGTAGGCCCGAAAGTGGCCGACTGCGTGTGCCTAATGAGCTTGGATAAGAAAGAGAGCGTTCCTGTTGATACACATGGTATGTTATTTCAGCGCTCTGGAGGTGTGAGTTAATGAGGTGAAACTAACGCTGGTATGTGGGAATAGTGTGGCAGATTGCGATGCGGGATTATAGATTTGGGAAGGGGAAGCATAAGAGCCTGACTAAGGCGACTTATTTGGCGATTGGAGACCACTTCAGAGACCTCTGGGGAGAGGAAGCGGGGTGGGCACACTCGGTTGGTTCATCTACTAGACTTTACTAATTTAATGGGAAAATACTCACGGCTTGGGTCTGAACAGGTTCTTTTTGCAGCGGACTTGAAAACATTTGCAGTCAAGGAGGTCAAGGGTAAGGGGTTAGGGGGTAATAGTAGTGGTGAAGATTTTACCAGTAATAGTATCGCTGTAGAGAAGGAGATATCAAGGGGGGTCCAGGTAGGAGTTAAAGATGAGGATGGAACAGACACTGGAGAGACTGGAAGAAAGGTTAAGCTTGAGGTCAGGGTTAAGAATGAATATAAGGGCGGGGACGGAGTAGATGCGGAGACTACCAGCGCCACCACTGATGTGAGGAGAGAAGATGGCCAAGTTATTCATACCGATACTGTGAGAAGGAGTAAGAGAAGGATCAAAGTTGAGGCCAAGAACGAAGGTCACACGGCCAATACCATCATAAAGGGGGCTGGCCGGAGAAATGTAAAGGTGGAGGTCAAAGGGGAGGATGACGTAGAAGAGGAAGAGGAAAAAAGTGCCAAGAAAAAGTTTGTCGTTAATAAGGAGAAGGCCACTAAAAGGGGGGGGGAAGTAGTCAAAGCAGAGGCAGGCTCGGGTTCGAAGAGGGCCTCGAGGGCTGAAAGGGAGGACCAAGAGCTAGATATCAAATTAGAAAACCTAGGTGCTGGGTTAACCATGGCAGATAGGATTAAGAGGCGTAGAAGGCGCTGAAGATAGGGGGGTGGAAGGGTCGGTTGTTCGGCGGCCTATATATATATGATATTTTGTCGGTTTGCTATTATATTCCTATTGCCTATCTCTATTCTAGACTGCGCCCTTACAGTCTTAACCGTGGATTGTCTGAACACTAAACTTGACGTCCTAAGTGCATGCCCGAAGTTAATTGAACTTCTTTTCTACCCCAAATTTCTATTGCGTATATATAAGCAGTCAAAGGGGGTAGTCAGGTATCTATACCGTATTCTCCACAATGCCGATTTATGACAGCATTTGAAAGAATATATATAGTAAAGAATACCAATTAGCGTCTTCTGAAACCTTGTTCTCAACTCCGCCAAGAGTTGTGAATAGGTGGGTTCACACCCACTCCTCCGACATCTTAGGCTTCATTGCCCAAGTATCACGGTGCTAATCGAGGGCGAGGACGGAACGAGCCAAGGTGAACCACCAAGGCTGAACTATGGTGAGCGAGGTAGTGGGCGGGCCTTGGGAGCGAGGCGGGCGAGCGAGGCGTGAGGCGAGGAGGTAGTCTAACGTTCCCGTGGGGCAACACGACCAAAGAGACTATGGCTAAAGCAGAGAATGTATTCTAGACAAGCAAAGACTAAAGACGCCTAAGATGACAGGAAGGTTGCGTGAAGAGAAAAGGAGAAGAAGAGAAATCCTACAAGCGAGGGAAAGAGCCCCATATATATAGCCTAGGAAATCCGTCGCTGACTCATCCCATAGAACCCTCAGAGAACCCAAAGGAAATCCATCATTACAAATACCTGCATACCGTTGACTCAGCGTGCCCTGCAACCGAAACCTATAGAACCGGAATAGAAAACCCTGACTAATCTTTCTTCCCGCAACCATGCTCGATATCGTATCACGCCGTGATAGATATTAGGCCCCTCTGAGTGCCTAAGTCTCAGCTAGGCTGTGTATCGCTCATGGAAGTCTTTGACTAACTACTGGGGAGTTGTCCAGAGTCGTCGTGGGGTTGCCATGAGCTCGTCATAGCTTGATATACCGAGCGAGGTATTCTAACCTTCCATGTCTTTCTGAGCGAGCATCGAGTATGGCATCAACCTCCTCCTGTTCCTTCAATCTCGACGGGTGGTGGTGGAGGCTGTAGTTGTCCCGGGACGGGGTTATTAGCCGCAGGGGACAGTAGTGACACGTGAAAGACTGGGTGAACTTTCATTGATGGAGGGAGGTTGAGCTCGTAGGCATAGGGACTAACGATACGGGAGATGAAGTGCAGACGACTTGTTTCCAGTCCAACTTTTTCGATGGTCTCTTGGTAAGTAAATTCCTGGTAGATAACCATACTTTGTCTCCAATGGCATAACGGGGGGCCGGCGTTCTGTTGGCGTTGGCTGACTCTTCCTGGATCTTCTGTGCTCTGAACATCTCGGCTCGGAGGAAGTCAAACACTTCTGACATATCTCTTGCCATAGTGTTGGCTTGATCGCCGTTAGTAGTGGTCCGTGCGGAGGGGCCAAAGGTCATCTGAGGTGTCGACCGTGGTTAAGCCGAAGGGGAGAGCTTAGTGGATTCTGATCGTGATTGTTGGTTGCAAATTCAGCCATCGGTAGGTAGGTAGCCCAGTTGTCTTGTTGGTAGTCGGCGTAGGCTCGGAGGTATTGTTCCATAATGGCGTTGATTCTTTCGGTTTGGCCATCCGTCTGGGGGTGGAAGGCTGTGGAGAAACGAGGGGAGATCTCTAGTCGCTCGCAAAGTGATTTCCAAAAGTCCGAGGTGAATTGGGTACCCCGGTCTGATACAATCTTTTCTGGGAGGCCGTGGAGTTTCCATACGTTTTAAGGTACATTTTGGCTACATCCTGGCTCCTGATTCTTCTGTACATGGGATAAAGTGTCTCATTTTGTGAGGCGGTCGGCGGCAACGAGATTGCATTGTGGTTGTTGCTGGGGAAGGCGGTGGCGAAGTCCATTGAAAGCGTCCGTCCATGGCGCTTTGGGTACTGAGAGGCGGAGTAATCCTTGGGGTGCGTTGCGGTTAAACTTTCTCGCCGGCATGTATGACAGTTCATAACATAACGGTCTGTGTATTTCCGCATGTTTGGCCAATAGTATTCACGGTTAAGTAGTTCAAGGGTTTTAGCTCTTGCCAGGTGTCCTGCTGATGGTTTGTCGTGGTATTCTTGTAGGAGTCTGAGTTGTAGCCCCTCATGTTCTGAATGCGAAGAGTTTTCGGTACAGGAGAAGCCCGTCTTCGTTTTCTGCGCATTCGGCGAGTGAGATTTGCTTCGATTGTTTGGTCCCGTTCTTCAGCATGGCGATAACCTGATTCGGAAAACTGTCTTCTTGGTAAGCAATGGAAAATAACTCCTGAACGGTGGGCGTTCCTTCAGCGGATTCATTTATCAAAGAACCCGCGAACAAACTTAGCTTAGAGTCCAAATTTTCCCTCTTCAACACAGTCTGGTACTGGTATGCCAGGCGTTCATCCCCCTCCTTAGGTAGATCTCCCGATCTCCTAGTTAAAGCATCCGGTTTTCCCCCTTGTTTCCCTGGTCGGAATTGTATAATGAAATCAAACCGGGATAAGAACTCTGACCAACGTGTCTGTCGTCGGTTTAATAGCTTTGTTGACATGAAGTACTCAAGGTTCCTGTGGTCCGTCAGGACCTTGATGGGGAAGGAGGCTGTTTCCAAGAAGTATCTCCATTCTTCAAAACCTCGGATGATTGCTAGTAGTTCTTTGTCATAGATCTCATAGTTGCTTACTCGGCGGGTATGCTTCTTCGAGAAGAACGGCACAGGATGTAGTATGCCTTCGCCGTCTCTCTGTGACATGATGGCGGCTGAGACATAGTCGGAGGCGTCTGTTTCCACTATGATTTCTTGGTCGGGGTCGAAGTGCCTGAGTATTGGTGCCGTGGTGAACGCTATCTTTAGGTTGTCGAAAGCTCTTTGGGTTTTCTCGGTCCATTCAAACTTTACCCCTGTCTTGGTGAGGGTCGTTAGAGGGGAGACTACTCTGGAGTATGCGTAGATGAATCTTCGGTAAAAGTTAGCGAAGCCTAGGAATTCCTGTACATCTTTCAGACAGGTTGGTGTTTGCCAATCCCTAATCGTGGCGACCTTCTTTTCATCCATCTTGATTCCTCAGGCGTGAGTCCGAATCCTAGGTACATTGTTTCTTTGACATGCCATTCACACTTCTCTGGTTTTAGATGTACCTCGTGTTGGTCCAGTATTCGGAGAATCTTGTCAACATGAACTTTATGTTCTTCCAGTGTAGCAGAATAGATGAGTATGTCATCTAGGTAGGCCGTCGCGAAGTGATCCAGGTGTGGGCGTAGCATGTCATTTACCCAGTGTTGGAAGGCTGCGGGTGCGTGTGACGGGGCTCTGCCTCTACTAACAAAGTGTAGGAAGCAAGAGGGCCGATAGAAGATAGAAAGTAGGTTTTGAAAGTAAAGATTCTTCTCCGTAGACTTAGAATAATCTTAAGGGTCTTCTTCCGCTTGTTACAACTGATGATCAGAAAATTCGAACAGAAGGGCGGAAAACGGAGACGAGTTCTTATACTCCAAATCTCTCCTTTTCCTGCATTCCCTCGTTCTTACTAAGTTCGATGAAAACTCTGTCTTTGGACGGAAACTATTCCTCCGCTACCCGCTTCTCCCTAAGCTAGCGGTGTTTCGATCCTAGAATTAACATCCTTAGCGAGTCAGGATCACTTGCAGCCTGGCTGTCACACAGCTCGGGCCTGCATTAAATGAGTCTCCTCAGGTAATCTTCCTAGGTGGCTGCAGAGCTATAATTCATTATAGATTATTCCTGGCATAACCTCTGCCGCTCACAGCAGGGTTACTCTTCTTGCACAGAGGACACTGGAGATGTCCGGCACTTAGAGACCTCTCTCTAGCCGGCCCTCTATTCATTGACAAGGCCTAGACTCGTCAGCCTATCCTTTCATGAATAGATCTCCACCCTAGCGGTCAGAAGGTAGGTACACTTGTAGCAGGTTGCGGTCCTCACTACAGGTACTTTTCCTTTCACTGTAACTGCTGAATTCTATCAATGACTCTGAGCCTATAACAGGCC
The DNA here is from genome assembly GCA_024713755.1 of Morchella sp. 2018-W16. Lineage (NCBI taxonomy): Eukaryota > Fungi > Ascomycota > Pezizomycetes > Pezizales > Morchellaceae > Morchella > Morchella sp. 2018-W16. The sequence goes on along the minus strand of JAMGYY010000012.1, from coordinate 890,856 downwards.
GGGCGAGAACTATTCTCCTAACCGTTAGTGGCTCTGTTATACTACTCCCTTCTCTCAGGATCTTGGTCTCCAAGATTCAGTAACAATTTATTCAACCTATCTTTACAAGAATTTCCATGACTAAGGTACAGATAAAATTTCAAAGATCTACTCCCTCGAGCCGCTTGTCTCTAGGTTTCCTAGGGTACCTCATGTGAAAATCTCGGAGGGCATTCTCAGCACTCTCCTTGAGATGTTCGTAAGGTTCCCATGTAGCATCCTCGTTCTCATATCCTTCCCATAGCACTAGGTATTCTACTCTTCTCCGAAGCCTATTGACCCGGCTATCGGCTACTTCCCGGACCTGCCAGTTCTCTTCTCCTGCAATCTCCTCTGGTTCCGGAGGGGGAACTCTTCTCTCCGGATCTACTGGTGCTCTATAAGGTTCTAGGAGAGAGACATGAAAGACCGGGTGTATAGCCATCTGAGGAGGAAGAGAGCTTGTGAGCACGAGGGCCTATAGCTTCAATGACCTTGAAAGGTCCCATCTTCTTCTGATCTAGCTTTCCCATAGGCGCTTTGTTTGCACATTCTTGATCTAACATTACTTCATCTCCCGGCTTGATCTCCGGAGGTGCCAGCGCATGTTTATCATACCACCGGGCCATCCTGATCCTAGCCTTTCCCAAATTTTCTTGCATCGTTTGCCAGATAGATTCCCATTGAGAGATCATGACCTCGCTTGCTGGGTTGCTAACTTCAACACCTTCCCGTGGCGCCGGCCAGTTAGTCCTGGGTTCATAACCGTAGTTGGCATAAAATGCCGATACTTTGGTAGACTCAGAGACTGCCGAGTTATATGCATACTCTGCCAGAGGCAAGAGATCTGCCCAGTCATCCTGTTGATATGAGCAATAACTCCGCAAGTAATGTTCCAGGGTCTGGTTAACTCTTTCTGTTTGGCCGTCTGTTTGGGGGTGGAACGAAGTAGACATTTTCAGCTTCACATTGAGGAGGCTCATGAGAGATTGCCAAAAATGAGAGAAACTTGCTATCTCTGTCCGAGACTATGTCATCAGGGAACCCATGGAGTCTCCAGACTTCCTTCAAGAACAATCCAGCCAGATCTTCTGTTTTATTAAGAGTCGGAGTGGGATGTAATGAGCCATCTTAAGCGGTCCACTATTACCCAGATCTTAGTAAATCCCTTAGACTCGGTAATCCCACAATGAAGTCCATAGAGATGGAAGTCCATGGCCGATAAGGTATCTCCAGAGGCTGGAGCATACCGAACTTTGTGTCTAGATGTTTTATTCGCTGGCAGCTATCACAGCCGGACATATTCATCGACATCTTGGTCCATCTTTGGCCAAAGAAGTTACTTTTCACCGCTCTAGTGTCTTAAATTGACCATAATGTCCAGCCACTTTAGAGTCATGGGTATCGGTCAGGATATCCATCCGGAGCTTCTTGTCACTGGGGATATACCATCTATTCTTATAGAAGATAAGGCCGTCCTTGACAGACAAGTTCTGGTCCAAATTAGGTCTTCTTTCAACCAGAGAGCGGTGCACTAACTGCCAATCTTTATCCAACTTAACTGCTTCATGTAAGCGGTTCATGAATGAAGATTGCAACTGGTTGACTTTCACTGCCGCTAACCTAGCAGTGTCCAAAACCAATTGACCTGGCCTGAAAAACATCTGTGGCTCCGGCTGCAGAGGTTCACTCCCCTCTCCGAGGCGGTGATCCCAGCGCCTTGATAGCACATCAGGTTTGCCATTCTTCTCTCCGGGCCTGTAGACAACTTTAAAATTGTAGCCTGCTAGGTCCTCAGACCATCTAGCCTGCCGTCTAGTGAGAACTTTGGTAGAATTGAAATACTCCAAGTTCTTGTGGTCTGTGAAAACCGTGACCTCCTGCTCACAGGATTTTAGCATGTGCTCCCATTCCCGGAAAGAGGCTACAATAGCTCCCATTTCCTTGTCATGAATGTCATAGTTGATCTCAGCAGGAGAGAACTTCTTAGAATAGAAAGCTACCGGATGTAGTTTCCCATCATCTCCATACTGAGAGAGCGCGCTCCCTTAGCAAAGTCACTGGCATCAGTTTCAACCACAGTTCTCCTAGTAGGGTCAAAATGAGCAAGCACCGGAGCGCTAGTAAACCGGTCCTTCAGTTCCTGAAAGGCCTGTACACAAGCTGCGGTCCAATGCCACTTTTTTCCGTCTTGCAGGAGATCAGTTAGGGGTTTGCAAATCCTACTGAAGCTTTCTATAAAGCGCCGGTAGAAGTTGGCAAATCCCAGAAATGCTTGGATCCCTTTGACATCTTTGGGTTCCGGCCATTCCTTAACTGCCTCAACCTTCTCTTCTGACATCGACACTCCTTTATTCGAGATGTGATGGCCCAGGTATTCTACCTCCGAGGCGTGGAAGGAGGTCTTGTCAATGGATGCACATAGCTTATTCTCCGATAGCCGCTGCAAAGACCTTATTGACAAGATCAACATGCCCTTCCATAGTCTCCGAGTAGATGAGGATATCATCGATATAGACGATCACTCCTTCATCCAGTAGGTCCCTTAGCACATCATTGATCATAGCCTGAAAGGCAGAAGGGGCATTGCATAGACCAAATGGCATCACATTGTACTGATACAGGCCATAGCGGGTTCTGAAAGCGGTTTTCCACTCGTGTCCCTCGGCTATCCTGATCAAATTGAAGCCATTCTTTAGGTCTATCTTTGTGAAAACCTGGGCTTTGAACAACCTGTCTCTGAGCTCGCTCATGATAGGTAGAGGGTACTTGTCCTTTACAGTAACCTTGTTCAAGCCTCATTAGTCAACACAGATTCTCATCTTGCCATCCTTCTTTGGTATGAACAATATGGCGCCGCTGCGGCTATTCGATCTGGAGATCTTTCCTGTAGCCAATTCTTTGGTCAGGTAATCCTTGAGGGCCTTCAACTCTGGAGCGGAACATGGGTATAATGGGCCAAATGGGATTGTAGAATCAGGCAGGGTCTTGATCTTAAGATCATTAGCAGAATGTGGAGGTAACTCCTCTGCCTTCTCTCTGCTGAACACATGTGCCCATTGCGGTGTGAATTCTTATTTCCACATTCACACCGTTCTCATCATGCCAAATGGCCGCTACTAAGTGGTACCTCTTCCTCTTCTAACATTTGATAGATAGAGGCGGGTTCCACAGTAAGGGCGCTGGGAGACAATTCTGCTTGCAGTAGTCACTCCTCCAGCTTATGGTATTGAGTTCCCAATTAATATCCGGGTTATGCTTCCTTGCCCAAGCAATTGGCAGGTAACCGGAGATTCCAGCTTCCAGAGAGGCTACCTCCCATCGGAGAGTCTCCTTATGATCTCCCATACTCATGTGGGACGGGGTGAGTGTAATACTCTCCGCTTCCCATCATGACATCTCCTTGAGCTTTATACATTGTCAGTGTTTGATCCCTCCGCACTAAGGGTATTCCATTTTTCTGACAAACTCCTGGTTCAGGATAGGTCCTGTACACCCGGTGTCAGAAGGAATTTCCCTTGGGAGCCTTCAACCTTTCCCTTAATTGTCCAAGACAATTTTGCCTCTAGCACTGGTCTCTTACCATGCACAGGTAGGGGTGGAAGGCTTGCTTCTCCTCTTCTCCGTTTGGAGGTTTTCTCAGGGGTTGTTTCTCTCGTTCTCTTTAGGCTTTGCATTATAAAGTAGGTATGGAATATAGATATGAGTTTTTTCTTGAAGGTTCACTGATGACGGAGAAGGAATCGGCAGCTGCTGCTTTCTTTCTACTTTTCTCAAGTAAAGAGGCAATGCTATGTAGCAATCTCCTTCCTGTCATTCTCCGCAATTTCGGGAGCGTATTTCAAAAATAACAAATATATATATTTCCAACAGAGAAACCAAAACCCAAACAAATAATATGAAGAATAATAGTATACATAGACTTTTCTAAACAGACACTACCAGATTATATCATCGCCTGACCCTGCTCCGGTTCAAAAATGAAATCATCTATCCCTCTGGAAGTACATTGAATGGTTGTTCTGCAGCTACCGCAGCAACCTTAGCTTTCTTATCAGATGGTTCCTGGGTTTTATCCCCGGAGCCCGATCCTCTTTTCCGCTTTCTTTGTACTTTCACAGCTGCCACTCGGACAGTAGTAGGTTCCTTGGACCAACACGTGGTCCATTTGTGTCTGGACTTGCCACACTATTGCTCAAGTCAGTCTATGCACTCTACCTCACAGGGGAGTACCGGAAGGTCTTACCTTCAAGCATACTTCAGCCTTTCTTCTTTCTTCCAGAATATCCCCCGGGATACCCTTCAGTTCCACAGCCTTGTCCTTAGATCCGGTAGTCTCCTTAGGTGCAGAAGAGCCTGAGGCTTCTTTCTTTCCCTTGGGCTGCCGGGCCTTAGCATTGCTGGGTTCCTTCTGGGTCCTGGCCGGAGCTTTATCTGCTGCCGCCTGGTACCGCTCGTGTGTGTGCCCCAGCTCTCTAAGAGCTGTGATCCTTTCCATCAGGGTCCTAGGCTTGGGATTGAAAAGAGCCCAGCTTAAACCTAGTTCCGGGAGGAGGGAGCCTTGGATCTTATCATCTACCAGCTGTCCTTCATAGCCGGTCTTCCACATCAACTGAATAATTGTATTCAGGAAGGAGTCTATTCCTTCCTTCTTGGTGTGGGTCAGGGTGTTCCAATGGGCTACCGCCTCATCCCTAGAGATGGCTTCACCAAAGGCTGCCCTAAAGGATTCCACAAAGGAATCCCATATCTTCCAGCGCTCGTCTAACCTCACCGGCCTTCCAGCTATCCTATTGGCAGAGGCTTGGTCTATGGAGTTGTGATAAGCCTCGTACCACTTGATAGCTGCCGTTCCTTCCATCAGATTCCCGGCATACCGGATCCTGACTTCATCTTCCTGGAAGGACTGGCTCTCGATGGCGAACACGTTCTCGCATTGCCGGAGGAAGGTCTCCACCTGTTCTGCTTCTCCTTTGAATTTAGAAGGTGGAGGGGCCTTAGGTTCTCGGGCCTTGGTGGACGGAGGAGGGCGGGATTGCTCAAGCGATGGTCTATGATTGACCAAGAGAGCAAACAGATCTCTCTGCTGTTTCTCAAGCTTCTTCTTGAGGTACTTCCGCCAGGATTTCCTGTCGTTCCCTTCGGCCCGAGTCTGAGCTGTCTGGATCGTCTCCGGGCACCACCATGGGCCACCGGAGGAGGAGGAGGAATATTACCCCATTCCCACCTGACACTGCCGGAGGTGGGGAGGAAGGGGTCTACCTCCGGAGGTTCTGACTGTCCACCGGGGTTTTCCGTCGGGGGGGGAGCGGGTGACAGAGGACTTCCTTCCTCTTCATAGTCTTCCCCTTCAAAACTGAGACCCAATCCTGAGAAGGGCAGTCTTCTCCTGGGAGGAGGAAGCGGTGAGGCTCCCACCTGAGGCATGACCACCGGGACTATGGGGCCTTGCTGGTGCCTGGGGAAAGTTGCAAACAGGGACTGTTGTCTTCTTGGTGCCCTGCTTCCTGCTCGAGAGGATACTCGGGAGGGAGGCCTGGGAGTTCCGGGCCTCGCTACCTGCAGCTTTCCCTCGTTTATGGCTTTCTGGATCTCGGTTATGTAGTTCGGAGGGATGACCGGGTTAGACCACTCGATTTCCATGGCATCGGGGTCTAGGTCGTCCTTCTCCACAAATCTCCTCAGTTCATCCTGAAGAGAGCTGACCTGGTCCCTCATGAAGGTCAAAGCCTGCCTCATGAGTTCTGCCTCCGCTTGCTGCCGCTCATGGATCAGAACAAGAGCCTGAGCTCCTCTGTTCAGCTCTTGTTGTAGGCGGTGCCGGAGGTAGACCTGGAGTTCTCTGAAGAACTGCTCGTAGGTGACCGGGTCCGAGTCTTCCCAGGTAGGCTCACAGCCAGGAATGTAGGCTTGTAGAGCTGTTCTGGGGTTCTTGACCAACTGTATCTGCGCCGAGGCCTCCAGCTGCAAAGGTCTGGGTTGCCATTCGATCTGAAGTGGCAATTCTGGGGCTGGTAGGGCGGACATCGTTTTTGGTCTTGGAGGATGGTTTATAGTTCAGGGGCAAGTTCGAAGATGAGCTCCCTGACAAAATAATGGGCTCTGAGGTACCAATAGATGGCTCTCTCAACAGTCATAAGAAGGGATAATCTGTTAAGATTATAATGTGACGGGGCTCTGCCTCTACTAACAAAGTGTAGGAAGCAAGAGGGCCGATAGAAGATAGAAAGTAGGTTTTGAAAGTAAAGATTCTTCTCCGTAGACTTAGAATAATCTTAAGGGTCTTCTTCCGCTTGTTACAACTGATGATGAGAAAATTCGAACAGAAGGGCGGAAAACGGAGACGAGTTCTTATACTCCAAATCTCTCCTTTTCCTGCATTCCCTCGTTCTTACTAAGTTCCGATGAAAACTCTGTCTTTGGACCGGGAAACTATTCCTCCGCTACCCCGCTTCTCCCTAAGCGCTAGCGGGTGTTTCCGGTCCTAGAGTGAGCATCCTTAGCCGGGGTCAAGGATCACCTGCAGCCTGGCTGTCACACAGCTCCGGGCCTGCATTAAATGAGTCTCCGCTCAGGTAATCTTCCCTAGGTGGCTGCAGAGCTATAATTCATTATAGATTATTCCTGGCATAACCTCTGCCGCTCACAGCAGGGTTACTCTTGCACAGAGGGACACTGGAGATGTCCGGCACTTAGAGACCTCTCTCTAGCCGGCCCTCTATTCATTGACAAGGCCTAGACTCGTCAGCCTATCCTTTCATGAATAGATCTCCACCCTAGCGGTCAGAAGGTAGGTACACTTGTAGCAGGTTGCGGTCCTCACTACAGGTACTTTTCCTTTCACTGTAACTGCTGAATTCTATCAATGACTCTGAGCCTATAACAGGCCGGGCGAGAACTATTCTCCTAACCGTTAGTGGCTCTGTTATAGTGCGTTGGTGAGACCGAATGGCATGACTGTATATTCGAAATGACCATATCTGGTTCTGAACGCCGTCTTCCATTCGTCTCCCTCCTTGATTCGGAGTTGGTGGTACCCGTTGCGTAGATCGAGCTTAGTGAAGTACTTAGCTGCGGAGATGCCCATGAATGTTTCCGGCGTTAGTGGCAATGGGTGACGGTTCTTCACTGTGACTGCATTTAACTTTCTATAGTCAACGCAGAGCCGGAGGGATCCATCCGCTTTCTTGACGAATAATACCGGAGAGCCTGCTGGAGAGGTGCTGTGGCGGATTTTCCCACTGGCTAGGTATTCTGCTAGGTAGTCTCTGAGTGCCTGTAGTTCCAACCGAGTCATTCCATACATGGGTCCGAAAGGTACGGTTCTGCCTTCCTGGATGTCGATAGAGATATTATATTCATCTCGGTGTGGTGGGAGTTTGGAAGCGTCTGGTTCATTAAGGAGGTGGAGGAAGTTGTGGTGTTCGATTGGTACAAGGTTACGGGGGTCTTTTGATGGTTGGTTAAGGAGGTCATCGAGGGCTTTGAGGGTAGTTGAATAGAGTCGCATTCCTTTTTTCTTTTTATTGAGTAGACGGTGGAACGCATATGGGGTTACAGCAGAGATATTGGTTTTGGTGGGGGGTTCGATGGAGATGCCCCGTGCAGTGACTCGGTTATGATTGAGGGAGCAGTATTTGACACAGTATGAGGAGTTAAATTGTATTTCATTAGCGGCGGGGAGAATTGTTGTTGCATGTCTTCTCATCCATGGGAGACCCATAACTATTGGGTAGTGTCCCAATTGGGTGACAAAGAAGGGTGCTTCTTCCTTGTGTCCGTGGATGTCCAGGCTGAGGATGACTTTGTGGGTGACCTTCCCTGATTCGATAGGTCTACCGTCTATTACGTCTATGTGTCGGGGGAGAATGAGGGGAATTGTTTTAAGTTTGTGGTGGCATACGAAGTCTTTATCTATGAAAGCGTATCCTGAGGCGCCAGTATCAATGAGGGCATATGATGGGATGAAAGAATCTTTATTTTGAGAAATAGAGCAAGTTACGACTAATTGATTCCCATCCATATCCTTCTCTGAAACCGAAAACCCAGAAACCGAAATCCTAGAAAAGTCTTTTAACCGTCCCTGGAGTGAGCCACTCAGTCCAGGGAAAAATCTTTTAACGCCTCATCGCCGGAGGCTCCTTCTTCTCTTTCTTCATTCCTAATATCTGCTCTAGCTCCTCTTATCCTGGGGACTGGGTTTCTGGGGGGTGGCGCCTGTGGGCATTCCCGGATGAGGTGTCCCACACCTCCACAATAGTAACATCTGTTTTCTACCCGGCGGGCCTCTCTTTCCTGAGGGTCCGGGCGGCCCCGACCAGTGGACAGGTCCATGGGGACTGTTCCTCCGGGTGTGTGTGATGGATGGGCGGTGGCAGGTGCGGCGGCCGGAGTGTTGCGAGCGGGAGGGGCGTAGCGGGGAGCCGGAGGGGCCGGAGCGGAGTACCGGGGGGCGGGGGCTTGATAGCGAGGTGGGGGCGGAGCTGGCGCGGTGTAGCGAGGGGCTGGGCGAGCGGGCGGCGCAGAGGACTGGTAGCGGGGGCGGAAGCGGACGTTGAGGGCTTGCTGTTTGTTATCCAACCGTTGCAGGATGGTAGCGAGTTCCAAGACTGTGGCGGGGGTATCCTCATGGACCATGAGCCTGGTCAGCTCCTCGTTTAGTCCGGCCAGGAGGCTTTCTACATTGGCGGCTTCTCCTAGCCCGGCATCGGCGGCAAATCGTTGGAACTCGGCAAAGTAGTCTGAAAGACGTACTGGCGTAGGTTCCTGAGCTTCTGGCGGGCGGTGCCGACTCAAGTCCGGATCTCGAAGGCTGTGTGTAGAATTTCAAAGAATCTATCCATGGAGATTAACCCCAGTGTTGGTAAGGTATGGCATGAATTGTCATGGCAGGGCCTTCCAGGCGAGAGATGGCATAGGTGAGTTGGTTTTGTAGGGTGGGGTACCGGTCGGCATTGCCCAAGAGTTTTAGTTTCAGCATGTGTTGGAAGAGGGGAAGTTCCTTCCGGAGGCCCGTGAACTGCTTGGGGTCCGGGAGCTTCTCCGACTTCTCCATTCTTGCTTCTGGGTGTGTTATTGCTAAGTTCTGGAGGAATCGGTTGGGACGACGAGGAGGAGGTGCGGGCGGTGCTGGATGTTCTTCTGCGGGTGGTGGGGGCCTGGTTGCAAGTGCTTCCTGGGCGGCTAGGGTTTCTTGTTGCGCTGTGGCGACTTCGGCTTGGAGGGCGGTGACCTGGGCTTGGAGCTTTGTGGTGTTTGCTTCCTCCTTTTCCAAGTCTTGCCCCAGTTCGGTGATCCTTTGTTTCCATATCTCCGTTGCTTCATCTGCCTCCTGTTGGGTCAGTCTCAGTTCGTTTCGGAGTTCGCTAACCGCCTGATGGCTACGCATTTACGACATTGTGGTTAAACAATGCGGCCTCGGACGCGCCTGGTGGTGCTCGGGGGTATGCTTGGGCAAAGCGACCCAAGTCTCTTTCGAGTCGGTCATAGTCGAGTTCTACTGGGTCCGTCATGACTTGTTCTTGTGACATATCGGCGGAGTTGTGGTTCGGGTTGGCGTTGGAGACGCAACCTTAGTCACGCGCTAATCGGCATGAGGACGAACGAAGGTGAACCACCAAGGCTGAACTATGGTGAGCGAGGTAGTGGGCTATGTGGGCAACCGGGAACTTGGGACGAGGGGCGGTACGAGGCGAAAGCGAGGAGGTAGTCTAACGTTCCTGCAAGAACACGCACTAAAGAGACTATGGCTAAAGCAGAGAATGTATTCTAGACAAGCAAAGACTAAAGACGCCTAAGATGACAGGAAGGTTATGAAGAGAAAAGGAGAAGAGAAATCCTACAAGCGAGAAAGAGCCCCATATATATAGGAAATCCGCTGACTCATCCCATAGAACCCCGTAGAACCCAAAGGAAATCCATCATTACAAATACCTGCATACCGTTGACTCAGCGTGCCCTGCAACCGAAACCTATAGAACCGGAATAGAAAACCCTGACTAATCCTTCTTCCCGCAACCGTGCTCGATATCGTATCACGCCGTGATACCAAGTCAGTCACTCCTCCACACCACGTTACTGATCAAACAATTCTCTTTATGTATGATTGTCACTGTTCACCGCCGGCACATGAGTTTCCATACTCACCACACTCCTACGGGTCCCTTCTTCGGAAAACCCAACCCACACCGCCGTTTCTTCAAAGTACAGCACTTCTCCTCCTCGAGCCTCCCGGTTTCTGTTGGGAGTTCTCACCACTAAATCTTTTTTGGGACAGCACGTCCTACCAGAAAGTCACTAATAGTGAACCGACGAGACGGCGAAAAACAGTAAATTCGGCACCCTCTCTCCTAGGGCCTACTTGGCCCCCCCCATCAATTCAATTGGAACAGTTGACGCCTACTCCGCTTTTGTGGTGTGGATCGTTCGGGGGTTACCGTTCCGTGCCTTCTTGGTACCCCCTCAATGGGGTTTCCTCTGTGTGTTTTTCTTTTGTTTTTCTTATATTCAAATATTTGATTTCTTTTCCTTGACGGGACAGTGTTTTGCGGGGGCACAGAGGTTTTTTAGGCCATAGCTTATACTGCATGCCGTGTTTTGTACCTTAAACAAATACAATCGATTTAAAAAAAAAAATAAGCATCTCCCAGTATGGCAGATTAGAAGTAGTAGAGGTACTACATGTATGTAAGGAGAAGCTAGCTGTTTTTTCATCTCTAGGTTCACACCAAGCTCTCCCTATGATCGTGATTACCATAATGATCATCATCACGATAATTATCACTTGAGTAGATGGTCTTTCTTCTTGAATTGAAAGTATCTAGGTATGTCTATATCATGAAAATCTATTTTTTAAAAGTATTTTCTGGTTCTGGAAAGCCTATCAGCAGTAGATAAGTCCCGAAGTATCTATTGATGCCATGGTGATATCCAAATAAATGCTATGGACATACCCAAATAGACACCATGGACATGCCTATAGTGACGATGACTTCTGTAGGTAAGGAGGTGGATGCGTAGACAGCCATAGAGATAGCTATGCAGACATATATTTTGTATATAGAATTATATTACATAGAATTAAATAGATGATGTACCGTTAATCACCTGAACTGTCCAATCGTCAGTGTGACTTCAATCCCAGTAAAGATTAGTATCAAAGTTCTGCCATGACCGCTAGACTGGCAAAAAGCACAAGACGAGATTTTGGAGACAAAAGACCAGGGTTTGGAGACTTATGGAGACTAAAGAAGAAAAGTGCGTCTTGGGAGCCCAAAACTATCTTGTAGCGCTAGGGCGCGGTGATGCGGGTAAGCAATTGATATTTCAGCGCCTTTGACGTTTTGTGCATTTTGTGCTAATTGTGGGACCCAGGCGCCACAAGACGCAGCCTCATTTTTTTCAAATGCATGTATAAAATTAGATCAGGAGTCTCCGAAGATATCAGGAGGACTTAGCTGCCCCTCAGGAAAACCGGGGAAATTTGCAGGAAGCTTGCGAGATCTCGCTTAATCATAGTAAGCTTTAGGCGACTATGGGAGAGCTTGCGGAGTTTTCTGGAGAATGCGCTATGGAGGTTTGATTCATCTTTCGAGCTTATAAACAGAGCTTCTCCAAAGCCTCTCTAAATGCTAGGAAAGACTCTATAATGAAAACCGTTTACTAGTGAAAAGGTCAGCAGTATCTTGCAATCTCTTGGGATTGGATAACTAAACCTCCAGGGGCATCAGGAGAGTATTGCTTAGCATAAAGAGAGCCCTCTAAGCCTTCTTGAAGGCTTAGAGGGCTCTCACAAAGGCTCAGAAGGCCCTCCTATAGCCGGGTAAACCTCTGGAGATAAAAAGTTTAACGGGTGTCTTTGAAGGTCTCCCACACCTCCCGGGTCTCCGGTAGGGTTGAATAGACTTGTTGATGAAATCACAGAAAATTGGATACAAAATAGTAGCTAGATATAAATATTCTTTATATCAGATAAATATATACTAATACAAACCAACAGGATATGAGTGATATTAGTGAAGGTTTCAAGCAATAGCTGAAAAAGCAAGTATTAGATCAGTAAGAGACCAGAAATAGAAAAGAGCAGGAAAAACGTCAAAAGAAAAAACAGAAGTCCTTTGATAAACAGATTCAAGCCCAGTATGATAAAAAGGTTAATGAACTTCAAAATACCAAACATACCACTCTATGAAATGATCAACCATCATTTGGAGAATTACTCGCATCAGATGAAAGTGAGATTGAAGATTATGAGAATAAGCCCGCTATAGGCATCTTCATTACTCTATATCAGCCAAAAATAAGGCTGCATCTTGTAGCGCCTTTGCACCACAATTGGTACAAGATGCAAAAGACCTCAAAGACGCTCAAAAATCAATTGTTTACCTGCATCCCCGCGCTTTAGTGTCACCAGATACTCTTGGTCCCTCAAAATGCACTTTTCATTATTAGCCTCCAAAACCTCATCATTAGTCTCCAAAACCTAGTTATTAGCCTCCAAAACCTTATCTTGTGCTTTTTCCAGGCTATCGGTCATGGCAGCAACTTGATGCTAATTTTTGCTGGAAAATGATGATTAGACAATGTAATTAGCAAACGGTACATCTTGTATTTGTTCTATATATCTATATGTATAAATATATGTCTGCGCGATGGCCTGCGTAACTGTCCCTGTACCTGCCCACATGCTCACCTCCTTACCTGTATAAGTTGTCAATTTCAGCTTGTTACAGATTGTGTCCATATAGTCGACCTGGGCGTGTTTATGATATCTACCTTAGTGTATCCATGACGTAGATTTGAGTGTTCCTATAGTGTTAATTTGGGCATATTCATAGCATCTATTTGGGCGTCTCCATAGTGTCACTTTGGGCGTGTCCTAGGGTGTGTCCATGATGTCGATTTGAGCATGACATAGGCGTCACCATGGGCATATCAATATCTTCTCCATCAGGTTGTCACTTTAGGCATATCATAGGCATCCGTTTTGGCGTGTCTATGACATCGATTTGAATGTGTAGGACTCTATATAAATATTAGCATAGGTGTCGTAATATGATGTAGGTAGATACTTGAAATAGAAATAGATATGGAGGCAAAGGTGGAGGTACATCAGCAAGATTGCACCTATATTTTGATATTTTTTGGGTCCCAGGAGGCTTAGGGGACTCTCAGGAGACTCAGGAGATTGACGGGAATTGTCGGGTTTCATGGATTTACTAGATTCGAGGGATTGGAAGGATTATCAGGGTTCAGGTTATGACGCAATAGGAGGTCGGAATAGGTCAAGATAGGTTCTACGGGATTTTGTCATACGAAGGAGTGAGTCATAGTTGGGTTATACGAGGTTATGAGTCAGGCGAAGCTGAGGGTTGGTGGATATATAAAGGAGGCAACAGCTCCCACTTCTGTACTTTCTTTCTCTTCTCTTTTCTCTTCACGCAACGTCTTCTGTCTTTAGTATAACAATACATCATAGTCTCTACTTTTAACTAGTGACTATCGCCGTCCCTTTACTCCTTCTACATACTTCCCTCCCTATAGGAAGTATCGCTGTCCTCACCCCGTAAACCTGCGGAACTAAGCACCGCCTTCAATGACGCTCCTTTGAGATCGGGAAACCCAGGAGGCTGCAGACACAAATGGTAAAGCTTGCTGATAGAGGTCAAGGGTACACGTATCACGAGGTGACTAAATGTAGCTCTGATGTTCACTTGAATTAGGCTAAATCAACTGAACCAACTAAGGTTCCGAGATAAATTTCTAGGTAAGCAAAGACAAAAATGCCTAAAATGACAGAAATGTTGCATGAAGAGGAAAAGAGAAGAAGAGACTCGGAAGTTCTACAAGCGAAAGAGAGAGTTCTCAATATAGCCTCAAAAACATTTCGCTGACTCATCTCATAAAAGCTTGTGTAACCCAAAGAAAATTCTCTATTGGAAATACATGCATGCTATTGACTCATAAAACCAGTAACCGAAACCCATAAAATACTAGAGAAATCTTAACTAATTTTTCTTACCAAAACAGTACTTAATAGCATATCACGCCGTGATAACTACCGATCATCAAAACTGCGAAGCAATATATAGAAGAAATTGGCATCAAAGCACTTTTAAAGAAAGTTACCAGTCCTCAGAAGGGGTCAAAACTAATAACTAGCTATTTTAACAGCCAGGATGTTGATCAGGTTCCTAAAACCCTAATGGAGTAAATAAATATATATATATACATAGTATATATATATCTATACCAGTACCAATATTATATGGATAAAGAATATTGAAGACTGATATATAAAATGGGTGAGGTTTCTATCATGTTAGGCTTGTCATGTTTGTATATGATCGAATTCGTTGATTTTTTCATTGTTGCTCACTATTGATATATATGTTACTATATACTTATAACTACACAACTGATAAAGCTAGCTATTATGTATGATCGAGACTGCGATCATCATCGGATGATTATCATAGTGTTAGGCGGAAACATGAGCTAAACAGGCCAAAGTATACAATCGGGACAGGGCTCAGGTGAAGGTGAAGACAAAGAGCTGAAACGAGATAGGTGCCCGAGGCAAGATATGAAGTGACGCGAGAATTATGAAACGAAATGTAGTAATCACTAAGTAACCCTCCTTACCAAATTTGTTAAAATAGATCAGGCTCGACGCTAACTAACAGTCTTAAATATCACGGTATGATATGATATCGATTGCTGTTGCGGGAAGAAGTATTAATCAGGGTTTTCTCTAATATTCTATAAATTCCAGTTATAGTGTTCTATGAGTTAACAGCATGCATGTATTTCTAATAGAGGATTTCTTTTCGATTCCATAGGCTTCTATGAGATGAGTCAGTAAAGGGCTCTACCATGCCAGGAAATGCATCATTTGATACATTGCCCATACACAATCGGACATGATAATGCATCCCTTGATGCATTACCTGTCGAGGGCTCTCTTGAGAGATGTGCATGATGCATTTCATTAGGAAAGGGGAAGTCATCAGGAAGTGTATCAGGAAAGTCACCCAATAGCCATAGACTCGCTTGATAAGAGCTATATTATATCATTATTATATCAATTGATGGTCTAGCTGGTAGGATGTCCAGTTTATTAGTTGAACCGCTCACGTTCAATCCCCGTAGAGAATAGTATTTTTTTTTCTGAATTATATACATTTACTGGTCCTTTTACTGGTTCAAAAATTGTCAAATGAGACTCAGATGCATATGCCAATGCATATGCCGATGCATTCGCCGATGCATTCGCCGATTCATACATGTATGTATGTATCTACACTAATACAAAAGATGCAATTTATGATGCATTTTGAGACCCATTTTCGATGCACTACCCGGCGTAGTAGAGGGGTTACTTAGGCCATATATAGGGAGCTCTCTCACTCGCTTGCATCAGCAAGATTTTACAAGTCTCAGGAGATTACAGGGGTCTCAGGAGACTCAGGAGACTGTCAGGAGACTCAGGAGACTCCAGTCACAAATGGTAAAGCTTGCTGATATGTAGGATTTCTCTTCCTCTTCTTTTTTCTTTATACAAATTTCCTATCATCTTAGACGTCTTTCTATCTGCTTAGTCAGAGATCTATTTCAGAACCTTAGTGGGTCCAGTATACTTAGCGTAAATCAAGTGAAAATCAGAGCTACCCCTAGTTGCCTCGTGATTAGTGTATCCTTCTCTCTCACCTTTGTTTCTGCCCTTGCCCTCACCTCATTTCACTCCCTAGCTCGCCCTCGCTCTATTTCGGTTGTGTACTTTGGCATACTTCGTACTCGTTTTCGTTTAGCACCGTATTACTAAATTATCTATTGGCTGAAAGGACTAAAAGGTCATATGAAAAAGAAACAAAAAAAAGAGAAATCCTGCAAGCGAGGGAGAGGGCTCTCTATATATAGCTCTAGGGTCCCTTTGTTGACCCACTTCATAGAACCCCATAAAAGCCAAAGAAAATCCCCTATTAGAAATATCTGTATGCCGTTGACTCATAAAACTATTGTAACTGAAACCTATAGGATACAAAAAAATTTCTGACTAATTCTTCTTCCCGCAAAAGTAACCAATATCATATCACGACATAATGATTTTACTAGTATATTAACAAGAAAAATTGTCAATTAATAGATATTATACATGGTACATCAGCAAAAAATAGGGCTGTGTCTTGTGGCACCTAGGCGCCATAATTGACAGAAAATGCCCAAGACGTCATAGACGCCCAAAAATCAATTGCTTACCTGCATCCCTGCGCCCCAGCGCCACAAGATAGTTTTAGACTCCCAAGATGACTTTTCCGTCTTTAGTCCCCAAAACCTCATCTTGTGTCTTTTGGCAGGCTAGCAGTCATGGCAGAACCTTGACGCTAATTTTCGCCGAGTATTGACGTCACATTGACGATTGGACAGTTCAGGTGATTAATGGTACATCGCATCAGCAAGACTTCATTTGTCTCCTGAAGTCTCCTGAGCCTCAGGAGACTCAAAAAATATCGAGGACTCTCAGGAGACTCTCAGGGGACCCAGGAGACTGTTGGGAGGCTCAAGTCACAAATGATAGTTTGCTGATGCGTTTAGTTAATTCTATGTACAAATATAAGCCTGCGTGACTACCTGCCCGCGCGCTTGCCCGCGTGCCCACCTCACTGCCTGTAGAAGTCGTTGATTTGAGGGTGTCTATGGCGTCTATTTAGGTGTGTCCTAGGCGTCACTATGGGCATGTCCATAGCTATCACGGCTCAGCCCCCACCCTCCTGTCAGCTGCCAAGGCGCCTCCAGAACCGGGTTGTTGGTTAGGAACGGTCGATGTCGGAATCAGGGTAACGGAATAGGAAGGAGCTGGGTTGATAGAAAGTAAGCACTAGGGATAATTGGGATACTACGGGAAGGAGTTATCGGTATTGGGAATAGTATGGACGGCTCGGCCGAGAAAGGGTTTCTATGGTCTGAGTCAGCGATAAAGGAAATAGTTGTATATATGGAGCTTCGTTTCTTCTATATCTTCGCCTCTCTAGGGAAAGTCTTCTTCTCTTGTTAGCAATAGATATTTTGACTCCGATCCCCTATTCCCTTGTCCCCGTTCCTGAATCTGAACCTGCCCTGAACCCGTACCGACTCCGGTGTATCCCGAGTTGAACCCGCCCCGTCTCTGTCCCTGCCCTCATCCAAGCCTCCGTCCTCGAATCCCGACCCTGCCCCGTTAGACTACGTTGCTTCGGCTATCAACTCCCGATACACACCATGACCTCCCCGGCCCCGACCCTTACCACGCGCATGCGTAATAGCGGGCTCGACCCGACTACCTGGGCTGCCTGCACCCAGCACCCTGGCAGAATTCTCCCAGTAGTATGAGGCCGATGCCCACCTCCTGTTTGACTTCATGCGATACAATGTTATGCGCCTCCGCAACTTGAGAGATACGGCAATCACGGAAAGAGATTCAGCCCGCACGGAGAGGGATAACGCCCTCAACGAAGCCTCTGTCATTCCCGAACTTGATCGACAGATCGTTGAATACCAAGCCCAGTTGGCGGAGGTCCGCCAGCTCAACACCATGCTCCAAGCCCAACCTACTCCTCCTGCTCCTCCTGCTCCTCCTGCTCCTCTTGCTCCTCCTGCTCCTCTTGCTCTTCCTGTTCCCCAGGCAACCCGCTCCAAAAAAGTTCCCGATCCTCCCAAGTTTGATGGCAAAAGGAAGGAGCTCCGCCCCTTCGTTACTCAACTCCGCCTCAAGATGCTCGCCAACCGTGACCGTTTCCCCGCCGCCCAAGCCCGCCTCGTCTATGCCATCAACCTACTTTCCAGACGAGCTCTCACACAGGTAATGCCATTGGTGGATGGAGAACGCGTCAACCTAGCGGACATTGAAGCCCTGATCACCATCCTGGAAACTGCTTTTGGAGATCCCGACTGAGTCGCTATCACAGAAAGGGACCTTGAACGCCTAACGCAAGGCCCCCGGGAGTTCTCTGTGTATTTTGCCGAATTCCAACGTCTTGCTGCTGAGGTTAGATGGAACGATGAGGCAAAGAAACATGCCCTCACCCAAGGTCTCTCCCGCGAGCTCTGCGCAGCCATGATCCACCATGATGTCCCCGCCTCCACCAATGAATACGTCCTCCTTCTCCAGAAGTTGGATAACAGGTTAAGGGATGCCCGCTCCCGTGACCGTTCTTCGTTTCCTGCTCGCCAACCCATGGGCCCCCCTACGGGCCCCCCTGCTGCTACCATTCCTCCTCGTGCTCCTGCTCCTGCTCCTCACCTCTCTCATATGCCAGGAGGTACCATCCCGATGGACCTCTCTAATGCTCATCGTCCTCGTCCTCGTGGTCCTCTCTCCGCCGCTGAGCGTGCCCACCGCGCTGCCCAAGGTCTCTGCATGTATTGTGGGGGTCCTGGTCACTTCGCTAATGAATGTCCTGCTCGTCCGGTTGCTCGTCCTGCCCGTATTTCTGCTACTTCTGAGGTCGGTGTACCTCCTGTTATGTCCGGGGCCGGCGCGCCCCTGCTTCCAACAATGTTCCTCGTGCTCCTCCTGTTTCTTCTGGCCCTTCTCCTTCTTCCTTTTCTTCTCCTTCTTCTGGTAACGCTTTCGGATTTCCTTTCGGTGCATCCTCTGGTTCCGGCTCTCCGGGTCTCAGTTCCCCTGGTGCGATGTCTGCTTCTGCCCCCGTCAATGAGTCGGGTTTTCACGAGGACCTGTACTAGGTGGCTTAGCCCAGGTCCCTCCTATTTCTTTGTCTGCTTCTGCTGTTTCTGGTGTCTCTGGTGAGAAGGTTTCCGATAACGATCATCTTGTCGTTTCATGTATCGTATCTGATCAAAATAAAACTGTTAAAACCTACTCACTTGTGGACACTGGAGCTTCTGGATTTGCATTCATTGACGAAAAATTTGTATGCCACAAGGAACTCCCCACTACCCTCCTCCCAATCCCTCGAGTCCTCCATATTATCGATGGAAGAGAAATATCCTCCGGTAACATCACTCACATTGCCCACTTCCCCCTCCGCATCCAAGGCCACACTGAAACCAATACTGCATACGTCACCCGCCTTGGCCACTACCCCCTAGTTCTCGGAATACCATGGCTCCGTAAACACGATGTGAGCATCAACTTCGCCGATAATTCACTGACCCTTGGGTCCCCTCGCTGTCTCCGCCGTTGCAATAAAGATACAATCC
The DNA here is from genome assembly GCA_024713755.1 of Morchella sp. 2018-W16. NCBI lineage: Eukaryota > Fungi > Ascomycota > Pezizomycetes > Pezizales > Morchellaceae > Morchella > Morchella sp. 2018-W16. The sequence continues at coordinate 871,638 of JAMGYY010000012.1, read as the reverse complement.
CGGTATATATTAAGGGAATCTCATTGCCACTCCCCACCAACCACGATTTTGAGATTATCAGTGCCGTCACCTTCGCTGAGTCCACCGGAGGGTCCGCCATTTATGCCCTCTTCCTGGGTGGCGCCACTGAATCTATTCCACCCGAAATCGTATCCCTGGTCCCTCCTGAGCATCGACACTTCTGGCACCGCTTTGGTAAAGAAGATCCCCAGAAGTTGCCCCCTCATCGCCCCTACGACATCCGCATCAACCTCCATGAGGGAAAAGAACACCCTTTTGGTCCCCTTTACAGCATGTCTCGAGATGGGCTGGCCGCGCTGACTGAGTACATCGATGACATGTTGAAGAAAGGATCTATCGAGGCTAGTTCTTCCCCCGCCGGCTCCCCCATCCTATTTGCGAAGAAGTCCGGTGGAGGACTACGATTCTGTGTGGATTACCGAGGACTGAACGCCATCACGGTCAAGAACCGTTATCCGCTACCCCTACCTAAAGAAACCTTCAACCAACTCTGTAATGCTCAATGGTACACCAAGTTAGATCTGAAGAATGCCTACAACCTAGTCCGAGTTGCTGCCGGGGATGAGTAGAAGACCGAATTCCGTACCCGAGTGGGCCACTTCCAGTACAAGGTGATGCCCTTTGGTCTGACCAATGCCCCGGCCGTCTTCCAACATCTGATCAATGACACCCTACGCCCGTTCCTGAACCGCTTCTGTACCGCCTACTTGGATGACATCTTCATCTATAGTAAGGATTTGGATTCCCACCGTGACCACGTCAACCAAGTCCTACAGGTGCTCACAGACGCGGACCTCTACTGTTCTCCGGAAAAATGCGAGTTCCAGGTTCAGGAGGTCAAGTACCTAGGCATGATTGTTACCACCAAGGGCCTCAAACTTGATCCTAGGAAAATTGAGACTATCACCCAGTGGGCCCGCCCCCGGAACGTTAGAGATATCCAGGTGTTCAACTGATGGGCCAATTTCTACCGCCGGTTCATAAAAAACTACTCCGGAATTGTGCACCCCCTGACGACCCTGACCAAGGACCATGTCCCCTTTGTGTAATCCCCGGAATGCAAGGACGCCTTTGAGGGACTCAAGACAGCGTTCACAACCGCCCCAATTCTCTGTCACTTCGACTTCGACCACCGCGCTATTGTGGAATGCGATGCTTCTGACTATGTCGCAGGAGGAACGCTCTCCCAGTACGATGATGAGAAGATTCTGCACCCCGTCGCTTACTTTTCCAATACCCACTCCCCCGCCGAATGCAATTATGAAATCTATGATAAGGAATTGCTTGCGGTCATTAGATGCCTGAAAGAATGGAGGTCAGAGCTCATGTCCGTGGCGGAACCGATCGAAGTCCTCAGCGACCACAGGAATCTAGAGTACTTCATGACCAAGAGGGATTTGAATCGCCGACAAGCATGGTGGTCAGAATTCCTATCCCGATTTAACTATATGATCAAGTACCGCCCAGGGAAGCAAGGAGGAAAGCCCGATGCATTGACTAGGAGGTCAGGAGACTTACCTAAGGAGGGGGATGAATGCCTGGCGCACCAAAGTCAGACAGTGTTGAAGTCCTAGAATCTGGGTTTGTTGTAGTCACCCCGGCTGTCCGAGGATAGTCACCCCTAGAAAAACTCTTTGAGCAGGCTTACATCAGTGACTTATTCTCGAATAAAGTCATAGGGCTCCTCCGTAATGGCATCAGACATTCCCGAGAAATCACTCTAGCGGAATGCTCCACTAGAAAAGGCCTCCTTACATACCGAGGAAAGCTTTTTGCACCAAACGACCCGGCCCTACACCTCCACCTGCTGAAAGAACACCATGACGCCCCCTCCGCTGGTCACCTCGGGAAAGCCAAGACGTTCCAACTCCTCACCCGCTCCTACTACTGGCCCGGCATGTGCCACGCCGTGAATCGGTATGTCCGGAACTGCCATACCTGCAGCAGGAGTAAGACATCTCGTCACGCCCCCTATGGAGTTCTTCGTCCCCTCCCCATCCCACAGAAACTGTGGACACACATCTCTATGGACTTTGTCACCGGGTTACCGGAAAGCAAGGGCAAGGATGCCATTCTAGTTGTAGTAGACAATCTCTCGAAGATTCGGCACTACATCGCCTGCCACACCACTACCGGCTCGGAGGGCCTCGCCCGTCTGTTCATCAATAACGTATGGAAACTCCATGGCTTGCCCTCCAGTATCGTCTCGGATCGGGGAACCCAGTTTACCTCCAGGTTCTGGAAATCCCTTTGCAAAGCCCTGAAAGTTGATGTCACCATGTCCTCCGCATTCCACCCCGAGACTGATGGCCAGACTGAACGAGTAAACGCAGTCATGGAACAATACCTCCACAGCTATATCTCCTACCAACAAGATGATTGGGTAGACTGGCTCCCGCTCGCTGAGTTCGCCTCCAACAACCACCCCTCCGAGACCACGCAAGTATCCCCGTTCATAGCCAATGTTGGCGTGGAACCCCGCTTCACCGAGAACCTCGCCCTTCCTCCCTTCACCGGCCAAGCTCAAGACACCAACGCTCTAGTTACCAAGATGGCAGAAATCCACGACCACCTGCAAGCCGAAATACGCTATGGACAGGACTGCCAGGAAACGAACGCCAACTCCCGCCGCATCCCCGCACCGGTGTTCAAGGTCGGTGACCAGGTATGGCTGAACGCTAAGAACATTCAGACCACTAGGCCATCCCGCAACCTTGATTGGAAAAGGGTCAGGAGGTTCAAAGTGAAAGCCGTGATCAGCCCTACGCCTATGAGCTCGATCTCCCCTCGACCATGAAGATACACCCTGTCTTCCATGTCTCGAAGCTGGAACCGTGTGCCAACGACCTCATACGAGGACATGTCCCGCCTCCAGCACCCCCAGTCATAGTCCACGGTGACGAAGAGTGGGAAGTGGATGATCTCCTCGACTCCCGCCTCCGCTACTCACGCCTTCAGTATTTGGTTAAGTGGAAGGGCTATGATGCCCCTACCTGGGAGTATGCCGAGAACCTCACCAATGTCCCCCACCCGTTGACCCGTTTCCATGCGGTCTATCCCACCAAACCGAAGTCTAGCAGAGTTCTGGCGGAGCTCGAACCTAAAGAGAGGGCTACTATCACGGCTCAGCCCCTACCCTCCCGTCTGCCACCAAGGCGCCTCCGGAACCGGGTTGTTGGTTAGGAACGGTCGATGTCGGAATCAGGGTAACGGAATAGGAAGGAGCTGGGTTGATAGAAAGTAAGCACTAGGGATAATTGGGATACTACGGGAAGGAGTTATCGGTATTGGGAATAGTATGGACGGCTCGGCCGAGAAAGGGTTTCTATGGTCTGAGTCAGCGATAAAGGAAATAGTTGTATATATATTTCGTAGAAGCGTAGGTGTGTATACCTAGCTTGGTGCGTTTTGCTATTGTATCCAGGGGACCATTCCCTAAGGAGAGGGGTGCGATTCGCTATTGCGAATGTCAGGGAGCAGAAGGAGGAGGTTGGGGGTGAGGGCCAGTAGGCTCTAGTCTCTGATGTCTCTTGCTACAGTCTACGTTTATACTGACTAGGGAATGCTCAACCTAGCAGGTGGACGTGATCGTCTCTTGCTAAACTGCACGTTGGGTTGGACTTACAATAAGATGTGTGGAGTATCTACTGGCCGAGTGGAGGACGGCGGAGGGGAACAGCGAGGCCTATGAGGGCGGAAGGCAGTGGAGGGACAACGAGGCAACGAGGAGGCAGCGATTCGTTGATAGAATGTGAAGGCCTAGCCCTACCTCCCGAAGGAAAGAGAGGCAGGGCTTAGGCGACGGGGGGATTGAGAGGAGAACTCTAGTGAGTGTAAAGTATGTATTTTGAATATGTACTAGAGTTCAGATGAGAAGACGTTGCGTAGAGAGGAAAGGAAGACAGCATGGTATGTCCGCGGCCCTTTAAAGTCCTCCCTACTTGGCGCACGACTACCTTCACTCAAAAGAAGTGAAAGAAGGAAACAGAAAAAGATACATGTGACATCGATCCTCGGGAGCTCAAATGGCCAATCTGGAGTGACAAGTATACAGAAAGAAAAGGAAGATAAGAAGAAAGAAAGACAGCTTATAGAATAACTATACAGGGTCTTTAACAACGGCTAACCGGCGACCAGCGCCCAATAATCCTTCAGCAACGTCTATCTGGAAGGTAGCATAGTGTACCGGCAGCCCAGCCTAGACGCACCTCCAACTCAAAGGGGAAGAGAAAAGCGAAGCAAGGAGACATTGAAAGAACATACATCGCAGTTGTCCCCCGGACAAGAACCCACAAGCGAGTACTGTCGGGGGATGTACAAGTTAAGGATATGTAAGCATTAACGCCGAACAAAGGAAAACCCCGCACCGAACCACCGCACCGATCAACATACTAATCCCCGATCTCTAATGGAGATCACCTAACAAGCCTGCCAATGTCCCTGTCAACGTGCTAACCTCCAAATGCCTTCGTATTTGTCAGGAGACCCGTGATCTGCCAGGTACCGAATGTATCCATGACAATATAGAGCTTCTTTTCTCCTATGTCTTCGCCTCTCTAGGCAACGTCTTCTTCTCTTGTTAGCAATAGATACTTTGACTCCGATCTCCTATTTCCTTGTCCCCGTTCCTGAACCTGAACCTGCCCTGAACCCGTACCGACTCCGGTGTATCCCGAGTTGAACCCATCCCATCTCTGTCCCTGCCCTCGTCCAAGCCTCCGTCCTCGAATCCCGACCCCGCCCCGTTAGAATGGCATTGATTTGGGCGTGTCCATGGTGTCGATTTGAGTGTGTCCTAGGCGTCGATTTGGGCATGTCCATGGCGAGGTTTTAGGTGTGTCCATGGCGTCACTATTGGCGTGTTTATAGTGTCCATTTAGGCGTGTGAGACTCTATATAGGCATTAGCATAGGTGTCGGAATATGGGGTAGGGAGATACTCGAGATAGAGATAGAAATAGAGATGGAGACGGAGATGAAGATAGAGGTGGAGGTGGAGGTGAAGGTGGAGGTAGTGGGGATGCTTAAAACCTGGAACCTGCATCAAGAATGACGTTGATGGCAGGAACTAGTCCCGATTGAGATTAGACTCTGCCGGCATATCACTTTTCTGCCAACATATCATATTTTGGAGACGAAATAGGATGTCAAAAGACAACCTATCACTTTTAGACAAGATTAGATGAGCTAAGTAGAGCTTAGACGAGTCAAATGTTCCCTGTCACCCTTTGAAGGCAAAATACGGCACCCGATGCATCCAGACAACGATTTTGGGTATTTTGCGTTTTGGGAGACATGATTTGTCTTGGGGAAACCTATTGTTTTCTGATATAAGGTGCTTTGCTAAAACAATAAAAAAAAGACGTTAGTGGAGATAATAAACTCATCAGGAAAATAATCGATTAATGCATAATACAGATAATGAATATAAAAGTATCAGGAAAATTATATTATATTTAAAGCCATTGGTAATATTATCAGTATAAATATCAGTGCAGTAGTTTGCAGTATCGTATAGTAAAAGTTATCAAAAGTTATCGATCTTAATATCAACAAAATCGTCAAAACAAAAAAAAAATTGACAACGGCAAATAGAATAATCTCATCAAGAATTATTAGTTGGGTCGTCACATAAATGCAAAATCATCAGTAAAATAACTGAGAATATTATCAGCTGTACCATTGTCAAAATTATGATATGTACTACGAATAGTATAATAATATATTCATGAATATAATCAACATTTGCAATTAAAATCACCAAGAAACTAATCAATCAAATCATACTCGCCCGATACACGATACAACGTAATAAAAAATACTCAATATATTCATTGGTAAAATTATCAAATACTATTACAACATAGTCAATAGCAAAGCTTAAAAGATTACCTGTAAAACTATCAGTATATTCGTGAATTGGAATATTGACGGTATATATATTTAAGGACAATAATCAACAAAATCGTTATCAAGTAATATTATACAAGACCAGCTAACCGAAACCAACAAATACAATTATCCATAAAATCATCAATAAAATATTCAGTAGAAAGATCTGTAAATTTGTCCATAGATACAAATAGAATCATAAATAATTGCCAATAACGTCACAATTATAATATCAAGGCATATCCTGAGTTGATTATGGATATAGGTGTTTGATGTTAAAAAGGATATATGGTTTGGGTTATGATTATCGGGCTTTACTATCATTTGGGCTGGTGAGACACGCAGATTCCCTGACTTCCATATTAGGTAGGCGGAGTGGGTGGGGAGGTGGAGTTGTGACAACGAGCCTCAACTTGAACTTCAATTATCAGGACAACGATCATTGACCAAATGGCCCCAAAAAAGCGGAAACCCCTTACAGAAATAGAGAATGACGGAGTCAAACCAAAAGCCAAAAAAACTCGGAAACCACGAGTATCAAAACCCAAAGAGTTGAATGCGGATGAAGAGAACTTGGTAGAGAACCTACCATTGCCGCCTCAGTTTGATTTTCTGGAAAATGAACACCCACCTCACGCTGCCCGCCCACTTCTGCCTGATGATTTTCCAATGAATGTGACTTCTCTTGAGCTTTTCCAGCTGTACTTTACGGAGGAAATCCTTGAGTCAATAGTGGTGAATACAAACCATTATTCAGAAATCAAGCGGGCAGAACGCTCTAGCGATCCCAACTATGGATGGCCTTGGCATGCTCTTACAGTCCCAGAACTTAAAGTATTTATGGAATTCAGATATATATGGGTATTTATCGGTTTCCTGCCATAGAGTATTACTGGAAAGAGGAGGCAAAACATCCTCTTGTATGCAAACTCTCTCTAGATTGATACCAACAAATTAAACGGTTTTTACACATATCACGACCAGATGAGAAGCTAGAACAAACAGATTGGTGGAGGAAACTTGAGCCTTTAGCTTCTCATTTGCGGAATTGTTTCCGGCTCTACTATTTGCCTGCTACAGATGTCGCGATTGACGAAATGATGGTACAATTCACCGGTCGCAGCAGCCATACTATCAAAATGCCGAATAAACCCATCGATCAAGGTTGTAAGGTTTATGCATTATGTGAACATGGTTATACATATTCCTTCCTATTCTATTCAAGTCAAACAAAGAGCGAATCCAGTACATTTACCGAAGTAACAACTCAATTCATATCGCCCTCAGTCGAAGATCCTTTTCCACAGACAGTTCAAGCTATTTGCCATTTGATTTTTTTCTACCGTACCGCACCCATCGCTTTAATGTGTATATGGATAACTTTTTCACTACTATACCACTACTTCGTCATTTGCGAGAGTACGGCATTGGTGGTGCAGGTACCACACGTTCAAATAAGCCTGAATTTCCGAAGGAGTTAGACTTGAGTAAAGGTCTAGAATGTCGGATACTGGAATGGAATCACCTGAGTGCAGTCCTTGTTGATGGTGTGTGTGCTGTTTTATGGCAAGACAATAACCTCGTACTTCTCTTGACTACAATTCACGATGTTCGTAATTATGTTTCTAGTATGAGACGGAAACCAAAGAAGAGTAATACAAATGCTGCCTCTTCCCGCAAGCCTTTTGCCGAAAATGAGCACCGGAAACTGCTCCCTATGCCTGAGGTGATTTTTGACTACAATCAATTCATGGGAGGTGTTGATATCGTTGATCAACTACGGAGTAATTATCTAACCCATCAAAAAAGTTGTCAGACATGGCTTCCTTTTTGGTTTTACTTAATGGATACTGCAATCGGAAATCAACATATAATTGATAAGCATATATACTCTTTGCGGACACATAAAGAATTTCGTGTCATTCTGGCGAAAGCACTTATCGAATTGGGATGGAACCAGCTTTATCCACTCAAAACCCAACTCTCTAAAGTTGTGGACCACATCAGTAAGATTTTACAAGTCTCAGGAGATTACAGGGGTCTCAGGAGACTCAGGAGACAGTCAGGAGACTCAGGAGACTCCAGTCACAAATGGTAAAGCTTGCTGATGCATCACTCCTAAATCAAAAAAACAATTCTCCTACCTCCTGCCCAGGTCCGGTTCTATGGAGATCATAAAGAAGAAACGAAATCTATTTCCAAGCGGGAATGCTGGTACTGTCTCTATAAAAAAACTCATAGCGATCCAAAAAACCCACCTCCTGGTCCTGCAAAAAAGAGGGAGGAAACCCTGCAAGCGATGAAAGTCAGTCAGACCAGCATTTGGTGTTCCTTATGTAATGTGCCATTGTGTAAAAGGAATGGGTGTTTTAAAGATTTCCATACTGTCTCTGTAGGATAGTTGTTAGCATTCTGTTTAAGGCTCGGCGCATTTCTAAGTTCCTATAACGGAAGTCAGGAAATCTGCATGTCTCACCAGCCCAAGGGATAGTAATCAGTTATGGATTTTGGGTTTCTTTCTTTGAGTTTCTATAGATTCCGCAACATAGATTAGTTAGCAGCAAATTAAGTGTTATATATATATTGGCTGGGATTTCTTTTGTCCTCTTTCTTTTCCTTCCCTTTCTTTCATTGTACGGCCTCCTGTTATTTACCCTTTCCTTTGGGTTTCTGCCCCTAGTTCACCCTTTGGTTTTCTCTATTTTGTTTCTATCAAAATATCACGGTGGTAGGTGAGAGCGTGAGGACTGAACTAGCCAAGGTACAAAACCGAGGTGAGATGAGATGAGGACGAGAGGGCGACGGGGGTACAGGGGGCGAAGAGGCTATGTGTTACGGGGCGAAGCGGAGACTATATCTAAACTAGCCAAGGTTCACAACCGAGGCGAAGACGAGACGGGTACGAGGTGAGAGCGAGGCGAGGACGGGCAGCGAGGGGACTTAACCGGTAATGAGGGACAGAGTCCAGATGGCAAGAGCGGACGAAGTGATGTAGACGAAGATACAAGTAGAAGACACGCACGACTGTATCGCATATGAACGGCGACTATATGGCGGACGGTACGGCTAAGACGAAGATGACTAAGAGCGATGACGTATTCTATTCAGAGAAACGAGGTGAAACAAGTAACAACTAAGGAAACTAGAAACGTAGAGTTGATAACAGGAAGGTTGCGTAGGAAAGGAAAGAAGAGAAAGGACAAAGGAAAGGTTCAGAGTCGAATTATATATACAGTTTCTAATCCCTGCCCAAAGATGACTCATAACCCGTGTAACGGAAACCCATAGAAACCCGAAGAGAAATCCTAGACCCAAGACTCGATTCCACAATATCCTTTCCTCCGCAGTAGCTCGTAGTACGCCGTGATACTATGGGACGAGGTTTGAGGCGAGGACTAGGGGGGGCTCGGAGAACCCCATGGGGGCAACAATACCAACGGGACTATGGCTAAAGTGAAGAGAATTTATTGCTCACTAAATAAAGGTCTAGAGACGCCTGAGATCAGGAATGAATGAATGAATTTTATATTGCTTAGAAGCTACGAGGCTTATCGCAAACAAAGGAAAAAGTGAACCAAAACAAACGACTCTAATGGCCGTGACAAATATATGTGGGTAGTCAAGATTCTAAGCGACACCAAAGAAAATACTCCTGCGCAAGTAATAAAAGATCAGCCCCTAGCTTCTCCGTCACAAACATATAGGCGTACAACAAATCTCATCACACGTTCAACTTATACCAGTATCATTACTACGAATATCCGGAACACCAGAGCACATCAGCAAGCTTTACCATTTGTGACTGGAGTCTTCTGAGTCTCCTGACAGTCTCCTGAGTCTCCTGATACCGCTGTAATCTCCTGAGACTTGTAAAATCTTGCTGATGTGTGAGGCACGAGGGCAACAATAAGCGAGCCGCAATCGGATCAGATATGAAAGCTGCGGGGTGGGTGGGGTTGCCGGTTAGGTTCGGTTGTCGGCCGATCGGCGTTAAAAAATTTTCATGGTCTCGGTTAAACCGGATCCGTCGAGAGGGGGAGAGGGGTGCACCTAATTCACTGTTTTTCGCAGTCTCGTGGGGCTCACTATCGGCACCTTTCTTTCGTTGGACGGGCTGCCCAGTGTAAAAATGTTGTTGACTTCTCGCGGGTAGTGGGAGTTGGTTGAAGAGGTGGTGAGGAACGGGCCTTCGGTTAAGGAGTAGTGGTCTCGGAAGCGACCGGGTAGAACCGAAACACTTTGACAACGGGCCTATACTGACCTCCAGGCTGATGGCAGTGTGTCTTTCGGGAGGGGGAAAAGAGGGGTAGCTTGTCGTCTATTGTAAAAGCCGTTGAGAGGGGGAGAAAGAAGGATGCACCTGTGAGAGCTTCTAATTCGCTATCGAGAGGAGGGCTCATAGACTAATGTCTCCCTGCCAAACAGGAATGTTTTCGTTGTAGAGGACTTCAAGCCCAGGTACGGGATGGATGCTCCACGCCATGATGACAGGAAGGTTGCGTGAAGAAGAAAGGAGAAAAAGAGATGTCCTACAAGTGAGGGAGAGAGCTCCCTATATATAGCCCTGAAAACCCCTTGCTGACTCATCCTATAGAACCCATAGAACCCAAAGGAAATCCATCATTACAAATACCTGCAGACCGTGGACTCATAGAACTCTGCAACCGGAACCCATAGAACATAAGAGAAACCCTGACTAATCCCGCTCCCCGCAACAGTGTTCGATATCGTATCACGCTGTAATACACAATATACCTGATTACTCCATTCTCGATTACCTCTGACCCTGTCAACGGTTGTGCCCTTGATAATACTGTTTCGTGAATCCGTCTGCCTCGCTTACATACAAGGTACTCTATCTTCAACCTCGACCAATCCCTGTCTATGACTCTGGAACGAGTTATCTACTGGTACCTCTGTGCTCACGTATTTGTCAAAGAAGCGCTGTAGACTCTCTGCCCGACCTTGTTTCTCCTCGATTAGGCTCCCCAGCCCTACCCTGTAACATATAATTGTCAATAATATTACCCTATACAGAATTAATGACTACATCAGCAAGCTTCACTATTTGTGTCTGCAGCCTCTTGGGTCTCCTAACAATTCCTGTCAGTCTCTCAAACCTCCTGAGACCCAGAAAATATCAAAATATAGATGCAATCTTGCTGATGTAAAGAAAAATCATTAATAATATTGTTGGTAATATCATCTCATATAGAACAGGTAAAGCAAAATCATCAGTCTTGTTAACACTATAATTGTCGGTGATATCATTTCGTATAAAATGACTAAAGCAAAATCTTCGGTAATATTATCAACTAATTCATCAGCAAAAAATGGGGCTGCGTCTTGTGGCGCCTGGGCGCCACAATTGGCACAAGATGTCAAAGTCGCCCAAATATCAATTGCTTACCTGCATCCCCGCGCCCCAGCACCACAAGATAGTCTTGGTCTCCCAAGACGCATTTTTCGTCTTTAGTCTCCAAAACCTCGTCTTGTACTTTTTGCCAGGCTAGCAGTCATGGCAGAACCTTGACGCTAATTTTTGCTGGGAATTGATGTCACATTGACGATTGGACAGTTCAGGTGATTCACGGTACATCGTTTATTTAATTCTATATAATTCTATATAATTCTATATACAAGTATATGCCTACTCGACGATCCCCGCTCCACTTGCACGCCTACCCGCGCGCCCACCTCCTACATACAGAAGTCGTCGTTTCGGGGGTCTCCATAGCGTCTATTTGGACGTCACTATGGGCGTGTCCATGGCGTTTATTTGGGCGTCGATTTGGGCGTGTCCATGGCGTCGATTTGGGCGTGTACTAGGTGTAGGTTTGGGCGTCGATTTGGGCGTGTAGGACTCTATATAGACATTAGCATAAGTGTCGGAATATGGGGTAGGGAGATACTCGAGATAGAGATGGAGGTGGAGGTGAAGGTGAAGGTGGAGATGGAGGCGAAGGCGGCGGCGGGGGTGCTTAAGACCTGGAAACTGCGCCAAGAATGAAGTTGATGGCAGGCACTAGTCCCGACCGGACTTAGTCTCTGCCGGCATATCACTTTTCCACCAACATATCACATTTTGGAGACGAAATAGGACGTCAAAAGATGACCTGTCATTTTTGAACAAGATTAAACGAGCTAAGTCGAGTTTAGACAAGCCAAATGTGACCTGTCACTCTTTGGAGGTACAAGACAGCACCCGACACATCCAGACGATGATTTTGGGTATTTTGCGTCTTGGAAGACAAGATATGTCTTGGCAAGACCTATTTTTTCCTGATGTAGATCATATGTCTATATACGCATAGATATAAAATAGACAATAGAGAGAGTTTATGATTAGTAAAAGCATCGATTATATCATGAACCCATATAATATGTGTATATCATCATCAAAAGCATCAATTAAAAGATCGTTATATGAAAAAAATCATCAGCAAAATCGTAAATGCCCATGTGAATATATCAATAAATTCGTTAATAGGCACACATGTCTTAAATTTGACTAATTGGGTAAGTAGAACCCAGGCCGCGCAATCAAAAAGTTTAAATCGAGTAATATCATCACAAAACAAATCATGTAAATGCTCTAACACATCAGGAAAAAATAGGTCTCGCCAAGACGCATCTTGTCTCCCAAGATGCAGAATACCCAAAGTCGTTGTCTGGATGCATCGGGTGCCTCTTGTGCCTCCAAAAAGTGATAGGTCACATTTGGCACGTCTAAGCTCGTCCAAAAGCGATATGTCATCTTTGGTTCGTCTAAGCTCGACTTAGCTCGTCCTAAATGTGACAGGTCGTCTTTTGACGCCTCCAAACGCGATATGTCAAGAGAAAAGTGATATGCCGGCACAGACTAAGCCTGATTTGGACTAGCTCTTGTCATCAACGTCATTCTTGACGCAATTTCCAGGTCTTAAGCACCCCCGCCGCCGCCTCCGCCTCCATCTCCACCTTCACCTCCACCTTCACCTCCACCTTCACCTTCACCTTCACCTTCACCTCTATCTCTATCTCGAGTATCTCCCTACCCCATATTCCGACACCTATGCTAATGTCTATATAGAGTCCTACATGCCCAAATCGACGCCCAAACCTACACCTAGGACACGCCCAAATCGACGCCATGGACACGCCCATAGTGACGCCCAAATGGACGCCATGGACACGCCCAAATCGACGCCATGGAGACGCCCAAATCGACGCCCAAATCGACGCCCAAATCGACGCCCAAATCGACGCCTAGGACACGCCCAAATTGACGCCATAGACTCGCCCAAATCAACGCCATGGACATGCCCATAGTAACGTCCAAATAGACGCTATAGAGACCTCCGAAACGACGACTTCTGTATGTAGGAGGTATGTAGGCGCAAGGGTGAGCGACACACGCATATATACTTGTATATAGAATTATATGATTACATATAATTAAATAAACGGCTGCATCGCGAATCACCTGAACTGTCCAATCGTCAATGTGACGTCAATTTCCAGCGAAAATTAGCGTCAAAGTTCTGCCATGACTGCTAGCCTAGCAAAAGGTACAAGACGAGGTTTTGGAGACTAAAGACGAAAAATGCGTCTTGGGAGACCAAGACTATCTTGTGGTGCTGGGGCGCGGGGATGCAGGTAAGCAATTTATATTTGGGCGTCTTGTGCCAATTGTGACGCCCAGGCGCCACAAGACGCAGCACCATTTTTTGCTCATGCATGACCGGTTTTGGGGGCTCATTACCGTTTATATGTCATTTGAGGGACATATAGTTGGGGACTCCTGTAACCGGAGCATTTGTGACGTTAATTTCTGAAGATCACTTTCCTAATCGGGCAATTATTTACTGATTTTAGGCCGTGGTTATGTGCCGGAATGTGCCAAGACTACGATTTGGGGGCTGTAGACCCATTGAGCTTACCCGATTGGGATGGATAAGTCCAGATAAGGTAATATACCTGTTCCAAATAGGTAATTACTGGTGTGACATTTGTTTTGCTCCCATCAAAAACCCAACTTTTAGAAATTTAATAACTCCACCACAACGAAGGATAAAATTCATCTGGCTCTATTAGGTTGTAGAGAAGAAGTAGTTCTATCATCCAATAGAGAGAAAAATAATTTGGGGTGTGGTTGGGGAAGGTCATTAGCGGTTGAAGTTGACCCTCGAAAGTGGTCCGGTTACAGGTGTCCCCAACCATATGCATCGGTTTTGTATGGTTAATGCATCAGGTGATGCTTTTCTCGCCGTGGTAGAGGCTGGTGCATTGAGGGGACATATAATCCATAATACACTGTCTTCGACCTAGGACATAGATGGTGTCTTGTACGATCAAGTGGCTCCTTTAACTTTGTATAACCACCGATATGGCAGTATCGGCGCCACGGGCTTATCATATGCGTGGCATATTACTCCTAGAAGTGTTTTGTACTAATCTAGTGGAGACTTTAGATATCAAAGACATGCACTTGCCTGCCTCTTTACTGGTACTCGGACAAACCAACTACAGGTCATCCATAACAACCTACCCTGCTGATATATAGGCAACTATTAGGGCCTGGGTATATAAGGTCAAGATTCCCCCCACCCCCCTCCTGGAAGTCTTTTCTGCCCCAATCTGTTGTGCATATGTAACCCCCTGATCTAGCTGTGTCTTCATAAGCACACTTAAGATACTCTACGACTCTACCCAGTTGCAATTTAAAACTTCCTCGGTATCCCAGGTTAATTCACGTGCGCAGAATCCCTAGCACCGCTAGGGAATATAATTTTCCGCATCCCCCGCATTATATACGCGTACCAGGTCACTCATTATTCGGTACCGAGATAGATCGAGAGTGCTAGGAAAACCCATTACTAGATGCCGCGGTACTACTCGGTAATAGCTAACTAAAAGTTAAGAGGGTCGAGCACCCCGACCTCGGGATTTGAGATTGGTAGCTGGTTGTATTAATATGATCTACATAATATATTGATCAACCTATAGCTCCATTCTAGATGCCGTAAAGAAACCTAAGGGTTTAAAGTAGACGTAACTCAGTGTTCATAGTGTATCACTCGCTGACTTTTTCTACTACGATACACCACGCCCCGGATGGAATTTGCAAGTAATGCAGCAACGACTAGCAGCCAGCAATCGGCACATCTACCATGGAGATCACCGTTCTAGAGTAATTCCTAATAGTAGGGTATGTATATTAATCCCCTCCCCCTTCTCAAGTCAGGGGCTGGATAATTATCTGCGACCCTTCTGTGAATTGTGATGCGGCGCGTACGCATAATTTATTTAGGTCTAAAAGTCTGTGTCCCAGTCTAGCCTTGCCCCACGATTTTTCCCCACCCTCACTTAGTCTAGTGGAATATGGGGTCGGGGGCGGGCCAAGACCCGTCAAAGTGTCAGTCGGTCAGGACCTTAGCCGGGGAACGTATTGCGTAAGGCGTTAGGGTGGGTCGGCCGGCCGGGTCGGGGATTGCCGTGTTAGCATGTGAATTCAGACATGCAGGTGCAGGTACAGAGGTAGCCTGCTTGCTCGGTTCGATGCAGCTTTTACCGGTACCTATGTGCCCTTTAAGGAATGGGGGCCGATAACATGGGGGTACCGGGGTCGGAGGGGTTTATCCGAGGGAGGGAGGGGGGGAGAGAGAGAGAGAGGCGAGTGATGTGCTGTGAAGGATGGTATGGTGGTCGTGAAATGTTTATGTGTACCTGAGGTCAAAGACAGAGAACTAAACTTGTAGGTAGATCAATATGTATGTAGTTGTGGAGAGTAGGAGTTAATGGCTGAGGAGAAGGGGATAACCATTAGCCGTATCCCATGGCTCGTAGCTTGGTTTTGACCCTTTGACTACAGCCCTCTCCTGCAACCCGCCGCTCATGAAACGATACAAGCCTGGGCTCCACGCATTAAAAATCATGTTGATGAGCCCTGAGGTCGATCTGAGGATATATGGTTGAGAGCCAGGCACCACCGGCTACTGGAGAGGACTTCAAAGCCCTCTGCTACAGGTGATGGGATAGAGGACGCTAAAAGATTTGGGCATCCTCTCCCACCACTATGTCCATCGCTGTGGAAGGCAAACTATCAGTCAGACTCTATCATGATGTATCGCCTCTCGCTGGGTAGCATAATAGGGGATTGGTGTTCGCGGATATGACCGAGCGGCCTTACCGAGTACGTACACACCCAACTAAGCCTGAATTGTCTACTATGCCCCTTGACAATCAAATACTAAGAGATAAATATACTACATGTACGAAGTAGTATCAAGTACCGGAAGTGAGGCAGAACCGACGCTTCAAGTCCCAGGATAGTGTCCTATAAGTATGAAAAACCAATTCCCGTCCCTGGCCTTACTGATAGCTAATATAATGGCAACGCGTTCTCCATAATTGCGTATATTCATAATATCGTAAAGTCAATTGCAATTGCGCAAGTCTATGCACACACTCTTGGAAAGGCGGTGCCGTGGTTTGTATCTTAGGTGTACCTCCTCCTGTGGTTCGCGGTGTGTTAAGTACTACCCGTAGTGAAGTATTGGTTCCAGCAGTTATCCAGAAAAGCGTCAAGATTATCGGCGTCAGTAAGTATACGTGAGGGGGGTAGCGGCCTCCTCTATCTCCTGCGAGATTTCTGAGTTGAACACACCAAGTTTGGATCTAGGATCTCGACCCAGCACCGGTGTTATAGATGTGTTTGGACTGGAAATATTTTCAGTGTATACACGTTTACATGTAACTTACTAGTAATACCCGGCCCAGAAGCAAAAGCACACGCGGGTCGTCCCCCGGATCTGCCTCTGTTTCCGGAATATGATATACATACACCCCCGGCAGTTTGAGATTCGCCGACTTTATAACCCCAGGTCGAGCGGAGGAGTGGTGGCATAATACAATTACGCTCGTAGGCATCCTCGCATGGGCTCTCCTAGAGTTGTGCGTCGTAGTTGCCATGGGCTATAGGTAGAAATGGTACGTACTAGGCCCTGACCCCGCCCCGAAAGAGTTGTGGAGCGCCAACACTTAGTAGTACTCAGAACTTGCTGCTCCTCGTCACAGTATGTATGTGACCCATGAGTCCACTATATCCAAAAGCTGTGGCGCCCGTGGGGCCCTAATTTTTTAAGAGATTAGTAGCTAGTTGGGATTTTCTTTTTTCTTTTTTCTTTTTTTTTTCTTTTTTTTTTCTTTTGCGGTGCGCCGTCCCCCCAAAATATTAGTTCCCGAAGATTTTAGCATACCACTTTGACCATCCCCGGCGGTAGGAAATAGGATGGTTCTAGGTACGTAAGTGGTGTGTCTGGAACGTCATTCTATTCTTTTTTTTTTTTTTTTTTTTGCGTATAGATGAATTTCTGGTTAACGTAGGTGTCAAAACCTGAGATGGAAACAATGGAGTCAACCAGTCGCCAACCTCACACCCAGCCACCAAATTAGGAGCCTAAGGGCTCCAAACTAAATAACAACCAAGACCCAACAACCCCTCTCCCCAAACACGCACACCGGAACACCAAAGATTCAAAGAACCCATGATCCACGCCCCCGGCTACAGCATACAACGCCGCGTACTGGTATAGTGCTTCTTGGCATGCGAGTGACATTCGATGATTCTGAAAGTCTCTCTGCGTCCAGATCTTACTTAACCCGCGCCCACGGTCATGGCTAAGAAAGGGGCCAGATATATTGAAGACTGCGTGGTGCCTTGGTATAGAAACCCAGGCGAGGGGGACGTGCGTGCCTCTTTCCTATCCGGTGGGCTGTACGAGTCGGAGTTGCTGAGTGGTGAATGTCTATGGAGAAGGAGAGAGAGAAAGGAGTAATGGCGGTTCTATAGTACTACGAGGTAGGATGAACAATAGCCATGGTCCACGCTTTCCAAGCTCGACCGAGTCAGCACGCGGTAGATTATCACCACGGTCCGCAGTCGTGGTCGGTGACTTCCCACCCTCTTACTTCTTCAACAGGCGTTTAGTTTCGCTCTTGTGCTTCCAGGGCCCTGTTCTGAACTACATTCTTTCTTGACAGAGCAACCGGGAAATGCCCTCCGAGTGATACCCTATGAATATACTCTACACATCAGTGGCCAAATACAGTCACTGCACGCATATACCTTGATCACCATGGACTAACCACTTGCTTTACTTCACACCTTCTCATAATACGTGCAGCGCCGGTAAAAGCCTATTCACACCCCGCCTCACTCACCACCACTCCACTCCCACTGACTCCCTATTCCTGCGCATATTCCCTCTCTAGAGTTTCGCAGATTCACCAACCTATTCCCTATTTCCTATTCCTATTCCCTATTCCCTATTCCCTTCCAAAACCAATCAAGTGACCAACAGGACAGCTAGCCCTAGCTAGCCAAAAACGATATGTAACTACAACATAAAGTATACCACCAAGCAATCACCCAGGTAATAGTCTTCAAGAACTCCGCCCACGCAGTATTCATGGTATGAAAAGAAAGAAAAACAAGACAAACATGATAGATCGGGGAGAAAAGAAGGGAAAAATAAATGGGAAATTTGATCTGGATATATATATATAAAAAAAGAACAAAACGAGATCCCAACTCCACCAGGCCCGCAAAGAAACAACAAACGGAAACAAAATCCACACCCGGCTGCAAACTAATCAATAGTAACATAGGGAATTAATCTGAAGGAAAAAAGGGCCAAGAAAGCACGGGAAGAAGAAGGGAAGAAGCAAACGCACGCCCCAGGCGCCCCCCACGAAGACCATAGCTACCAAACAAATATAATAATAAAAAACAAGAAGATAATAAATAAAAACTTTTAAGCAAACCATTACCTAGCATGGTTGACCAGCGCCTCAAAGAGCTCCTCGGGAATCTTACGCACCAGGCTGACGGCGACGCTGATGATTGTTTTTGAGTTGAGAGGCGGGAACTGGCGGAGGAGCTTCATTGGGCTTTTGAGGGTGGGTGAGTTAGTACGAGTTGGGTAAGATGGGGGAGAGGGGGAGGGGGGGGGAGGGGGGTACCTTTGGGCGGCAAGAAGCTCGTCGCGCATTAGGAGTAGCTGGGCGACGACGCAGAGGATGTTGAGGTGAGCGCCGTAGGCAAGGAGGAAATCCCATAGTTTTAGAACCTCCGGGAGCGGCGGGGTGCAGGCGGAGAGGGTTAAGACTGCTATGGGGTTATGTTAGAGGCAAGCGCCTGAGTTTTTGATGGAGAGGGGAAACAAACATGGGAATGCGTATAGCTCTGCAGAAAGGAACTTTTCCTGCAGATGCCTGTACAACTTAGGGTCTACCGTCTCTAGACACTGATCCACAAGCTACATCACACGATCAGCGCCTCCCCACATCTCCCATCCTAACCGTTCCAGGACCTACCTTCAATCCCCTATGAACCCCCTCCATTGTCGGTCTCACATATGCCGGGCACTCCCTCTGTATAAAGACAGCAAAGAGCGAGAAGGCCTCCACCTCGCTCCTGGCCGCATATAGGAACGGCGCTGCAATGACATTCATGCCCTGCACGTATTGCGCGTCGACGCCAGCGTCCCGCATCTTCCACTGGAATGCATTGAGTAACCGGATTAGTGAAGCCTCCGACACCCGCCGACGGAAGAGCGGGTCTGTGGCGAGCGTGCGAAAGGTGTCGTTACGGATCTTAGAGTAGCTGCTGGAGGCGCCGCGGCGCACGAGGAGCACGTAGTCGCTGGTGCGCATTGGAGTTACGCCGAGGAGAATGGACCAGATGTATATTCGGAGGGGGGACTAGGTGCTTCGTAAGTTCTCTTTCTCCTCACTCTACCATCTATCTCTACCCTACTGGTCTATATATATGTATATATTTATATATAGATCTCTGGTAAGATTGGGGGGGGGGGGGGGATGGGCAGTATATGGGCATACATTTCCGTCCAGGTCCGCTGTGACGCCCTCGGTAAGGATGAGATACCGCAGCTCCACAAGGGCCTCCGCCAGGGAGGCGGGCGGGTTGCTGATCAGGCTTTCAATAGTGATGTGCTGCTTTGGCTGCAGTGTCGCCTGCGATTGGGCCTTCTTTGTGAAGCGCTGCGGACCCGGCTGCTGCTTGCTGTCGCTGGTCGTCTGCGAGTTCGAGTATGAGTGCGAGTGCGAACGAGCTCGGGTTGTTAGGGGCTGGTTGGTAATGTTTGTGAGCGTCCGGAGGCTGTTGTAGGCGGGTGCAGTGGGTGGAGCGGCGTCACTGTAGTTACTGTCTAGGACTGACGAGGAGGCGAATTTCTTCATGCGCCGTAGAGGGCCTGTGTTGGTGGAAGACATTGTGTAAGGAGTGTGGTATCTTTTTTTCTTTCTTTCTATGGATGTTTTGGCTTTGGGGGGGAGGCGGCCGGGAGTTTAAGTGGTTGTCTGTTATGATTTGGGGGGTGTAGAATATAATGGCTGGGGATATGTATATATGTTTATTGGTAATGATTGTAGGTGGTTGGGCGGTTTGTTTGTTTCCTTCCTGCTAGCTGTGTGCTGAGAGTAAGTGATTGAGAGAGTGTGTGAGAGAGAGTGTGTGTGTGTGTTTCTTTTTCCCTTTAAAGTTGGCCTGTTAGTGAAAGTGGTTTAGCTGTTCCCTTGCCCTCTCCTCCGTGTTGATTGTTCGGAAAGTTAGTCTAATGATGTGACTGTGGAGGAGGGGGAGGTGGAGCAGTGGTGGTGATGGTGGTGGTGGTAGTAGTGGTGGTGGAGGATGGATGGATGGGTGGGTGGGTTACCTATAGTACCTACATGTAGTGGAGGTTTAGTGTACGGAGTTCAGAATCGATGTTCTTAGTTCTTAAGTGCGGTGGTGTCTAAGTGTTGTCTTACGATGATCAGATCAACAAAGCCGTCGGCCGCCAAGACAAACAAAAAGGAAAGAACGGATGTCCGGGTTGATTTGTCTGTGCGCTGCTGCTGTTGTTGCCGCCAAGTCTTTCTTTCTTCCTTTTGGGCGACAGCAGACATGTCATCGTAAGCAAGCAAGCAAAAGCAAAGCAAAGCAAAGCAAAGCAACCTCTTCTCCTACCCCAGCTGTCTGACGTCGTTCGTATCTCACACACATACACACACATATACGTATACACAACAACACAAATCATCACTCGACCATCATGTCCGCACCCCCCGTCAAGACCCCCACCTCCGCATCTACACCCACCTCCGCAGTCCCTGGCACAACAGAAAAAGGGGCCATGCTCTATTATGAGAAGATCCGTAAGGAGCTACGCGAGTTCATCCAGCGAAAACGCGTGCTTGACAAGAACCTTGTATGTACTCTCTCTACCCCCCCCCCCCCCCACTTCCCCCACCTTTTCTAGACAGACGAAGTGATTGACTGACACTTTCAAAATATATATGTATGTATGTATGTATATGTAGGCCCAGTACGAGGAGAATATTGCAAAGTGTGAGATCGCATATCTTGAGGACACGCAGAACGGGAACATCGTCAAGGGCTTTGACAACTACATCAAGGGCACTGCTGCCCGACGGAGGACCAATATCAGCGATGCGGACCGCATCTTCTCGTTATCGTCGTATACGTATGCCACGAAGGTATGTTATTCGCTGCCCTGTGGTTGTGGTTGTGGCCGATTGGCCCGACTGACGGTGGTGGTGGTGGTGGTGTGATATATAGCTCCAGCAACAGGAAGACGCGACGCCCGTGACAAGCACGAGTACGCCGACGGTGGCGGAGAACCTGCCGAGGCTGAGCACGCAGGGCCGGAACAAGAAGAAGCGCAGAAAAGGGGAGGATGAGTCGGAGAGCCCGTCGGAGGTCGAGACGCCAGGGCATAAGAGGGTGCGCATATCGTTCTCGGGTCAGGGGCAGGCGTGAGTGTGATACCCAGTTTTTTCTTTTTTCTTTTTTTCTTTCTTTCCCCCCCTTTTATTCCCTTGAGTAGCGGTGGTGAGATATGTATTATTGGCATTTCTGGGGCGTTTGGGAGGTATGTTTTATTTACCTATTGAGCATCGTTTTTCTTTAATTTGGAGAGGTGGTTGAGGTGCGATATTGGTGCTGTAGTTTGCTGGTGGTAATTGATGAGTGGGACGTTGAGCAAGAGGTAATCAGTGTTATTATATGTAGAACATGTTGACGAAGCGTTGGTAGTTTAACCGGTCTTCCATATATAGTATACCCATTCACCTGATAAGGGTGCAAGTCTCCATTCTATTGTAAATTTGTAGAGCATCTGCATACACTACAATGATGGTGTGGGTCGCACTCATGCACTACATAGCTCAATCCAACCGAGTGATATCTCATGGCTGAGAAACACCGCACGGATAGAAGATAAATTACTCCTAGTCTCCTTTTCAGCCCGTGCAGTGGTGATAGATAAACCTTGGAGTTGGGTTGCGTTAAACACCGTAGGATCTGGGACAATAACCTTTCGGGGGAGTTTTCCGGTAGGGAACCCGGAGGGCAACCGGGTCTTTTTGCCATAGCAACTGGGCAAAAAAAAAGAAAGAAAAAAAAAGGAGGCCCCCGCGGTTACCGGTTTTCTGACCACAAACCAGTTAGGTCTGGGATCAATGAGACTCCATACAATGTAAGTACCCCGATAGTGACATATATATGGTCCGGAACGGAAATTCCTATGCCACTATCGCGAATATGCCCGTACCGAGAACAGATTTTCTTGTGCCAATTCGTTCGGGATATATTGGCCAACAACACGCTACTATCGAGAATATGCTACTATCGAGTATGCTACTATCGGGGTCCGCTGTATACGCTACTATACTTCCCTTGGCCACTTATAAACACCCCGCCATGAGCCACGATCGACATACCACAGCTGGCGGGTGCCCCAACTTCCCTCTCGTTCTTCTGGCCCCCCGAGCTAGATGGGGGAGGAATGTCATTCCAGCTTCTACCTTCTCTCTTTACCGGGGAGTGTTGGGGCCGGGCGAGTGATTGTGTATGGCGGCGGCGAGTGATTTATCGTGATCTCACCCATCCCCCCAATCCCAGGCGACCACCCTAATGTTCATACGAGGCAGTGAACAGAATGCTATAACTACAACAAGGCGGCGGCGGCGGGAGGGCGGCCATACAGCCGAACCTCCCTATATAAGGGCACCCCCTATAAGAACAACCGCCCTATACAGCTGCAATTGAATCACGCGATAAGGGCGCCTCTTATAAGGGGTAACCGCCTTTATAAGGGTATAGGAATTCTTGGGCTATAATAGCCTTCGTAGACACAATTTCACCCTGTTTATAAGGGTACACCCCAGAAGGGTACGCTTCGCGCCACTTTTGTACCCTTATAGGGACATTCGACTGTAAAGATACAAGTATGTGTCCACGGCCCTCTGGGCTTTGCTCATACAAAATCACTCTTAGTATAAGGGTAAGCGCCCTATAAGGGTACCAATCTCTGGTCCCGACGTAACCTTTAGAGAGTTTCAACTGTATTTGGATTACTACGATGTCCAGTTCACCCCGTCGCGCTGTGCCCACTGGTGAAGCCAACCCCCATCATATAACCATGAAACTGCCCCATGGGCACTGGTAGTACCGCAATACTAAACCTTAGGCCCGCAATCCAATCGGCCACTTACAGCTATTCCCCCCAAGCAGTATCGGCGGCGGGGCAGTTTATGGACCCATCGTTACGCCCCTCTTCCTTGTGCTAGCTAGGCGCAGGAAGATATACAAGCCTAGCTAGTCTGCAGACCCCCCGCCAGCTCCCCCACAAGAAGGATGGTTGTCCGAAACCAGTGGCTTCCTTCTAACCCGCTGGTGTTTCTCCTCTGCGTAGAGTGAGAGTTGATTGGTAGAGTGAGAGTTGATTGGGTTATTTTTTTATCTGGGTTTATGTCAAGGGTACGCCTGAGAGGGGGTTTGACGCAATTGTGCTTGGGGTTGGGTTGGCGTTCTATCATGGGATATCACTCGAATGCCAAGAGAGTACTCACCCAACTACTGCTGCGTAAAGCACTACATAGGCAAGGTTAGTAGTAATGTAGTACATGTAGTTGTCTAAGGCCGCCATATGTATTCGTAGTGGGTGTCCATCGCTGTAAAGATAGAACCAATACCAGGCCAACCGGCTTGGTCAGAAATTGGGGCGTCATGATCTTCAGCGCCACCAATAGCAGTTCTGCGAGTCCCAGCTAGTGAGTAGCCTTTACTTTTCATTTCTCGGTGGTTACGGGTACGAGGGGCCCATAAGCTGACTCTTTATTCCACGACAGGCCCTGCACCTCCAAGGCAGGTCTCAGACTGCCATGAAGCTGGGGGATCCTTGACATTGTGGTGAGGCTGCCGGGGGGCCACATGTGCGCACAACTCGATACATTCCAGCCCTCCAAACACAAGCATATTTGGGTTATGGTTTCCCCAAGACACTGGTACAGGCAAGCCCAGGTGGTTTATACTGGTCAGCATGCCTTCACTAAATACATATATATAGTCCTAGTACAGCGACAGGTAATAAGTGGTGGAATGCCCTGAGGTATATACAAACACCAAGTGTTGGTGGCGTTTTACCAAAACAGGCATAACTATGTTCCATCATCTATTACCTACCGTTGTACATCTGGTCTACGGCCATATCTACGGCCAAATCGCCGACTTCCGTAGGGCACGCGGGCAGGCGCACGGGCAGGAATATGTAAATAGATTTTAGATAGCGTTATATAGAAGCGGAGGTCATGACGGTCCCGCCGCCCGGCGCGAGGTACCGTTTGCCACCTGATCAAATATTGTCCAATCGTCAATTGCAATGTGACATCAATTTACCCGTGGAAAGGGCGTCTAAGTGCTACTATGACTGCTCATCCGTCAAAAGGTACCCTTATTTTGACGTCCGGGGCACCGAGACGCCAAAAATCAGTCCCGGGCATGGGTATGAGCGTAAGCCCAGACGAGCCGCCGAGGCGAGACCAAATTTCTTGCAACTCCCCAAGTATACGACTTCTGATATTTCCCAGGTTCATGAGCTCTATACCATATCCTCCCAAACTTCTAGAAAGTGTTGGTTTATTCCAGGCTCTCGTGGGTCTTCAAGATGTCCTTGTTTGTCTCTCAAGTTGTCTGGAGCGCAGCCGGGCCTTTCATACACGTAATTCGCATCATCATAATTTGGAAATATAGGCGCTGATACTTGGCTTAACCAACAAACTATCGTTCTAAAATCCGAATTGATGTCTTGGGGGGGGCAGTCGTCCTGGGAGGGTGGTATTTCTACTGGGACAAATCTAGAGCCTGCTTTAACGGTATGTCAGTCTGGTCTTTGAGATTAGCTTGAAGCATGGAGAAAATTTTTGTTTGTAATTTGTAATTATTTCTAGCTTGGGCTTCATTTTGGGTTCTTTAGGTTTCTATGAATTAGTTATGGGCTTCTATTACGTGATTAAGTTGTCGGTGGAGCCGCTTGGCCTCCGCTCGGGGTCTGTACAGAGTTGACCGGGAGAAGTTGGACTCTTAACAACCTCATTCAGACAATAGCCTTGGCTGGTATTATTCGGAGCATCAGAAAGGTTAATAATAATACGCGGTCTGCATGCAGAACCTACAACCGGTGTGCTCCCAGGTATGATAGGGGCAATGATCATTCAGGCAGGAAAATTAGCCCCCCACAACTACCCTACGCAATCTCTCTTGTGGCAGGAGGTCTGGGTTATCAGGAAAGCACAACGAGGTTCAATCCGTTTTCATTATTATCACACTCATTTACCGAGTGGCTCAAAAATATTCACGCTACATGTACTATTACAAGATGGACTTCATAACTAAGCATCATACAACACCTTCGTCCAATCCCACTTCTCCCACGCCTCTCTAAACACCTTCACCCTCGCGCCTTCTCCACCCCGCCTCCACCTCCCCTGCCTCTTGACAACATCCATCCCAACATCCAACATGCCTCCCAGGACCTCTCTCGCAAAAAGATCACCCTTCGGCCACCGGTTCTCATCCTCAATGATATGGCCGAGTCCACCATCAATCTCGAGCCACACATGGAAGTACGGCATCTGCTTGACAAAGCTGCGACGAAACGCCTGCTTACCAAGCCCTTCTTTGCGAGCACGCGAAAGTGTGTCGATGAGCTTCTTGTGCTGCGACCATTCCTCGTCTGCAGACATGATGGCCTCCTTGAAGTAAGCGGCAGCAGTCTCGCCGAGCTCGAGTGGCAGCGGGACGGCAGTAATGGCGGCGTGGCGCTTGCGGTGGGGGGAGGCGGCGTTCTCGTAGAAAATTACGGAGCGGTTTTGGGAGCTGTACATGCGAGTTAAGCTCTTCATGAAGTTCTGTAGGGGGTCGGAAAAGTTAGCTGTAGTTTCTCTTCATGAAGGTAGTTGGTAGAAGATAGTAGTGACATACCCGAACTTCCTCCCACTCATCGTCGTCACACTCCATCATGTTGACTCTGTGCTGAATTGGGACAATGACGGCGCCCCCAGCGCTCAGTTCTGGCTCTGTCGGCAGTGTTAAGAATACCCTAGTGCCCGTCGCCACGACTGGCGCGATTGGGGGCTTGTCGTCCTGCTCGCACAGGGAACATGTGTTGAGGACCTGCTGCATGCGCTTGAACTCGCTGATGGCCATGTTCTTCAGATCAAGCTCGCTGCGCTGTACGTGTTTCGCCAACTTGGTCGCATTCTCGTCGAGGTAATCGAGATTATCCTGCTTCTGTCAGTAGGGGTTCTTCAGAGAATGGAGCAGGAAACTTGCATCGAACTTTGCATCCCTGGCGATGCGCTCAGCAAGGAGCATACCCTCACCACCGGCAACAGCTCCGCGTGTCCGCTTCTCCTCACGGACCATATCGTCGAGTGTCATTTCATCGTTCGCCAAAACTTTGCCCTTCTTCCCTGGAACAACCTCGCGTCCCATGCGTCCTTCCAGGCCAGCAATGTGACGAGAGTCCATAGCCGTAATCACTACCTGCTGCGACTGGTTTGTACTCGGATTGCTCCTTGCCTCTGCGGCTGCTGCAACTGCATCGTTATACTCCTGTTCCATTTCCATAGCCTTTGGGTCGCCCCTAATTTGCGCCTTCATGTACGCCGCCTTCATCCGATTGAGCGCCGTCTGATCCAACACCTTGGCCGGCGGTGCTACCGTCTCCAAAACTGCAAGCTTGGGAAGGCCATAGTCAGCCTGGTACCGCCCTTCCCTTTCCCTCCGCTTCATGTCCTCATCTGCCATCTTCTTGAGTCGTTCTGCATACAGCTCTCCTGTTGGCCCTGTTTTCACGTCTCTCCGGTCCGTGCCATACATGTCTCTCCTCCCCAGCTCCATCTCCTCCTCTCTCGCCTCATCAAATTTCTTCAAATCGCCGTATCTCTCTATCGCGACCTCTTCGAGGGGCTTACCTCCCTCGGCCGCAGCCTCATAGACGCGTTTGAGTTTTGTCATGCGCCATTTTGACCCGGAGTCGCCGAAGGTATAGGATGGCTCATCATTGGTGTCGGCGGCATACTCGTCGGGGGATTTACCGGCAACTAGCTGCTGGTTAAGCTCGTTTTTGTGGATGATTGGGCGATAATCCGGCTTTGCGAGGGTCCTTGGTGGTGTGGCCTTTCGTGCACCTCTTTGTGTGTAATCGATAAAGTCGGCGCTCGGCTCGGTCATCCAGGTGTCGCGCTTTAGAGCAGGCTCGGGGTTTGTGGGTGGAGGAGCCTCGGTAGTGTCAGTGGGAATTACAGGCGCTTTTGCTTCTACCCATTCACCGGCGTCCTCATCATCACTCTTATCTGCAGATGCAGGTGCGGCTTTTCCGCCTTCATCATCCTCTTTTCGTGACTTTCGGGGTCGCCGTCGATCATCGTCGTGGGAGCTTTCGTGACGAGAGCGCTTCTTTCGATGGTGGCGATCAGAGCTTCGGTCCCGGGCTCGGTCCCGATCTCGGCCTCGGTCTCGGCCTCGGTCTCGGTCTCCCTTGCTCTCGCCCTTGTCTCTGCCCGAGTTTCTGTGGTGTCTGTCCCTATCCCTGCCCTCGTGATGGTGATGATGGTGGTGACTGCTGCGGTGGTGTCTGTGGGACTTCTCCCTATCTCTATCGCGTGGCCTCTCCCTCCGACTCTCTTTCTCTCGCTCCACTGGTGCCGGCGACTTTTCCCTGTCCTCAGAACCCATTGTTTTGTGCTTTTCTAAAGTTGTTGATGGTGTTCGTGTTGAGAAAGGAGAATCTCAAGGGGTGGGTTGGGCAATGACGTGCAGACAAGGGTGATACTGGCAGGGCAGAAACTCAAGGCTGCAGCAGGGCAGGGCAGGGCTGGGCTGGGCTACATTCCAAATATCTACAATGTGTATCATCCATTTCCCCGGATTATATTTCCCAGTTCCGGTTGGGTTCTAGGAAGTGTCTATTCGAGAATGATT
Source organism: Morchella sp. 2018-W16 (assembly GCA_024713755.1). NCBI lineage: Eukaryota > Fungi > Ascomycota > Pezizomycetes > Pezizales > Morchellaceae > Morchella > Morchella sp. 2018-W16. The sequence goes on along the minus strand of JAMGYY010000012.1, from coordinate 843,393 downwards.
GCCCAATATCTTTTGTTTAGGCGAGCATTCCTCTTGTCAAGATGCCTAAGGATGTAATCTGTGACAGATTGCTTTAACCAGATACCTAGTCACAGTTGTGAATACGACTTTAAACGGATTATATAAATCTCATAGGTTGAGTTGGCTTAAAATAACTCGCCCGGATAGTTATGTAGATACACCTATCGAACGTGACCATATCCGATTACAAATATGCAGTGATCCTAGTTTTGGTTTCAGAGTCACGATCAACTATCTACATGTAAGTATTTTCCATTCCTTAAATCTATCGATGTCATGCAGTCTGTTTCGTTTCACGGAAGCTATCGGATCGGTGGCGATGATATTTCTGCAATGTTTGCAAGCATGTATAGAAGCTAGCGCCCATATTATAATCTATGGATTGGGCCTAATAAAATAATCACCTCCGGAGGTGTTTTTTTTATTCAATCCATGGATTGCAACCAACTCAACGTCAACCGAACGGAGCCTAAATGTCTAGAATTCGAGGTGTTTTTCTAGTCAAGTACATGGTCTATTACATTACATACACCCTCCTCCTAGTTTGAGCATCGTTTCTCATCAAATACATGTAATTTAGCCAATAAGTAAAGTAAAAACAAAGTAAAATACACAGCACGCAAAGAAACGTATTTTTTTTTCTCCCTCCATCGCCCAAAGTGTGATGGTTGCTTATATAATATAGAACTGGGGTTTCTGGTCATTACCTACTACATGTAACCAAGGAGAAATAAAACATGTATGTCAGCTTGCACAATATTGAGAATACCCCTTTGCGTACTTAACTGGGCGAAAATACACAGTAGTAACTCAAGCCCAGACAATAAACACAATGAAAATAAAAAATGAAAATAAAAGGTTATTACCTCACGCACTCAAATTACGGCTCATAATCCTCTTTCTCGCTGGTGGCCTCTTGATTAGCACTGACTGAAGCTCCTTCTGCAGTGCCAGCCCCGCCTCAACCCTTTTCTTCTGCTCAAGTGCCCTTGCCCTCTCTTCGGCCACTTTCAGGACCCTCTCCTCCCTCGTCATCATGCTCCTTGGCCGCGGCGCCGACACAGCTTCATATACCTCCTCAACACCATTCTCTTCATCTGCTGATGCTGACGATGGCGCATATAGTCCTAATCCCAGGATGTCTGTGTCCTTGCTGAAGGTCATTGAGTTTCTCGGCGTCTCGCCAACTAACGTGACACCACTGAGGGACTCGGGGGACTTCGTGTGTGGTGAGTTACGGTCGAGATTCATGGCGAGGAAGGAACGACCGTCCTCCCACTCACTGACCAATGCATGTAAATCTGAGCCGATCGAGTCGTAGTGTGCAATGAGCTCTGGGGCAAATTCGCTAAAGTCTTGCGAGTCGCGGGAGTTGCGGTCGGATTCTTCGCGTAGTACGTGCATTTTGGCCTGCAAACCACGGAGGGCCTGGGAGAGAGAATTAAGCTTACGGAGTTGGCCACGGTAGCGCTCGTTTTCAACAGTGTTGGTAGCGAGTTTAGGGGTCGGAGGGATTATGAATTCTGCGAAAAAAAAGTGTCAGCTGGCTTGCGGGTAATTACATTTACGTATGTACTGTGTAATATATGTTGCGGATCTACATGTAGGTTGCTACTTGCAAGTCAAGTCAAAATTTAAATTGTTATACGGACCTTGCTCCTCGCTAAGTATTCGCTTCAACTCGGCCCCAAGTTCACCCATTAGGTTTCCTAGTGCCTGCAATTGCTCAACCACTATACGCCATTTATTGTAATCCGGGTGGGCCCCGTCAGCATCAACTGCTAAAAAACAACACAGAAGTATCCGTCGGATAGTATGAAGCTGGTGAAGTAAGCTCTTCAAAGACTTCAAGCTCTCCATATCCTCAAAATCGTCTTTATTGATGCCTACATCCATATTCCCCACATCCTCTCTCTGGATATCGTATATATCGTAATACTTTTCTAGATCCACTTCCTGAGTAAGATTGCGGAGATACTTGCACGCCCCGATATGGGGCGGGATTCCCAGTGTAAGGGCGGACAGAATTGAGCGCCGGAGCCGGGCACATCTTCGCGTCTGACTATCCCTCTCCAATCTAGTGATGGGGGGGAGAGGCGTGCTACTATTGGAATCGTCAGTAAACATTCATATACCCACAAAACCGATCCCGAGTGATCTAATTTCCCCAAGATCGTTTTTATAAAGACCCAACTAAGGACTCACAGCCTATATCCTCTCGATACCAATTCAACCTCCTGGATCAGTGTTACGGCGTTCGAGGCAAGGACGTCGAACGACTGACTGTTCTGCACAAACACTGTCGCAAACTCTATTGCCTTTACCCTTAGTGATCGCAACCAGGTCCGCCTTGCATGGGCGAACAAGAATATGGCCACCATTATGGAGAGCAACAGCGCCGCAATTGCCCGCCATTTCCCTATCCCGCCGCCTCCATTCCCGCCTCTCAAAACGTATGCCAGTAGTAACGAAACTGCGAGAACAAACCCTCCACTACCAGCCCAGTACCGGCTCTTTGCATATTGGGAAGTAAATATATGAGAGGCGGCGTCTTCATCGAGGGGTGGGGCGACCTCCCCAGATTTGCGGTCGTAATGGGAGACATTGACATGCTCATTCAGGAGTTGCGAGGCCACAATCACATAACGAAATCGTTCTAGAAACCGAGCGTTCTCGGATCGGCTTAATCGAGAATCTACTGCTTTCTAGGAAAAGAAAAAAAAAAAAAAAAAAAAGACGAATGGCAACAATCAGTTTGGGACCTTGTCTGAAAGAGAGATGTGTAAGGTAAGGATCCTTACGGAGAAGAGCTCATAGAACTTCGCCTTCCGCGCCCATCCGGGCTCTCCCACGCCCAACTTCAATCCCCTAGCTGTGATTCGTGCCGACAATGGCGGTGCGAAGCGGTGATGTTCATTGAAGCCATCCGTTGGATCCGATAGTTGAGGCTCGACTTCCCAATCGGCCGCATTTTCTCCGTTTCCTGCAATGCCGAACGCGCGCATACGCGAGAGAAACCATAAGCTTGTGTTCCCTTTCCTTACTTCTTTCTGCTGTGGGCGACTAATCGACAGTTAACAAACTAGGACCAAGACAAATACACACCTTCAAGATACTCTGCCAATGGCGAGTTTGCATATACTACAGACTCCATGGAGAAGAGTGTAAAGGGAGGGGATGGTAGCTAATTTACAGAGCTTCTTCTACACAGCGCTTGCACATGTAGGGAAGCTCTCTTGCGCCCGGAGCTGTCGGGGACTCCGGGAGTAGTGTGGGTTTTGCACGGACCAGTTCACTGCGGACCAATACGCACAGGCTGGGCTACTTACTTTATTGCAGTGGTAAATGAAGCTTCGATTAAGTCCAACCCAGTGAAGTTGGGACCTATTCGAGAAGGACGATGGAACACGGTAGGAACAAAAACAGGGCCTACGTGTTCACATCTTTTATTGGGCACAAAGAAAACCTGATCTCTTGCCAAACAAAACTTCTCCCCTCTCTTTTAATCACTGAAATCACGGGTTCCGTCATGTGAGAGAGTTGGCAACTACCGTACCAATTACCCTGACGACTACATACCTTACCTTACCTTACCTTCTTCCCCTGCTTCAGGAAGGTGAGCTCCAAGGGTCTTTTGATTCCTCGAATCCCCATGTCGGGCACTACATGATGGTACCCAGCTTAAAGTCGAATCTATCATCATTAGCTTCTTCAGCTCTTGGGCTGGGCTGGAAATTTTTATCGTGGATACCTAAAATGCTATATCTAAAGGATCGCCCCGGATTTCGGCGAGATCTTAAAACTCGGGCATAAAATCTGCCCGATAAAATCGTGCAACCAACGAACTAAGCCTCGTTCCCAATGCCATGCATGCTGACCTCGTGGCGAATAACAATGCGATTCTTCAACCTCCAAGATGACAAAATGCTAGCGGACGTTCGCTACCCGTCTTACATACTCCTCATGACTTAAACATCCCATGAGTATGTGTATGTGTATGTCATAATCCACTCACCCCCTACAGTGTTCTCGGGGGTTCTCTAGATTGCCTCTTGCTTATGATTGACTGATTTGTATGTATGTAAATGAAAACCCAAGTATGTATCTACACAAAAGAGGGCATTTATGCGGCCCTTGATTCCCACACTCCTGGCCTCATTATATCTCTTGCATATCTACTATTACGCAGTGCCTTTCTATAATCTACATGTATTGGACCCTAGTGGACCGAATACCCATGCTGTCATTAGGTTTCCTGATATATCTAGATGTTTTTTAGTTACCACTCGTAGCTATAGCTAACTATCGTATAGTAGTATCTACATGTACTTGCATATTCTGCTCTACCTGAGTCAGGCCGGAGAAAATTAGGCAAGGCAGTTTTCTTTAATTCTAGTCCATCTTGACCGCAAGGTTACCACCCAACGGCTATCGTCGAACCCAAAATCTTTGCGGCTCGAATACCACCGCGAGCGGCGTCTTTTTCCACAGCCCATTGATTTCTGTGGAACCTTAAAGCCTGGATTTCCTCTCTGCTTCCTTGGTCCCGGGATTTCAGATGCCCTGCGATCGAGTTGCAGCTGCATATTTTCGCTTATGCTACCGTCTCACCGAGGACTCGGGTCCTCACGGCATAAATATGCTTTTGTAGAGATACAATACTAGCTAAGGGCTTTCTATCCAGGCCTATCAACATTTGATAATCTAATAGGGCTATAGCCTAATATACTGAAAACAGCTTTCGTTCCGAGAAGACGAAACCTTACATAGTACCGGGACCCGGAAACCAGTTGCATGCACTGTCCCGGGGATAAGGTGACTCCTTCTCCTCAGATGCAGTTGATCAAAATAGATTGTTATTACTCTACAGCCAATTGTTCAATAGAGACTGGGTGGCGGTCGAAACAAGGGATGAGAATATCATCTTTAATTCCCGGGCAAAAGGATAGGGAACACGAGAAGCCTTACTCTCCCTGAGTTTCTTTCAGCTCCAAAATGCACGTCATTTGTTGACAATTCGGTCACTGTGTCCCGTTGTTTTGGAACCTATTATTTGTTTTTTTGACTTGTTTTCGAAGAGCATGAAGTAAGTGGTGCTATGCCAAAACAGATCGGAGCATTATCAGCAATGCATACTACAATATATGTATATAATGGGCCTCTATTTTCGCTTTTCTATATATTCACCTCAACAGCACATCTCAATCCTCTGCAATCACCATAGAACACTCTTCAGTTCCAAAAACCTTACAAGCAATCCCCAGAAGCTATTACAATGGAAAAACACGAGCAGCTCATTATTAGTGCCAAAGCTAGCCTCAACAACATCCGTAACACCCTTTCTAACAGTCCCTCCCAATGGAAAAAACACGCCGACACAGTCCGTACATGCGTGAACAACATTGAGACCAGCCAAATTATGTTAGGCACCAACCGTCTTGACGAGAGACTTTGGTTCATCACTGAAATCCAGAATTTTGCATACTTCGATGCGGACAGTGGCTCAATTGCTGATCTTTCGGCATGGTGCGAACGGGAATGGAACAGAATTCTTAGCACCGATGGTACCAATACTGACGCTTTGAGAGGTATATATATATCTTTTTGTTTTATCTCACTAAGTATTATTACAAATGCTCACTCTTGTACAAAGGCCTTGGGCAAGCTTGGCTTTCAAAGGCACAATATTGGCTTTCGAAGATCCACCAGGAAGAAGGGTCCTCTTCGGGTACCGAAGAAGATGATAGAATCCAAGAGAAAAGAAGGCATACCGCCAATTATGTCGAGGCCCGTGCGGTTCTCATTCCTGCAGTTGAATTCTTTGGAAGGGCTGTCCAGAATTCGCACATTCGCCAATGTCTCACTGGGGAGCTTCTAGCACTTGTGAGATGCCCTTGATATCCACTACGTACATGTAGTATCAAGACTTTGCTGACAATAGGCATAGCGTGCGGAGGCTTGTATGTCTCTCGGAAACGTCTCCACATTAAAGAATGCACAGTTACAATTCAAAGATGCAGTTACTGCATTGAAATCAGCGGAGAAAATTCCGGGCTATACTTTACCATCTCATTTGTCTCAGTAAGTAATATCCAGGGCCCTTTACTTCGTCTGCAAGAAGTTATACTTACATGTACCCGTGACCGGAAAAGGTATCTCAGTGAAAATGAGTATATTCTCCGTGTATAAGTGGGTATATATATATTCTCACGTCTCATGATCTGTACGATTTAAGGGGGAGAGCCAAAGTGTTTTTTTGTTTTTTTAGCGATTTAGTGTTTAACTAGCTTTTTATTTTTTTTAGATGTTGGTATACTCGCTTGTGTCGTTGATTATGAATTTGTTTTGACTCCTGTCAAGATGTGGTGTTGTTACATACTTGTTCTCTACTATTATTACACATTTATAACTCTAAACTCTCGTTTTTTATGCCTGCATACATTCATGCATACCTGCCATGAGGCGAAGTAGGAATACAAGTACATCATGTAGTCTTCTGCCTGGGTCCCACAATTGTGAAACACGGGGTTGATGTTTCCCACGTGACATAGTAAGCAATTAATGATAGGTGGATATAAGGTACATCTGGCTTGCACTCCAAAGTCTTGGTACTGATATTTTTGTTTAGTGATATACGGGGATCCTCGACGCAGGTTCAGGCCTAGCGCTTATGCCCGCGCGTGATATTCCAAATCAAACTTTCGTTTTCGAAAGGGTGAAGTAGTAAATGAGCTACGGTGTTAAGTAAAAAACTGAACCAAAAGCTGATGCTAGGCATGGGTAGAGTAGAATCTGTGGCACAATCAGCGGGGTCTGAATCTATACCCTAGTCCGGCGATACTCCAGAAATGTATGTACATGTACTTACATAATTAGCCCCAAAGCTTCAGACAATGGTGCCAACCAACGTCGCTTTCAACGATATTATAATCTATAAAAAAAGATTGTACTCTCTTACAAATTGATACTTACATGTACATGTATCCAGCAGTCAGGGTTAGGCCTCCCTAAGCTTTCAAGGCGGTGCACATCTCGCTTGACCAACGTTGTGGCGGTACACTGCACACATGAAATAAGGTTTTGTCCAAGATCCCCCACCCCCTGGCGATCTCTGGAGATTTCCGCGCCGCTGCATGGTATTTTCCTGGTTCCTGTCTCGGAGCACAGCCGCGTTGCATATGTCTCGCTCCCTCTTCGTATCCCTTCGGTACCTTCGGGTCATACGAGGCTGCATACTTTTCTGATGGTCACCGGTTATGCAGCTTTGCTTTGTTTCGCACTCTCAAAGTTGATCCTTTGGTTCGCCTCGAGACTAAGCGTCTGTATGGCTCGGTAAGCAAGTATGCCTGCGATCTTACACCCTATAAATATAATATTTTCGGTTTCTTGTTTACCTGATGTTTAGACGGGAACTTGATTGCATACAGGCAAGGCTTTCTACACTACTGGACTTAAGCAGAGTCTCTAATTATTGACTAGAGTATGTAGATGTAAGTAGTTTGACCCTTCGCACATACCCTACATGTAGCTACATCGAAGGTACGGGCTGAGCTACTATATAGGGGATATGTATATATAATTCAGGTTTTCTTGTAACGTGACCTGAGGTGTTACTACATATATGTACTTACATTCGTATGTACGTATGTACATATGTATGTCGGTAGATAATTTTGCACTTTACATGTAGTGGTGGGGTCCGTATGGAAAATATTCCTTCCTTCCAGACATATGCCTATTCAGGTCTGAAACATAAATGTCAAAGAATTAAGCATTCCAGGTGTAAGGCTGAAGTTACCCAATCCCTTGTGAGGAATAGACAGTCTTGCAGCAGACCCAGAAGGGAGATATTCTCGAACAAATACCACAAAATCCGGGTCCCTATCCTTCAGCCCCAAAGTTTACATCTGATAAGTGGTGTGCAGGTTACCCCAGGTATATTACTAACCGCGAGCATGTGGCTCGAGTGATACGTTGTGAGGATCCGGAGATTTTTTTGTAACCACTTGATGACTTTAATTCTTTGCCAGCTAGATCTTCTATATTTGGGGATGTACGTTATGTAGCAGGTAAACCTGAAACTTCGTGAGATACCGCCATTACTCGAAAAATTGGCTATGCATATGAGATCAAAATTACTATAAGCAGAGCTGATCTACCAATCGTGAAGGAGGTAATCCCTGGAGATAACCAATTTTTCGAGTTTTTGTGGTACATCATCTGGTTAACTGTAACACGATAGCTCGCTTCTTTTCCAAGGTGCATACGCAGGCCGGAACATGGACCCGCTGTTTCTTCATTCCTCGGAATTCGCCGATATGCTTCAGGTATGCATAAGAACATGGGCAGCTCTTTGACATCGAAGATCTTCAGCCCCTGGGTGAACATATTACACTGTCGGGTCGGCCCGTGTTGACAAAAGATTTCGGCTGGGGAAGGGACGCGGAACCCCGCTCCGTCCGGTTACCATAAATAATCCTAGTAATCAGACTAATAAGACGCCGAAGATATTAGCGGTGATGACACGCACTCATGCCCATGGCCAAACTTGAGATTTGACTCATTTAGTAGTCGGATGATGTTTCTCCGTATCGACCATTAAGAGCTTCGAGTAGGGTACGATCCTGCGGATGGGACTCGGAAACCCACGCCTCATGTACCATCCTACTTCCTTCCACCGGAGAAAAGAGTACTAGGGTTAGTAAGTACATGTACTTAATGTACCATGGTATACCGGTACCAAAGTCCTATGCAACCCCTGTAAGCCTGTCAATCTTAAATTTACCACACAAATTCGGGCTGGGAGCATTTCTGGCAGTGTTCGTACAAGTCTTTAGAAGCATAGAGCAAGAACAGACTCAGCTTAAATTTTTCGGGCACGGTAATAATTCGCCCGTGAGGGTGTGATTTCTGCGTCAAAGGCCGCGTCAGTACGAAATATGTATATATTAAGAATGGTGAAGAAAATTAAAACGCCGAAGACACGAGAGCCATAGCAGATTTCTTTGGAGCCTTACATGAAGTATGTATATTTGGAATGCCATAATCTCCTAAAAAAAAATCCATTAGCACCAAAAGCACGAAGAATCAGATCCTGCTTATCCTAGGAAAATTTTATCCCAGATCGAGATAATATACTCTAGATTTGGAATGTTGAGAAAGTGTGAGCCAAGGACATCGTTGGCCACCAGCCGGCTATAGTGATAACGATAGATACGTACATGAGTCTTAATAGACAATTTTGAGGATAAATTAAATTAACGGCTGGATTAAATTTTGAGAAAGGTTGACAGTAATACATGTAGTTATGTAACTCTGCCCCAGTTATCCGCTAGAAACATAGCTAAACCTTCCTTCTTCCCACCACCACCTCTTACCTTACGAACTAAGCTCGACCCTACCCGCTATTTTAGAGGCTGTACACACACAAAGAAACCATCAATTCACTTCACCAGATCGAATCCTAAACCATAACCCTCTACTTCAAGCAATCCTTATTTGCCATCCCCACAAGTACAGCCAACACAGGCCGGTACCCTTCTCTATTTGATTGAGGTGCCACCCCACCACCGCAGAGAGAGAGTTCTACGTCGGTGGCCATTAAGATAACCTCTCGGCTAGCAGAAAGCTACTCGTAGGGAATGGGTACGAGACTACCTCTGGTCCCGAGGTCGGATAAGGTGTGTCAGGTATCAATACGTTCATTCCGTCGTCAATTCGTCAACTTTAAGATGCAACGACAACGATGTCTATCATTGCTTCAAGGTACATTAAAGCCAAAGATTGTCCCGTGGTCCAATATTTAATCTCGAACCGATCTTCAGAACCCCGCAATGACCGGGAGGAGTGAGGTTTCATGAGCACAGCCGATCTTATGGCCTACATTTCAAGTTATTAAACCTCCCTGCGATAGGTAACACTACTCGTTAACCTGGTTAAATAAATTAATATTGCCGCTCCTAGATCTAATGATTAACGCTAGATAGATTTCATCGCGTTTGCTTATGTACAAAAACGATGAGGCATGGTTGGATGGGTTTGGCAGGGCATTGATGGCAGGGTGGGCGGAAAACCAAATCTCAAGGAAGGAAACCCCAGGTAAGCGATACCATAAATTTACCTCCCTTGACCTATTTATAATACGGGCTTCAATGTATTTAAATATAGCCCAAAAATACAACATACTCATACAATCGTTTACAATCTTAGACTAACAATCAAGTCCTATAAAGTCTCCTAGGATCTTTGTAGTTTCCTAGTATTGCGGAACAACTGGTCCGCTAGAAGCACAGTGCTAAGGACCTACTGGCTGAGGCGAATATGATAAATTGAACACCATATATGGATTATTAGTATCCCCACATACAACAGTTAGTCTAAGAGCCACCGCCAAACTACCCTAACGACGGCAGCGCCCATACAAACGATAAGCGACTCTCGTATCCCGGGTAAGAGATTCCAGTGGTTTTTCCGTTCTTGAAACCCTAGTCAGCCTTAATGTGCTTCGAAAGGAAGGAATTTGGAATTTGGTTTCTTTCTGCCCTTCCTTTCAATCTAAGCAGTTCTGGCCTTGAAGCAGGACTACTATATCTGGGTATGTATATCTGAGAAAAGAAAACAAAACTTACTGGAGCTACTTTTCGGTTGGACTCGTTATTTTAGGCTGGTTGTTTAAATTAAACCTTCTGTTTGGTCCGATTTGACAGTTCAGGAACGGCCTTTTTTCTTGAACAAAAACGGGATAGACCCGCGAGATTTTCTCAAGGTCCTTCACGTATCATGGCATTTGAGTCTTTTGACCCAAAGTATGGTACGGAAGCCGTTTATCATCAATACATTTCGTATGATGCAAGTTGTATAAACAGATCCTGCTTACGAGTGAATCTGACTCAAGCTACATTCCTATATGGTATCTTAAGGATGGAGGGGGGTCCTTGTAAAAATACCTTTTCTCCGAGACTTTGACCGAACCTCAAACTCCATGTAATCCCAGTCCATAAGTATTGAGGGAAGAGGAGGTGCAGAGCCTTAAAATTTACTAGATAGCATCTAAGGTACTTTACCCCAAACATCCAAATAAGTTGAAGAGAGTATGAAATTCGGAAACCACTCAGACATCTCCAAGCAGAGGAGACTATGATGTGCTGAGGTGTATTAAACTCCATGGTGGATATGTCTCGGGTTTCTTCATAAGGTGAGATAAGAGACATTTCTCCTAGTAAGCCGCATTCTTCAGACTGACGCAACGTTTTTTCCCCTGTGGTCATAACATACATTCATGCAGTATTCTCGTCAAGAATGACTTGATAGGTTGTGAGGTGGTCTAGACCCATTACAAAGTCAAGGCATCTGTTTCAAATAAGCATATATATTGCACAAACAATCTGCAGCCAAAAAAAATTTAGTGAGGAGGGAGGATGTTTCGTAACGCGCGTGGTTTATAAACTGCCCGCTACATCGCCAACAAGCCTAAAGAGTTTCTGTACACTTTAGCCAGTATACCCTGCTTGCCAACTTTCGGATTCCAAGCCATGTGGCAAGGCAATGAGGGATGGCCATGGGTAAACCACAAATAGGATGTTAGGAGGATTTAGGAGCAAAACTCTAAAGTTAATGCTCATTTCGTGGCCTCAGGTCTTACTTAGGGGTATAAGTATATATATCGTTGTCATTGTAGTGCCCCCTATGAGTCAATACTGTGAGTCAGGTTAGGTTGCTGGGAGAGCTCTTGGGATGGAACGAGTAACATTGGCGTGTTACTGTAGTTTTTATCTTACACTCTTTTTGTATCCAGTTAGCCAGTTATCTTGCTGGTGTCTTCGCTTGGCGTTTCTACATCGAGGTATTCAAATCAAAAGCAGTGATTTGGATTTGTCCGGCCGCGAGTGAGATTCTATGAAGGAAATGTGCATCACACTATGGGTTTTGAACAACACACACCTAACAAACAACACCTCCATTTTCACCTAAATATTCCACTAGGCTGGAGAAAAACTAAATGTGAGCCGAAACCAAAAGCCTACATGTAGTTCTCACACCATTGTCAATCGCATTATAACTAGATCTATAGATGTATAAAATTATAAGTGCTCCACGCTTTTAAGGATCCAATCTCACTAGATCGCGTATGTATAAGAAATCTAAAGTACCCCATACCTATGTTGATCTATAGCTTACTCATATTCTTATTAATCATATAAGTATTTGGCCAATTAACCCACGCGGCCACGGCTCACACCCTCGCGATCGATTGGTAAGGAAAACCGTACGTGGTCTATACTGCATATCTAAAGGGATATATTTTATGAATACAAGGATTTATCCAGGCTAGAATTCAACCTTACAATTAAGGTACCAGACTATATAAAATATAAAGCTAGAGTCTTTGAGGGCCTTGATGTATCCTTTGTGGCCTCGAGGTGCTCAGCTTTTTGAGTCATTTAATTTGTACAGCGGTGGGTAGTAAGTCATCGGGCGACCTAGCCTGCAAACGCGCATTTTGGTCTGATAACTTATTACCCACCGCCGTACCGCCCGGGCCCGACCTCGAGACTATGGCCTCATGAATTATACTGATGTTCTTGATAGTATGGTAATATGAGTCTTAGGCTAAGCGGAAAATTTGCATTCGATTTTACCAGCTACAGCCAGCTTGTAAGGATTTCGTTTTGGATTTTGTAGCCCGAGATAGAGGTGTCCTGCTTGTCGTTTACCCGTTTTACTATTGGAAGATTACATATATATATATCTTAGGCCCCAGTCAATTTCACGCCAAATATTCCCACAGACTACCTATATAGGGTACACTTATAGGGCAATCTGATTGTATTACTACAGATGTTATAATCTTGCCCTAGGTTCCCTCTCTAGTACTACCGGCCCCACAATGTTCTTCATTTTTCTTTTGTGGGGAGGGCAAAATAGGTTTGTGCGCCGGTTACCGCATTGAGGATAGGGATAGGATATGTGCGCGTTAATACTCCTATATTATATCTGTATATACTGGAGCTAGGGTTTAGAGGAGGGTCTACTACCTACATGTAGTCTACATGAAGAAGTCGTCGAGCTCGAGGACAGTGTATGTGGTCATCGAAGAAGGCCTAGCCTAGGGCTAGGCCTTGTTGAATTGATTCAATCAATACAATGAAGAATAGAACAGCTAATGGATATAAAATAATAAATTAAATAAGATATTAATATACATTAAAAGAAATTAAAAAATTAAAAAACCAAAAGAAACCCTAACCCACCAAAGAATGCTCTGACCGTAGCTTCGCGGTTCCCGTTAAAAAAAATTTTTAACGGGGAAACCGAGAGGTAGTCCATGTTCCCAGCCCAGGAAGTCTGGACAGGGAGACAGAGGGACGGTTGGGGGGGGATGCGCACTGGCCCGGTAACCCATTATGCCTCCGAAGAGGCAACGGGGACATCGGGGACCACCAAACCTCGCGATGCGGCCACAAGGGCCTGCGGGGGCGCCTGCCTAACCCCCAGTTGGCTGATGGTTCCGGGGCCTCGCCACCAACCACCAACCACCACCACTATCAACACGGCTCCGGGGGCCAAGGACTGGAACTGTGGGGTGGTTGGTGATGGTTGGTGGTGGTTGGTGGTGGTTGGTGGTGGTTGGTGGTGGAAAGAAGAAGAAGGGTTGAAGAGAACTATTTATTGAAATAACAGTTTTCGTGCTATTAGAAACTTGGCCACTCTTAGGGATAAGGGCAAATTTAAACTTGGCCTAGGGTCAGGTTTATGGTCCACGAGAACGTCAAGGGCCGCCAAAGGACATACATAGATAGTAATTAGAAAGGAGTACAGGGGGTCTAGATTAGAAACAATTCCTGTCCTTACCTTGAGCTCTTTAGAGGGCATCATTTAGGTATAGTAACTCTTGTGGTGAGGATTAGCCAATATATTAGTACTAATAGCTCTCCTTGAAGGATTCGGGATCACATATATAAGCCCCTACTTTGCTCTCCGCCCCGCCCTGTTCTCGCAGGATGATCTTTACTATCCTCGGAGCGCCTGTGGCGACGGACTTCGAGGGCAGATAGATGTAATTAAAGACAACGAGCACGGGATGACTTGGGCGAGGACGCCCTCGAGTCTCGTCTCAGGTCCTCTTGGCTCGTGAATAATGAACCAGGTCTTTGAACTTACGCTGATATGAGAGCGAGGCTAATGTTACTTACATTTGGTACCTGTATATAAAGTATACATGTAGTGAGGCCTCTATAGGCAAGTACAGCCCAATCAAAAAAAGGCAGCTCTATCTTCTATCTACATGTACATACTTATGTAGTACCGACCCCTCAACCCATGGCCACCAACCACAATCCAACTTTACAGCTGGAGTCGGCTTTCTACACAACGGCTCAATTCATAACTACATGTATATCCCGCTGCATGCACAATTGTACAAAAAACGCAATAATCACCACCACCCCCAAAAATCTAACCTCACCTCACCCTGTATGCTACTACCCGACGCCAGCTTCTCAATCTCCCAAATAGCCGTGAAACGGCATTGCATACACGAACAGCATACGTCCCACGTTGAAATTAGCCTAACCACAAGTGCCGAGTGATAATCCATGCAGCAACCCCCCACTACTCTGTCTAGATAGCTAAGCGCCAAGCAAATCACTAATCGGATGAAGTCGCAATGAACCAGAGATGCGCCGAGGATATTAAATGCTTGTTGTATAGTGCGTGATGGATGGAGTCATACCTACGTATTTGCATGTGTGTAGCTACATTTCGGTGTTTCGGTAACGTTTCGGCTGTGGGGGTTCAGTGGGCAGGGTGGGGTGTAGGTGTATGCATGTGTCTCTGGGAAGGTAACATACCTACATGTACGTATTATGGACAAACGGATGCTGGTGATCAGTCCTGAAGTTTGCAGTTAGATTTAGGCCGGCTATTTGAGATACGTGTCGGCGGTGTCGGTAGCTTTTAATCTTTTGCGCAGATGGAGCCGGCTACATTCTTTGGTAACCTAACTAATACTACCTATCCCAAAGTCTACCAATATCATTTGCGCACAGTCTCTAATGATACTTAAACAACCACTATATCTGTTTGTGGGGGTTCTGGGCGCTAGCTCCTCTCAGGTTTTTTTTTTTTTTTTTTTTTTAAATCATACTTTCATTCGTTTCTAGGTACAAGAATGTTGCGTGCAGGGGAACCCTATGGCATAAACAAAACCTACAGCTCCTCTCAGGTTATAGTTATTACTATTATACTGGGGACCGTCGCAGTTGACAATGCGAGTCCTCAAGGTTCTACGGCATGGCGCGGTTGGGCCAATGGAACTGTGCTGCTGACCAGTGAGTTGAACTTTGAAGGCACCGTGTTGGGGAAGCCATCTACAGTCGAATCTCCCTATTAGTGGTACAAAAGTGTTGAGGGTTAGGGTTACGATAGGGGACTGTAGAGGGAATTCATTGGTATTGGTTAGAATGGGTAGAAAAGTAGGTCGGAACGCCTTTTTGAGGTTGTTCACGACCAGCTAGGGATCTTCTTTTTGAATACCTCATTCAAAAAATCTTATCCTACTCATCACTTCTGCACCTTATTAATCCCTAGCCCTTCCTTTTCTATAGGGGTATGCATACAAAAAAAATTTCGATTCTTACGGTACCCTTATAGAGGATATTCTATCATTTACCCTTAAGTTTACATATAAAAACTAAAATTAAATAAATAGCCCGCCAACCCATACCCTATAAGGCGAAACCCCTTATATAGGGTACCCTTATAGGGCGATCCGATTATAGTACTCGTAATACCATCCTGGTCCATACCTTAAGGACCCGTAGCGGGTTGCGACCGATGAGAGCAGTTTCACAGACCGGAATGGATATCACCCACACTTGGCTACAGTTGCTTCAGGAGTAATGACGAACCGCAACTGTGGATTCCAACCAATCCGTGACACTTGATATCTTCCTGGGCATCATTGTTTCAATGTCCTAGACACCAGTCTCGTCGTTGCTCCAAAGCCGACTGTACCCTCTTGGGAAAAGCTTTATCGAACTACTGTGAGATTTTTCATCGCGCCCACCTATAATCTAGGCTTAGGGAACGTTCACAAGTTGCCTGATCGGGCAGGCTGGGACTTATGGAACGCCATAAGTTATATGAGGTGAGTTTCGATTCGACTACTTCTCTACATATCATTCTACTTAAATCGGTCACACTTTCGTAACGTACACCTCTACGGAAGTAAATTTCCTCCAGATGCTAGGGCTCCTATATATATACGTGTTGAGCATAGAGCTTCGAGCGACATTATATCGATGAGCAACAGTCGTCTGCAACTTGGGAAATACGATGTTTATTGTGATGGTAGGGATACCCATCTTGCGACTGCTTGTTGTATATAGGGATTTTATTATATATCAAATCCTAATCAGCTAGGCCTCTACAACTGTTATTAGGGGCCGTAGGCCCCTCGCCCCCTTCTTCTACCGTATGGTATCATTAGTTCTAGCCCAATTCTTTCTAGCTGAGCTATTCTAGTCGAATTAAGTCCAACTCTGTGGGCTGACTGCCATGCTGGGTTAGGGTTTCTCACTCTCGACCAATCAGCGATCGAGAAAGGGCGAAGATCGCAATTCCAAGAGTACATAGTACTGGAGATAGTCGGTTCATAGTGGGACGAAAATAGCTAATGTCAACAGATGGACGACATCTGGACCCTGTGTATCGAGATCCGGCGGATCCTCATAGAGTGCCTGATAGGCTTTTGCGGTGGCACCTTCAGTAGCCCGCGCTTGCGAACATGAGAGGTGCTGGAGAACCAGTATTCGAGCATGATTTCCGCCGGACGGATATGAAGAGATGAAAGAGATACAAGAAGGAAGAAGGGCCATGTGCGAAGGAGAGGTTCGGGTTGGAGTTGGCAGCTAGATTCAGAGCGGCTGTTTGAGATGCGTGTCAGTCGGTAGCCGCCCCCTCCCCTATGGTGGGGCTAGCGCCCCCCCCAGAATAAAATAGAAGAATACAAAAATTAATAAAAAAGACACTTTACCACGACCGTACTCAAAGTACTAGAGGGGCCACCTCGTGATCGCGGGGTCTTGCTTTTGCTTCCACATCCATGTAGTTCTTTCCACCTCCAGTTCGTGTAGCTTAGTTGCACTCATATGATTCAATCACTGATAACTCTGCCCATAGCCACCTCGAGTATTTTGACTATTACCACCCCCCAATAAACTCGCCCACCTCCGGTAGTGATCCAATACCTTCGGTATATATCAGGTATGTACCAGGTAAGGGTAAGTCTAGAGGCACTCTAGTGGGGGGAAAGAGGTAGGTTAAAGCTAAACAAGTTAGTTTTACCTATTTAAGTGTTCCTAGCGTGAGGAGAGGGAGTTAGTCGGGCTTTCACATGGCCGCTGCAAGAGCAGCGTTATAGGCCGGTGGGGACGGGTACGGGGTCGGGGTCGGGGTCGGGGTCGGAGTCCGGGATGTGGTGTGACCAGAGTAAAAAAGTGCTAGACTCAGCCGAGTGATTGATCATGACACGGTAACTACATGTATTGTAAACATTTACCCATGTTACCCGACAAGTCACATTTTCAAAGCCTTCTCCCTCGATCCTCTGCCGTGCCTGCACGTACGTACTGGGTGCATACCAATTCCCCACAAAGGTTGACCGCTAAAAAAATTAAAGGCGAACCAGACCTACATACAGTAGCTGTATGCTCGTACTGCACCCTGCACAATTCCTAGGCTCGAGATCTCTTCTCCTCCACACTTTCCGACTAGCTGTACGCACATATGAAGCGTACATACATGAATTGAATCACCAGTGCACGAATTATAACGCCCGGCGGTTCTGTGTGTTCTCTGCCTTCTGTGTTCCAGTTACATATACATACATGTACCCCTCGGTGAGAACCAAATGTATGTGAACTGCCGCCCTTATCTCCAAAGGGCAATATTGGGGGCTACATATGTTATTCCCGAGTGGTTTATGCTATATATGATCATACCTGTTCCAAACAATGAAAGGTTCATCTATGGGTAGTTGCAGTTAGACCCGGAGTCGAGTTAATGATATGATTGTCCCACTGTCTAGGAAGCTACATGTCACCACAGGGGAAGCTGGTATGGTGCAAAAAGTGACTATGTACTTCTAGCTCAAACCGATTAAATTGAATTGGATACTCAATATAGATATCCCTTATCTTTTTCATGAACATTCGATAAGCTCCTGACTACATACTTACACGTCGGTCTCTCTCGGCCGAAGCCTTCAGCTCTTGTTGACGATAATGTAGTGCTGTATTTACTCTGATCCGGCTTGATACCCCGTGACGCGAAGTGCATTCACATTGACCTCCCTTCTCCCCCCTTCCCCTCCCTTCTTCTGCCTCAGTAGCAGCAGTGGTGTGTAGGTACAACGATATGGAGAATGATTGTAGAAACAGGGGGTCTAAAAATAGGGTTTAGGTGGCTGGCCCGGCCAATAGGACTCTTGCCGTAGTACATCTACTCATCGCTGTAGTATTGTATGCGTATATGGAAGACAGACACTGGGAGTATATTGCGCCTCCACCACCGACACCTCCACTGTAGAAATGCTATGCGGTCGTTGGCTACAATTCTTACAAATTACCATGTCCCTCATGTCCCTATAAAGTATGTGGAGACAGGCAGGCAGGTAGTCAGGTAGAGAGTTACACATACTTAGTAGTCGGTCAATTGTGTATCTACATGTACCTACTGAAGCCTTGTATGCACATGTGCTTCGGCCAGAAGCCATTGGTCAAGGCTGCAGCTATTCATCCATGTATATCCCGCTCCCTATGGCTGTGTTACGGGCAAGCTTTTTTTTTTCTCCCTTTTTTTCTTCTTTTCCATGGAGAAGAGGGTGTGGTTCGTCAAAAACAATGAGTTACTACTAACTTCCACACCGATGAGACCGAGCGATGTTCTGCAGCGCTATTCGCAATATCATGATCGCTAGCTAGGTAGGGCTTAGACCTGCCTCCAACCAATCCCATCGTTAGGCGAGAAACCCAGCTTGTTGCTTGCCAGCTCACATCAACGCCGAGAGATGTCAGAGCCCGAGCTAGTGGGTGGTTTATTTGGATCTCCATCGATCTTCCTCGTACCTCGAGTAGCGGGGACCAGGGAGTGGAGGAGGATGAGACTTTTGTAGAAAATACCAGTTACATACATGTACTCTACTCCCTTACCTTACCTTACGTGCATGCCATGGAGGACCCGAGTGGATTTGGCGAGCCCATGTTCTGTACCTGTTAAGTTACCAGTTACTTGGAGAGCTGCCTGCCTGTAGGTACATGTCCAAGCCCGAAACCGCGGTCGGATTTAGCTCCAAACACCACCACCACCGCGAAACGAATCGGAGTTTTCCCTAGTAGCACCGCCGATGAATGATGGCGACGATGATGGTGGTGGTTATGATGTAACAGCCAGCAATCATATCACGCGGAATCAGTTGGGGGCACTGTGCAGCAGCCATCCTCCTGGGTTTTTACGAACAGAACAGGGTTGATTGAGTATTGGTCATCATCATCGTCGTCGTCGTCGTCGCCAATATCGTGACAAGCTTTCCTGGTGGGATGGCGAGAGTAGCTACTACCTACATGTAGTTACATAGAAGCCCCCCCCCCCCCCCCCCCCTTTTTTTTTTCTTTTGCCCGCAGTTATGTACCTTCTAGAAGTAACAACAATTTTTAAAAGAATTCTCCTGTTGAGACAGGTTGAGTTGTAGGGCTGCAAGTGCGGGACGAAGAACGTTGTACATACTAGAAGGCTGGGAACGGCCAAACCGAACTTCTTAGTAACTACATGTAGGGGGATATGGCGGATGGCTTTACGGCTCTACTCTAGATAGATAGATATAAGTAGTTAGGGGGGGGGGGGGGTGTATGGTCTTTTTTTTATCCAGCATCGCATCAAGGCCGCACCCGCTTCCTCCTGCACTCAACAGTTTTTTTCTGCCAATAACCGAGCGCACAGACCACCCCGCAGTGGGCCCATTCCCCCAGCAAGAAAAAAAACCGCTGATCTAACCCGTTCGCTACCCGCTTGGAGCTTCTCCGCCTCCTTCGAGATCGCCGGACATGGAGGGATGGGTTGTGTGGGTGTGGGTGGGAGGGCATGGATGGTGGGTTGTTGAGTAGAATCTAGATGGAGGGGACTTGACTTGCATGCCAAAAGCCAAACCATATCTACATGTAGTAATAGTCACTATTACCACACCCTCCCCCTCACCCTCCCCTCCCCTGGGGAATTACCTAGATAGATATTCGTAACCTAGATGCTAGACACTAAGAGATATTACCCTATCTAGATTTTCCAATTGCTTAAATCCCCCCCCCCCGGTCCCGGGTGCAAAATCGTGTCGCCCCCCATTCCATTACAACGCCCCCGTTGCTATCTTGCTCGTGAATAAAGCTTGCCGTCTCGCCACGTCCACCCACCAGTTCCAGTCCCTCAATTCCTCGTTCCCTCTCTTCTCTTCTCTCTCTCTCTCTCGCTCACGAATTTTAAACTCGCCAACTTATCACTCAACTCGAATCCTTTGTACGAGTATATATTCGAACTTTTTTAAAACTACAAAACCCACCTAGATACAACGATACAAATGGCCCTCGGAAGGCTCAGAAAAGCTGCCCGTGTGATTCTTGTCGGCCCCCCTGGATGCGGAAAGGGAACACAATCTGGCCGTCTCCTCGACCACTTCAAACTCTCATCAATCTCCTCGGGCGACCTGCTGCGCCAGAATGTCCGGGCCAGGACCCCACTTGGTAATTACTAGTTCCCTCACAACCCCCTTCCCCTGCCCGGGGTTTTCCCCCAGAGGGGGACAAAAGAAAGAAAGAAGGAAGGAATTAACAGTTATGAAACAGGTGTCCAGGCTGAGAGCATCATGAAGTCCGGCGGCCTCGTCCACGACTCAATCATGGTCAAACTTATCGTCGGCGAACTATCGAAACGCGGCTGGGTGGAGACCCGCGGAAACCTGGCATCCGGTATCTGTCTGACGGGCCCTCTCTCGGTCATCAATAAACCGGGTGCCCCAGCGGCCTCGGATTGCCCGTCAGCGAGTTTCTTGCTCGATGGGTTCCCGAGGACACAGAGTCAGGCAAAGTCACTGGATGAGGAAGTCCAGATGAACTTGGTTTGTGGGCCCTTGCGTTGTTTGCGAAGAATGAGTCATTGCTAATACTTTTTCTTTGGATAGGTTGTAAACCTTGATGTGCCCCATGATGTGATTCTAGACAGGATTGCCGGGAGACTGGTGGTATGTTTGAATTTCTTTTTTTATGCCTCTTTTGGGTGGTTAGGGAGAGCTTATGCTGATGGTTTTTTCTAGCACGAGCCTTCGGGTAGAGTCTACAATACCACATGGAATAAGCCCATGAACCCGGGTGTCGACGATATCACTGGTGAACCTTTGACCCGCCGTCCTGATGACCACCCTGTATGCTTCCCCAATATAATATCCGTTCATCCATAGGTGGGGTTATATTTACTAACAGCCTCTCTAGGAAACATTTGCCAGGCGTCTAAAGGCATACGCAGAGGCCACAGAACCCCTCCTGGAGCATTACGACAAGGCCGGGGTATTATGGACCGTCCGTGGCAAGACCAGTGACGAGATAACTCCCCAACTTGATGCTGAGATCCAGAAAAGATTTGCTTAAATCTAAGCCAAATTTTTATCTGATCCCGCCCTGTACCCACCCACCTCCACCCCTGCGGGTTGAGGTAGCAGTGCTGGGCTTGTATTCTTTTTACCGCCTTCATTTCTTGTCCTTTTTTTTTTTTTATAACCCTTTACTTTTGTTGTGCACTGTTTTGTTCGACAGGCTCTCGTTTAATGGAACTTTATGGGACTCGTGGCGTTTTTTTTTTTTTTTTTTTTTTTACTATTAGCATTTTCTTTTTTCTTTTCTTAAGACCACTCCTTTTGTTTCTTTATCACCTCTTTTGGGGATGGAATTAAAAAGATTGTATCTTGTCTACATATCTTTTTTTTTTTTGTATGCTTTTGTAACGACTTTCATGGAGCAGGGTTGGGGACTGATTAATTGGTGGGTTATATTTTACATTGGACCAAAAAACCCACCTATTTTTCTATAAACAATAACAGCGTTGGAAAGCTGTGTTTGGTTGAATTCTTTCTGCCTATCGAAGGCTTATCGCGAAAAATAAAGAAGGTTGGGAAAGAAGAAGAAAAAAGGAACATTGCATTTCCTCGCAGAAGCGGAACCACGTCCCAATCCGAAAGTGCGGGGAAAGGCCCTAGGCTCTCCTCGGGTCTCGGGAATCTGCATTTATGTGGAGTATGTGCAGCACCATTCATTCGGAGGAGGGAAAGCCACAACCCTCTGCCACCCCACACCCGATAGTTATAATTATAATTATTGTATGGCGGATCTACTCATAGAGGGTGAGCGGGAGTACTCCCACCCCCAAAATACTATTGGATGATGGCCACTAAATCCAAGTGATGGCAACCGAGAAAGGACCCGTAGTTCCTTAGATAGGATTAGTTTAACACAATTACAGGCCCCCAACCAGTAGTATTTTTTTTTAGGGTGGGTATGTACTCCCGCTCACCCTCTATGAGTAGATCCGCCATAACAACAACAATAATAATAATAATATAATAATAATAATAATAATAATAAGGCGGGGTGTCGATCTTCCCCGACTGAGAGCGAAAGTCTGCGGAAGAAGCCGAGAACAACTTGGCAAAGGGGAATTTGTTGTTGTTGTTTTTGGGGGTCTCAGTTCATCTGCCAATCCAATCTGACATCTCCCCAACCCAACCCAGTCAAGTCAGTCCGATATCAAAGTCTCAAATCTGGAAATCTATGAATCTACTACATACATACCTGAGATCCAGCTCCTCATCTTAGATCTCACCTACCACAAACCTCAAACCCCACAGATTATACATATCTGTAGCTAGATCTATATCATGCCCTGGCCTCCCTGGACCTCCTCTTCCCCCACCCCATCCCATCCACAAACAACTCTCCACCAATACTGGGACACATACAAGCCCATTCTCCTCCCCACCCTCACCCTCACAACTATCGCCCTCCTCACAACCCACCTCTACCGCACCCGCCTCCGCCGTATCCCCTGCGCCGACGCCATCCCCCACCACTACTTCACCCAGCACCGCACGCTCACCGGGACCGTCACCTCCGTCGGCGATGGGGACGGCTTCCGCATCTACCACACCCCCGGCGGGCGCCTCCTCGGCTGGCACTGGCTGCGCTCTGTCCCTGCGGGCCGGGGAATCAAGGATACGGTGCACATTAGGCTTGCGGGCGTGGACGCGCCCGAGGGCGCGCATTTCGGGAGGATCGCCCAGCCGGGTGCGGAGAAGGCCCTGGACTGGTTGAAGGAGTACTTGCTGGGGCGTACGGTGAGGGTCACGCTGTACCGCAGGGACCAGTATGGTAGGGCTGTGGCAGGGGTCAGTGTGTGGAAGGGGTGGTCGAGGAGGGATGTGGGCGGGGAGATGCTGGAGAGGGGGTTGGCTATGGTGTGAGTTTTCTCTTGTCTTTTGCTTTGCTTGGTGGTGGGGTAATGATGGCTAATGAGGGGGTGTAGGTATGAGGCAAAGACAGGGGCCGAGTTTGGCGGGCGTGAGGAGCGGTATAAGATTGCGGAGATGAGGGCGAGGAGGGCCAGGAGGGGTATTTGGCGGCAGAGGAAGGTGGACTTTGTTAGTCCGGGGCAGTACAAGAAGGCTGTCAAGGATGCCGAGCTGAAGACGGGGACGGTGGTGAAGGTCTAGCTAGGCTTAGTTTGGGGGGGACGAGTGATGGGTGGTGTTTGATACCAACTTGGGGCTTCTTTGTATTTTTCTTTTTCTTTTCCTTTAGTAAATTAATTTTTCTCTTTTTCTCTTTTTCTTTTCTTTCTGAAGTGTATTTAATTGTATCTGTTCGATATGATTTAGGGTAGAGGTTATGTGAGGGGGGGTGGGTACATGTAGTAAGTACATGTAGTTGTAGGTAAGTGGTAAGGTGACATAGTAATAGTATTATTAGTAGGGAGGGCGTGGCTACTATCTAATCTTATCATAGGTAATACTTTTCTATTGATCATCAATACTGCAGTCGGATAAGCTTTCCCCTCCCCAAATCTTATCTCTTTTTTTTCATGCCTTACGATCATTGACTCTGGGACTAGTTCTCCTCGGGCAGTCCTTTGGGGGGCCACTCGCGACTCTCTCGCCCAAAGAGTCTCATCACAGCCACATTTCGTCTCATATCCTCCATTTATTTAGACTAGTCATAAAGAGTAGGACCATGAGTAATGAAAGAAAAATGAAAAGAAAAAAAAAAAAAAGGCCAATTACAGTTCCCATTTAATTATTTACATTAACCCCCCTCAACGCGCCCCACCCCTACGGCCTAAACAGGGCCTCCAGGTCCTCGACCACGCCCGCCAGCTGCCCACTCTCAAGCAGCATCATATGGCCCTGCGGCACAATCCCACACTCACTGAACGCCCTCTTGCTGTCGGCCGCGCCCTCGTCCGCCTCCTTTACATATCTGTATGGCCCCTTCTGCAGGGCCTTCCTGCCAATGACCTCGTCCTCCGGGTGGAAGTAGAAGACCTCCTTCTTCCCTCCGACGGCCTTCTTGCCCTTCTTTGCGCGCGGCGGCGCGTCCTCGCCGTCGAGCTTGGACGCCACCTCCGTGTACGTCTTGCTGAGGATCAGGAAGTGGCCGAAGCGGTAGGGCTCGCCGTCGGCAACGGCCCAGGTGATCTCCTCGAGGAGCATCTTGTACATTGGTGGCACGATCTCGGTGGGGACGTTGATGAGACGCTCCGTCAGGATCAGGCCCGTGTGGGATTGGGCCGTGGGGGAGAGGAGCGTCTCGAGGTGGGGCTTGAGGGCTGGGGGCGCCCGGGAGGTCAGGTACTCGCGGAGCTGCTGGATCACTAGTTTGTCCTGGGTAGAGTGTGTTAGCGCTGCACAATTGTGGGAGGGGAGGGGGAGGGGACAAACATGGTGCTCCTGCATGTTGAGGACGGTGAGGAAGGCGTAGGGGTCGCTCTCGTTGCCGTCGACCTTGACGGTAGTGCCTAGGAGCGGCTGAGACAGGATCAGCTCTGTGAGCGCGGAGATGTCGAAGAGGGTGTTGTCGGCGTCGAGGAGCTGGCGCAGGAGCGTCTTGAGGCCGTGGAAGTCGTGTGCGGGTTGCGGGTCGAACATCTCGAAGTCGACATTGACAATGTCCATGGAGTCTGAGTCTGAGTCTGAGTCGTCGCCGTCCATGGGGGTGTCCGGGTTTGGATTGGGATTGGAGGCATTGGGGTCTTTTCGCTTGGGCATTGTGGGTTTGGGGGGGTTCTGGTCTGTGGGTGAGTTCTGGTGATGCAGATAAATAATTTTTAGTTGTAGTTAAAATATCGAAATCTTTATGGAGGGTGGATTTGGTGGTGCCGGGTAACGTGGGGCAGGGTAACACTACGCACCTCACTCTGCGGGCATTTCTATTTTCATAAATATCTCGAAATCCTCAAACTATCAATTGCAGCACCCGCCAGCGTCTCATTACACACCCGGCACCCTTAAAACCACCGCCATGCTGCTGCGCACCCTCCAGCGCACCCTCCGGCCCCTCTCCGGCCCCGCCACATCCTCCCTCGGCCTCCGGGCCCTCACCACAACCCCCTGCCTCCACAACCTCGCAACCACCCCCGTCACCCCCGTCACCCCCGCGGCCCCGACAATCCCGCAACAGACCGGCTCGTTGGGCATCGCACCGTCTGCGCACCACCCGTCGCTGTCGCTCCTCTCGGCGCTAAAGGCTCAGCCATCGCAGTACATCACTATCCACATCCACAAGTTCCCGTTCCTGGTCACGGTGGGGGACCTGGTGCGTCTGCCGTTCCGGCTCAAGGATGCTGAGGTGGGTGATTCTTTGAGGATCACGCACGCGAGCGTGCTCGGGTCCAGGGACTACACGCTCAAGGGGTCGCCGTACATCGATCCGGCGCTGTTTGAGTGCCGGGCAACGGTAGTCGAGGAGACGTCCGAACCGCTCAGGATCAAGGAGAAGACGAAGAGGAGGAATAGGAGGATCAAGAAGGTCAAGAGTAAGCACAGATATACGGTGCTGAGGATCAGTGAGTTGGTGGTTAATGATAAGGTGGCGGTTGCGGGCGCGCCGGAGGTGTAGAAGGGTGGGTGGATTGGACAGAGGGGCGGGGGGCGGGGGGGGGCTCAGATAACGGGTGTACACTTTGTAAATATATACATACTGGGCGAGCAAAAATAACTTCCTCATTAGCATTATTGGGATCTGATTTGGGGTGATAATTGCAATTTGCGCAGCTCTTTAGGACCACTGAACATATATAGCACCCTATATACCGGCTACCTAGATAAAATAGTTGTAGGGTGTTTGAGTAAATACATGTAGCTAAGATCACCCATACTCAAGCATAGGCATTGCCTTGTTTTTGAAAGTAATTCCCTATTGAAACTAAAGCAGTGTATGTAGGCTATGGATATGTTTCTAGACAGAAATACTGGCTACTTTAATATATCAAGAAGTAGCCACGACCTCTAATCGGCCAAGGTCGTCCGGCACCTGAGTATATAACTCTACCCTTAATAATTGTATCTACTGGGGCATTTGTATAAGCTGTGTCCTTTTGTTTGAATAAAATTGTGTTGTTGCTGCCGGCCCCCGATTCTGTTGCAGATTGTGTAAGAACGATCATTTCCCACCCGCAACTGGTGGGGCTTAGAATTAGCGGGAGCCACGCAACCCTAACCCCACAACATCTTTTTTCAACCTCAGGCGCAAATCACCGCATATCACCCAAACTCTCATCTCATCTCACTATCATTTCTACAAATCTACAACCACCACCGCCCTATCATCTTCTATATCAATTGGCCAGCTCTAGAATATTTACTGTGACCTCTACGGTCTCATATACAATCATGGTCTGTCCCCCCTCTTCTTCCCCTCCAGCTTCCCCCCCAATTCAAATCCATAGACACTAAACCCCACACCCTCTCCCAGAAAGTCAAAGCCCTCTCCCGTTCTGCAGAGTCCTATGCCCCCTCCGGTAGCACCTCCGCCGTCCAGCCCCGCAACCTCAACCCCGAACTCCACCCCTTCGAGAAAGCGCGCGAGTACACGCGCGCCCTCAACGCCACCAAGCTCGAGCGCATGTTCGCCGCGCCCTTCCTCGCACAGCTCGGCGATGGCCATGTTGACGGTGTCTACGTCCTGGCCAAAGACCCGCGCTCCCTCTCCCGTGTCGCCTCCGGCGACGGCGACGGCGAGGTCAAGATCTGGGACCTTGCGGACCGCTCGCAGATGCGCAGCGTCAAGGCCCACGACGGGATCGTCAAGGGTCTGTGCTTCACGAACATGACCGGGGAGAACCAGAGGCTGCTGTCGTGCGCAAGCGACCGCACGGTCAAGCTGTGGGACCCGTATGCGGGCGAGGCGGGGAACGTGCCCGTGGCGACGTACCTGGGCACGGGCGCGTTCAATGGCGTCACGCACCACAGGACAGAGCACACTTTTGCGACGGCGGGGAGCACGATAGAGGTGTGGGATGCGACCAGGTCGAAGCCCGTGGCGAGCATGAACTGGGGCATCGACACGATCAATACCGTCAAGTTCAACCAGAGCGAGACGAGCGTTCTGGCCTCGGCGGGGACGGACCGGACGCTGATCTTCTACGACCTGAGGACGCAGTCGCCGGTCTCGAAGCTCGTGACGGCGCTACGCATGAATGCAATCTGCTGGAACCCGATGGAGCCGTTCAACCTGGCGACGGGCAGCGAGGACCATAACGCCTACATATTCGATATGAGGAAGCTTGACCGTGCGCTCAATGTGCTGAAGGACCATGTTGCGGCCGTCATGGATGTGGACTACTCACCTACCGGTGAGGAGCTCGTCACGGGAAGTTATGATAGGACCATCAGGATCTTCAAGGCCCGCGAGGGACACTCGAGGTATGTAATATCTATTCTATCTACTGTGGCCTCCGGCATGCTGACCGATCATTGATAGGGACATTTACCACACCAAGCGCATGCAGCGCGTCTTCTCCGTCGTCTTCTCTACCGACACGCGCTACATCCTCTCTGGCAGTGACGACGGCAACGTTCGCCTCTGGCGTGCAGAGGCCTCCGCGCGCTCCCACGTGCGCTCCTCAAAGGAGCGGATCAAGCTCGAGTACGATGCCGCGCTCAAGGAGCGCTACAAGCACATGCCCGAGATTCGCAGGATCGCGAGACACAGGCATGTGCCCAAGACGATCAAGAAGGCGGGCGAGATCAAGAAGGTTGAGGAGGCGAGCATCAAGAGGAGAGAGGAGAACGAGAGGCGGCATAGCAAGAAGGGGAAGATGAGGAGGATCCCGGCGAGGGAGAGTATGATTATTGCGAAGGAGTAGTAATAGTAGAGGAGGGTAGTTATAATGAATCTTTTTTTCTCCCTTTCTCTTCTTTTCTCTTTTGTGTTGTAGATAACTTGGGCTGGGTCTGTAATTTAAAAGTTCTTTTTCCCTGGCTCATATGTCTCACCCCCCTGATGCCTGCCCGCTTCGTCTACTAATCAACCCCCAAAAAACCAGGGTCCGCAATCATTACCCCTTCCATCAGTATGACGTCAGTTATTCACACTTATATCAAGACCCTCATCGCGCGCAGCGACTCCCAATCAACTATTTACTATTTACTGTTTACTCTGCGCCCTATAGCTATATACTCTCATACCCTTCTTCAGATAGATAGATATATCTACATATATACATATATACAAAAAAAAAGGAGAGAAACACAAAACCCACAATGTCCAGCTGCCCCACCACCAACCAGCCCGACTCCAAAGTCCCCGGCGGCCCCGTCCCCCCCAGCGACTCAATCCTCGAATCCGCCGCCAGCATAACCCAAGACTTTGCGCCAGTCAAGAACATCTGCGCCCACCTCAACGCCTTCCACATCTACGCCGACGACCCCAGCCGCAAAGTCGAGACCCAGCACTACTGCTCCCACATCTCCTCCGGTACCCCCCCCCCCCCCCTCTCCCCTTCCCCACCATAAACTAACCCCCCACACACACATACAGACGTGCGCCAATGCCTCCTCTACGACTCCCCGGCCCCCAACGCCCGCCTCATCGGCATCGAATACATGATCACGCCGGCGCTCTACGAGACGCTCCCCGCGGCCGAGCGGGCGCTGTGGCACTCGCACGTGTTCGAGGTCAAGTCCGGGCAGCTGATCATGCCGTGCCCCGTGGGCGTGCCGCAGGCGCTGTGGGAGAAGGCCGAGACGCGCGAGATGCAGAGCACGGTGCGCCTGTACGGGAAGACGTACCATCTGTGGCAGGTGGACCGCGGCGACCGCCTGCCCATGGGCGAGCCGAAGCTCATGATGTCCACCACGCAGATGACGCCGCATCTAGAGGGGCTTGTCAGGGAGCGCGATGAGAAGTGGGGCGTGGATAGCGCGAGGAAGAGGGAGTTGAGGAAGGGCTTGGAGGAGCCTATCGTGCATCCGGGTGAGTACCCCCCCTAGGCTGCAAGGGCAGGTGGGCTAACGGGTGTCTAGATGCGGATCAATGGGACCGGAGTAAGTTGACTTGAGGAATAAGATGTTAGGACGGGGAGTGGTTTCTATATGCTGTACTTATAAGATAGGTTTCCAATCTGGGTGGTAATGATCGATTATGCAGGAAAATGAAGCACCGCATGCTTGTCTCGGATTCACCCCCCACTGAACAGCTAAGAACCTCTCTGTTGTGCAATGATTTTTTATTATGTCTATGTTTGCGAAAAGGCCGTCGATAGGATACTTAGGACTCTATATATATACCGCCCTCGAGCCCCCACTGGACCGTAGGGGCTGGACGAATACCCCTGGCGTTTGGTTGGCTGCTCCCGGGCCAGGGTGGGCCTGCCGGGGTGCTGGGATATGCCCGCCCCTGCAAAATTTCCATTTCGGGGCCTGGGGGGGTTGGTTCGTGTGTCGGGGTGCTGGGGTCGTGTCCGGTTCCCATGACGTCGGAGTGCTAAGATGTGCCCGCCCCCGTTTAACTTTATTTTTGTATTTAAATTAAGGTGAGAACCGGGCGATTTAGCACCCCGACATGAGAACATAAACCTTTTTAGGCCCCGACACAGAAGCCGGACATGGCTTTAACACCCTGAGGAAACTAAGGTCTGTTTTGACCCTGACATAGGGTCGGGGTCCTTTCCCATGAAAACTGTCTGAGATATGTGCCTTCAGACCCTACGGAGAACAGAAAGCTATCCGTAGGGGATAGGTATAAGAGACTATATGGGTACAAGTGTAATGTAGCCGTGTGCATTCTAGTCCGTAATGATTCGTCTCTGTTCATGAGGCCAATATAATCCTCTGGTGTCCACTCAGTTCAGTCTATGTAGGCTGTTGAATTCTTTGACCATGCTCTTTGGGACAGCAATCATATGGGATCCCTCTTAATGTAGCTTCCCTTCCAACCACAGGAGCGATTCTTTGTCAATACGCTTCTAGTACTAGTAATGCAAACCACTTTAGCCGATAGAAATACTTCCTAATGACGATGGACAAGCTTTTTTTTTTTTTTTTTTTTTTTTAACTCATATCATTTTATTTCTAGGTACAAATGTTGCATGCAGTCGAAGACTATGGCATAAAAGACCTATCCCCTCAAATCGAAAAACAAACTACGTCCCCGAAAAACAAAAAGAGAAAGCACGAAAAGACAAAGGAAAAAGAAGATGGTTGCGCGGAGAAGAAGAGAAAACTTATAGGCATACATGGGGGGGCACGGGTTCTCGTTACGTGGGTCCTCCCTGGCCTGCGAGCCTGTGCCTAATGCTAGGGCTTTGGTGTGGTGGTGGGTGAGAAGGGTGACGCGGTGGTTGTAGTGAGTGATGGGGCCCCGGTAGGGGCCAAGAAAAGGTGGAGAGAATGACACGTCGCAACCGAACATAGCCGGAGCGGGGTCGAAGAAGGGTGTGGGTGCACAGGGTGACCCAAAGAGGAAGGTGCTAGGTTTACTGTTTTTCACAGTCTCGCCAGCTCACTATCTGCGACTTTCTGGTAAGGACTCGTTGCCCGAAGTGGAGGTGGTTGGAATCCGGTTGCAATCCGAAGATGGGATTCACGAAGGTAGAGACTAGGCTTGTAGGCGAAGAATCTGAGGAGAGAGGAGGGGCCCCCCGTGGGGGGCGAGGAGGAGGGTTTTTGAATGAACACAACGACAACGGCGCGAGAACGCCCCCCCGCACAAGAACGCCCAACGATGCGAGAACACCCCCCGAGGTAGGTGACATCCACTTGGACTGGTCATACACCCTCCCCCCCAAGAGAGGGGAAGCCAGAAGAACAGAGGCGGAGCAGTCCCAGAGAGCGGAGCATAGAAGAGTGGAGTGAAGGGAAACGGAGCGTAGAAGCAGAAGTGAGTGTGAAGAGTGACAGTTCTTAGAGACAATGAAGCCCAAGAAAAGTCTGTGGAGTGGTGTGATCCCCCCTATTCTCAAGTCTTGGCGGTGTTGAGAACGAGGTTGCGAAGGAGAAGAAGGATGACGATGGACAAGCTTATACCGTTTATATATATAAAATAAGAATAAGACTTCATGATTCGCTATGGCACCCCAGGGCACCTATAGCTAACGGTGCCCACAGTAGCGGAGGCGGCCAGGCAGGGACCCACACCCAAAGCTCCACACCCCAGACGAAATGGCGATCCTTATAAGCATGTCCTTGTGAACCTGAACCTCTTACATATGCATGCCACAACTGGCCCTACAAGAAGGGGAAAGGAAAAAACCGATGCCCTGGTTAGGGACTAAGCCCAAATTTCCCTGCGATTTTTTAGGTTTTTACGTGTATAACCTTTCCGGTGGGGGCATGCTGATCATGACCTGAGCTTGTCTATAGGTGTATATACCTGGCAGGTTATAACCCCGATGCGCACTTGCTTGGAGGGCCGGAATACGCGGGGGGTAATTAAGGCCGCACGGTGATGAGAGGCCAATATCTATGTAACTGCGGCTTTATCTTTACCTAAGGGGGTAAGGCCAAGTATCGAGCTGATGGTTATCACGGGAACTATACCAGGACGAAGAATTATGCCTTCCAGCCTCTGTGCTTGGGTGGGGTCTCCGTGACTTCGCAACCACCATGATTTCTAATTTCACTTAAGCCTGATTGGTGGACTCTCTTTACTCTCTATGTATACCATTTATTGCTGCTCCACCGAGGCCAATGTTGGGTCGATCCTTTCTACACCCTGGGCTGTCCCCGGCCTTTGTCTGCCCGGAACAGGCACGCCCAGGCCCGTGTCATGGCCTTGCCTGGATGGACCGGGTGTTATATAGCACACCTTTATTTTCCCCGCTAGGGTTTCCTGCCCCATGGGTACAGACACCACATAGTATATAGAGGACGAACCCATCCCAGAGCAAAGATTGTGATCAACGGCCAGGCAAATACCGGGGGTTCCCTTATGGAAAATATCCCCCTCGGGCACTTGGCCCGCCGGGGCAAAGACCTACAGATTTTCTTGTGGGGCATAATAGCTCAGAGGGCATTATGGAGGCGGGGGTAACGGTGGCGGTCTAGTATGGCCCGCCCCCACCCCCCCACCCCCACCCCACCCCCGCCGGGCCCTCAAACCCGCAAGAATGCAATTGACTATACCCACTTGAATACCTTCCCCGACCCGGCACAGGAGATAACCTGTGAAGCCCACAGGGCAAGATGGGGCGTCTATCGCTCATCTATAAGAGTCCACTACTAGGAGGTTATTGGTTTGGGTTACCAATACATCTCTACCACAAATACGTATCCCGGTTTTCGGGAGTAAAGGCCGTAAATCGCGAGGAGTTGATAACTCTTTTTTGAAGGGAGTCGATTATAAGATTTGGTACATTGACTGAATATCAGATGATTGAATCATGTAATATCACTCGCAACGCAGCTCCACTATGCCCGAAGGTCCGTTACCGCATGCCACTAGCAACCCAGGGCTTGTATTGAATTTGTGGTGCTCTGAGCCCCCACCCCAGCATTGAGGCCCGGTGGGGGATATAGAGCTCGGAGTCTTATTGAGAGGATCATAAAGGTCATTATTTACGCATCTATAGTGGACAGCTAACTTGGAAGTTCACTTTATAACTTTTGAACGCTGGCGAACCTAAAGCTACAAGCTGAGAGCAAACGGCCTCAACTAGAAAGACAAGAAAAAACCAGAAAATGCTATGATGAAATCCGGAAAACAAAAGAACCCCATCACCACCACAATTCATCGCCGTAACATCCCAAAACAAAAAGAAATAAGAAAAAAAAAATCCAACCCTACACTCCACGTTTAGAAGTTGACCGGGTAATTAAATTATTGTACATAAAAAGTTTATTCGGCTTTCTTTGATGCTCGTCGAGTAGCCTTCGGCTTCTCGCTCTCAGTAGATGACCCCTCAGCCTCCTTCTTGGCCTTAGCTCCAGTCTCTTTCTTATCCTCGACAGGCTTTGCGGCAGGCTTCTGAACCTTGGCCGGGGAACCTGCCATGGAGATCAAGCTAAACAAGATTGCCAAGACAGTACCAACGAGGGCCATGAGACTACCAGCCACCTCTGGGAAAGTCTGAATAGCACCAACAGGATCCCTCCTGAGGACAGCGAAGAAGAGTTCAAGTTTGTCCTTGATGAAGGTAACGGGGTCTTCCTTGAAAGTGGTCTCTCCGAGAGGCTTGGGGGGCTCCGGAACCTTGGGAGCTGATGCCGCATCCTCCTCGGCCTCGATCTTCTTCTTAATGTCAAAGCTCTCCTTCTGAAGCTTCTCGGCATCCTCGATCGAGTGACCAATGTAGATGTTATCGAAGAGAATATCTTTGGTCATGGTCCAGAGCTCGAATCCAAGGGCGCCCATGGGCTCGAAATTGGAGGGAGTCTTATCCTCGAAGTAGTCAGGGTTAGGGATCTTGCGAGGTGCCCATGGCCCCTTGTAATCTGGGTTGTCGATAAGGGGAGCAGTCCATTTACCCTTATACGCTGGGTTGGGCTTCATCGGCTTCGACCATTTACCACATCCGCTAGCATCTTCACACTTGGGGTTTGCGACAGTAGGTGGGATCCAATCACCATCCTCCTCATCATCCCAGTCCTCAGGCTTTGCTGACTCTGGGTCTGGGATAAATTCGGGTTCATCCTCCAACCAATCTTCTGGCATCTCAGCGTCTTCATCGACAATCTCGTACGGGGCATCTTCATCCCAATCCTCGGGCTTCTTGGCTTCGGGATCAGCGATCTTGGCCTTATCAACCCAGGTTTCAGGCTTCTTGTCATTGGGATCATCAATCTCTGCAAGGGGGTTAACGGAGGGCGAGAAATCCTCGAGAAGACTTCCGCTCTTCACAGAAGTACCGTCGATGCGAACATCAAAGGTCTGATCAGGGTTGACAATCAAGGTGTAGAGGGTTGATTGCTTGGTAATGCGGGCCATTGGTGGGGTCTTGAGGTGCTTCTCCTCATACTCGCCGGTCTTCGGGTTCTTGTGCTTGAAAATGAAGTGGACCTTGTTGGTAGCACCACACTTATCGGGACCGAACATGATGACGTAAGGCGACGCATTTGAGAACTCCTCGGCGTGGAGATCTGCATTCTCCTTAAGAAGCTTGAGGTAGGCACCACCACATTCCAGACCATCTATTGCGTACAAAGTCAGTACAGGAGGGAATTAGACGGAGATACATTGCCGAAAAACCTACTTTGAAGCTTGACTTCGTACTGTACTACGAGAGTCTTTCCCTTGTTGTCGATGGGCTTAGAGAACTTAGCAGAAATGGCGTGATGGGCGGCAACGTCCTTAACAACTATAGAGAAGCGTTAGTATATTTTGCTGGAAATTTCAAGACTAGTATGACCTACCAAGACCTGCATCGCCCTCAATTCCCTTGAAAACGGTTGGCTCCTCAACAGCCCATTTTCCAACGTAGGTCCACTCTTCGTCACCAGTCTTGTCGTTCTCCTTCTTCGCGTGCGAAACCTTCCACCTAGACTCCCAGCCCTCGGTGAATTGCTCAAAGAAAGGCGCCTTTATTGAGGTAGGCTATTTTGTAAGGACAGCGGGTTAGAATTGATCCTCAACTAGCTTCCAGCCATTCCCGGGGGAGAGCTTACAGTGAATGAAGGTTTCGCGATTGTGGATGTAGATGAGGCGGCCGCCGAGCTTACCACGGAGGCAGCATCACCGAGAGCATCATCAATGTCATCGGCCATGACACCTCCAAAACCCATCAATGCAACGGACATAAGCCCGTAGGCGACACGAGCGTCGAAGCGCATTTTTGATTGTATTAAATGGGACTAGCAAGTACTAAAGACAAAGAAACGAATGCAAGGTGATACCTGTAGATAAGGGAAGTGTACGTGCGTGTGAAATTGTTAAGATAGAGAATGAGTATGGAGGAGGAAGAGCAAGCGTCGAAGTGGAGAGATGGAGGTAAAGGTAGGTTCTTGTACTCGTAAAGACGAAAAGGCCACCTTTGCGTGTGTTTTGGGCTTAGTGTGCTAGATGGGATGGCGCTAGTCTCGATATGGTTGAGGACACGTTTTGCTCTTTCTACAGCTTGCAATTGGAACTTCTACAACCTTCCATCGCCGTATTGTGAAACATGCGCCTGCAACTCGTTAAGGCACCCGCTCATCTGAAGAGACATGCCTACTTTACCGACTCCCAAATACACAGACGTGCCAATAGAAGACACGGCATAAACAGATTCATGATCTGCCTTGAATCATAACCGCATGAATTCCAGCGAAGGCATAAAGCATACCTCCAACCAAGGGGGCCTAGAAAATTGTGCCTGCAAGCATAAGAGCATATATAAAACATTAACACTAATAACGATATAGAGAGGGTCACCTATGAGCCCCAGGCTCGTGCTAGTAACCGGCCGGCCGGTGAGACGACTGTCTTTCCCTACTGCTTATCGAGTGCTCTATCATGACCCATATAGACCTACTCTAAGCAGGGTAGGTACTTTTTAGAGTATTTGTCTGAAAACTATTCGGCAGGCTCCTACACGGGCAATACCCGGGTAATTATCCGGCAACCGAGATCCAGATCTTGTCCCTGGGGTCCCGCCTTACTAAAACCCCGTCATAAACGGTTCCCCTGGGACAGCTGACAAAGGACACATATCAACAGCCCTTTTTGAAATCTGAGAAATCTGAGACCACCCGTACCAGCATTGCACGTATCCTCTAATGCCGCGGTCAACGGTTCCCCAGTGGAGAATTAGGCTGTCGGATCATTTCTCAGCTTTCGGGGCGCATTAACCCTAGTTTTGTTCTCCCCAGATGTTCTTTCGGCGAAAGCCTCTTCTCCCCACATTTCCCTCACGGCCTATCACTCGATAGCCCTCAATTTCAACCCCTTTTTCTTCATCCGGTGATTTAAGGTTTGTGGAGCTAAATCTTATTCTGGGGAGAGCAATTGGAATCAAACCTGGAGTACCACACCCCACCCTTTCCGGGCCACACCCGTCCTGCTAGTTGCGATTGTGGCGCGCAGGGAGCCCTAAAAGGCTACTCCAGTCCCTTCCGCGCCCAGTCTTAAACCTAAACCCGAGCCGGTATTTTGATTCTTTGAAATTTCCCGGGCCAAAACTATCACCGCACTTCTGGTTCGAGCGGGGAGTACCCGGTGACTAAAGTAGATGATGCAGCTTCACAGCCCGACACGCGCTTTCCATAGTCAATTGAATCAGTGATTCGGCCCAGAAACTAGATGTAGATATCGACAGTTTCTTTATACTCCAACGTTTCGTGCGGTATATACTATACAATCTTCACAAGCCCTTATTATCCTTGGCTCAAATACGGCTCCTTAGGTCCGGGCAGCTGATGACATGTCTCCGGAACATCTCGATGGTAACATAACACTTTTAGCGCTAGGGTTATTACCCCTATAAATACATGTACATATTGTCGGCGTATATCTACCAATTACATGTATGTAGGGTTATCTACATGAGTCTTAGGGTTTCTAGTATCTAATTGGCCCCCGGGGTTGCCCGTGGGGCGGGGCGGCGCCCGAGGTTAGGGGGTAGATGTATAGTTCCGTCCGTTAATGACCGGATATTTGCGTGTATGAGTTACTCGTAGCTAGGTATACACCAGTCGTCTACCTTGGGCCCCGTAAAGACTCGGCACCCCGCGGGTTGCCTGTGGGTTCTTAGGGCGGCATGGGAGGCGCGGGTTTGCCGTGTGCCTCGCCGGGCGGGCTAGTGATAGGCGCGAGGCGGAGCGGGGCGAGACGAGGCTAGGCCTGGTCCCATCCCGTCTCTTCCCGCGGAGGTCCCGTTACCGTCTCGTCTTGCTGCTGGTCTCGAGACGTCTTGTATTTTACTAGATAAAGTTTAAGGTGAGACGAGACGAGACTTGGTTTTTCCTTGTTCGGTCTATTGGAGGTCCCGGCCTCGTCTCGTCTCGCGCCTAATCTCGAGACAAAGTCCCAAGACGTCTCGTCCCGTGCCCATCACTAAATGAAGCTGTTTGGCCGCCATAGCTGAGAAATAACCCCACATATCCTGCAACAAAAACTGTACATCTCCCCATAGTTAGCTCCTAGTTAGCCAACTACCACCGACGCCTCCAGGAACTCAAGTTCCGGCCTCAAGTCATAGTCTGGTGCTCATACCTCTTCCTTAAGTCGCTATGGTAAGCTCTACAGGGCTTCCGGCACTGTCTGCCTGCCACTATTATCGACCCCACAGCTATATAGCTGTCTAGCACCCAGTTAGATCACTTAAGAATCTCGCCCTAGTTTGGAGGACATGAGCGAGTGACATCTCATGACCAACATGTTCAGCCACCACATCTGAAGAGGCACCGAGGAACAGAAAAGCCCTTCCGCCGGGGATTGAGCACATAGGTCTGGGGCATTGTCCTTGAAGGGTCATGTCAGTCATTTGCCACGGGAGACCCGGATCAATAATGCAACCTCTTGTAAACCCGGTAGGTCCTTCTGAGTTAGATACTGTCGGCTGGGCAAAAACGGGAGGAGGTATCATCGTATACGTACTGGGTAAAGGAGCGTTGAAGGCCGAGTTCCTGCCCCGCGCTTGAAACAGTGTCCGCACCTCGACCCTATATACATGTATGTATGTATGTTTACGCCCAATGCCGAGCACCCGCCGGGTCCCGAGCCTACACGCAGAGAGGGCCGCCCAGGAGGGGGGATAACTATCGTGAAGGCGGGGCAGCGGTGACCCTTGCTAACCATGCACCGTTTTCTTGGTTGGGCACATACGTAGTACTAGGAGGCGGGGATGCATGGAATAATAGCGGGACCAGGGGCACAGGTACATACAACGATACCGAGATCCATATCTCCGTATGTTTAATTTTCCTGTAGAATGCCGGTCTTCTTCCAGTTAAACCGCCGTAACTGCAAAAGAGAAGAGATGCCCTAGGCCCTATGAGTATGTATTTAGGTGAAAGAAAGCACCTAGCGGCGCGTATGATGCACCGCAACTAAACATCGGAAGGCACACACGCCCACTCAACTCACAATGGAAAAGGCAAAAATTAAAGGGAAGATAGAAGAAGAAAAAACAGTTCCTCAATGTTATGGTATTTATTCATTCGCCCGTAACCGTAACAGCGAGTAATCTGCCTCGACCCCGGGTCGAAACTCCCAGGGCCGGCCCAAATACGGATGGATCTTGAGTTGAACGGTTGTCGTCTAGCGTTAGAAGGTGACGCTTTAACCGTTATGAAACCCGACCCCACGCTTCTAATTTTCGGGAACTAATATTTGACCCCCCCCCCCCCCCCCGCGGGGGGCCCCTCACCCCAGCACCCCCTACGCGCGTCTCAGAGTACCAAAAGAGGTTATTATAATCAAGGTTTTGCTGTACTAGGAAACCTTATTTCGGTGTCGAGTCTAGCTGTACCGTGTTGGAGCTTCGGCAATCATAGGCTGTCACTCGGTTGCCAAGGAATAGCGCCAACCCGGCCCGTAGTATATAATGTATATATGTGCATGTATGTACTACTTATGGACGGAATTTTAATACTGCCGTACGCGAGCGCTACGGCTGGGACACGACTTCATTCCGACACTCTCTCTGAGAACGGGGCGCCCCTGACGCTGGAAAGTAAAGTTTTGGAACAAGGGTCGTTGTAAAACCCTGACCCTAACCATATACACTAATATTTTCCTACTCATTACTGCATGTTAATAAAGGACTATATGTGGGGGCACGAGAAATATCGGAAAGACCCCAACTGACACTGACAAAAGCCCCGAAAGCCCAAGAAAATTTAAGGTCGCCGACAACTGGCGTCCCAGCCACAGTCTCGCGACAGTATATATATACCATGTGAGCCAGAGGTCAGTTTCTAGATTACTGTGTTTATTAAGGACGATAGGAATTAGCCGGTCACAAGGACACGGCCACAGCTACCCCTAGCCAATACCCATAGACCTAGATCACTCCTAAATAATATCACTTCTCCAATATATAAATCAAAAGCGGCTTATAGCTAGTACTAAACTTTAACCGAGTTCATGTACATGGGTGACCTCCGATTCTGCGACGGTGTTACAAAGTCGCACGGTTTGGGGTCAAATCACCGCCAGCCTACTGTTTTCTTAACCATATTTAACTACAAGTAACCTTTAATACGGGCTGGTTCCCAGCCCTCCTACAAGCTGTCCGTAGGGATAGGTATGGTAGGCTGTCAAAAATAACCGGGGGCCCTCGATGCAACCAAAAGTTGTATGGGAATGCAAGGGATTTCAATTCTGTGATCCTCTATAGTATGGTCGGTTTTAATACGGGGTGGTAGTTTGAAAATTTTGTTGTTGTAGGCCATTTGCTTGGTTGCGAGGTTATTTTTGACACCCCACAATGCGAGACTAACTCTCATGCAACCTAAAATGCACATATCACTCAGAGCAGATACATTCCAACCGAGTGATTATCCATGACTCGGTTTTCAACATGCTTGTTCACCACTCCCGGATATTAATTAATTAAGGTATAAAGCTCAAGTGGATGCGGTGTTTGTTTCGAATTATGGTTACGGTTTG
Organism: Morchella sp. 2018-W16; assembly: GCA_024713755.1. Lineage (NCBI taxonomy): Eukaryota > Fungi > Ascomycota > Pezizomycetes > Pezizales > Morchellaceae > Morchella > Morchella sp. 2018-W16. The sequence goes on along the minus strand of JAMGYY010000012.1, from coordinate 803,260 downwards.
GTGTGATGCTTGTTCCCGACCTCACATCCGGCGGCAACGGTACATCGGGAGTTACATGTACGCACAACCCCACGAAGTATAGATGTTTCGGTGCCAAACAGGCAGAATTAATTTATTGTTCCAGTACTTTCTGGTATATCAGGTTCCGGCCTACTGCATACCAAATCCTCACCTCCTAACACAACTTCTATTTTTGTCATTATCAAAGAAATAAAAATAAACAAAAGAGATTCTAGCAATTGGCCTTCCACTGGTCAGCACACACCACCCGTAGCGTAACGTGGGGCACAATTACGTACCACGACGACGACGTCGCCTTGTGACATTGATCGAGGGCTGCCTTTGCTCAAAGATCAAAAGGCTCCATATATGATTGGTATATGGATAATTAATTGGCACCAACCAGACTACGACGAAAAAGAGCTGGCTGGTTCTGTTTACCCAGAGGCTCTGTTTCCCAAGCAAACCTGAAGTTTCATAACATGCATATGTAGTACATCCGCCAAGCCATGGTGGCAACCAATTACTCTGTGTTACTGCACTCTTGGTGGGTGCACAGAAAGAAAAAAAAAAACCCTACGGTGGGGCAGCAAATCAAGACAACCCTGTTGGGTATCTCACAAACGATACATCCTCTCCCCGCCCCGCCGCGATTAAACACTTGAGCTCAATCCAATCGCAGAATAACCCCCCCAATGCCGGACAATACCACTGACAATGAAGCACTCGTGTGCTCAGAAGGTAAGCCTTGCCATCGGTTTGAAGCCGCCCTCGCTGGTAGCAATCACTCAGAGGTGGGAACCCCATTTGGGCACCACCGAGCAGCTATAATACTATCCCCTGGGCTATTGAGGCTCGCAGAATCCAGGATTTCCTATTAGAGGTGTGGCATAGTCACTGAGCCGGTAGCAATTGTATTACTAAAACAGGAAGTCCTGAATTCTACGAGTCTCAACAACCCAAGAGATAATACCTGATACAATAGCTTCAAACCGGCCCCGCTATAGAGAGGCCCCCCCACCCCCGCTGACCGCCGCCTAGACCCTAACCACCCTGCAAACCTCATCTGTAGCCTCTGTCGCAACTTCTATGACCACGGCTGGGTAACTCACCTTCGCCCGCTCCCCGTGCTCCCATATTAACTCCCTAGGTAACTGGCACTGGCGGTGGTATCTCCATCCGCCATGGCCCGCACGTCTTTCTCGCCCCCTCTGGCGTCCAAAAAGAGCGACTCCAGCCCTCAAACATGTTCGTCATGGACTTCTCTTCCCAACAGTACCTACGCAGGCCGCTCGACCTCAAGCCCTCGGCGTGTACACCGCTCTTTATGGCGGCCTTCACGAAGCGCGGCGCGGGTGCATGTATCCACACGCACTCACAGGCGGCGGTGCTGTGCACGCTTATTAGTCGCGGAAAGACGTTCAAGATTGCAAACATAGAGCAGATCAAGGCTATACCAAAGCCAAGTACGGGTGGATATTGTGGTTACTTTGATACTCTGACGATACCAATTATTGAAAATACCGCACAGTAAGTATCGGCCCTACGTAGGGGATGATGGGAATTGTCTAATGTATGTGTGGTAGTGAGGAGGATCTGAGGGATAGTCTGGAGGCGGCGATGAACGAACATCCCGATACTTGCGCGGTGCTGGTGCGGCGACATGGGGTGTATGAACCCAGCCTCTCCGATCATCGGGAGATTTTTAAGGTGCTGACACCGAAATAGCTATGTATGGGGCGACACCGTCTGGAAAGCCAAAACCCAGTGCGAAAGGTGAGCCTCTCCTCCGCCCCCACCCCCGGGTTGATGGTACATATGTAGCCTGACTGACATGCGCTGGTGGCAGTCTTGATTATCTATTCCAGCTCGCGGTCGAAATGCACAAGCTAGGACTGGACCCGGCGGGGCCTATTGCGCCCGTTAAAGAATAGGACAGAGCAGGTGAATTGGAACCGGAACAGCATATACATATAACGACCATACAGCGTAGATCATGTGCGGGAAATAGAGACAGACACGTAGACATTCTAATTATTCACGCCTCACGGCCCCCATAATGATGGTGATGGTGATGATGAAATGAGGATTTATTGATGAACGGATACGAAAATAGTCCTAAAAATAACAACTCAGTCGTACGGGAATCGGGAAAAGCCAGCAATAGTAGTAACCCTAAACCTAAAACCCTACCTACCCACACACCCAGACAGAAAACCAAAGGGGAAAAAACCCACGGGGAAAAAACAAAATTATTGGCACTCCTATGACACCGCACAAGAAATGAAATCATTTAGGTAGCATTTGTTTACCTACCACTACTTAGACAACCCACCCCCGACCTGTTCCAGAAACGCCTCGATGTACACTTTGAGCCCCTCCTCGCCCTCCTCCGGCTCAAGATCCAGCTACACCCCTCTCGCAATTAGTCCACTCCACTTTCACCACAGGGAAAAAACCATGGCATACCTCAGCAATGGTTTTATCGTTCACCAGCCTGACACCGTCTGAGTGGAAGCGCACACTACTTAAACTGATACCCTTCGTCTTGCAGTACGCATTGGCGACCTTGTAGAACGGGGCGCTGGACTTTATCTTAAACGCCAGCTCACCTAATATATCACACACACATAATCAACACCCGTAACTACTGATATTCTATGGGTTGGAGTATAATATGGGTAGTAGATAGGGCAGTAGATAGGGCAGTAGATAGGGCTCACTGTGCTGCTGAGAGCGCACAACTATTGTGAGCGGCTCGCCAGGCTGGATAGTTCTTGGTTTTACATCTGGCTTAACGTCCATCCTGTTTGACTTTTCTGTAGGTGATACGAGTAAGAGCTATGTGATGATCGTAGCTACTGCTATGGCGGTATGTAAGGGGGGGGGGGCGGTATGGTGGGGCGGGCGGGCAGCGGTAGGATGGTAGGATGTGTATGTGTGCAATGTGGGTGGCAACCTGTTGTTAATGCCAAGGGAGGCGCGCTCGACGCAACGCGGTACGGCGGTTGCGGTTGCTACCAAGCTTTTGTGGTGGAGGGTTAATTTCGTTTAGGATCAAAAATAGTCCTTCAATTTCCCCCGCAGCCCCTGTCTGCACAACACCACACACCATCTTCTTTTTTTCTTTTTCCTTATGTGTCGCACAACGTCACATGCGGGCGTCTCATCTCCGGTTGCAGTGGGACACCCTAACATTATGGGTCCATCTCTCCATCTTCGTCACAGCAACGTCCAAAGTACCCCAGACTACTTACTAACGTCGTCAAACATGCTTAGACTGTTTAAATGACCTGGATCCCGCGTGGCTACTCGTGTCGCTGGCTTGAGTAGGGTATAGCCCATATTCATAAATACTTCATAACGATTGACTAAGAGCGCTGGTGGTAGGACCTTGGAGATTTCAAGGGGGGATGTGCACAAGTCTATCGGTGAACTTGCGAGAACAATGGAAGAGGGTTTTGGGGCTATAAACAAGAAGTTTGCGGAATTGGAAACCAAGATGGAGAAGAACCACCGGGACCTGGAAACCAAGATGGGGAGGAACCACGGGGACCTGAAAGCCGCTTGTTTGGCAGGTCCGGATCCTACTTGGGGGGGGGGGGCTGGGCTGGTATGTACAATCTAACACTTATGAAGTGCCAGTTATCCAATGCTAAATTCTGTAGGTTGTTGTGTTTCTCATTAAAACCTATCTCAATGAGCACAACATTTTCTCCAAAGAGCAAGTTGTTTCTAGGCCAGCGGATGTCCAAAAGGTCGAACAAAAAAAGTAGGCTGTGTTGGTGCTCATGGGTGTTCTACATGATTCGGAGAAGGTGCTTGCTTGCCTTCCTCTAATGGGCTTGCATGTGTTTAAAACGGTACGGCGTTAGCTAATCAATTATTTATCCCAATATTATTATTTTACGTTTACTATATTCATCAGGGGTCCCGTGGCGAAGCCCAACATATGCATCTACTATTATCAATGGAGTTTCTTTTCTAACATTGTGTGTGAGGGATGGAGTGAACAGGGAGTGGAGTGTCTAGGTATTAATACTAAGGAGCGTGGTGAGTGGAGTGAGTGGACAGTAGGGTATGATTCCCCCCCCTACTGTCGAGTGCAAAAAGGTTGTAGCGGTGCCACCTGGACAGGTGCTAGCGACTATGAGTCTCTGCCCACTGGGACATACATGTACTTTGAACAGTGTTTGTTTTTTGGTGCTTTTGTTATGGCTATTTGTTTTCCTTTTTTTTTTCTTTTTTTACAAACGGTTCCCTAATAATACAACACACTGAGAAGTGTGCCCGATCCATCCAATCCAATCCACCCTCACCCTCACCACCCTCACCACCCTGTTTTATGATTGACCCAACATTAAAGCCGCCCTCTCCGATACCTTTGAGATCATGACCACCCAAACCGTTGTTAAAAAGAATAGGCCGAAAAAATACATCAAAACCGAACCGAAAAACACCAGTGAAAAATAAAGTAAACACAAAAAAATAAGAAATGAAGAGGATTAATTTGAATGAAAAAAATCCTCATCCACTCTCGTCATTAAAAAAAGCTCCGTAAGTACAGGGTCGCAGAATAAGCACATTAAGACCCTAGCCCTATTCCAACCCTATCCTGCCCATAAAAAGCTCTTGTGGTGTTTACAAGACGATGATACCGGCCGCGACGGCGAAGAGAGCAACGAAGGAACCAGTTACGGTGTATCCAGCAGCAGCAGCAGAACCCGATGCTGTGGCAGAAGCGTTAGCGGTTTCGGTCCCGGTAGAAGATCCGGATCCAGAGGTAGCAGTACCAGAGGTACCAGAGGCCGAGGCAGAAGATCCAGTCCCAGTAGCACTGAAAAAAGAGTTAGCATTCAAACCTTATTCTTTAGCAGCGAGGGGGAGCTTACGATCCAGTGGCAGATCCAGTGGCGGCAGTTCCAGTTCCTGTGGCGGTGGCACCAACAGAGGAGCTGGAGAAGAACTCCTGCGAGATACAGCCCTGGACGCACCTAGAGAAGGCTTCGGTCTCGGCTGTGGTACCGTTCTGTTCATTATCGATTAGTTCACAGCTCATCACTCGGTGGATAAGTCGTTAACTTACGCCTTGAGGGCAAGCGGCAGCACATTCATTTGTTGCATTGGCCATTGATGCGTCTGGGGCAGGGACACCAACGCAGGCTGCCTGGCAAGTGACATCTCCACTATCGCAGCCGCTGATACAGACCAAGGTTGGGTCAGGTGCTGCAGAAGTAGTGGTCGATGACTGAGCAGCAGCAAGGGCGATGAAGCCAGCGGACAGAAGGATGGCAGAGAATCTCATTTTTGCGTTTAGTTTAGTGGGTGAAAGAGGGTTACTTTTTGTTATTTGCTGAAGAGCAGTTATTAGGAGGTATTAGAGTATAGAGTAAGGGTAAGGGTAAGTAGTAAGAGAGATTGGAGCGAGTGTGTGGACTGGTGAGAAGAAAGGGAACAGAAGGAGAAGAAGAGGACTTGGTTTAAGTACTGTGAATGAATACTCGAGGGTATGATAGAATTGGCGCGGGCAGGGGGACGGACATATGGCAGGCCAAATTGTCGACTAGGGTGCATGGCGTGAGACAGAAAGGGCAAACTATTTACCCTTGGCAAACGATGTGCGACTAACGGGGCAGGGTGCGGGATAGGGGATTTTAGTTCACTACATGTAGCTACATGTAATTTCGCGGTCGCAGGGATTCTTCAATTGGCTTAAGCCATCCACCCCAATGTGATGCGATATTTACTATTTTTGTAAGCCTCTCTAATTTTTCGTCCAATCAAGAGGTTAGGGATAAATAGTAAAAACTTGGCGCGGTAAATGGGGTTTTGTTTCCTGGCAAAACTTTTCCATGGGTCTATCTGGAATACGGGTTGTGTGCTGTTATCAATGATGCTGGTTCTCAATTTTTAGATTTAAAGGCACTGCGCGTGCAGCCGTCTGTATTGAATAAATGCATGAATCTACATAGAGGTTAGGGCTACAATTCAGCAAAGAAGAGAGAGAGAAAGGAGATTACGTACTTACGTACATGCAGTCTCATGATTCTTTTGCATTCTACAGCCCTCCCTAAGGTACCTATGAACCTGCAATCGGATTAAGTGCGAATACAGCCGAACTTTCCGGTCCACACTCCCCTGATCAGTGATCACCACCTCCCTTTAAAGCGTTGGCATACTCTAAATGTTTATCTAAAGAGGAACCTTGTCTTTAGGTCGCTAACGGTTTGCTCCATGTAGTAAGTAGGGATCCCTTCTCAAAGTGAATAGTTATATTGTAATCGGTTGTATGTACCGAGGAAGTGATGTTAAGGATTCTGGCGATTTTACCCAGCGCGTGATCCAGCCTCAGGTCGTTAAGGAAGACATGAAGTACCTTAGTACGTACCTAGTCCGATGTCACAAGATCTTAGCAACGCTCTGGTAAATTTCGATTGTTGACGCCAGTTATCGTTACTAATTTTTGTTCGTCAGGTGTACCCTACTTTTGAACCCATTAAAGGGGTTGGTTCCGGATATATTTCTTAGAGACATGTATCAGAGCAAACCCTGGAACGAGCAGGTCGCACAGGGGGAAATACGATCATCGAATGTGTATAATTTACTTTTCCTATCGTTTGAAAAACATCGGGGTTCGATTAAAGGGTCCAATGACATGTATGCATGCATTTTGAGTGTTTGCCCTAGTATTTAGAGGTTTAGAGTTCTTGAGCTGAGCGTCTGTTCGTTCTCAGCTCGCTAAACCCTTTCATTTCGGAATCTTGCGTGTGGCTCCCCCACAAATGAAGCTCCAACCCGCGATGACTTCATTGTTCAGAATTAAAGTGCACTGATTTGAAAACGCAATACTTTGGAGAGAGATATCTTACCGTAATTGCATTTGCATGGGGTTGCACGATAGGCTGCATGATAGACCGCCAAGCTCTGTCAAAACCCAAGCTGAATAAGCGTCGCGACCCGACGCGTCTTCCTGCGACCCTGTGCGGCAAACGACAATAAGACAACCGCCGTTATGGACAGTGACGACTTTGGGAGTGATGATTTTGGGGACATTAACGATGAAGAACTTCTAGCAGCTGCTACACAGGCTGAACAGACTGTTCATTCCCACCAGCGGCCACCACCTTCCGCGCAGCAGGACCAACAGGCTAGCAGTATCAATAGTACCGGTGGTGGCGATGATATTGTGTTCCTCTCAGATGATTTTGACTCAGATGTCGAGCTGCTAGGTGCTTCAACAGCACAGGGACCTTTGGATTGCGGCTCTCAGAGACCTCCGGCCTCCACTGGACAGCTCCGCCAGGCTACTCTCTTCGGTGAACGAGTCCCAGACGAGCCCCCCGGGTCCTCAGGTCGCCCGCGGAATGTTCACCATTACCCACTAGTTGGTACTCAAGAGCCCCCTACACATCATAAAATCGACCGAGAGGCTGCAAAAACCTGGGTTTACCCATCCAATGTTAGTCATCGAGAATACCAGTACTCGATTGTTTACAAGGCGTTGTTCTCCAATATTCTCGTAGCTCTGCCTACCGGTATGTTGCAATATACCTCATTCCACTCATTCCGGGCCGGGCTAAGAAATCTTGCAAACAGGTCTTGGGAAAACCTTTATCGCTGCAACCGTAATGCTCAACTGGTTCCGATGGGCCCCGGAGTCTCAGATAGCATTTTTGGCACCGACCAAGCCATTGGTTGCGCAACAGATCGATGCATGTTACAACATTGCCGGTATTCCGAGAAGTCAGACAGCAGAGATGACAGGTGCCGTAAATGCTGGGCTGCGCCGGGAGTATTGGGAAGAGAAGAGAATGTTTTTCCTCACGCCACAGACAATGCAGAACGATATTTCTCGCGGGATCTGTAATCCGAAAAGGATTGTCTGCCTAGTCGTCGATGAAGCCCACAAGGCCACTGGGAACTATGCATTCGCTAATGTGGTCAATATGATTCGAAAGGCAAATGCCTCTCTCCGTGTTTTGGCACTCACAGCTACTCCAGGTGCCACAATTGATAAAGTTCAAGAGGTTATCGACTCTCTTGGAATCGCTAGAGTCGAAATCAGGAATCTTGAGTCTATAGACATACAGCCCTATATTTTCAAGAAACACATAGAGACTCAAGTCTTCGAACTCACAGATGAAATTATCTTGCTCCGCGATCTTTATTGCGAGTGCCTACAGCCTCTTCTCAGGAAATTGAATGATGCAAAAGCGTATTGGATCACTGACCCCAAATCGCTAACCTTGTATGGTCTCAATAAAGCATCCCGGGACTGGATGGCGTCCAATGCTGGTCGAACTGCAAACCAGGGACTCAAGAGCATGCTAATGCATACATTTTCATTTTTATCATCGTTGGCGCTGCCACTGCATTATCTTACGGAACATGGAATTCGTGTTTTCTACCAGAGCCTGGTAAATATACAGAATGATATATTATCTGGGGGTGGAGCAAAATCAAAACTAGGGTTCATTAATGATGAAAAATTTAAAAAGGTCATGAGACATGCCCAAGGCATGTTAATGGACGAAGACTTCTCAGGACACCCCAAGCTAGACTATATGGTTGGGGCGATACTGAAACATTTTTCAGAGGCTGCAGATATGGACCAGAAGCGGGAGACCAGGATCATGGTCTTTACAAGTTACAGGAGTAGTGCGGAAGAGGTTGTGAGGGTACTCAAGAAGCACGAGCCAATGATTAAACCGCACATTTTTGTTGGTCAGCAGGATTCAAAGACAGCTGAAGGAATGAAGCAGAAGGATCAAATAGAGGTTGGATTATCTATTCTAACAAAACAACAGCGTATTAAAGACTGCTAATGACAGGACGTAGATCATTAAAAAATTCTCTCAAGGCATATACAATGTAATAGTTGCCACCAGCATTGGTGAGGAAGGTCTGGATATTGGTGAGGTTGACATGATAGTTTGTTACGACCAGAACAAAACACCTATCCGTATGGTACGATAACCTATTCCCCCTACAAGGCCAATGGGCGTGTCCTAAACTTTTGGCCGTAGCTCCAACGCATGGGTCGTACTGGTCGTAAACGTGAGGGCCATGTCCTCGTCTTGCTCAGCAAAGGAAAGGAGGAAGAAAACTACAAGAGGGCATGGGACGACTATCGCTTCATCCAGAACGAAATCGAGTCTGGGAACAAATTCTCATACCACCATGACTCGTCACCGCGGATACTACCCAAGGGCATTCAGCCTGTTGTTGATAAAAGGGTTATTGAAATACCGGTTGAGAACACGCAACCGGAAACAAAGCGGACACATGCAAAGCCGGGCAAAAAAGCAAAGATAGTAAAGCCCTTCTTCATGCCGGAAGGTGCCAAGACAGGCTTCATGAAAGCATCAAGGATAGGCAAGGATTCAGATGTAGAATCAGAGGATCTCCCCGCTGAGGAGTTGGCACCTATGTTAACCGACCCCGAAGCTGGTCTTTTGAATCCTAGCGAACAGCGGGAACTTGCCCGCCGGTTCCAAACTGTAACTGTATACGATGCCCAAGATGAACTACAGCACGTCACTATCCCCAAAACGGATAGATTCCCAGTTTTCCAGCGGACCCTAACAAAGACACGATATGTAAAACACAGTAGAGTAACCAAAAGCATGATACAGCTATTCAAGAAAATCAACTCTATAGACGAAGGTTCCATCAACGTCTATGCAGAGAAATTCGACCCTGAGCTACTAAAACCACCCCCAGAACCAATTGTACAAAAATTCCAACCAAAAACGAAATCATTCAAGCCAGTCGTACCGACGGGCAAGGGCCTAGTTGAACGCTCCGGAAACGCACCCAAGCCCTCAAAGCCGAAATCACTTTCTACAGGCCTTTTTGCGCCCGCCGCAAAACGGAGACGGACGGCCTCTAATAGCCCAATGGAGGGGGAGGAGAAAGACGCAATATCCCTGATAAGTTCAGATGATGGGGGCGGTAACACAAGCGGCGATGGTCAAGACGAGGACATCGCGATGGCAGAGTCTGAGTCAACGTCAAGCCCTCCCAGAGCCCCAAGGAAGAAGTTCTCAACCGGGACATCAGACGAGGATGATGGTGATGACGATGACAACGATGCCAAAGTAGATGACACAAAAGATGCCAAAGATGACGATGATGAGGTCCTACCAAACTTTACAGAAATGATCCAAGGTTTTCACACTGAGCAGCTAAAGCCGACCAAGAAGGTCTCAGTGCGACCAATGACATCGAAAGCCGCAAAGGCTGCCGCGAACAAAAAGGGAAATACGGCTCTGAGGACTACGAAGGCGGCGAAGGTGACGAAGAAGAAACCGGCACGCGGGAAAAAGACGAGAAAGTGGGATAGTGATGAGGACTAGAAGGGGGGTTAAATACGGGGGGGTTTCTATAAAATCTTTTTTTCTCTCCTTCTGTTTGGTGGCCTTGTACACTAGTTACCCGTCATTTATTCAGGTGTATTGGATGTTGTGGAGTTATAGCGTTTAATTCCTCCCGCCCGCCCCCTCTAAAAGATGTAATCTATTAAAGTTAAAGACAGTTACTTACCAATGGGTGATATGCGGTGAACTAACGGGCTGGGTTTTTGACGGTCATAAGTTATCACTCGGCCTGCCATGACCCAAGAACTCAACCTAACCCCACTATCTACAAGTTTGCTAGTTGATCCAAGTATAGACATAGATATATATAGCTCGCCGCAAACAATCTGGCTCACGATAAACGACGCAACTATCGCCCCCCTCCCCCCCCTCTAAATTCTCACAGCTTAAAATCCAATATTCCTATATTATCCCTATCTAACATTACATATTCATATCTCTACCCACCCCCACCCCCACCCCCCCTCTTTTACAATGTGCGAACTCCACTTCATCACCCACACCACCTGCGGCCACCGCACCTTCACCCGCACACCCTTCACCCCCGCCTGTGGTTCTACCTGCAGCCTGGAACTCACCCACCTCGATCTCCCCTACCACTGCCCCGCCTGCAGCGACGTCCCCCCAGACCCTGAGACCGAGGCCGAGACGGAGCCCGCCACGGAGCCCCCGGCGGCCCTGAACGGCAGCGAGACAACGGGGTGCTTCGGGAGGCTTTTTGCGGGGGTGGTGGGCAGCTTTAGGGTGGGGGCGAATGATGCGGCGGGGAGGAGGAGGGTTGAGGCGGGTATACTAATCCGGTCCTAGCATAGGTTGGGTGCTAGTGGTGGTGCTAATGGGGATATATACATGTACATGTAGGTGATGGACGTTGGCCGTCGTGTTTGGGGCCGGTGTTGGTGCTTTATGGCCCAAGATCTTGGGTTTGGGGGGGCCGGTGCAGTCGGTGAGGGGGTGAAGAGCCACTAGTCCTTCGGCACTAACTATAGAATGTGTGTACATATAGTTTATACAGAAACATACTCCCTATGTAAGTAGTAATTGACGTCAAGATAGTAGAAACACGCATACATACTTAATTGCAGCAACGCCTCCTCCCCATCATGGCTGGCTATATCAAAACCCGCTTCCAATACACTAATCCCCACCTCCGGCCCGCGAAATTGGTAATCCCATAAACCGGCTTGCCATATTTACAGAAATCAGCAATGCACCTCAAGGGCGCATCTTAGCCTGCCGACCCGCAGGGCCCAAGGGAACGAGGGTGATTTCCACGGGTTTGCCAGCTAACTACATGTAGTCCTAAGGGAAGCTTGTCATATACCTCGTAAACGCGCGAGAGCGGAGGAGAAACAATAGACACATCCTACAGCAGAAGCTACCTTTAAGGGCGCGCCTGGGACTAGAATTTAACACGCTTATAGTGGGGTGGGCCATAGGGGGCCCGTGGATCGCGTACAGGGCCCGACATACGAACCGAAAGGGCACCCTTACCGAGAACGATTCCTCCTATAAGATGCATGTACTAAGGCTTTCGTCCAAAGCCGACAAGTTATCCTCTATATACTTTTATTCCCTCTCTATATATATATATTCCCTTGTGATACCAAGCGGGTCGTACATGCGTGCGAGTGCTACACCATGATTCCACTCATTCTCTCCCCGTAAACATTCCGAAGGGTAGGTGGGTGGCCCATGGGGTAATCAGCATTCAAAACAGAGCATATCTTTAGCAAGAATTTTAATTGTTATCCGCACGCTGTGGAATGTTGCTGATAAGTAAACCATCTGGTATCATTGATTGCACCCCGACCCCTGCTTCTTTCCCATCCCACCCCATCCCACCCCATCCCACCCCATCCCACCCCACACACACCTGTACATTAAGTAAGGGGGGACGTAAATTCAGGTACAATCCCAAGATTAAGGAAGAGATGTGAGAATTGCACCCTCCCCCAAAAGAATACCATAAGAAGAAAAGAAAAGAGAAGTGTGAAACCCCCGGAAAAATGTGTCGCCGAAACCTTCCCCATGAATTCGTGCCCAAAGGAGAAAAAAAAAAGAGAGGAAACAGAAATGAAGTAAGAAAACCTCATAAACATAACATTCATAAAAGGGAAAAGGAAGGAACGTCGGGGGGTAGAGATATAAGTAACCCACGAAAAGGGGGGATGAAAGGAAACCATATATATAGACAATCTGACCGCACCAACCATTATCGTGAAACTTCTTTGCTTTAGTTTATACATCCCCCAAACAAAGAGCATAGAAATGAGAGAAACGATATACTACCGATAGTACACACTGTTTTCCGTCGCTAAAAAATTAGAAGAAAGCTCACTTACAGAAAGGAAACCAGTCATCATATTTCCAACGCTGCGTTTTCCTACGCTCCACTGACTGACCATGGGTAGATTTTCGAAATCGATAAATCCCGATAAAACCTTCCTTCCCCCCACCCCCCAACTCCAAACTTGATAGCGAGTTCCTCCCCAGCCATAGACCCCTAAAAAATATAAACAGAAGAATAAGGATAAAAATGAAATTTTCAAAAACGTGTATTATGCATTATGCTCCAAAACCTTTAGCCTTTGATGCCTTTCCTCTTGAACCAGCTCCTCCTTTTCTTTTCCTCTTGTTTTTCCGGCTGTGGCGCTGGCGCCGGTGTAGAGCCGAGCGATATTGGTTTTCGGGCCGGTGGCGGCGAAGTCGGGAGACTTTGAGGCACTTGTGATGGGCCTGACCCTGAGGGGCCAAAGTTTTCAAACGGGGTGATTTGTTGAGAACTCTCGAACATGGCTTGATCGCGAAATCCAAAGGATGGTTGCGGGGCTGGCAACGCTGGCTCCCGAATATATCCACCGGGCCCATCGGACCCAGCACCCGACGATGACGAGCCAGGATTAATAGGGCTTTCGGCACCCCCATTCGCAGCATGGTTGTTGTAAACATAAGGCTGATTTGGAGGGCCATCATAATTCTGTGACTCGTAGGTTGGCCTTCTCTGTGGTCGCCCAACGCGCTCGGGTGGGTGTGGGTTGTATCCATTGTATCCGTTATATCCGTATCCAGCATTTGATCCAGGCGACCTTCTTCTATTCATATTTCCATAACCCATCTCAGAGTCGCCATAACTATAATCATGTTAGCAAATTTACAATTAGCCGAGAATCCACAAGCTAATATTACCCATCAACTGCTGATCTAGGGGTTTCAGAATAGCCAGAGCGACCAGCATAATGCAATGAATCTGATGGCGGGCGTCCCCGGTATCCTGATGTGTAGTAATTACCCTCTACAAAATTAGCAAATAAAGACAAAAAAAACTCTGGAAAAACGGAGGTAACGAACGCTGCTGCAGTTGACGGTTGTGTCTCCAAGAGTTGCCATCAACGCTGTCTACAGTGTCCGATGAGTAACCAGCGCCAGAATTAGATGGAGCCCTCTCTGCTGAAACACTTAGTACTCGTTTAAACCCCGACAGGCACGATCATGGAATGGTATAAAATACCTACGTAGGAGCTCCGATGCTCGTCCTTATCAATTGCAGCTTCAAAGCCGCGAATTGTCTCCAGCGGGCTTTCCCAGCGGTGCCGAGTGGGATTGGTCAAATCCGGTTCGGCTGTAAAAAAAAAACACCACGTTAGAACCCTTCAATTGCACCTACTATTTCGCAAGGGTCTCCCTACTGATATCATTTCCAAAGCGATCTTTAAACTTGAGCTGCGAAAGACTCTTGTACTGGTTTGTCGACTGGTTTACCTGAACTAGTCCAGCACCTCAAAGTCAGCAATTGTAACCAATTGAGCGACAACGCCCCTTCAAAATGGGAACTAGACTAGTGGCCAGTGCACGCAACATACAGGGCTCGTCCTCAGTGATTGCTCGAGTAGGATCCACGTTCTTAGTCATCTTTTTCTGCTTCGCCGCCGGTAATGAACTCAGTCTTGTCTCGTCCTTGTCCTTTTTCGACCTCAAACTCCAGGTTCGAGAATGACCCTTCTTTATCGATGCAGCGGACATTTTTCTACTTTATATATCTGACGGAGAGTGCTAGCGGTAGTGCGAAGAATCGAAAGATGTGGCGAATGGACGGCTCGTCTACAGCGATTAGGTGAAGGAAAGAAAAAAAACCGGCGAGAGCGGCGTTTTGCTAGTTCCCTTTCCCGCAGGAACGTACGAGGGGAGGGCGGCAAGGGAAAAAATATACCAGACTAGAAGGATCCACAAGGGGTGGTTGTTGGCAATAGAGTAGATTGTATGTTTTAAGTGATGATACTGCTGTACTAGTAAGGTGTTGAAACACACCGGTGCGGGATGAGGAAACGCTCTTCTTTTCTTTTCCCTGTTCGACGGTGTTGAGGATTACGTAGGATTTTAAGGTAGGGCCACGCGAAAACGTGTAACAAGCGAGACGATCTTCTTATTATACAACAGGGACGCAGCCGAATTTCAGATGCAGAGAGAGATGGTGGTGGTTGGTGGTAACAGCGGTAGCAGTGGTGGTAACAGCGGTAAGTTACTGTGAAGAAGGTTTGACAGGATCACAAGTGACTCTTCCAGCGAAAGGAATCAGTAACTGGACGAGAGGGAAAGAAGAATCCTCCAGAAGCTTTGTGGGGGGGGAGTATAAAGTGGGAAAGAAGAGGATGCAAAGAGGAGGAAGGAAGAGAAACAAAGTTGAGAAAAGAGATGACGAAGGGTACAATTGAAAAAAAACTGCCTTTTCTGCTGCGTTCCACATGAAAGCTTGCGTAACTTGCATGCACCACAATCAATAGTACGCGAGCAAGGCATGTATGTACATGTATGTATGTGGTATGCTTTTTTTTTCTACACACACCATACGGGCTGCTTCCCTTCGTCTCGTCCTCTCGCACTCACACAAAGGAGGTGATGATATTTCCTCGTCTGTGAATCGTACGTGCATTCCCTTCATTGCTCGTCCTTCATCCAATTAATACAACAGGTACCGATACCGATTGGTGTGTGTATATCAATCAATCATCAGTCAACCAGCTGGTCAGCAAAACAACATGTATTCTATTTACACTCATGGTATGGTACCTCCTACTCTACCAGGTACATGCATATACTGTAACTCATTATTTTTATTTTTTTGATTTGTCTGCCCAACCAGTCCCTCTTGAACCTCCTCCTAGGAGAGGGAGGGTATCACGTTTTTTCCCGGGAACGGGTACGGACAACTCCGCTCAAGAGAGAGAGGGTGAACGACGTTGCAAACGTGGGGCTCGTTCAAAAAAGCGTACGCAATGTGTGTGTGGCGCTGGGGAAAAAGGAACAAGGACTGGTGCGCTAGAAATAGAAACACCCAAGGCACCCGACGTCACTGATCCCTAAGTATGAACAACAGCGACGTTCAGCCGGCCAATCACAGCCCACAGTGATAATTAATGTCAGGAAGCACTTCTGGTGACTGGTCAGAAAGCCTATCTCTACTGTGGCGTGATGATCTAGCAAATCACTGGATTCCTGAGGTATGTATCTCCAGGTAAGTACCCCCCCACAGGCGGATTTGGAAACTGATTAGATACATGTAGATTGCTACTGTCACCGGTGCTGACTCTACATATTACTGAAGCGATCCGACAAACTCTGCCACCATCTCAATCGCAGCTGCTGTTCCAGAAAGGGAATTAAGAGGGAAAGCCATATGACACCCTCTCTCTCCCCACTTGCAAAAATTATTACGATTTCCTGTCTGAGGCAAGCCCTTCCCGGGTGCTTAGTAAAAAATCTGTCCCTTATATCCCTGCACTAAGACAACATCCTAAATACACCGCTCCCCACCTTTCTCCCTCTTCCCCGGACTGTCATTACTCCCGGTTCCGTTACAGGCTACCTTACAAGAAGAAGAAGGGAAAAAAAAATAAAAAAAAATGGCGGCTCCATTACTACGGCGAGCGTTACTCTATGGTGGGTAATTGCCACTGTTTGTCTCGCAATCAATTTGGATATAGATCAAGATCTATCATGATCAACTAGGCTCCATGGGTTTTTTGGCGGACGGAGAAACCTTGCTGCTTCTAAATCGGACAGCAATCTCCATCGAACAAGCCTCTTCTTTTTCCTCTCTCACTCTCTCCTTCCACTTGAGCGCTTTACGCTGACCATGGCATCGGATGGATATAGTTCCCGGGTCCAGCCAACGTATGCTGGAAAAGTCAAGAGCACTGAACGTTGATTGCATCGTAAGCTAAGATCTGACCTTCCCTTTTCCTTACCTCGGTATTTGCCTTGCGATGTGCACTTTCTATTCACTTGGCTCTTGGTGCGGTTTTTCATGCATGCCCAGCCCTTGGCGTCTTGAGCTTTTCGTTCCAATTGGGAGGAAATTGTAGAGCTCCGAGCTCTGAAGCACCAACAGCTCTATGGCATCACCCGTGGGCCTATCTGTGCACATACCATATACCTGTTCACCTACCTAGCTATATGTACCTTTGCCTATCCCTATCTCATATCCCTTCCATCATCATGACTTGACTTGTCTTTCCCTCTTTCTGCACTCTTTCCTCCCAGAGATCCCTACATCTTGTAAAATGCCCGATTCCCTGTCTCACACCCCATCCACCAATCTCCAATGAAAAAAAAGCCAAAAAGAAAAAGAAAAAATAAATAAAAGAAAAAAAAATGATAACCTCTCCATCCATTCTACAATAGACCTATGACCTCGAAGACTCCGTCACCGTCTCCGCTAAGCTCGCAGCCCGCTCTCGCATCCGCGAAGTGCTGTCGCAGCCCCGCGCCACCGGCATCCGCGAGCAGGCCGTACGCATAAATTCCATCGGTACTGGGTTTGCGCTTGACGATCTCACTGAAGTTGTAAGTACTTCGTCGCCCATGTAGCTATGTATTATTAGCTAGGGGAGAGGTTATGTCGGTTGGTTGACCAATGGTATGAACGCACAGCTCAAAGCGCCACATCTCGACTCTGTTGTAGTGCCGAAGGTAGAGAGTGCGGGTGATATGTATGCCATCTAAAGCGATATCTCTATACCGCCCGTGGATCTGACCCTACCCTTCTTCCCCAAGAACTTTTGTTGCCAATATCCTCGAGCACTCGAACCACCCCAACAAAACTGGCATAAAAATCATTGGTCCCCCCCCCCCCCTCTAGGAGCACTACCACTCCCCTTCACCAACTAACAAACTACCCCCACAACAGCACTCCTCGAGTCTGCCCGCGCCATAATGGACATCCGCTCCATCTGCGCCTCCTCCCCACGCCTCTCGGGCCTCATCTTTGCCGCCGAAGACTTTGCGCTCGACCTCTCACTCACGCGCAGCCCCAGCCTGACCGAGTTCCTCTTTGCCCGCCAGACCATCGTCGCCGCCGCACGCGCCTACAACATCCCCTCTGCCATCGACCTGGTGTGCACCGAGTACAAGGACACCGGCGCCTCGGGCGCACTGGCGCGCGAGTGCCGCGAGGGCGCCGCTATGGGCTTCAACGGGAAGCAGGTCATCCACCCGGGACAGGTGGAGACGGTGCAGCGCATGTTCCTGCCGAGCGACGAGAGGGTGAGGGGTGCGGTGAGGGTGTTGGTGGCGGACAGGGTGGCGGAGGGCCAGGGGAAGGGCAGTTGGGCGCTCGACGGTAAGATGGTGGATGCGCCGGTGGTGGGCGCGGCGAGGGCGGTGGTAGAGAGAGCGAGGATGGGGGGAGTGGATGTTGAGAGGGTGTTTGAGGAGGAGCAGGGGACGGTGCCGGATTCGTAGAAGCCGGCCCGGAAGATGGACTCACCCGGGCCGACTTTAAGTATAAGCAGACTTAGAGATAGGTGTGCGGTGACCCCCGTATAGATACAAAATATATATACCAACTACACAGTTCTATTAAACCCATGTATGTATTTTCTACAAGACTCAGGTCCCAACGCAGCCAAGCCGCTGTATGTATTGTAATCATGCCATGCCAGAGTCACCATCAAAAACATGCCAAAGCAGCCATTGACACCACCACCACCACCACGGACCAGGGTAACTCACCCCTCCGCATGAGTGCACCCCCCTCCCATTACGCGTCCGCCAGCCGACCAACCAGAAACCTTATTCAAACTTTAAGTTTTCCTTTCGACGCACACCCAGGCCAGGCCTCTTTTGAAACTCGGAGATTTGGGTGGGAATGTGCAGCTGCGCGGAGGCGGCCCGCCAAGGATTACTATCTAATGGACAGAGGGTGTATGTATGCTATGCTATGGGGGTATTGTATCGTAGGTATTGCATTGTGTGTAGTCCCGGGCCTGGATGCTATCGATACCGATTGGGCACAGTACGGATATCTTTCAGCCACTTTGTGTCTGCCTGTCTGCCAGCGATAACACAGTCAGGCCAACACCACCGACCGACCACCTCCGAAAGACACCCCCCCCTCCCCCCCCTCCCCGTGCAACCACCCGACGCCGAGCCGTAGCGGTGACACCGATCGACGACCCCACTAACATACCGCCTCCGCCGTGTGGTGGTATCGCGAGTCTGTTCCCCGGTTTTCAGCCCGGGCGCTATTTATAGGACTATGTAGTGTGGTGTACGTATATTTACCCGGTGGCCGCCATGAAGCGGTGGTGTCTGTCTGTCTGTCTGTTTGTATGTAGGTATGCGTCCTTAGATCCTGTTCTGTTCTCACGGGATAGATAGGGTGTCTACATACTCTCCCTACAGACCCTGCTTGAGAAATTGCTTTTTTCCCTTTTTAGCTGCGATGTGCCTGAGGTATTCCACGAAACGTGATCAGCTACTTCTGTCTGTCTGTCTGTCTGGGGGCTGAGCCCGTATGCGTATCCGGGGTCTACAACGGCACATGCCGCTCGCTGATCTGTGTCCGTGCGGTGCTCTCTTTGCTACACTACACTACACTCACTGTATCTAGGCCAGAGGGTGGGGGGGATGGGCACGTACGCTGCGGCCCTTAGAGCTAGAACCAAAATCCGGTTATTCGCGACCGCAACCGCAATTCATGCAGAACCGATCATTTCCGCTGATGTTGTCGATAGCATAGAGGTCCAGGACCCGGGGGGGGCTGCCGGCCGTTGGGCACTAAAGGGTTGGTGAGTGAGAGGTTGAGTGTCCCACATTAACACAATCCCAATTCTCACCAGGGTATCGTGTTGGGGGGGGGGGGGGGTTCCTGGCCGGTGGGATATATGGGCGCCACTAATTCGGAGCATAGGATATCACTCGGTGAACAGGACGGCCACCCGGAAGATTTTTATTTTTATTTTTTATCTAAATGCACTGGAGTCGACCCGGAGGACCCTTACCAGCGGACCGCGTCTTCGAGATGCCCCCGTGGTTAATCACCCTGGCTGGGTTCCGCTGTGGGGTGACTACTTTCTTATAACTAGGGCGGAGGTACTGATATCAGAAACCGGCATCATGTGTTTGG
Source organism: Morchella sp. 2018-W16 (assembly GCA_024713755.1). Taxonomy (NCBI): domain Eukaryota; kingdom Fungi; phylum Ascomycota; class Pezizomycetes; order Pezizales; family Morchellaceae; genus Morchella; species Morchella sp. 2018-W16. The sequence goes on along the minus strand of JAMGYY010000012.1, from coordinate 783,475 downwards.
GCTTCTCACCTTTACTCCATCCATAATGTAATTTTACTACATGTAGCTACTAAACCTCCCCTGGCCACTCTAAGGGAGCTCTACGCAAGTCAACAGCGCCCCACCGCCCAAGAAGCGCCGACATGGCCACGTACACTATAACTATACTACTCCCTTCCCTACATCCATCCATCCATCCACCCCCAGACCAAACAGACAATGCCACCACTCCCAACCAGCAGCCATGTCCCAGTCCCACCCCCGAATCATAACCACGCCCGCCCCCCGCCGGTCCTTCCCCCTCCCCGCCTCGCCCAGCGCCTTCTTCACCGGCGACCTCTTCGACCGCGTCGTCCTCTTCCTGCACGAGCACGACACGGCCTTCACCGCGATCGAGTGTGTCGCGCGCGGCACCGACAGGGCAAGCGCCCTGGCTGACGGACCCGCGCTCTGTATCTGTATCTGTGTTCCCCACGGCGTGGCGGGCGCGCGGGTGGGGACTGGTGGAGCTGGGGGTGGGCGGGGGACGGAGGGGAAAGACGGACAGGAGACAAACGCTTGCGTCGCTAGGATTGCTAGGCTGTTTTGTAATTCGGAGGTTGCACGCACTATCCCTCCGGAGATATTGATGGTTGAGTTTGTCGGTGTGGTTATCCACGAGGACAGTAAAGTCGATACATGATAAACTGCGGAAGGGTGTACGCTGTTTCGAACGGGAGTTGGTACAAGTCTATGGGAAGGCGTCGGTGGTGAGTCTCTGGGACCCAGCGGATAAAACTTTGTATCACTCTGCCGCTTAAAGAATTAAATCCTTGGTTCTGGACTTCGAGTGAGAGGTTGTGAACATATCACGCGTTAAGGATCTTTTGTGTAGATGTCGTAATATCAATCCATTGACTACCAAACAAATTACAACCAGTGGGAATAAGAAATACAGCCAAAACAAGTCAGATATTTATACAACCGAGAAATTCCCGAACGCTTGGGCATCAACTTCATTAACCGAAAGCAAACAGTCCAATTTGGTTTCTATAAACCGCCCCTTACAAAAGAAAAAAACACAAATAGCTAGCCCCAATCTAGATATCCAACTTGGGGGTAACGCCCTTTATCCGCCCAATAACGGTAGCAGGGGCGTACTTAGGAATGACCTCATCGTCGTGCAGCATCGCAAATCTAAAGAAAACGTTAGTAAAGGATATCAAATTTGACGGTAAGGTTGCCTTACTCCTCAGTTGCATCTCTACCAGCAAAGTTCATGACGGCCTGGACACCACCGGGGTGGTCCTCGAGGAAGTTCGTCACATCCATGACAACTCCTTTGACAACAACCCATACGTCGCCCTTAGTGTTGTGCTTTGCAACCTCCTCCAATGTGAATTCCTTCTCGGGAATGGAAAACTCCTTTGCCGCAGGCTTCGCTACTGTGCCAGGATCCTGGCCCTCGGCACTGCCCTTGTGAACAGAGTGGGTCGCAGTCTGCCCGGGAATGCTGCCCTGTGATGAGGGAGCGGCGCTCCCGCCATTCCACTCGATGACGAGCTTTCCTGGGCTGTTGGGGTCAATGTGAAGCGAAATTTGGTTCAGACGGGCGGCAGCGGAAGATCCTGATGCTGCGCCAGACAAGACCTTCTGGAAGAGATATTCCGCGGCGGTGTCACCAGCGACACGGCCGTAAACAACACACCCAAGGAGAGATGAACCACCAAGACGGTTAGCACCGTGAACACCTCCGGCAATCTCACCACAGGCATAGAGACCCTCGAAAGGCTTGCCTTCCTTGTTGAGGACACGAGCCTTGTCGTCAATTTCAACACCTCCCATGGTGAAGTGGACAACGGGCTCCATGAGGGCAACATGGAAATCATCGTTAATATCGAAAGGAGTGTTGTGGAAGAACTTCTTGCCGTAGGGGTCCTTAACCTTTCCTTCAGCAATGGCGTTGTATTGCTTGAAGACCTTCTGAAGGTGCTCGGGTCCACAGCCGATTTCCTTGGCCAGCTCAGCACCAGTGATCTTCTTCATAAGACCACGTCCGGAGTAATGTCTTGTGTGGAAATCAAGAACCTTCGAGGCTTTGCTATTAAGAACAAGTCTAATGGGGAACTTGTTCTTGAACATTTCACCAGAGACATAGTCTCTGTGACCGAGTTCGTCGCAGAATCGGTTGCCATCGGCGTTCAATAGAAGACCACCCTCACCACGGAGAGCCTCAGCAGCCAAGAACTTCCACTTGGAGGTGGGGTCCTTAGGATCTACAAGTCCAGTGGGGTGTACCTGGACCTTGTCCATGTCGATTCCGTTACCACCAAGAGCCATAACCATCTTCTGCCCATCACCGGTAGCGTGAGTTCCATTGGTAGATGAAAGCTTGAGGACATCAGGGCGGTGCTTCTTCAAGAGAGAGTCTGGGCTGTCAAAATCCGCAGCGTATCCTCCGGTAGCGAGAACGACTGGGCCATATTCAGTGTGTGTCTTTCCCTCGTACTCAAAATCGAGACCGGTGACGACGTTGCCCTCGCTGTTGATCTTAGTGACACGAGCCTTCTTGATAATCTTGACCCGGCCAGGCTCGTTCTCGGCGAGCTCCTCAAGCTTCTGCATCAAAGCGTATGTGATAGCCATTCCAGGGAACTTGGCATCATGGCCTCGGTGTGTGCGAGGTTGTGAGTGGCCACTATTGCTTCTGTTAGTATATTATGGCATCGATAGTATAACAGGAATAAATCATACCCAAGACGTGAAACAAGCGTAAGATCAAGTCCGAATACATCCTGCAGCCATTCCACGGCAGCTGCGGACTTGTATGTGAGAACCTTGATAAGATCTGGTCGCGCCTTGTCACGTGCCGACTTCATGGTATCCTCATAGAATTGCTGCACACTGTCCTGGATCTTTGAGTCGACCTGAGTGCGTGTGAGAGCACCGTTGATACCTGACGTGGCCTTTGTGGAATTTCCACCGAAAAATCCTATGTCTCATGTTAGAAATTGCTGTCAAGCTTTGGTGGGGCTGAAGTACCTTGCTTGTCAAGAACAAGGACATTTCCACCGGCAAGGTACAATGTGTGGGCAGCACTGAGACCCGAAACTGTCCATAAGGCAGGTAAGTTAGTTTATATTCATGACGCTCTGTTTCTCTGAAGCTCATTAAGCTCATGGTAGGGGAACTTACGACCGCCACCGACGACAATTACTCGTGGAGCCATTATTTTAGTTTATGATGAAGGATAGTAACAATAACGACAAGCTGTTGTTTTCTAAGATGTAATTTCACTGAAGAGCTCTGTGCAATGAATGAGAAGAAAGGACAAGAGGTGAGTTATGAGGACACGAAGCAGGTGGAGGAGTAGAGGAAGTGGGAAGACGTGGTGGGCTGGGATCTGACTTTGTACCGCTCGCAAGCGGCAATGGGGGGTGAGTCTTGTTTCGGGGTATCGTACAACCGAGGCTTTCCTGTCAGCCCTTGGCACGCGGAGGGACGTGAAAAGTGTGGGGCCAGCCAATCAGAGACGTGCTTACGGATTTGAATGACGGTCATTTTGGTTCCACATGAAGCTTTGAACCCAGAGTTCACCATCATGTGAAGAACGGCCTGAGTGTTGTCCAACCACAACCTTCCAGCAAGTTGATTTCCTGACTGACATGTGAAAAGCATCCCACGCTGTTCCTCGATCTCTCAAGGAGGACGACCCAAACTAAACTACATAAGGGTTTGGATCCTTCTCCAGATTTTTTTCTACCCCCGCGTTCCGAAAGGGTCTAGCTAGGTCTTGGCCGTATTACCTATTCACATGCAAAAGCGGAACATCCCACACGCGCCATTCCCTCCGTCTATTCTCCATATGATGATACACAGACGAAGAGATATAAAGTTACGCATTTACCGGCCAGGGTTGGGGTTAAATTCCTGGAATCATCGAACATAAGGTTACATGTTGTAGGGGGGGACCTGCGTCAAACGGCCAGGCTGAATTGTTTGCCCTGTTGTGTGGGGTGCTGGCCGAGGCCCTCGGGTTTGGTGAGGACACACACGGACTTCTGACGCGGGGAGTTTTGAGATTATCAGATCCGCCCGCATCTCTTGGCGATATCGGGTGCCTACAACGATAATCAGTAGAGCAGACTGATACATATGCAATTGAGGTTTGTAGAACTGATTGACTTTGGCTTTCAGGAGTAAGAGGACTCTTTACGGACTTTACTAGTAGGTACCAGATACCACTCCAACGGACCTCATCCTTTCCTACGGCTAACACATTGCCACATTGGCCCCAGATCTTGAGTGATCATCCATGACCCGGCCAGCAGTTAACCTCATTGAACTATGCCCATTCATGGTTTGAATCGGTAGATACTTTACTAAGCTATTTTACATAGATTAGTGCTCCTCGACGATTAGTTTTGGGTTCAACTCGCAGGGAGGCTCCGTCTAAAGCATATACCCCATTCCAGTGAACTGAAGGTATAATACATGTGCCTTTTCCAACAACACTCGAAGCCAAAGCCCTGTTTGCAATCTCCCAGCCTCGAAATATTCCAAATACCACAAAGCCTTGCTTGCCTGCCCCTTGCTTGCCTGCTTTGCTTTACATAAGCGGCGATTCAGGAACGTGAGTCAATGACGCCATGGGACACTGCGAATCAACACTTTCCGAGAGCATCACAAACTCACACAACACAGCCATAGCAAATGCAGCCTCGAGCAATCCATCAAAATGGAAGCCTCGTCATTTAACTCACTATTATATCTGTCTACTCAGACAAACAGATATCGGCTACAGCTTGCCATCTCTTCAAGCTCAAGCTACTCGGTAGTAGCTACAAACTAGCTAGCTGTTGTGATCATGATGTCCCTATATGCGATTGACGACTACTACCTCACCGCAACACTGCTCATAACAATCGCCTACCAGCTGTTCTTCTTCACGATTGCGTTCTCGCTCAGATTCGATAAGCTTACAGACTTTGCGGGTGGGACAAACTTCATACTCCTCGCGATCGTCACTCTGTGCTTCAGCGGTGCCAAAGATGCAAGAGTGAGTATAAACCCGCCAAAGTCCATACTCCAGCTAACAAGCCCCCCTCTCCGCAGAACATCGTAGCCTCAATCTTCTTGATGGTCTGGGGCGCCCGCCTCTCCGGCTTCCTCCTCTTCCGCATTCTCAAAACCGGCCAGGACGACCGCTTCAGTACCCCCCCCCCCCCCAATCCAATTGTGTAAGGCTCTCACAAATACTAACCCGCCCTATAGACGAGATGCGCGACAAATTTTTCAAGTTTCTCGGCTTCTGGCTCTTCCAGATGCTCTGGGTATGGACCGTCTCCCTCCCCATCACCATCCTCAATAGCCCCTCCACGACCCGCACCCACCCGCACCCGCGGTTCGGACACACGCCGCTCGACATCATTGGCACCATCCTGTTCGCCCTAGGCCTCACCACCGAGACCGTCGCCGACGCGCAAAAGTACGCCTTCCGCGCGGGCCCCGGGCGGCGCGACAAGTCCCTCTTCATGTGCAGCGGCCTCTGGAAGTGGTCGCGCCACCCAAACTACTTTGGGGAGATCACCCTGCACTTTGGCATCTGGCTTATCGCGGTTGCGCCGGCGGGGGCGGGGGCGGTGCACGGGAGGGCGGCCGCAGCGCTGTGGGCGAGTGTTGTGGGGCCCGTACTGCTGGTTGTGCTGCTGCTGTTTTTGAGCGGCGTCAACCTGCAGGAGAGGCCCGGGGCGAGGAGGAGGTGGCAGAACGGCGCGGGCTGGAGCGAGTATGAGCGCTACTTGAGGAGGACGAGTATCTTGGTTCCGATGCCAAGGAGGGTGTGGGAGGTGTTGCCGGTCGTGGTGAAGAGGACCGTGGGGCTCGAGGTAGTATTCCCCTTGTTGCGCTTTTCGGGCAGTTGCTAATGTGTTGACAGTTTCCGATGTATGTTTTCGACCCGGCAAAGGAGGAGATGCAGGGTGGTGGTGATAGAGATGACCGCGCGCTGAGGGCGGGAGATAATGCGTAGATTTAGAGCGTTCTGTCCCGGTAGTGGACTTCCTTCCCTGCAACTGATACCCTTTCTTGTTTCTAACGGGCCGTAATGATATACCCTATCCTGTCTTCAAAGACACAGTATGATAATGTGTATCATATTATACCGGTGATCATGAGTGATAAATTTAATATCTAGATAATAGCTTACACTATATCTATCCCCTAGTTACTAGAGTAGAGTAGAGCCTGTGCGGGACCCCTTATGTACAAGGCTCTGTCTGGCACGTAACGCGTGAACGGGGGCGGTCTGGTTCCAATTCCCGAGCGATAGCCACTCCCTTATCACCGGATGTTTTGGACGGTGGGTAATTAAGTATTCCCCCGGCTTTGAAACGGTGAGAATAATTCCTAGCTCTAGCAGTATATGAAAAACGCCCCCCAAGCCGCCCCAGCAACCCGTTGCTTACAATAAGGAGGGAGCATAGACATTGCTAGTGTCTCACAGCGCGAGAGCCCACGCAAAGTATGGTACATCGGTCGCACTTATATGGTAGGTCGCGCTACTGGTGGTGCCACCCGTCCAGACACCGACTCCAACCAGCTACCCGAAACACCCACCCCCGGGGGACAATCCCGCCCGGGCCCGAAAGCCTCCCCGAGCAATGCTGACCCTCCCACCACCCAAGGCCTAGCTAGGGGTACCAAAGCATCTTTGAGGCTATGTATTTACAACAGCGCGGTATCTAGTAGTAGCAGACATCAGACACGAGTGGCCTACATAGTGATTAACGACCGGAGGGTCCAGACTGTCCCGCCGGGCCTAGGGGTCTACAGCCAGACCCGCCCAGAGCGTTGGGCCACATCGGGTTGTAGAACCCGGGTGTAGCCGCAGACGCCAAGACGCCGGCGGGCGAGTGAGCCACCGTGACTCAACCGCCCCGTGCCCGCGCCCGAGACAGACCGGGTGATCTGGTGTGCTCTTACGTAAGTACTTGTGGGTACTGGTGCCATGCGCGCCCGGCCTGGCCCGGGAGGAGTATATGTAGTACCGGACCGGCCAGAGGGCTTTTTTCTTCCCATTCCCATTCCCAATTCACTGGATGTACATAGTTACATGCCTGCAAAGAACTATCCAGCCTAGTAAGACCCACTAGAGTAAAAAACAAAAGCCAAATCCAAACAAACCGGAAAGAACATAAAAACACAAAATAACAAAAAAGAAAAGAAAAAAAAAGCGGCTACTTTTTAAACGCCGCCCTGCCCTACCTAAGCTATCTATTCACATTCTTGTCCCCCACAGTTTCTCCCCTCGTCCCAAATCCCTCTTATAGTCCCATAGTCCCATATTTCCCATCCCCCCCTCCCTTCCCTTCGCCTAGCTCCTCCCGCCGGAGAAGAACATCCTACTCGCCACGCTGCCCGCCATTCTCCTCGCAAACCCGCCCCCGGCCGTGTTCATGGCGTGGCCGGCAAACGACGATGCATTGCCGAACTTGTCTGCGCGCGAGAAGGCGACGCCGTTTGTGACGCAGAGGATCACCGCGATGACTATCCATGCGCGCGCATTCTGTATCAGCCCCATGCGCAAGCACACGCACACACACGGAGAGAGAGAGAAATAAAACATACCGACAAGCGACAGCCATATAAACTCGAACCTGACGATAGCGACGATCGCCAGCAGCACCCACAGCAGCGGGACAATGTACACGGATAGCCAGAAGAAGCGGCTGTCTGTCGCATTGATCTGGCGGGACTCCTGTACTTCAATTCAGCATACGCCCAACATACTAATAGGAGGGGATGGTACGTCAGGGCTCTCAAAGACCCATATGCTCTCGCCGTTGCCCTCGGCGCTGACCTCGTTCCACCAGCGCAGGCCGACAAGGCGGCGGCCGGCAATGTTCTTGCAGTAGTAGAAGTCTGCGGCGAGGAGGAGGATCACGATGATGAATATCAGGACGCTGTGGTGGGTGTTAGCCGTGTGCAGAGGAGGGGGAGGGGGGAGAGGGAACAGACAAATTTGAGGAGAACCAGAGGCCAAAGAGGTAGGTGAGCAGAGGGACTATATTGGTGGGGGTAAGACGTGGGTTAGTATGGATGTGGATGTAGTAGATATAGGGTGGGGCATGGCATACAGAGGCGAAAGGCGAGGAAGAAGCCGAGAGTCGCGGGATGTGCTGAGAGACGCCAGCTGAGGGCTCCGTCTTGAGGGCGCTGCTACTGGGGTGTTGGCTGGTGGTGGACATGCTCTGGGGGAGATGGGGGACTTACGGATTCCATTGCTGTCTTACTTATGTATAGATTATATAGCTGTGAAGAATTGATGTTTAGTTGATTGGTGGTGGTCGTGAGAGAGTGTCGTTGGGAGAGAGAGAGAGAGCGATGTTGAGAGAAAGAGCTTCCCTTCCCTCCTTCTGACGCGGCCCCGGTGTGATTGGCAGCAAAGAGCCGCATCACGTGAGTGGAGGAGGGTCTATTTATAGTATCATCCGATGACTTGACCGGCGCATCACTCAAAGTTACAGTAACTTACATGAGTTATGGCTGCTGGACACCCTGATGGATGACTGTCATTGACTGAGACTCAATGCACACACACACTCAGACATATAGACACAAATAACAGGCACTGACAAACATCTCAGATATACACAGGGTTAGGGGTGGTCAACCATAGCTGCATAGCCACACACACACACACACACACCGCCACAGACCCGATAACCACAGCTCTTATCGACAGCTCGCTCACAACCTCAAACATCAAACATCAAACATCAACCCCCCCCAAACACCAAACCATGAAGTGCCAAAAGTGCCGTCAGCCCATAAAGCTGCATAGCTCCCTCGAAGACCTCAGTCCTGCCGCCTTCAACCTCCTCACAGGTATATTCTCTCCTCCTCCTCCTCCCCATCTATTACAAGTACCTACTACTAATACCTTATTATTATATAGGCACAAACCCTCCACCCCTCACCAGCACCGACACGTCTCCCAACCCACCCCTATATCCTCAAGACCGTCGAGACACTTATGACAAAGCTACTCACCCACCCCAGCACCCCCTCCACAAGCGCACCATCCCCCCCCGTTCCACCAGCTCAGCGCCGCCCCCCCGCTCAAAGTCCGTCTACCAGAACCCCGCAGAGAGCTATGTGATGCTCACCCAATCGCAGCTCGCTCCCTTGCCCTTTACCAACACCTCTAACCCCTCCTCCCGCGGCGGTAGTGGTGGTGGTGGTGGCATCGGCGTTGGCGGCGTTGGCGGTGGTGCTGGTGGCCCCCCCTTCCTCCAGCCCCTCCATCTCCTCCCCCACGACGAGAACGCCCTCAGCCACCAGATGCGCACCTCCGCGGGCCTCTTCGACATCCTGAGCGCGCGCAGCGACATCGACTACCCCATCTGCAGCGAATGCACCGACCTCCTCCTCGACGGGCTCAGCAAGCGCCTCGCCAACGCCACGCGAGAGCGCGACGCCTACGTCGACTTCCTCAAGCGGGTGACCAGCGAGCTCCCCAGCGACTCGGAGCGCGAAGCCGCCGAGCGGGAGCAGCGCGCCCTTGCCGAGGAGGAGGCCGCGGCCCTGCGCGAGCTGGCCGAGACGGAAAATGCGCGCGTGGCGGTAGAAGGCGAGATTCGTGGCCTCGAGGAGGAGGCGCGCATGCTCGATCGGGAGGAGGAGGACTTCTGGCGTGAGAGGAACGGCTTCGCGGCCCGGCTCGAGGAGTTCCAGAATGAGAGGGATGGCGTCAATACTCAGTATGACCATGACTCGAAGCAGCTGGAGAAGCTGCAGAGGACGAACGTATATAACGATACGTTCTGTATCGGTCATGATGGGTATTTTGGGACCATCAATGGGCTGCGATTAGGGAGGCTGCCGACGCAGCCGGTAGTTACTCCCTCCTCTAAACACCATACCTCCCCCCCGAGAAAACAAAGAGCTAACCTTCCCCCCTCTCTAGGTCGAATGGACGGAAATCAACGCAGCCTGGGGCCAGACACTCCTCCTCCTCACCACAATCTGCGAAAAACTCCACTTCACACCCACCTCCTACCGCCTCCGCCCCATGGGCTCCACCTCACGCATCGAAAAGCTCGACTACCCCACCACCACCACCACCAGCAGCACCACCGGCTCCCCCGCCACCACTCACCACGCAGATCCCAAGATCACCACGCTAGAGCTCTTCTCGAGCGGCGACCTCCCCCTGGGCCGCATGTTCATGCACCGCAAGTTCGACCAGGCCATGGTCGCCTTCCTGGAGGTGCTGCGCCAGCTCGGCGAGTTCGTGGAGGCTGCGGAGCCAGAGATGCGGCTGCCCTACCGCATCGTGAAGGATAAGATCGGTGACAGCTGCATACGCCTCGCCTTCAACCAGGACGAGGCCTGGACGAGGGCGTGTAAGTACACGCTCACATGCGTAAAGTTCCTGTTGGCCCATACGAGGTGAGTGGGTCTGTGTTTCCTTTTTGTGAAATGGGGAGGCGGGGATGGTGCTGATTGTGGGTTACTAGTAATGCGGCGTATGCGAGGAGGGCGGGGGGCGCGTAGTCTAGGTGCGTGGCGTGGGGGCCCGGGGTGTATTATTATGGGTATGGGGAGTAGGTATGATGTGGTGTAATTGATAGGTAGCTCCCTCCCGTTTTCTTGTACTTACTGTTTCCGTGGGCTGGTTTTGGGTAATAAAGGATCTCCCTGGTATAGGCCTTCGCTGCATGTATATATTCGGGGCTTATGATGGTATGTACCTACATGTAGCGAGGCAGTGATGTGAAACGAGTGATACTTTATGATGCCAATATTCCACCACACACCTGAGTTGCATAGCACCCCCGAACACGGCGTACCCAGTGCTTCCAACCCACCCGCGCCTCTCAACAACCCTAGCCCACCCGCTAACTAGTTCCGGCCGCCCGGTCACGCGATATCACTCGGTTCTACCCGCCCGCCCGCCCGCTTACCTGCCTAGTATATCTATGCAGTCCTGTACCCCGGGGAAGGGGTGGGGGTTGGGGAGGGAGGCGCAGAATGCAAGCTTAAGGCCGAATCTCCAGCGCGCGATGGAGCCTTCGCGGGTTGTGGGCGGGTTGCAGAGGGTATCATCTCCGGGGCTTGGCGGCCGTTGCAGGGGCGGCGCCAATAGAAGTGGCAGCGCCGGCCGGTGGTTGTGTATACATGTACTTATAAGTTTCTATACCGTCGGCGGGCGGTACGGTGATGGGTGGGTTTTGGTATTGATTGTTGGATGTCGGGCGTATAAAGACTGGGATTTAGGACATGTATCTATACCGTGGCACCGCGGTGGGAAACGGTTGGGCGTGGAGTATGGAGTATAGACGTATGGCATAAGGACTGGAGTTCGGTGATAGATACATGTAATGTACGTACAGAGTGTGGTAGAACTATTTCAAAGCGGATCTTGCGTCCTATTGGCCCCTTAAAGAAGCAAATAAGGTTGTCACCATCATGCGTTGAGAGGCTGTGGGCTAGTGGCTGTGGGGGATGGATATGGGGTGGTCGTGGAGGAGGGGTTTCCCCAGCCGCGCATGGGGGCGGGTTCGATCCCCACCCCCGGAGGACTAACTTTTTCTCTCTCCCCCTCCCCCCCCCTTTTAAGGGCAAATATAATAGGTCACGCAAGACAAACTTTTGAAACAATTCTACCGGACCCGATGGTAAAACTTCTTTTGGGCATTTACCGCCCCGTATTAGGGGACTAGAGGGCTCGATTCTTTAGTGATATGGCCCTCTCGCTACGTCAATTGAGTTCACCATGTGTTGGTACGTACGTACGCGCACCCACCAGCGTGTAGGAGGAAACCGAGTGCCCTAAATCACAGTCGGCGGGGCCGGCACCGGGAAATACTAGTCCACCTACCTTCTCTTTCCCGGTATTTCTAGGATATGCAAGTAATCCCCATGTTTACTTCTATGCAGACCGCAATGTTGCAGCTAGCTAGAATTGGCCATGAGTGTACTTGGGGTGAAATTAAGTATTGTCCCAACCGCGCTGGCAACCATGCTATCGCGAGAGGCAGTACTTGATTTCACCGCAAGTATATATATCCTCAAATGACAGACCCCCGTATACCGAGTCTGGTGGAATTACTGCAAGTGTGGGTCCTTCGTGACCCATTAACCCTTGAGGGAATTCCTACTGCTATAAGCATGGACCAATGAACCCGCCTTTATAGCGCTGGTTTCCGCATCAACCCCACCACTAGAAACTGTATCTCTCATTATATAAACACTTGTATCTCGGGCCTAAGCTTAAGCTTGTGCACCCAGCGGTAGGTCTTGGGCCAGTTTGGTTTACAGAGTGGCTTGTATGGTTTACTAGCCCCGTCGGGAGCCATGGTAAACCCGAGGATGTGAAGATATCCAGCTGGCTTGCGTGGGCACTGCATGTATGTACCAGCCATTTAGGGCCGGTTCTCGGGGTTTGGGTAGGCTTCCTGTGGGATGTTATAGCTTTGGGTAATTTGTTTGTAGCTCTGGTACAACCGACCTCTATATCTTTGGGGATCTGATCTTTGGAGTTTAGATCGAGTGAGAGGCCGTGACTACAGTATGAAAAAACGTGGTGAAATCAATACGGAATTTGGTGACAAATACTGGGCTAATCAGCATTAGAAGAGTACTGTAGAAATACCGTATTCTTAGTGATCCCACCCCTCTTTTTGGTACTGTATTCGCTACATACATGTATGTATTGTATACATGTTGTTATGCATCGTGTACCTTCACATGGAATGTCTAAGATCATGACAAGGTCACCAATAGAAGAAGGCGAGCCTTTATTCCTTTTATTAGATCACGTAATCGGTCACGCACTTGTGCAGGCTATGGGTCATTTATTGCAAAGTGTAATTTATGGAGTGACTGTGTAGGCGATCAACTGAGCGGGCATTACACAAAGTGAAATTAACTGGCTAGATATCCCAAAGTCTGAACGAGCATGCGGGGCGTTTGATAGTTACGCCTGAGTAAGGGAGCGTCACGATACAGATCAGGACCCACTTGTCAGAATCATGACTCTACTAAGCAGGTCATTTCTAATGAATGTCCCTACTTACAATGCTTAATCACAATGTTTAATCACAATGTTTAATCACAATGTTTAATCACACTGTAGCGAGCTTATTAAAGTTTCAAGGGTTTTATATAAGTCACGAGCGGGACAAGGATGTTTTGTGTTCTTAGTCCCCAGACGCGAAGAACCAGGGTCGAAGAAATGCATATGGATATATGTCTATGCCTATGGCAGGACCATGGCTGGCGAGGTCCCGGGTTGTTGGTGGGTTATCCCCATGTAATAGGTCAATACAATATTATGCAGGAGATATCCTCAGAAGGTTTCCCCATAGGTGTGCATGCCTCTCTGATGGGAGAAAACCAACCGAGAGTGTGACACCAGGCGGACTACAATTTCCTTTTTGATAATATCAATTCCGTGTAACGTGTTTAAAGGGTAGAACGTTTATCTACAAATCTTTACCAGTTCATCTTGAGCTTTGATTCCATCTCAGCGTGGAAACCCGGAAGTTCCTCGGTGTTTTCGTTCCCTTTTGTGAGTGATGGAGTCAGCTTTGCAGGAAGAAGGGGGCGTAGCTCAATGGAACATTTGTCGCTTGACAGACGCCAACATAAGATAAGTGACAGATTTTTGTGCTTACCTTTGTAGATATCCTCCCATTCGATGGTTGTATCCTTCCCTTTCAGGATATCGAGGTGGAAGTTGCTAGGTCCGCCCAGCTGAATCGGTCTCCAGTCCTGTTCTCAAGTTCATTAACATCCCTACTCTTCCCTACTCTTCCCTCATCACCCGTCCATCGTGATCTATCCAAATGGCGACTACCCTCGCCCCCACAAAGTTCTAGGAAGTACAAGGAGACTAACCGATCCGCTAATCTTCATCTCCATGCCTCTCCTGATCGGCTCATGCGCACCGTATACCCTCATCAGGTTTTCCATCTTCAGAGCCTGTTGGGTTTCATCCCAGTTCTTCAACCTGGCTTCTAGAGGATGTCTTCCGTTCACCTCGGCAGATACAGATTTCAGGCCGTTCCTCATCGGGTCGGGGACTGAACGGACACTGGGAGCTCCATTTGTGGTAGAGACCTGAGCAGCGTGCTTTGGGGCGGGGATCATGCGAAGAGACTGCATCGCCTTATTAGCTCGCACATAAAGTGGAGGGTGTAACAGAGTGATTTCTGAAGTACCATTTTATTGTTGTTTGGTCGTGCAGAACTTGGAGATGTAGGGGTGAGGTTAGAGTGGTGGGGTCTTGGACTCTTAGTCTACGATAGCTGGCGCAGCTTGATTGCCAAGCTCATACTCTCATCTTATCTGATAAGGCCTGGGTATCCGCCACAAAGACCTCTCATGTTACACAGGCATCATCCCCATTCACTTACTACCGTAATGAAGCTTGATTGTAGGTACCGTTCTATTCTGGAGAGTCTTTAGGCCCCGGGTAGCGGCATAAGTGCGAGGGTAGAATAGACACTTTTCTAGGCCCCTCATAACCACGCCCCACCGCTTCAGTGGGAACAGGGAAATATAAATCCCAGTTGGGGTTTTCGTCTGATTCCCTCCGGTACGTACGGGGTTATTCAAGTACTCTGGTGTCTACCGACATTACCGGTAATGAAGGGCCGTCCATGATCCAATCAAGAGCTGGTCCAGATTGAAACGCGGCTACAACGACAAACCCAGCCACAGACACCTCTCAATGCGTAAGTGAGTGATGGGATGTGACCAAACCCGCTTTTTCAAGCCCAACTATCTAGTTGAACATACAGTAGCTATGGTATTATCATCCAGCTAGAGAGTAGCCGGGGTAAGGCATGGAAAGGGGGGAAAACAGTAGCTCATCCTACCGACTGAAAAGCTGTCAAGCAGGTACTTTGAAACCAAGCTAGTTAAATGAGCGCCAGGACGATTGTTCGGAAACAAACAGAAAGCGCGCGTGTATAAACATACATGTACTTACGTATATACATGTCAGCGCTCATGTCAAGAAGATCTGTGAATGCTTAAATCCTGGATAAATCAAAATGGTGTCACATGTCTTAGTAACGTGCTCGACTCTCTAAAGATTCTCGGATGTCGAACTATGTTGGGAAGAAATGATTTCTACTTTCAAGCACGGGGATAGCAACGAAGCGGAGATAGGCGTTTTTTTAGCTATGAGAATGTGTTCTTGGACTATATATGGCCAAACCTTAGCTCTATAGTATCCGTAGTTATACATTTCGAATAGTTGAAGCATCCTTGCCCGAGATCTTGTGTACAGGGACGGTGATCAAAAGAATCTTCAATCTCGAGTTAAGGAGAGCCAGACTAAGAATCCGAAACCTGGGCCGGCGTGGCCTTTACTACATGTATGTAAAAAAAAAAAAATACTACAACCATACATACAAGTACATGTAGGCCCATCTATACATGGGAAAAACGCATCTGAAGCGACTCAAAGCTAGGCCTTTAACATTAGATGTGTCGTTTTTTTAGGGGCTAGGGTACATCTGATACCTTTTGTTGATTCTGTTGCCAACCTACATGTATATACAAAGTACATGTATGTAGAAAGTACATGTAGTACTGTCGTACATATAGATACAGCTGCCTATACTCCCAATTGTAGGTATGGAACTATGTAACCCTTAGAAAATCTCCCTAGCTTTTATCACTTGTATATACTCACGTATTATTTGAGTACCTAGCTGATTGTGATAGCACTATAACACCAGACCGTACATAAAAATTAGCCAAATCCACAAAGAAACGCCGTCTACACCACCCCGCCTTCTTTCTCTGAACCTTCCTCCCTGTGAGGGATAGTAATTTCGGCTACATGTACTTCGAATCTGTCGAGTGGCCACCTACTACATACAGAACCGCCTCATACCCTCGTGGCCTGTCACCACAAGACGGACCAGGATGGACGGGGCCTCTGACTGAATCTCATGGGCAAAGCAGAGCCCATTTTCAAACTCGCACCAGTTCATCCGATTCTCTAATTATCGGGGAGCCCGGCTACTACATAGTAGTAGTAAAGGCTAATTTACATGCTGGGTCCGTCAAAACGGTGCTTGTACTGATCCTGGTCAGATATCACGGCACTAGCTATCCATATGTGCGTTTCAACACATAGCAATCTAGGGTCTGTTTGAAGGCACAAGACACTCGCCCATGATCTGTTCAATCAAACTTCGAAAGAACCATCGCTTCAATTTGATATATTTAAAGAGGATGGACTACCCTTCAAATGTCGAATCAAATCACTAAGAATCAAAGGCACCTTCGAGTCGTATACTCTCTCTATATATACAACATTACAGTTCGAAATGAAGTTTTCTACGGCATCCATCAGTCTTATTGCATCTGCAGTAGTTACAAATGCAGCCTACACAGTTCTCCAGGAGAGCTACACCCCAGCCAACTTTTTCTCGAAGTTTGACTTCTATACTGTAGGTATTTCCTGTTTATTTGCCCAGTATACCATAATATATTGACTTATAGCTGTGCTTCATTAGGGTGCCGATCCTACAAATGGTTTTGTTAAATATATCGACCAAGCCAGCGCCGAGTCCCAAGGAATTATCAAGACAAATAGCAACAATGTCTATGTCGGTGTTGACCACACAAATAACGCAGCAAACGGTCGAAACAGTGTAAGACTAGAGAGCAAGGCCCGATTCCAACATGGTCTTATCATCTTAGATCTCGCACACATGCCTGGTAGTATATGCGGAACATGGCCAGCATTGTGAGTAGAATATATGTTGGAGTCCTATTTCAAATCATAATATTTATAATTGACGATTACTGACCTTTATAGTTGGACTCTTGGTGATAACTGGCCGAACAACGGCGAGATCGATATCATCGAAGGTGTCAATCTTGACGACCGGAACTTAATGACACTTCATACCACTGATGGATGCACTATTAACAACAGTGGACTGTCTGGTAATTTGATTACAAATAATTGCTATATCAACGCCCCAAACCAATCCACCAACCAAGGCTGTAGTATTCAAGTAAATCACCCTACTTGATATTCCATACACGCGCCAATTTTTACTTACTAACCTCTTCTTTTTGAATAGGACGCCCGTACTAACTCTTATGGAACTGGGTTTAACAATAATGGTGGCGGTGTCTACGCTACAGAATGGAGCTCAGATTATATCAGGATTTGGTTTTTCCCACGCGGTTCCATCCCGGCCAACGCTTTGAGTGGAAACCCGGACCCAAGTACTTGGGGAACACCTACCGCTCTCTTCCAAGGCTCATGTGACATTGATTCAAAGTTTGTTTCTAACAAGATCATCTTCAATATAACCTTCTGTGGAGATTGGGCTGGCAACGTTTGGGGTACCTCAGGATGGTAAGTTCTCATGCCCTCAAAATAGCCATTTATTATGTATGGAACTGACAACGAGAGTTAAGTCCTACATCAATGACATGCACTGACTATGTCGCCAATACTCCAAACGCCTTTGCCGAGAGTTACTGGCAAATCAACAGTTTGAAGGTTTGGAGCTCGTAATATTACTCCAGGGGTTACTACAGGGTCTGGACACTGGTGATCCAATTGACCCAATATCGAGTCCCATTTACTATATGTATTTTGTTTTATATCGCGATTGTTTATATTATAAGTCGATTTATGTATCTACGTGTATTTATATTAGATTGTGCCATAAGTTAAATTCATTTCTATACCAACTGATCAGCCACTAGGCCCTGACCTGACTTTATAACTTATAATAACACTACCATAATGATCTGTGCTAGTTATTCGAGTTATCCTAAACCGCATATCTTGCTTCCCTGCCCGATAAAGCAATGACAGGTGCCGAAAATATAGCCCCTGGTCCTACATAGTGCCCATTACAGTCGAAAGGTCGTGTAGGGTACAAGCAGGGTTCCCTAGGTTATGATGCTATCAACTAAAGCACTACTCAGCTACATTTATTTATTGGGTGTTTTGCAACCCTGCAACGGAGCACGACTACATGTATGTACCTTACATGGAGTGATATGTACGTATATGCATGTGCCTTTATCTACATGTATGTTCATTGTACCTGCATATAGATGTACCGGGTGCTATGTACTACTACATGTGCATGCACACATATCCAAACCACGGTTATAGTAGTATTGGAGTAACCCACTGTTTGTGCCGCCCAACGAGGTACATACATGGGCAGTGGTGTGTATGGGTTGTTCCTTGGTACATGTAGCGGAGGTAAGGGTTACCCTAGGTGACACAAGCACATAAAGTACATGTAGGAACCGCATCACTGCTCAACTACATAGTACATAATAATAATTAATGTATGCGTGGTCATGTGAATGGAGGGCCTTTTTTGACTAAAAGTTACGGATATTACATGTAGCTGAACACATGTTCAAACAACCTAGTCCTCACATTGTGCATAATATAAACGTTCAATTGCCATCATGAAAACTAAGCCTTTTAATCCGAATTCCGTAACACCCACATAACTGGCTCAATTAATTAGCATAAGTACATGTACTTAGTACATGTATGTACGTATGTAAATGCTCAAGCATGCCGAAGGTCGGCTAGCCTCTCAGGCGTGTAGTACCTGTATATATGTTAGAACGAAGATCAGGCACATGTAATTCATTCCTAACGGGTGCAAAGCTTAACTACATGTATCTGTCTTGGCAACAGGATTACGGTCGACTACATGTATGGTAACTGCATGTACATATATATATACAACTATAGGCCTGTAGTTAACTCATTTCGTTCCTTGTTCACGGAGCGTAAATATGATTGCTTAATTGAGGCTGTGTGGATGTCTATTCTTACTGGGAAAATATAACAGGTCAAAAGGCTGTACAATATCAGGGGATACGTTTATTCCCGATTATAAGGGCATAATCTGTATATCGACGGAAGGGACATCTACTTACCGTATAATCGAGTGTAAATAGCCTGAAATTTTATTTAAATGTGCAGACATCGTGTGGAAACGAGAAGATACAATATTACATGTAATTATATGTGTCGAGTGAGATGCTGTGATTTGACTATATGGGTCATATTGATTGATACTTCATACATGCATATATGGGTCATATTACTTACTACCTGCCAATCATATATAAGCTAGAAATCATTAGATTGGGCAGAGAATAAAATACCTCTCTCACTACCGGTCGATTGTAGTACATACTTGGGTTGGGTTCATTGATTGGGCCCCCACAGGTTAGATAGATGTAACTATAACAACTGCGCTATGATCGTCATATAATGTTGATGGCCGTCATATAATCGAGTTATTTTCGCCCGAATTAAAGGTAAAGTTCGTCTGAACTCGCTAAGGAGTCGAGATATTGTCGAGTACTATAACCAGGATCCGGTTTGGTCTCAATTTTATTGGTTCAGAAATACATGCATCTACTATCGGCCGAGAACTCCTCTATTCAAGCGAAATGCCTTCAAATAGTACCACTTTGTATAGTATAACTGTTGTTATGGTCCATGGCGGCAAATTGGACCGGACTTCATAAAAAGCTGGCAAATATGTGGCCTCATATCCCACTCGGTATCTCATCACGCCGATGACCAGCTATAGCTAAACTATAAAGTAATACCCACTCGCCGAAAATGGCCCTTATATATATGCCTATTAAACAGGGGGTTAGACTTAAATGTTTGTTAAAGACGTTAGATGGATCCGAGTGAACCCCGCAAAAATTTAATATACCAAACATTATCGTACACTGGGTGTAATCCCCAGGCACCTTAATTAAAAAAAATATTAACAAGCATTAGCCTTAGCCGTCATGCAGGTCTATAACGCGATATTGCCCACTACCGATCTCGATTTCGCTGGTTATATCCCATTTTCAACATCCCTGGAATATTCAGGTACGGACCGACATCCGATTAGTCTCTACCAGGTGATTTCCGCAAGGAAGGTGGTGATGTATGATTGCGATGTACATGCTCGGAGGTTCAGCCGAAAGAGCAGTACAACAGCGGTCGTCTCCAATATGTTGGACCGTCCACAAAATGTTCCGCATTCGTCTACTTCAGCAAGGATAGCATAGCAAAATTGCATTTGGAACCGCGGCAATGGCGGCCAGCCAAACGAGATCCCTCAATGGCTTCAACCTTAAGGGAAGCAGCGATGTACAGTAGCAGAGAGAGTGTAACACTATACGTACCGACACGGTAGAATGTGAGTTACCCCGAAGAAACTCCGAGAAAGCTTAGTGCTTGCCTGCCTGTTGTGACTTGCCCACCCAAACCCGTTAAGACCAATATATAATAGCTGCAACCTGTGGCCTTATCTCTTACAGATCTGGCAGATAATCCCTTGCTTAAGGTATGTGAGACATTTTTGTGCTTCTAAAATTTGCAGGAACCTGAAGCGCCAGGAATCCCTGCGCCGATCAAAAAAGGAAAGTCAAAATGCTTAAAGTATGTACATCATGTACCACCTAGCTCTTCAGACGTATACTTGGATATATGTAGTCTTAAAAGTGTATAGGCATCAACTCGAGCTTCATATTATAACTGATTACCAAAGTAGAAGCTATGACCACATGTACTTACTTAATGTATATAGTCATATATATATCGGGCTAGGAAGAGATCTATGTCAGTACTTATGTGGTAGACAATAGTCCGAACCGCTCGCAGCACCATAGTTTACTTGTTACTACATGTAACTCTCTGTAGTAGCTCAGAAGTTTGGATCCGAAGAGTCAGGGTCACGACATGCAATGTATATTCACATTCATGATGTGCCTAGGACACAATCTGTAGAGTGACATACCACCTTTCCTCCCTGGATTATATCAAGGTATATCTTACCGTATACAGATAAAAGGAGATGAATATAATTATATAATGTCTTGTTATATCACGGATTATCACTCGATCGAGCGTATGTAGGTATCCCATGGCTCGTAGCTTGGTTTTGACCCTTTGACTACAGCCCACTCCTGCAACCCACCGCTCATGCAACGATACAAGTCTGGGCTCCACGCATTAAAATCATGTTGATGAGTCCTGAGGTCGATCTGAGAATATACTAGTACGGTTGAGAGCCAGGCACCACCGGCTACTGGCGAGGGCTTCAAAGCCCTCTGCTACGGGTGATGGGATATTGTAAATTCATCTGTCGACGCGCATTAGCTAGTGTATCTACTTATATATTCTTTACTATATACCTTTCTTCTATGTATATATTCTAATGTTTGATATGAGTTTAGTTGGTCGCGATCATACTGAGGCAAAGCTATTGTCTTGAGCTAAACCTACTATATATATACTTAGGTAAATTTAGGGCGCGAGGCTAACCAATACTCAATCACTAGTGTCCGGTCCGAGACAACAAAAGTTATAATACGTATCTGCTATTAGTACGCGCATATATCAGTGCGTAAGAAGTCATACAAAATTAAACCGGCTTATTGACGAACTTATCCTACCTCCCGATCAATTATGCATGCATAGGTAACCCCGAGCTGTGGCCGGATATTATTTTTCCTGCGGTTACGGTAATAATGTCCATAAACTCAGTCCCATGTGCCTGATGCTTTATTTACATAACTACATATGTACACCCGAGTAGAAAAGGTGGGCGCCCGCAACTTAGGTTAAGCAATAAGAGGCACACTAGTACTCAACAACCATGCCCTTTCACAAGGTCAGCAAGCGAAGAGAGGCTCATCTGGATGAGAAGATGAAGATTAATGAAGAAGAACTTTCCCGGAAAGCTTGGGGGGAGTGGGGGGATTAGATTGGGACAACGTATTGGTGGATGCCAAAGAGGATGGCGGCAGTAGTAAAGAATACAGAGGGCCATACAAAGTGGTAAATAGGCTTCGGGGGCCATTGTACCTACTCCCTTTTCCAGCTTGTATTTAAAGCTCTTCTCGTTGTTTTCTTTTTACTTTCTTGTCATGTCTAGGCGTTGTTTCCTCACTTTTTTCACGCGGGTGTACCTAAGCCTTCATCTACATTACGCCTAGAGGAAATCTTCTACTAAGATGAAATACTAACTTTTCATCCGAGTAAGCTCCTTAGTAGGTATCTAGGTGCATTAAATTAGAAATGGGCCGAACGAAGTATCGAGGGTAGAAGTTTCGAGGACTATATTTTATTTTTCGTGTGGGCATCTCTTTATCTCGACGCTCCATTAACATAAAAATATAACTAAACCTGAGTCATTTTGCCGTGCGTACGCCTACCTATGCAAATCTATATCCAAAGACCACAAAAGAAAAACCATTACCTAGCCCATTTTTCATCATTTATCAATTATGCCCTCTTTGTCCGTCTTCTGTTCTTGCTCGGGGTACCGGGCCTCGAGGAAGCAGGGCTAGCCACCAGAGATGCTTCTTCTGTAATGACTTCCTCCACTTTTGGCATGGGTCCCGCTTTCGACTTTGGGACCGAGTCTTCGAGTTCAATAATCCTTTGTCCAGAGAGTTCTGCTGTGCGACTCCTAGTATTCCTGCTCGGCGTATCAAGAACACCCTCGGGGAGCTTAGCAATTGCTCGATCATGACGATCCCTTTCCTCCTCCTCAGCAATAAGTTTATCCAGCGCCTCTTTTTTAGCACGGGCCTCGGCGGCCTTCTTTACGAGATCCTTAAGCTCTTCGTCGTTCATGGATTCAAATTCTGGGAATATGAATTCTTCTTCGGGGGCCAGAGGCTTTGTAGGGTCGAATATTCTGGGAATAGCGGGGATTTTAGGTTTCGAGGCGTCTGTAGTGGCTTTACCAACAGCTTTAGCTTCCTTTTTAGCAGCCCTTTCTTCCTTAGCGCGTTTAACAGCCGCTTCTTTCTCAAGGTCCTTGATTTGTTGCTCGGTGAAGGCCCAAAGTGTTTTTCCAAGTTCTTCTGTGGTGAGAATTTCTTTGCGATATCTAATAGATTAATTAGTTTTTTTTTCCCCCTTTCTTTTGTGCTGAAAAAGAGGAGCTCATACGGGGCACCGCGGCATTCACGCAAAAACTTCCCACCCTCGCCTACACCACATTCAGGGCTCATGGCTGCAGCTAAAAATGTTTGTGCACCTTGCTCGGGGCTCTTGAGGACCAACCACCAGAATGGATATGTGATCATGTATAGCAGCAATCCCCAAATGCTTCCCAGACTCAACCAACGCCTCGTTCCAGGGGTCCTCACAAGACCGGGATCAATGTTGAAAATACGGACGTTATTGGGTTGTTTATCGGGTCTTTCGTAGGCGTGCATACGGCGCTGAAATTCGCAGGCAAATGCCATAAGGGCCATTTTGGATGCACCATACGAGCGCCATTGCCGCATAGTCGGATACCCACGCTGGAGAAACTGTACATCGTTGAGATCAAGTTCGCCGAGGACGTGAGAAGAGCAAGTTGCCATAAGCACACGGACATTTCTATCCGGCGGTTGTACACGAAGGGTGGGTGTCAAGATATTAAGTAGATGAAAATGCGCAAGGTAGTTAATGCCCCAGTGAGCTTCGACACCGTCTTTAGTCAAAACCTTTGCAGTCATCGGTGGCGCCATGATACCAGCGCAACATATGACCATATCCACGCGTCGCGGGGGTGAATTATCAATAAACTTGGTTGCAAACTTCCTGACGCTGTGGAGGGATCTAAGATCGCATTCTTCCGCGTATATCAACTGGTTGTTGTAGCGCTCGCGGAGGTCCTCGATATAATCTTGAGTAAATACGTCCTTAGGATCACGCACAAGTAGAATAAGTTGGCAGCCGCGAGATGCAAGATCAGCAACAACAGCTGCCCCTATTCCAGCTGTACCACCCTAGTGAAAATTAGGGTCTCTCGTATGATATAAACCACTGGAAAGGAAGGAGACTATACTGTCACTATAGCTACTCTACTATGCATAACTCGTTCGTTTGCATTTTTTGAGCCACCGAACCAGGTCTTTAGTAAAACGAGCAGAGCGAGCCATGGTAGAACTTTAAGAGCTGGTAAAAGAAATGGAATGGAGTGAATTCCATTGAAATAGATCTCCCCAAGCACGGGAATGGGCATGTTTGTAGTTTGAACGTGCGTGTTGCTAGAACTTGAAGAACTCGTAAGGAAAGGAGCTTCCTGCGCCAACAACCGAGAGGCTCTGGGATTAGCCAGCAGCGCAATTTTGTGTGTAGGGTTAGGGCAAATCACTAACAACGGGGCAAGCTACGTGACAACTGAAAAGTGCCCTTTTAGAACATAATTTTTGGATCTATGTGCACCACCAGAATGAGAAGAAAAAAAAACATAACTACGTATCCCTTCCCCTTTCGCCACTTACTTCATGGCATGCAAACCAAAAGTGATAAAAACCCCGTGAAGAAAAAAAAAAAAAAAAAGGTACTTTTGGTGACAACACCATAACCATTCGATTACAGCGTCAAAGAAAATAGAAATACCAGAACATGACAGAAGAAAAATTTATTGAGTTTTTGAATTAACGGGTTGACATGGCTGTATTAGTAATAAAATTAGTCTTTACTATATCTGGCTAAGGAAGAAGCGGTTAAAACATACCTTTAGTGACAACACGCTTAAGGGCAAGCTCCTTCTTCTTCAAGTCATCGGCACCAGAGTCATCAATCTCCAGCTGGCCCATAGCATCGCTAAGCGCAGCCTCGATTTTCTCCTTGGTACCCCTCTTCAACCTCAAGCTCAACGTTGGGTCAGAAACGATTTCCTCAACACGGGCAATGTAACTCTCGAGCTGCTGTCTAGCCTCAAATTTCTTGGAGTAAGCGTCATCGGTGGACTTGAACTTTTCAGCATCGGCAACCATCTTCTCAATATCAGTAGTAGAAAGCTTTCCAACAGAGTTTGAGATGGTGATGTTGGCAGATCTACCGGTGGACTTCTCAATAGCAGTGACCTTGAGAATACCGTTGACATCGACCTCAAAAATAACCTCGAGGACGGCTTCGCCAGCCTTCATGGGGGGGATAGGGGCAAGAGTAAACTCCCCCAGGGAAGTGTTGTCCTCGCAGTTAACACGCTCACCCTGGTAAACGGGGAACTGGACGGTGGTTTGGTTATCGGCAACGGTAGTGAAGGTCCTCTTCTTAATTGTGGGGACAGTTTGGCCACGAGGAACAACAGGTGCGAAAATGTTTCCTTCCATAGCAACACCAAGGGAGAGGGGAACAACATCCAACAACAAAAGGTCGGCAGTCTCCTCCGATGTGGCCTTTCCAGAAAGGATACCGGCCTGAACGGCGGCACCATATGCAACAGCCTCATCAGGGTTGATGCCCTTCTCGAGCTTCTTTCCATCGAAAAGATCGCTCAACATCTTCTGGACCTTAGGAATACGGGTAGACCCTCCAACCAAAACGACTTCGTCAACCTTGTCTTTGGAAAGACCAGAGTCCTTCAGGACTTGCTCAACGGGGGCAATAGTGCTCTTGAAGAGAGTAGCGTTGATGTCCTCAAAACGAGCACGGGTGATAGAAGTGTTGAAGTCTTCACCGGCGAAGAGAGAATCGATCTCAACGGTGGTCTGAGTAACCGAAGAGAGAGTACGCTTAGCACGCTCGCAAGCGGACCTAAGACGACGAAGAGCACGAGGATCATCAGAGATATCGTGCTTGGTCTTACGCTTGAACTCAGCCTTGAAGTGATCGAGAAGAGCAGTATCGAAATCCTGACCACCCAAGTGGGTGTCACCAGCAGTGGCCTTAACCGTGAAAACCCCACCTATATTCTTGTTAGATTTCAAAAGAAAAATCATTGATACACTAATATAAACTTACCCTGGATGTGGAGGAGGGAAACATCGAAAGTCCCACCACCCAAATCGAAGATAAGGACGTGTCTTTCCTTATTGGTCTTTCCTGACCCAAGACCATAGGCAATAGCTGCTGCAGTAGGCTCATTGATAATACGAAGGACGTTCATGCCAGAAATGGCACCAGCATCCTTGGTAGCCTGACGCTGGTTGTCGTTGAAGTAGGCTGGGACGGTGATAACAGCCTTCTCAACAGACTTACCAAGCTTTGCCTCGGCAATCTCCTTCATCTATATCTCACAAAGGTACATGAGAAACTGCAGGGATATCACTGGGGGGAAGGTAGGCGTACTTTGGTCAAAACCATTGATGAGATCTCCTGGGGGGAGAACTGCTTAGTCTCGCCGAGGTACTCAACCTCAATGTATGGGTTGCCCTCACGGTCAACAACAGTGAAGGGCCATGACTGAACATCCTTCTTGACGCTTGGGTCATCGAAACGACGCCCAATCAACCGCCTATTAATCCACAATTGTCAGCTATATGTGTGGTCAATTATGCAACTGAAATAGGGCAGTTTCACTGCTACATAATTATCTATAAGCCGACGTACTTAGCATCAAATACAGTGTTTCTTGGGTTGAGAGCGGCCTGGTTCTTTGCGGCATCACCAATCAATCGCTCCTTCTCAGAGAAGGCAACGAAAGAAGGGGTAACACGATTTCCCTGCTCGTTGGCAACTAAGAACGCAGGAGGAAAAAAACAGTCAGCAGGTTTTCCCCTCTCGAGTATATTTCCCAATTCTCGTCAAGCTATTAAGAATTGAAGACATCAATAAAAAAAAACGGCGAAAGAAACAACGTACTAATCTCAACACCACTACCCTCGTAGATGGCCACACAAGAGTAGGTGGTACCTAAATTTCCGCAGGAAAATAATGTCAGTCTGTTGCAGAAGCGACTACGTAGCATATACTGAAAAATATATCAAAAAGAGTTGCAGGCTACGAACCAAGATCGATACCGATCGCTCCGTCGTATTTTCCTTCCATTGTAATGGTATTTAGAGGCAGAGAAAGAAATTTGGTGAGGAAAAAAGAGTTTAGGGATGAACGGTGAAGAGGGGAGGGGTGGTGAGGAAGGAGGGGGATAAGAAAATGCGGTGGGGGGGGTTTTGTTAGGCCTGTGTGGGGTGGAAAGTTTTTTTTTTCCTCTTTCTTACTTTTGTGTGTGTGTGCGTTGATCCTTGTTTCGCCAAGATATGCTTGTGCACTCTAACCTCAAAAGGAGATTTCGGCGGCTATCGAGTGCTTTAGAGCATGATGACCTTTGAGATTTTATGCATGATTTAAACTATTTTACTCGTCTCTTCAATTTAATTTTACAATGAGCTACCCAAATATGAATTTAGTACAAGTTGAATTTAATCCACCTTACATATCATTGACATGTACCCATGCTGACAGATGAACAAGGACGAGGATGGATTCTGATTTGCTTTACCACAGGCTCTAACACTGCATGATCAGGTTTGAGGCTTTCCCCTCAGACGCTGATTATTGCAGACATTAGGCCCTCTACACAAACAGAGTCTTTTGCGCAAAGGGCGTAGGATGATGTGCTATGGGTGATGGGTATTCTTAGTTTAAAAACCATGTATCTATACATGTATATACAGTATTGTACATCCTTAAAGTACTAGACCTCGACCCGTCACTATCACATCACTATTGACATGTGCATATACAAATTACAATTGATAAATAGATACATGAAAAGCTCTCACCTATAATACCAATGCCCCAAGATTAGCAAAGACAAAAAACCCCTCACACGAAGAAGAGGGGGGAAAAAATATTCAATTGCATGCGTTTCATGATATTTTTGATCAAAACACACCACGCTCAACGCTCATCATTTAATGCCTTGCCCAGCATGCCCACAGATAATACACCTAAATGCCCAGTCGTTGTCTAGAGGGTGTTGCTCCTGCAGATTATCCAGACACTTCCTGTGAAAGATATGACGACAATTAAATAACAGAAGTTCACCAGACTCCTCCTCTTTATCTCCAGACCCATCTCCACTACCACCAACATCATTGGAGTTTTCTCCACCCATTTCGCCGATATCACTTATCTTTGCCCGACTCTTTCCCCGAGCAACAGCGGACAATGGTCCCTCAGCTATTAACCTTCGTTCCTCACGCAGCTTTTCTAGGCGCTTGAGGTTTCCCACCCGACGTTTCTCCCATGCAGTGTAGATACCACCTGCCGCACCACGGCCCCACACTCTTTTACCGCAGGCCTCGCAGGTCTGTGATGCTGGGCGCCATCCTTTCTGGCGCAATGAGGCAGCCTCGTCAACGTGGACGAATAGGTCTTTATCGAGTAAGCGATTCGCGAGTGACAAGATTTGTTCCTCATAGAAGTATGCCTCGAAAATCCCACCAAGAACACTGCGAAGTTCTGCAAGCGAAGGTGAAGCCATTGAAGCACGGGAGAGAAAAGCTTTGAGAATCTGAAGAAATGATACAGTTTGCGAGTTCGATGTTGCTGCTAGGAGCGCT
Source organism: Morchella sp. 2018-W16 (assembly GCA_024713755.1). Lineage (NCBI taxonomy): Eukaryota > Fungi > Ascomycota > Pezizomycetes > Pezizales > Morchellaceae > Morchella > Morchella sp. 2018-W16. Next base: position 755,173 of record JAMGYY010000012.1, on the reverse strand, counting down.
GAGAAGGTGTCCTGAACAAATAGTCGAAGAGATTGTATAATCTTCCCTTTGTCGACTCCAGTTGGGCGATGATCGGCTGAGCCATTGGCTTCAATACCGGGGTCTGTCGCCCCGTTCCCAGAAGGTCTTTTCAGAATTGAGATACAATTCTTTGCAATGCGTACCACAACATCCACTAGATCTAACCATAAAATTTCCTCTTCATTTAAGGGCGCTTCGTCTGATCTCTTCCTGTCCCTGGAAGCCCTCATCATCCGCTTCCCGGTTTTCATCTGACCACGGCAAAGCCAAACACCAACCCGAGCATGCTTTTGTAGTGATTGCAAAGTCTCGGTTGCTGCGCCGAAACTCAATTGTGGCTCATGTACATGTATGGCCGCACTGAGTGTACCGCTCAAAGCTGCTTCCAACGTTCCGAGGTGAGTTATCAGTCGATTCATCGCTTCCCGAACTTGCCCTTCTCTGGCCATCAATTGAACAACCACATCCATAACTCCATTACTTTCCAGCACCGACAGAACCTTCTCAAGACGAAGATCGCCTGATTGTAATCCACCAACAAAATCAGATAGGTGCTCGGGATCGAATTCATACATTAACCTAATATATAGTTCTACGAATGAGAGGTTTGACATTGCTGCTGGCCTTTTATTACCATGACCTTCCTTCGCTTCCTGCGGCTCAAGGATCGTACGGAGATACAGGAATTGATCATGAGCACGATCTTCAATCGAGTCAAGAAGAACTCCATGAATCTCGGGGATGTAGGTATTGATGACAAGGGCTGTTCGAATACAATCAATATCAATCAGCTGCCGCGCATTCTGCTCGATGACCCTTCGGACTTCTTTGGATTGTCGTTCGTGAAGACCGCTGCGAGGTCGTAAATAGTCTCCGATGCAATCAAAAACCGTTTCCTGTGATTCCTGGTCTTCGAAATAAGTTTTTATCAGTCTTGCGTACTGCTTCTCGGAGCGAAATATTGACTTTAGGACTCGATAAAATTTTGCATTCGTGAAGAGCTCAACAAGATCATCGATATCAGGAGGATGATATACGGTGAGTAAGTATTCAACGCTAAGTTGACAGTCATCGGCAATGTCTTCCCCAGGGTAGTTGCAAAGACCAACAATAACCCGATGCAAGGCGCTTCCAGATAAAAGTATGAATTGGGTGTATTTGGGCAGGTTTCTCCCAATAAACATATCGAGATATATTGTATCCTGTGGAGGGAATTCGGTGGGGCTCATGACGTCCAGAAGCACTTGCACAATACTTTGCCGGTCTACTGAGTGAATGCAAAATACCCGCTCCTCAGATAGGCCTGTTGTCCCACCATTGCTCAGAGACTTAGGCGAGTCGTTCAAGAAGGGATCCTCAAATGCTTCATTCAGGGCGCTTAGAAAGCTCGAGGCATCAAATTGAAGGATAAGTCGAAGATATGGGTAGGGTGGTTCAATTGAAGAATGGGGAGAGGTAAGAAATGGTTTATTCGTGTGCTTTGGCCATGCAATTGCTTTTCCTAAAAAGAGGAAATGATAGATAGCCGCCTTGGCGTTTGAAGCTTCGGGCTCAATAAGCTCTTCTCCTGTAGGATAAACTCGTCCGGTAAGGGTATATGAAAGATATGGGAATATCTTTAGTGCATTAACGGCGTAAATTGAGTCCCCAGTTTCGCTGACGCCGTTCCTTAGTAATGGCACTAATAGAGAGAGAAGATCTATCATAGGAGTAATGTAATCGCCAAGAGCCCGGTTCCAAACGTATATCATTGCATCATAGAGATTATGTTTTTTGCAGAGAGCCGTGACCTGATCAATATCCAGTGTCCTTGTATCCATATGACAGATGATTTCCTCTAGCCGACTATCCAGTTCGAGGGATGTGTAGTGTGTGATAAGCACCTTAACAACTGTTGGTGGGACAGACCGAATTCGACCTTCTAGTATATGTGGCTCGAGCGTTTCAAGGAAGATGCCTTGAACAGATCCTTGATCAAAATGGTCAAAGGCTTCTTCAAACAAAAAGTCTATGGTGCCCATTGCTAAGCAAGCATCAAAACAAACGGTGGCAAGATCCTGTAATTGATCATTACTTAAAGGCTCTGTTTGCGATGATATTTGGTTTTTTCCGAAAGCATATCGCAAAGAAGCAGACATCATTTCCAAAAGCCTTCCCTGTACTATTGGATGCCGCGAGTTAGAGTCCTCAGGCAAACCAATAGTCAATTTTGTAGTTTCTCCAACATAATACGATGTAGCAAGGCGAATAGCGCCGATAAAGTCTCCGACCTCCATCATTGCAAGAAGTCGATCAGCCCAGTTAGAAAGTGCACCAACTAACAGATCGTATTGACCCTAAATCCGGATTAGACGGGCCATAGAAAAGGAGCGAAAATGGCGTACCAGAAGAAACATTCTCCCTTTATATGTTTTGAAACTGTTGTAGAAGGCGTCTGCTACGTGTGGATGCATCGAGCTCTCGTCGCCCATTCGGTCAACTAAAGGATCAAGTTGCTTGGAGAAAGCATCTAGATGAAGAATTTGTTTAGGCATCAAATCAAATGTTTCTGTAACTCGTAAGGCAATATCTTCCAGTATTATTAATCGTTGGGTAACTGTCAAAACAGCGATAATCTAGATTAAAGTTAGGAAGGCAGTCCAAACCTCTACATTTTGAGAATACAAACCTGACGATTAATCCATTGCACAGCCACAATGGCTTCATCGCACCGAAATCGACTTTTAGGTCGAAATTCTAAAATAGGGGGGCGATTTGGGTCCTCCTTTTCCTCAGACTCGGTAATTGAGAGCTCTAATAAAGTCAAGACATTCGACCAGCTGTATACTAATCTTGCATTTGATGACGGGGGTGTTTCATTCGAAGTTATGGCAACCTGCTTTAGCTTCGTGAAGGGATACCAGGCTAAACAGCCCGAAAGAGCGGAATTTGGTGCAACTTCCTTCGGCCTTGCAGCTTTGTGTTGCGTTTGAGCTATAGGTGTTGTAGACACCACGACAAGAAGATAGGGTGTTAACAAGGCGACAAGCCCCATTGTGTCTGTTTTTTGGGGAGAGTTCCCTAATGGGAGGGCAGAAAACCCAAGGACTGAGCTGGGCTTGCGAGGACGCCCAACAGGTGCGATATCAAGGGGATACCGCCCCAAAATCCTGGTTGTTTTCACTACTCTTCTGACTACTCCTAACCCCCTGGTAGCCAAATGTGAAAATCCCATTCCCTTATCATCCCCAGAAACCAAAGCTGTGTGTCGTGTCCCAAGAAATCCAAGGTGGAGTACTGAGACACCTTCGACATGACCATCCGTTTTTCGATTCGCCAGTTGGGATAACGGGAGAGGTGGAATTTGTAGGAATGGCTGACTCGGCTTCGATAGTTCCCAAGTGAAAATATGGCCTGAGGAATGACCTCCAGCAATTGTGGTATGATCCGCAGAGATGGCCATGCCAGTAATAGGACCACATTCGACAGCTACCCCTGTCAGCTGTGTCCTATTTATTACATTGAGGAAGAAACTGTACCTTGCGTTCCAGGTCCTATTATGGATTGAAGAGTTTGATTATAGTCGAAGATTAAAATGCTACCTTTAGAGGTTCCTACAGCAATAGTTGCAGAAATGGTAATACAGGTAGGAGTTCCAAAACTCCGCCTACCGGCTTCTGAAAAGAGTTGGTTCTTGATCTTTTTAAGCTTAGTCCACCGAACAACGTCCCATGGTGCCGATCCTTCAGCCAATGCCCCGAAAGTACTATTCTCTGCTTGGCTACCAGATGAAGATGATCGCGAATGTGGACTAAGAAGAGCCGGCGAGAGAGCACGGGGTGATTGCGCCAATGTCGGGGTCCCAGGTTGTAGGCGAGACTGAAATCTCCTATCGAACGGTCTTAGTGAGGGTGATGGTGAAAATCTGGATCCAAATGCACTGCTGTTACGTGAAGACGCTACAGAACCCTGTGGTAAAGTTAGCTACGAATCAAGAAATAAGGTTTCCGGGAAAAACCTCACATGTACTGAAGGTGTATCGTCGGGATTAGAGAAAGACGGAGCAGGACTATTTCTTCCATTTGTTGCGTGGGGCAGGTGCGAATCTTGAGAATCGGCATGCGAACTCTCTTGTTCTACCTCCCCACCATCAGAATTTTTGTATGAGTGGAATACAGAGGCATTCGCCGGTTTTAATCCTCCACTTTCCTCCCTTGCTTCTTGCAAATATTCCAGCACCTTTGAGGTCGTTGTTGTCGTCATAGGTAGTTCCTTTTTCCCCTCGTCCCCCCGCTCTCCTCCATCCCCACCTATCCCCATATTCTCATCTATTCCCATCGTGTGCTCGTTTTCGTTTTCTTGTATTGTTTCCGCAGCTTCAGTCGGTAGTTCCTGATTACCTCCTGCATGATTATCATTTGCGAGCTCTGAGCTCTCGGCCGGCATCGAGCTCATCGGTGGGCCCTATGCTCAATTCCCATTTCCCAAATTCAGAGCTCAATCCTGGAGGAGGCTGAAGGCTTCCCTGCTGTTACTGTTGCTTCGCAGACGTCGATAAATTAGTACCACCAATGCGAGTGTGCTCAAGGTTGCAGCTATCTTGGGATCCAGAGAGCAAGTGTTTCTAAGCAAATAACCGTGCGAGGTTCCAAGCAACTTTGCAGTTCCTGAGAAGCCGCAGCTGCTGTGCGACGATGCAAGTGTTCTGAAATATACCTAGGGTAGGCTTATATACCAGCCTTAGAAATACATTAAGGGCCGTTCTTTCCACGAGCTCTATATCCAAGCTTCAACAACACAAGCTGCCAAAAACAACAACTACCATTAACAATGAACGGAGATTTTGTCGGTCCTGAAATTCCGCCCCATATTCTTGCCAAGCGAAAACGGAAGGCCGAGGAGGAAGCTGCTGCTGCTGCTGCTGCTGCTGCTTCTTTGGCAAGAGCGGCCCCAAAACCACCACTACCATTGGAGGATTCGGACAGCAAGAAAAGGCGGACGGTTGGGCCAGCGCCGCCTCCAGCCCCCCTTGATGAACGACCCTCCGGATACCCTAACGATAATGATAATGGTGATAGCAGTAGTGACGACGATATTGGGCCAGCGCTACCACCAGGCCCTGGGACGGAGGTAGATAATCTCCTCCAGCTCCATGTATTTTAAGTTAACTTTAAAAGGTAGATCAAGAACTTGCAGCACAACGACGCTTAGCGATGTTTGCGGAGGCGCAAACTGTCAAGGCGGAGGATGGTAAGCCGAAGCGCGACGAGTGGATGCTGGTACCTCCAAAATCAGAGGATTGGACCTCGAAAGTTGACCCGACAAAACTAAAAAATCGAAAGTTCCAGAGTGGGAAGGGAGCTAAAGCGCCGCAAAAGGCTGGTGGGTCCAATTCTTTGTGGACAGAATCACCAGAAGAGCGCCTCAAGCGGCTCAATGACGAAGTCATGGGGATTAAAAAGCCCGCGGCCCAAGGAGATAATACTAAGAAGCCCAGTATTAACGCTGCTGAGGCTGAAGAAACTGCTCGTAGAATCAAGGAATATAATGTGAGTACAATACCTCCTAGCTCTAGCTCCTTATACCCAATAAACTCTTACAATATCTTAGGAGAAAAATCGGAATAAGTCTCTGTACGATCAGCACAAATCATCGGGAAGTACGCGCGAGAAGGAGGACAACCCAAGCGCTCGAGCCTTCGATCGCGAGAAAGATATCGCTGGAGGCCGCAAGATTGGACACCAACAAAAGAAGGAAATGTTACAAAGAGCTGCACAGTTTGGAGATCGGTTTTCTTCGGGCAGCTTTCTATAATCGTTTTCATTTCCAATCAAACATATAGCAGACTTCGGCTTTTAAAGAGTACGGAAGCCCCTTCATCTACCGCAGTTCCCCTCAAAGTACATATCACATGTGTGACCATAAAATACATGTACCTTCTTCCTGTAGACCCTGTACGAAAACAGGACAAAACCGACCTAGGTACATAACATAATATAAAATCAGCTAGAAAAATGAAAACACGACCCAGAAATTTGATTAATGATAACCGTTAATGATTTAACAGTAGCTCTGATCCATTCGCGAGTGACTTCTTATGAAGCACACATTACTGTTAGAGCAATGGATCATGGGGCATCACTCGAAATTTCTTGTGTTCGATCCTACATGTGCTCTGATCACGCAACATGTACATATACTAGGCGCATGTAATGGTGATTAGAAGCTCAATATGTGGAAAAAGCGTCCCGGGCAAAAACAAAAACACTAATTATCGATGTCCCGCGAGAAAAGGCAAAGAAGTTATTATCATATCACGAATGGCAATCATATACTACACTATCCCTTGGGCAGGTGCTTGCACGCAACTAATACAGTAACTGTTTTTGTTTTTACGTGATAGTAAGAATAGATCCAATAAAAGCTAGCGCTAGCTACCACAGAGGGATAGAAATAGCTGAAAAGGGGATGTCGCGAACTCGAGAAATCCATCCACCCAAGGAATAAGGTCAAGTACCTCCTCCGCGACCCTAAACACTAACTATGATGTACATTTCTAATATACTCTGGGGGTGTAAATTGTAGTTAAGTGCGTTCATCTGTCTTAATAATGCTTATATCTGTCTAGGGAATGGGCGGAGGCCCTCCCAGGACCTCCCTATCATGATAGGGCACTCGAAGTTTTAGGAATAGTCACAATGCGGGTGCGGTATTATAGCGATGTAGGTTAGTGACTTGAAACGAAGCCCAGATCTTGAACCTTCCAGACCCGCGCATAAAAAAAAACTATTCTCCTTGTTGCACAGCATACCCATCCCAAAACCCCGGTGCACAAACCCCCTGATTGAGCTAGATAGGCTTCTATCTAACCCGTGATCTAGAACAAACTTAACGTAATCGGTTAAAGGGCTTCATTCACCGGTTTCCCATTCTCAGATTTCGGACAGATGCACACAACTTCGAAACCGTCTCCGCATGAGACGGTTTCTTCTGAATTACTTATTCGATGCCGTACTGACTCCCTATAATGGAGGAATTAAACGATAAAAAGACCTGTTAGTGTTAGTAAAGCCACACCAGATTTGCTTTTTTCTGAGGGTCGGAGTTTTGCGGCGGACGGTAGATGTTTACACCTGTTACAAACATACAGTTGTTTCGTCAACGCAAATCGACCACTTGGCTTAGCGAATAGAAGTTTTGATCGACAATATGAGAAGGAGGCTGAGACGCGTGGCCAGGCCTCTCTACATGTAGGTTTCAAGACTTGGCATTAAGTCTAGATAGGGGCACCTTAAAGTTAAATTATGTTGTACTACTACATAAGTAAGTACAATGTACATGCATATTAGATCATAGATTCTACTGCCGTAGTATATATGATGATATATAAAAACTCTGGAGGGAATCGCACGTATTCTTGGCCAGTTTGAATGGCCCAAGTTAGTGATCATCGAGTATACGTAGAGATTTCCGCTTTGGATCAAGGAAGCAGAACCCCCTGGTAACTACATGACAGGGACTCCCGGGTAGCCATAATCTTTAAATAAGTTCTAAGAGTGAGGAGAAGAGATGATACCCAAGCTGCCTGCTCCAAGCCACAATCCCCCATTTTCCCTAATCGCCGAGTGTCACTTTCACACTTTGAACATCTGCTGTAGAACCGCATCAGGGCAACTTAACTTTGCTGACATTATTTCCTTGCCCGTTGTTTCTGTCGTTACATAGTGTTGTGTTTATTTTCTTTTTTTCCCTTTCTCTTTCGAAACTAGTTTACAATCGAGTCGATATCCGATCACTCACCGTGCCTCTTCTCCTTTAACATTTTCTATCGTTTGTTTCTTGATTTTTTTTTCTTGGTTTTCTTTTCTTTCCTTTCTTTACTCCTCTCCTTTAAGTCCTTCGCTTCAGTTCCATTCGTCTGTCCGTTTCCTAGATTCTCATCGCGATGGCCATCCTGCCCACTCTACCACGACCACAACTCTCGAAGCGTGCTGATGAATGGGATGACGGCGATAATTGGCCTGGCAGTAATTGGTATTGGAGTGACGTACGTCCCCCCCCCCCCCCCTACCTTCTCCGATTGGATCTCGATATACATTATACTGATCATAGTGTATAAATCCTCATTTATAGGAGGCACGAAATATCAAATACGGCGTCTTGTTTGGTATCCTGATCCTCGCCTTCCTGGTAATCATGGGGATGTGGCTTCACGCCGACCGGAGAATGAGAGCCGGGAACGCACCACTGCCTTACCACCGAGTATATCCCCCCCCCCCCGTCTCCAGCTCGCGCATTTATCCGCACAAACTATACTAACGTCCATGTTGTGAATAGTGGCTGGTAGCTCGTCGCCGCAGAGCACAATGGGAGCCACAACTCCAACAACCAGAACAACAATTCAGCTTCTATCAGCATCAACAGCAAGAGACCGACTACTCCATGCACGCTGTTCCGCCACCAGGTATGATTTGTGTGGGGTTGAAATTAGAGGGGTAGTGATGTTGTGGTGCAGTGGTCGTTATAGCGGTTGCAGTTGCAGTGAGTGGTTGATGAAGGTGAAGCTAACTAATATTGCTTACTTGCCTGCAGCTTACAACCCCAACTACGCCCAGCCCCCAGTCTACACCGGCGGTCCACCAATCGGCGCCTCAAAAGTTGATCCCTCTCAACACCCCGCGCACCAGATTCAGGGCCAGAATCCATATTACAACAGCAGTGCCGGTGAAGGGAGCAGCGGAGGGCCAACTTATCCCCCGCCGGTGGGAGCTCCTGGATATCATGGTCAACGCACGCAATAAGATGAAAGTGTATTAAAGTGTATTCAAGTGATAGTTAGCTTGGGGGAGTTGAAACTTCACCTGGTACTGGGGAGAATAATATACGAAACAGTATCGGGAATTAAGGATGGGGTGGGGGCTGGGGGTTGGGGGTTGTTTGGTTACATCTATTTGGTGCATTGGATATCATTTCGGAGTGGAATGGTGGGTCTGGAGGCGGTGTTAGTTTTTTACTGGCTTTTTTCTTATTGTTTATTTTATATTCCATCTTGGTTTTGATTTCGGTTTCTTTCTCTTTTTCTCCTTTTCTTCAGCGCACATGGACTAGCTGGAACTTCCTTTCTTGCCTCTCATTGCTTTTTGCTTTTCTTTCTTTGATATTTAACTGACCTACTTATCTTTCCGGGACTGGATTTCTCAATGGAGTAAAGTAAGGAATAGAAAAAAAAAGGTATGGATTATCGTTTCCCGAGGATGGATATCTGTAGTGGTTCGCTTTTTCTGTCGCTTTTTGACCTCGTACATTTCTTTTCTCATGTTTGGCAGCTCACCCGAGGTATCCCTCTTATTTCCTGTTCTACAAGTCAATCAACCCAATCCAATAAAATCACTCGAACTATTACATACATTACAATAACAAAAGAGAAGGAAGAGTTTGTGTAGACTATCAGCAGTAGGAAAGCAGAGATCCAGACACCATGATAAAACGCCATTAGAAAAGAAAAAGGAACACAAATGGGATAAAGAAAAGAGCCAATAGAAATAAAGATAACTTTCTTTAAATAGGAGAGCCCTCAAGGCTTCCTTACTCGATATCCATTGCGTCAGGGTCCCTCTCATCCGCACACGCCCCGCTATATATCACCCCACTATCTCTATTCATGTTTGTCTCTTCTTTCAACCTCGCTTCTTCAGCCTGCCTTTTCCGTATTCTTTCCCGAGCTTCAATGATAGCTCTTCTCACCCCATCCTGTTCCGCCGACACCGTCAGTGATGACGGCACTGTATACAGTACTAGCGCCGTACTCGTCCCAGCCTGTTGCGGCTGGCACATGTCGCCGCCGCCATTGCTTCCCCGGACAATATCATATGGTACCCTTGTCAGCTTCTTCTCAATATCCGGTAGGAACACGATTCCCTTCGCATCCTCATCCTCGTCGCTCGAGAGCTCATCGTCAAGGTTGTTTATAAACACCACGTTTGAATTGTCATTATCAACTTCCATACCATCGTCGTAGTATTCGTTCTGGGGCGTGCGGGTAGACGTCGGGGCGGCGATGGGGGCAGCCTTGTGTAACTGCTCTGTCACATCGTCCGATATGCTTAGCGTGCCATCGGGGTAGATAATATAGCCAGTGGCAGTAGTGGTAATAGTACCTCGAGTCTGGTTGTTGCGATGCTTCTCCTCGAGGTGGATGCTGAGCATCGCAAGCTTCTTGGAGAGCGGCTGTTCAGCCTGGAAGTCGTTGTCGTCGCCAGAGCGCCGTTTCCGCCCTGTGTATGGGTTTGCGATCCAGTCCATTGTCGTGCGTGTTATGGCATTCGGGATTCTTCTTGCAACTGGGGAGGAACTTGCGCAGGTAGGTAGGCACAACTTGAGGTAGGTAGGTAGAATTGAGGTAGGAGCAATCCTTTATGACATCGTCCGGATTTTAAACTCGACCGGTAGATGGGTTGTTGGGCTACTTCCGTTGTGGTGCGGTCTGGAAGCTTACAGAATACACTCGATATATCTCCCCTGTTTGCATGCATACATGTATTTGTACCACAGCCGCACATGCTACTACACAAACTGTTTGAGTTTTGTTTTGTTTCAGGAACGGTGATGGGGCCAAAAACAGGTTCATAATACACGTGTCTGTCAAGATTGCGACAATGGAGAGAAATGCGCACTACACTATACTCTAGACTAATGCAGCCTTGTTTAACCTCATAAATTTGTAACGTCTCTGGGGTTAGGGTTGTGAAGAAATTATCAGTCAGTGAGGATGTATAAAAGATATACAATACACGTAAATATATATCTACATGTAGTTTATATTACAGTGCTCTAGACATAGCAATTTACATCAGCAGCTGCGCGGGTGATATCTCATGACTTTTAACCATGCTTTTAAGTATGATCGAGGACACAAATTTGAACGCCCAAACATATAAACCTTTCCCTACCCTTTATCTGCCAGTTAAGATATACATAAGACGATCCATCAGAAATCAAGCAGTATAAGTTCCCGGAAGAGACGGGGGGAATCGCAAGAGACCTCAAGTGACCTTGAGCACGCCTCCCAGAACAAACCATACACCTCCCTTAAGAAAAAGAAAGAAATTCAAATTCGAGACCAAACACCTAGCAATTCACCCTTCCCTACTGTGTGTTAAAAAGAAGTGCCCGAAAAAAAAGGAAATAGAAAGGTAGTATAAAGAAATGTGATATCGAAAGTCAGGCTTTGTAGTTAGGAGGTACTGCCCCTTCCCTACATATATATCACCCAAAGGTTTTGGCTTCATCGAAACCTTGGGGCCAGGAGGAAACGTCAAGCCTACAGTAGCAAAAATGCTATTAATCGCTTCTTAACAATAAGCCCCGGACTGAACCGAACCAAGGTAATGGGCGGGACACTAGTGGTATGCTGCATAGTCTGGGGCTCCCAAATGGGGAAACAAACACCCTCGAAAAAGAGAACGGAATGGAGAGATGAATGGAAAGAGAAGACAGCGCCCTGTACAGCCAAACAGAAACAGAATCAAAAAGGTCAAAGGAAATATAAAATATAAAATGAACTCCAACACCTCGCAGGAAAAAAAAGGACGGTGTATCATCCCTCATTAAGAATGTGGCACTTAAGTTTCGATATCAATGTGCCTCCGGCAAAGGCGCTGGTGTAGTTGTGGGTGTGGGTCCTTGCACGCTTGGAGTGACTGTCCTACTTGGAACTACTATCCCACCAGCTTCCAAGTCTCTCGGTGTCGGTTCGTCCCGACCTCTGTTAACTGATGGTAAAGAAACACCTCCAAATGGATTCCTTAACCACCGACCCCTTCTATTTACACCTTCCTCCTGCCTGTTCTGGGCAGATGAAGGTGAAAGAACTGAGGTGCTGCGATCATCGCTATTAATATTGCTATGCCGACTTGCTCGTCCTTCACTCCCATAATATGGCACCATAAACCTCCCCGGGCTGAATAACATTCGTCTGTGAAATGGTGGCCCTATAAATGCGTCTGGTGGAGCTGCTACCGGTTCCCTCTCTGTATGCTGTCTCCTTGATCTTCGTGAATCATCGTTAGATTCACCCTCCGGTCTAGGCTTTGGAGTGTAATAGTCCGCTTTACACAGCGGGCAGCATGCCCGACGACTGGTAAGCCAAGGATCAATACACTGAGCATGGAAAGCGTGGCCGCAGGTGAGTCCACGAATTTCGTCATCGTCGTCGATTGTGTCTAAGCAGATTGCACAAGCATCACCAACATTATTAAGAAGCTCGGGATTGACATGGTGATCTTCATCTTCCTCAATGTCGTCGGGATTATGTTTCGGGTCAACGTCAGAGATCTCGGACAAGCGTTTACTTTCGTCTTCTGTCACTGTGTCTGCGTTGGGTAGAACAGAACTACCTGCGGACTGTTCTTTTATTAATGCTGGGGGGGTAGGAGGAACTGCTTCCGCGGAGGCTAGTACTTCCTTGAGAAGCGCAGGGCTTGTGTTCGTGGACTGAGTTGGGGTATCTTCAGCTGGGGATATGGCGGCCTCGGTTTTCTTCACACTTGCAGGCCTGCTGTTCGGAGCTGTTTTAATGCCTCCCTCTGACGGAAGCCCCATACGTTCCCTATGCGCACGCCAAGTTTTGTATTTAAGTGATGGAAACCGTTCATTAACCTCATCAGTCGTCATGAGTTTCTTTTCCCTTCGTCGTCGATGCGGCCGGGGCATAGTTTGTAGGTCGACAGGTTCTTCTTCACCATTTGCGCGGGCACGTTGGCGGGCATTGTAGCGGAAACAGTATTTGACGCCGACGATGATCCTAGATTCACAAACTTTCGGTTGGCCGTGGCGCGCCGCACCTGTAGAAACAGAAAACCTACCAAAGGTTTGTAAATACTACCCCAAACCCTAGAGCAACAAAGAAGAGTAAGGGTGAATTTGTAGGTCCGCCGCCACCGCCGCCGCCACCACCACCACCACCGGAGTTAATGGGCGTTGGTGTAGTAGTTGGGGTTGTGAGGGCAGATGTAATGGTGCCCATGAAATTATTCGTTAACGAACTTGTCGACGACATCGTATCGTGGTTGTTAGGGAGCGATCAGAATCTTATGAGAGGAAGGCGGTTGGGGGGGAGTTGGGTCGTTTTAGGCGTTTTAGACTCCCATATGAAGTTAATGTGCCAAAGTGCAACCGACAGGTGTTGTAGCGTAGTGGTGACTTATGTGATTAGGTGATTAAAGGGAGAGAAAAGACGAGAAACAAAACCTTTTTGTGGGCGCCAGCAACCTATTCAAAGGGATCAGGGAAAAGAAAAGAAAAGAAAACCCGCCCAATAAACAAAATAGAAAGAAAGATGACCAAGCAGGCGTCTGTGGTGTGATAATTTCTTTTGAGGAGATCGGAGTAGAAGTAGGCAGGGTACCAAAAACAAAGGGTGGTGACTCGTGGGTGGTGAATATATCTCTAGATGGAACGAGGTTTCTACTTCAGGTTGCTGTGTGGTGGATGGATTCAGCCCTTCCTAGCCGCCGAATGTAGAAGAAGATGAGGACCTATTGCTAGTTGGAAACAGCCAGCAGTAGAGGCAGAGGCAGCAAATACCCGACGCGACTATGTATGGTTGCAGCAGCAGCAATGGGCTATGTTAGGACCCAAAATCGCGTCTACCTGCTCGGGTGAAAATGAAAGATGCAGTCAGATGGATGTTATCGCTGCTGGCGGGCTTGTGGAGGAGGGTCTACATAAGACGGAGGGAGGTGAACCTCTCTATATTGCTCTCATTACGTCTTTCCACTCCTCTTTTTTTTTTTTACACTCCAGACTTCATGGGTTAGATTGAAAGGTGTGGGGTGGATTCATGTATCTCTCTACTTTAGAGTTCCCCCTTGTCACCTCGTTGAATACTGGGCATTGAGCCCGGGCCAAGGCAAGCGATCACTTTTGAATGAGAAGGGTTGGTGGCTCCCCAGAGTAATGCACACATCACCTAATCCAAGAGCGGTTAAGCCACGATCCCTCTGACCAACCACATGTCACAACAAGGGTGCAAGGTCGGGTCAGCTGCAAGGTTGTGCTTGCATCTTTGTCTGGCCTGGTATTTGAACTGATAGCTTTTACTGTTTTCAGCCACAAGTACCCAATTTGAGAGAGCCTGCTTCTGATATTCAGATCTTGATGTCTCGAGTAGGTATCAGTGGAAAGACTGCCTCCAGACTCTGTGAGAAGTAAAGGATCCCCTGTGTCGTTTAAAAGGTTCCATGTAGGTATTACTTCCGCGAGCCATTACTGCTTCAACAGTCTTCCAATCATCTTCCCCCAACAGAAGCAAGGCTCAAATGGTAAATTTGTAGCATGAAGTGAAAGTCTATTCCTAGACTGCAAATGAACGCAAAGCACACGAGAATATTTGCTTTTTAACAGCTACATGAACCCCGCGCAGGCCCCACAAATGGCGATACTCTACTGTCGATTGGTTGGCAACCTCCAACCTCGTAGTACTCTAAACACTCTGCATCAGAGCCACCATAAAAGAGAAAGATCCAGAGTTCTGTTCGGATTTTGTTTCGAGAAGGTAGAGTACGTCTGTATGGCACGCTCTCTCTACTCGGCTTTGCCCTCCGAGTCAAGTATGTAGTAAATTACCACAAGACCACCCGCAGTTTCTACACCGACACGTAGCCCAGAATTCAATGACAAGTGTTGTGGTGAGACTTCCATACCACTACTTATTTATCTGGTGCTGCATGGGTCCTGGCCGGCAAGCCGAAGGTTGTGGGGGTTTGGCTTGCAGGCAGAGAACATGGGTAGGAAACGTGAGACTTTCCCCCCCTCCAAAAAAAAAGAATCGGCAGAATCGGCATCTAACATCGAAAACCTACATACATAGACAAAAGTTAGCACATAGGCAATTTGTTAAGTATTAAAAATACATATGGGCTCTAGCACGTAGCCAATCATGCCTAGCACAGACTAGGTTATGGGAAGTTACCCTACCCACTGGAGGTATTATGCTAAGTGATTAGATGGGATGGATAGCATCACCAGGATTACATCCCATAGTTGCTATTAATTCATACATAATTATTAATTTTTAAACATGGGGCCCTACCGAGCCTGTGAGGTGGGGTTCATAGAGAGAGCGAAGCGAGCCCATACATGTACTAGTAGTTATCGATGTGCGGTCTTGACCGAAGCGAGATCTAATCTACGGCCAGTGGATGGTGAGCGCAGCGAACAATAAAGAGGCCGACACGGTCTAAGCTTCTTTTGTCTAGGTCTGCGCATTTATGAGCTCTGGCACGTAGCCAATCATGCATATCACGTGGTTGAATGCCCTGTTGTTGGAGCCTCACCTACAAGAACTCCCACGTTCAAGTAATTACAAACACTCGAAGATGGCGACTACATCAGCAACATCATCAAACTCTGTTGTCTTCTTTGACATTGCTATTGGCAGTAAGCTTGTCCTCACCCCTCTTCTTCGCTGCGCGTTCGAACTGACAAATACCAGACGAGCCACTGGGCAGGATCAAGATGGAGCTGTTCCAAGATATCGTTCCCAAGACTGCAGAAAATTTCAGACAATTCTGTACCGGAGAGACAAAAGGTCGTGGGGGAAGACCGCTGGGGTACAAAGGCTCCAAGTTTCACCGTGTGGTAAGGAAATCCAAAGGGAGGAGATCATGCTAGTTGTTGCAATAATTCGACTAACGATTGTAGATTAAAGACTTCATGTATGGATTGACAAACTTTCCCCTCATACGTTACGGTCGGCGGGCTGGAGCAGGCGGGCTATGCTATGAAACTTATGACCTTGTTCTCGATCTACTAGCTATGCTCTACCATACTCGACTCAGCCTCGTTGATGATTAGATTATTTCTAATAATCAAATTTTCATTCAAATGTTACACTGACATCTAACTTATACCTGTAGGATTCAAGGTGGTGATTTTCTGAACAACGATGGTTCCGGGGCCGCGTCGATCTATGGCTCGGACAGATTTGCGGATGAGGGGTTTCAGGTTAAACATGATATTCCTGGGATTCTCGCTATGGCAAAGTGCGTATAAGAACAGGCTCCCAAACCTTGTAATCAACTAACACAGACCATCTAGTTCCGGACCAAACACAAACGGTTGTCAGTTTTTCATAACCTCCAAGCCAGCCCCGTTCTTGGATGGGAAGTACGTTGCATTTGGAAAAGTGATTGAAGGAATGGAGGTAGTTCGGAAGGTAGAGAATGTTAGGGTGATATTAGACCGGCCGACAACGGATGTAGTGATTAGTCAATGTGGAGAGATGTAGCAGTTCAGCTTGTGCTTATATGGTACCTGCATCAAAGAAAGCCCTCGTTCCGCCAGATACTAAGATAACGAATAAAAGGAAGTAGAGGAAAGAGGCTTTAAATTGCTGGATCCTAGACTTATTGTTGTTTTACTATGTATATATATGTATGTAGGCTGGGAAGGAACGGAGGTTTTCCAAGATGATAGACGGAAATAAAGTTTGCCAAGGATCTACCGCACTCTACTCTACTCTATGGTTGACATGTACTATGGTGTCGAGGGTAAGTGGGTAGAACGCTTGTGTTGTTACGTTCTGCTGACCTGATACTCGAATATATGTAAGTACATGCTACTCTAGTGTAGTGACCATACATATGTACGTTATGCAACTAACTGTATACAGGGTCGATCTACAGGAGTGCAGAGGGCTTGAAGGTTTCGCAGATTTAATCTGTACTCTGGGTTGCGTGATGCACTACATGTAGTCTGTGGAATATTGGCGTGAGCGGCTTAATAAGGTGGTTTGTTTATATTATAAATTAAGTCTGTATTAATGCTTCACTAACTTCATGTAGCATTAAGAGTCTCCAGTACTAACTTGGCGGCGGTCACTGTAGAGGTAGACGAGGTGCGAAACCTCTCTAATCTAGTACATACATTGACTTGCTGGTGACCATTCGTACCTACACCCATCAAAACCCTGCGTAATCCAAGCCCTGGGTCTCATCTACTAAATCCACTACAAGCTAGGTTCACTATCTGTTTAGGCATAATGTGCAGAGACTAGAGACTTTGCTTTAAGAGGATTTCACTTACTAAATGCACAGGTCAGATCCAGCTATCATAACTCCAGCCTATGCTCGTAAACCGTTATACTAGATTTTTACTGCTGGTCATCCGGAGGTCGTGTAGGGAGAGTGTCAGAGCGTGAGGGGTAGATTCTACAGACCGCTTGGGAGGCGGCGATGTACGCCTTTGAAAAATTCATACGACCGACCCAGACCGACACCCAAAGTCTCTCCAACAATAATGAAGACAGGTGCGAAATTTCCAGAGCCACCACACAAGGGCCGGTCCAACACCACCAAGCATCGCGAGTTGCCCGTGATATCTTGATGTTCATGATGTATCACTCGGTGCGGTGCCCGGTATACCTTGAAGGAAAAGTCGGTATGGAGAGATCGAATCTCTATAGCTTGTGGGCCTACCACCTCTGCTATCACGGCCTCCGCCTATGAACTCTGTTTAAGGGGTTTCTTCTAAAAGGTTGATATCCGGTAGGTGGAGGTATGCATTTTTACTAGCCTGAGTTTCTTCTGCCCTTGCGACGAGTTTATTGCTCGCCCTAGCTGAAAAATAGAGTAGTTATATCTACTGTTCTTGTCCAAAGGGTGCTAAGTTCTCGGAGACGAGCGCTGGTATCTGTCTACTACTTGACGCACCACGATGGTTTGCCGAATAGATTTTACGATAAATGTCTGTGACCCGGTATAGGCAAGGAGGAAGGTGAGTACTCTGGAAATGGGGTTTTGGCTCTTTGAAGCATCAAATGGAATATTTCTTTTTTTTTATGAATTTAGCTAGGAGATGGTATATCTAGCTAGAAAGATTTTGGGTACTAATATAGATTTTCAAAGATAGTCCTATAACTATACGTACTTGTATAGATATAGAGCAGGATGCAATTAATCACGCAAAGCATAGTCGTAGTGGGTAGTTCGATGCAGCGCAAGACTTTTTTTTAAATGAGCAGTAATAGCTATAGGTATCAATAAGTACGTAGAACACCTAAAGGAAAAATAGTTTCCCAGTGTCGTTGTCGCAGACAAAGGGGTGGGATACAGAATTCTTATTAACCCTCTTGGAAAACCTTCTACCACTTTCTTGTCTTTTCTTAAAGAAGGGTTGCTACTCCCCCTTCCCTACACTTAGTTTCTACTCTGCGTAAGAGAAATGTTTTTTAAGATAACCAAGGTTGTTGCAATGGGCTCCACAGTGGAGGTTTGGACATGCACGCGGGGCGTTTCTGACTTTTTACGGCTGTAAGATAGCGAATAGTGGACCTGGTGTATATAATTATATTGGTCCATATAAACCCCTCAATAGTGGTTAGGTTAGATCGATAATACTGACGCATTACCTTTGATTCGTTTGCAATGCATTTTCGATGTCTTATGAATTTATAGGCAAACTGACTTTATTATACATTGCAGCCGGTGCAGATGCTAGTTCATTCCATAAAATGGTAGTAAGAGTATAATAATATATTAGTGTTATGTTGCATGCCGAATACAGTTCAACTCTGGTTTGTGCCCCGCTTGACAACAGCAGCGCATCCGTAATACAAGATCTGATTCGTAGTCCGATGTTTGAGGAATGTTAAGTAAGTAGATTCCTTGATGATGCTACTATATATGTAGTTTTAACGAAAGGAGTATTTGTGCAAAGACTTAATTATCCACAGATACATGAATGTAGCCATGGTGTACCGTTGAGTCTCGAAATAAGAGCCCGGGTCTAACGCAAAAGAACAGAGCAATAGGTGGTGGTAAGACGTAAAGCAACCGATCAGACGGCTTATATTTGACCTCTGAACCTGGACTGTTCTTTTGAGAACTGATGGTATGTATTTAAGCACGGTCGTAGATATAAATGTAGTCAGAATTTGACCCGCTATGAGGCACTCTGGAACTATAACTACTCAATACTACATGTACTTAGTGCTTGGAGTAATTAAATGAAGGCCAAACGGGGATCCGGAACTGATTTGGAAACACACAAGAAATGTACTTATATGTGATAAGAGGGGACGACTTTCTACATCATTGTGACTTTAAGAGACATACTCTACATGTAGCTTTAACCGATACTTCAGTCATTATACTTCAGTCATTGGAGTACGTGGGAAATTGATAAGAGCTCTGGTATGTCAATGATCAAATTGTCCGTTTTTTTATTAGTGTGTTTACCAAGATCCGGATACATGTATCGGAGTAATGTTACTAGATAGGAAATTGATATAATATTCATGATACACAATACATCTGCTAAAAGAGATCCACCCTTTCCCGATCAGCAATTCGCTAGTCAAACCTTTGCGTCTGAAACCTTTTATTCACGCTTCTGCGTTTTAACGGCTGTGATCTACCGACTTGACGGGTTACAGCGTGCACGGGTGTCGGGGGGACAAATACACACACACAATAAAAGCAAAAAGTTCCAAACAAAAATTCCTAACATCAAACGCAAAGAAAACAAAGAAATCAAAGAATTACAGATCCATCTTTAAACTTACAGAAGTCCCGGGAAAAATTAATT
Source organism: Morchella sp. 2018-W16 (assembly GCA_024713755.1). NCBI lineage: Eukaryota > Fungi > Ascomycota > Pezizomycetes > Pezizales > Morchellaceae > Morchella > Morchella sp. 2018-W16. The sequence goes on along the minus strand of JAMGYY010000012.1, from coordinate 735,586 downwards.
ATGCTTGGCCGGTACAACACCGGCACTCAAGACACTTGGAAGCGGCTCATCCCCAATGCTGTATAGTAGGTTGATAGCAGCAATGAGAACGAAGACAATAACAATGCCAAACACTAAAAACATGTTGAATGGAACGCTGATATCCTTTTTCTGGCATGCAGCCCCTCCCCATGAAGTTGTCTTAACACCATCTTTGCGAACAGGTTGTTTGCAAGAGCAAGTCCAGCAAGAATTGGAACCCGCCTGAACGGCCTTGGCACAAGTACCACGGCCAGAACAATTGGCAGTAGAGGATTCGCAGGCATCTTTTGTGGCATGGCAGCGCGCAATGGGACCCGAACCAAGAATCTGTTTTGCTGAAATAGGCGAGGAGCTGAAATCAGAGTCGAGACTAGAGCTAGAGCTCGGAGAGGGTTGAATGATGGAAAGAGGCTTCTCCTCACGTTTGGCGTGCGAAGACTCGCTAGATTGGGGGAGGAGTAGGATGGTGCTTTTTATCGACGATGGAGTATGTCGCAGCAGGTGACTATACAGTTTCTCTGCTACTTTGGCCTCAGCAGATTTAACGCCCTTTTCAGCGATTAAGGCCTCCAACTGGGGGGCATGGCAGTAAGCCATTCCATCTTCAGGTAAGCCAGGAAGGACAACCTCCATAAAGCTTCGGATCATCGTAAACTCGTCGAGGAATTTTGACTGAGATACTTCAGTCGGTTCTAGAGATTCCAATGTAAGTTGTTGGAGCTCTTCAGGCAATCTTGTTGGAAAACCATCTTTGTCGAGCACAGCTTCAAATTTCGCAAGCTCCTGCATCAAAAGGGAACCAAAAAAGTGAGTTGTTTGTGCATAATAAGGGTGCTAAGTTTATATCTGTACCTCTAGTTTTGGGATAGATACACACAGTGCACCTGCAGACGTCTTCGAGAAGGTATTTCTATGGAGCCCAGAAAGCTCGGCCTTTTCGGCAGCGAGGCGTGAGAGTAGGTTCGCGACAGATGGGGCGGTAACTGCGTCCTTATGTGGGTTCGATGAATCATCAATGGTAATGATTGAAGACAGCTCCGGGTCCACTACACGACATTATTGTTAGATATGATATAGAAATTGCTTTAAACCGCGCATAAGGTCTCATATTTCGTTATGGATGTATGGTCGCGTACATTGACTATCTTTCATGCCTGCTAAAGAAAGAACAAAGTTCCCCTTCCGTGGGCTTTCTGTGAACATGCCCACAGCCTCCCTTTCCTCCTCCTCAAAGGGAGACATATCTAAATATGTCTTGTGGACGTTCATTCCTTGGAGTTTTAATTCATGGAATCTGGAAACACCTAGGCGCTCCGCTAGTAGAAGCCGTGTCTCTTCGGGTGATAATTGGGCGGCGATGTTATTCAACTTGGAAACAGCAAGGGTTACAAGGCTAGAAGCCGCAAGACTCGCAAGAAGCCTCATTTTTGGCGATGTTAATACTGTCAGGTTAAATCGGGATCAAGATCAGAGGGTATAGGCGTTTAACAATCGTTATAGTCTTGGTGATGTAGGGAACATCATCTCTGGCGTTGAAATTGCGGCTCCCTTAAGCAACGCTGTACCCGCATTTACGCATGCTCGGCGCACCCCTAGTTACATCAGCGGGCTTGTAAACTCATGCGCGCACTGCAATAATTCTTCCCCACCTTCTTCGCAATATTGCCACTTATTTGTTTCGGCAGCCAATCCACCTATATATTTCCACCGGGCTTTTAGGTTCGGGGAGGTCTCCTATCGGCTTCTATCGGCGACCCCAAATCGCTCATTGGGTACCCATTCCGGCGGCATACGCCGCTTCACCAGGCTCGTCATGTTTAGAAACTTTAGGAATTTCCTTTCCCACTCACGGATTCCAGTCAGAATTTCTGCGCAGTCGGATAGATACAAGCTCTACCGAGTTCGGTTCGTTCCTCAAGACAAAAGGCTTAACGGGCTCTTTCGGGGTTTGCTGTTCTTGAGCGGCTGTCATATTGCGGCAAACACCATATTGCAGACATTCGGTAGTGGATGGGAAGAACCGTTATTTATACCTTTGGGCTTTGTAGAGGAGGGACCTAGGAGGAGATATGAACTTACGGACCCCGAGCTTCAGGCATTTTTAAGATTCAACAAAGATGCAAAAAAGGCCCGAGCTGCCAGAAGTATGTGCCTGCTTTTGTCCCGGAGCTCCAACCCTGGTTAAGCTAACCAGAAGCACAGCAAAGGTAATCGAAATTTTAGTTAAGAATCTTGAAGCCAATAACAAGTCCAAATTCGGAGGCGATGTGAAAGCCGAAGGATCAATACTATATTATCATTACCCGTGAGCTATCCGCAACCTCCTCTCTCTTTCTTAAATCTGGACTCACATAAGTTAATTAACAGCGTTGGCCCGCCTCCGGAATACACACGGAAAGGGCTACTTATATCACCTACAGAGCGAGGTTCTTCCGATCAAAGTGAAGGGGCCCTGTATCCCCTCCGGCTTTCAAGTTTAAAATATGAATGGGTATCGCGCCCCGTTCCCCAAAATACAATGCACCGTCTTTCCACTACCCTTTACCCATCATGGGTATTCAACTCTCTCTACCTCTCCGCACAGGCCACATTTGGCTGGCTTCAATCTCTAAAAGATAGTGGGAAAACAGTGGATTCAATGGGGGATTTGGTAATAGTGGGTACAACTACTGTCAAGCAAGGTCTGGGAGTTACCCACAGAATCCTTCGAAAGACATGGAAACCCCCGCCACCGCCGAGGGGTCATGTTGTAATCGATGGAATTGTGCAGGTCGCAGGCAACAATTTGGTAGTGGGTATAGACATTGTTGCTAGCTTTGACCCAGAGACCCTTGGGGGCTTGATATTCCACAAGACGCATGTTCGATATGTGGGGAAAAAAAAGAGGCAACTAAGGGCTGCTACGCCGCAGATTCCACCGCAATTCCATCCAATTAGTGAAAAAACTCTAGTCGAGGATGTGAGCTCTAAGGAAAGTGTCCAGGAGGCTATTCGATCAGCAGCAGAGATACGGAGAAGAACGATTGAAGAACAGAGGAGCTTTATTGATAAACAGGATGAGAGGGTGGGTGCGGTTGATCAAAAGGGTGCCATTCAGGATTCCAAAGTTCAGGATAAAGGACCTGAGTCGGGGCCTGAGATTGGTGTAAAGCCAATAGTACAAATGCTCAAGGGAAAGCGTGGCGAATCAATCCCAGATGTTCCGCCGACTGGGGTCACTGGTGAGAGAGGAGATGATAAAAAGCAGGAGACAGATGTTGACGATGCAAGTTCATCAAAACCATAGTTTGAGGGAGGTAAAGAGGTGCGACTGATAGCATTAGATGACGATTTCTTTGGGCCGGCTACGATTTCTTTAGAAAAGAGCAGATATCCACACAATGGAGTCACCGACACGAATGTTTTCTTGTTTTGCGCAACAGTGGGTTTTGTTTTGATACCTTCTCCTGCTAGGGGTTTTGATTTACCTTTCACGTATATTATATACATAGTCTCCCTTTCTTCTCCTTTATTTACAGGCGGGTTTTTTTGTTGCTATCATCAATGGTCCTTTTTTCCTTCTGTTAATTCCCATTCCCATTTCTAGGGGCTGCGCTTCATCTTTGCTATTACTTATATCTTTATAATGAAGGTTGGCGTGTATTCATATATGTGAATGTGTTTATGAGAAAATGAAGTGTTTGTAAATAGGTATTTTGAGTGACCGGTCTATGGCTTACATGATTAGGGTCAATGATTTCGTCGACATGCCACATCTTCTCAGACGGGGAAGTAAACTATACCCAGGCTTAGAGCAAGCATGCGCACAATAACCTTCAATTACACCTGGCAGCCTAGGTAGTTAATTATGTGGCCGTGACAGGAGTCTCCCCTCGTAAAAATTCCACTATGAAGGATACATATGCTGAATGTACGTATAATATATGCACTTGCTAAAAATCCCGCGATACTGCAGAAAAATGTTCCTCGCCCTGACGTTGCTCAAACCTCCATCCCGGCTTCCCAGCACTTTCATGCGATAAAATCTTGACATGCAGCACAAACGCAATCGAAGAGAAAATAAAGGACAACCAAACACAGCTGTACATTTTTGCCCCCAATTCAATATTGATCTTGATGTCAGAGGTTGACCCAAGCCAAAGCCAGAACCTCGTAAAAAGGTGACTCGAGGTGATCCCTGAAATCAGTGTGAAGCAGGCTGCACACAACGCGAACACAGATGTCAAGACATAATTACGGGAAACCATAATAGAGAGCCAGTCTGAGCGGTTATTATGTTGTATGGTCAGACTAATAAACTTTGAAATCTAGCTATCCGAATAGGATCTTTGGAAACTTACCCATTACAAGTGACATAAGTCCGAATATTCCCCCAAGAACAAAACACACGTACATACATTTGCTTGGTCGTTGTGCGTCTTTAAGGGCCTTGACCATTCCTTTGGGTTCTATAAATATTGGGCAGGATTGATATATTAACGACACACAACACTACTTAAATAGCTTCTTATTCTCGAGTTTGGAAGGTCAAAAACTTGCCATACTTAGCAGGCACAGCCTTTTTCAACATTGATTCCACTGGGTTGAAATAGTGTGCAGGAGTCGGTGTTGAGCAATATGTGACCCCAATCCCATCATATCCCTCGCAATAATTCCACAAGCCAACCTGATAAAAGTGCGGGGTCTGGGCTGTGTTGATATTCCCGATCCCATCCAGAAACACATCCCTATATGGACTCTGTTTCGGAAACGGAGAATTGGATTTGACTTTCATGAACCAGATATTGTCCAGTACATTATTGATGTGCGCGCTACCTAATAGCACCATGACTAGTGAGCCAAGGGCGACGATGCTGCAGAATTCAGCTGCGATAGTCATTCGCTTTCGATGCCGGATAGATTTATCTTTAGCGATGTGTACGGCTCGATCAATCTCCTCCTCCTCCCCAGACTGGACCGGGGGGTACATGTCGTAGTGATTCATAACTGTAGCTTGCGGTGTAGTGGTAGTTACGTAGGCCGGTTGGACGATCTATAATTATGGTAAAGTTCGAAATAAAAACGTAATCGGGAACTGAAACTTCTAGCACAACTGTGCTTATATTGTCGAGATGGGAATATATTAATGATTTATATGCAAGCTAGACTGTTGGTTCGGTGTTCTGTGGTGCACATAAGGTCAAATTCGCCACAGACTTAGAGAGAGATAATAATTATTTATAAGGTCACCTTAATCCATTTTCAGTTTGTTTCTACTTCCGAGGATTAGTATGTAGAGAGTAATTGCCACTACGGGTTCAACACGCAGTCATGTGCTTAGAGCGGTACCACATAACCCGAAACCTCGTTTTTCTACGTACACACCTGTTCTCGGTATTGTAGCAATGCTGTGATAGAAAAAGTACTGCCTTGACGAACACCCTAGATTTGGTGATCAAACTGCCTTTGATACTTGAGAGCCCTAGGCCAAGGGGAGGGATATCATGTATGTGCAGTGATTTAATACTAATTTGTCGGAAGTAAATACATGTATGATCGGGAAAATTCTAAATACATGTATCAACAAAATTCGGTGGTTAAACCTTATCACCGCCCCTCTTAGGCATGTCATTTTGAGTGCATACACACCCACATGAATTATTCTAAACACCGTAATAGTGCCTTGAGAGCTGTTATATTTCTATGTGTGATTATTTAGTGATTAGGATGTGAGGGAGATATCAGGTGAATTATATCAACCCAGTATGTGTATAGTAGATTCAAGGAGAAAGGATGCTGATAAAAACATAAACTCCAGGCTAAACTTGGCCCCCAAACCATATCGTACCTCTTTTAGTTTCATAGCGTAAATCCCGGGGTCCAGTTCTCACCGATTCTCTTGACTTCCTCAATGAATCGTTTACTGGTGATCGGTTTCGCCTCATCGTTCTCGTAGAACGGGTTACAAACGAGTTGGATGTACGCCGTTTGTAATGCTCGGAATACCTATTTTATCCGATTAGATCTTAGATATCCCGCCTATAGAGGAATAAAGGAAGAAAACACACTGGCTTAAGCTCGCCGTCCTTCATTGCCGGCATTCCAGCGCCCCCACCTCCCACATCTACTACCACAATAATCTTAACCCCCGTATTTGTCAACCACCCATATGCTGCAAGACCTTCATCTACACTATAAAGCAACCCAAAGTCACTATCGCCGTTGCTTTTGAGTGGTAGTCGAGCTTGGAAAACATCAAGGGTTGCATGGGTGAGAAAATGATATTTGAGAGTGTTTGAAGTTGCAGGGAAAGGTGAAAGGTGAAGCGGGGAATTCTAGGTGAAGGTTAAATTAGCTAGTATGAGGAGAGAGGATAGGCGAAACCGGGTACGTACGTTTTTTCCGATGATAGCGATACAGGCAATCCGGGTAGAAGACATGGCTGGTGGTTACCTGGGGCTTTTGGCCTGAGATTACCTCGAGTGAGGTTGGTTGAGACGGAAAAACATTTTTCCGGTTCAGGGTAACATTTGAATAATACGGTACTGTTACGTACCACCTCACGGCCGCGAGTTGTGTAAATTTTAGTAGTCTCGTTCCCAGAATGTTGTTTTGTTGTCGCACAGTAGTGCAGACAGAGCATCACACAGACTAGGCACGAGACTAGGGACAGCTCTACGGTACATATGACGCGAGAAGGCATAGGGGGCGGGTGTGTAAACCTCAGAGGAACGTTTTTTGTATGGGAATTAGACCGTTAGGCTAGGCGCTAATAAAATTATGGGGGTAGATCTCCCAATTTCTATAGACTGATTGGCTGCAAACACCGGTTTACACACATACCCTCCATACATACATGTAGTTATAGTTATGGGGCCTTCGGCCCCTCCCCCAATTTTCATTCTTGCCTTTCATATTGGGTCTTCGGCCCCCCGCCTCCCCCAGGTTCATCTCCCCCTACAATTCTTCCATACTCGTATACCTGGGGGGCAGGGGCCGATAGCTTTAATTGCTTCGATCCAGTTGAATTATTGAATTATTTCCAGCTGTGCCAGAATCTCATGCAGCTCAGTGTTCTTTTTGGTGGGTTGGCCCGGTTGCCACCTGACTGGAGGCAGGGCAACCCGCCAAGGAATACACAAGTCGATGTAGACATGACGCGAGGACTACATGTAGATACATGTAGGTACATAAGTATGTACATGTAAGTAAATATGTACTTGTGTTCTCTCCCAGTAATACATGTATGTGATTGTACCACGTCTTATATATACTCGAGGAATCCTCGTAGTAGTAAGCAAGATATCGAGTGATAACCTATGATATCAAGTTGTGTATTTAAATTATTTGTCTGCCATAGTACTCCATCCCCCCCCGCCCTCAATTCTCATTGTTTGAAATTGATACGTAGTAGTAAAGGTCATCAATAGGTAAATTACTATATGCAATCCCAGAAACGTACCGTAACGCTTCGAACCCAAAAGACAAAAGGAAAGAGAATGTTTCTACTGCAGATTAAGAAACGACGCATGGAAAGCATGTTGTAAAGAAATAAGACCAAATAAGTTTAGTTTTTGACCCCTTTGCGCCAACTCAAACTAGTGAGAAATGTGGCATCTCGCCGAAGGATTTATGGGCGCAAAGCTAAAAATCTTACAGGTAGAGAGAACCCGCATTCACGATATCTAGGGAATAAACGGTAAGTCTTGTTCTATGCTTTGGTGGTTGGATCGAGTGAGCATATACCTCTCTTGACTTTCTCAAGCGACTGATCAAACTTCTCCTTCAACTCAGTACTCCCCATAACCTTTGCAGCTAGGCCCATCTGCCTCAACAATTCTTCTAAACGCCTGAACATTCTGATCAAGCTTCCTTCGTATACATCCGTCATTTTACAGATAGAAGCGAATGAGGCTCCTTTTGACCAAGTATAAACAACTTCCATCAACTGTGGTTTAAATTTCTGAACGTATTCGTCCTCCGAAACTGGGAGCTTGCTCTCCGCCGAGATCTTAGCAATCAGTCGGGCTTGCGATTGTAGCTCTTGAAAAGGTTTTGCAAGGTCGTCTTGGAGCTTGACTTCAGTTTTGCTGTTTTCTTCAAAGACGAAGCAACTTAACAGGGCTGCAATTTGCTCAGGTGCAAGCTCGTTGAAGGTGCGGTTGAAGAGGAGCTCTGCTAGGAGAAGCTCATCCCCTGTACTGATCTCGCAAGCCACTCTCGCTTTCAGCTGGATCACATCATTTTCGGCGATAAATCCTAAGCGCCTCAACACACGCTTACGGCACTTTAATTCATCCAATTGCATGATAGAGTGGGCGATGGTGATCTTCTTCTTTGTCGCCCTGATCTTGTCTTGAATTTCGACTTTCAAGCTATAGCGGTTGTAAAGATCCTCGAGGCGAGGTGAATTATGCAAAGGATTCCCTAATAGTCGCGATTCAAGAACTTCGATTTTCTAGATTCAATTGTCAGATATAGGGACCAGAACATCATGCGAGATTACATACTCGAAGAAGGTTCTTGAAAGACTCATCTGTAATGCCCATGTTTTCAATGGGGTCAAGAACAGATATACCGTCGCCAAAACGTCTCTTCACTTCATCGATGTTCTTTCTTGCAGTGTTTCGCTGGTCTTGTGATTTCATATCCTTAGGTAGGAAGATCCGGATACCTGCAATGCCTTCGAGACAAGAAAGTAATACAGGGACAACCTCCATCTTCCCTCCCTCGCCAGGCCCAGGGGGTTTGACGCCGGGGGGAAGGTCGAAACCTGGTCGAGCTGAAGTCGGTGCATCAGCTGCGAGGCATAGTAGGACATCAACAACGTAAGATTCTTGGGGCGGATAATCTTCGGTTTGGGACTATATAGAGTATAATTATTAGAAGGCTATATATTTTCTGTCAAGATTGTTTACCCACCTTGCTATGGTTTCTCTTGGAATAATTAACAACAGCACCCCATCCGAAATCATGGTTTTGATATTTAACCTTAACTAGCCTCCCAGGTTGCATAAATTGCAGGCAGTAATTAGGGTGATTGATAACGTCACGCATATCTTTCGCATATGTATCGAGCTTTTGCCGAAGATCATAGTACTCTCGTACAACACCCTCATCCTCGATAGTCATATTCAGTTTCTCATTTTCAAGATCTCCAAGCTCTAAAACGAGAGGGGGACAATTAGAATTTCTATATTTACGAGGATAGCAACAAGGACTTACCCTTTTCTAAGCCTGAAACACCCGCGGTATTTTGAAACTGAAAAAAACATTTCTCCAGCATATATTCGGGTGATATACCCTCGACTCTCATCAAGTTCAGAATCATGTTATACCCAAGGTAAAATGCCGAGTTAAGACGATCCTGTTCTCCCTTGACAATTTCGCGGGCAACGTGTGGCTCCATTCTCTCATCAATCATAAGGATAACAATACCACGGTCATCAAGTCCACGACGACCGGCACGGCCGGACATTTGAACGAACTCCGACGGCGACACCCATCTCTGCATTTTCCCGTCGAATTTTCGTACACTAGTAAAGACCACAGTCTTTGCTGGCATGTTCAGTCCAATAGAAAAGGTTTCGGTGGCAAACAGCACCTTGATAAGTCCTTCCTGAAAGAGGATCTCAATGACTTCCTTCAATATAGGGAGCAAGCCAGAATGGTGTATTCCAATACCGCGTCGAAGAAGTGGCAAAATGTGTTGAATCTGTGGGAGACCTCGATCCTCCTCCGACAAGGAGCTGATCGCGTTCCCAAACACTTTACCAACCATGTCTTTTTCGGCCTCATCGTTAAAGGCAAGTTGACTCATTTGGAGTGCCAGGATTTCACACTCTCTTTTACTGAAGGAAAAGACAATAACTGGATTATAATTCTTGACCATGATCATCTTAACAATTTTGTAGATGTCCGATGGGCCGCCTTTAATAGTGTTAGAAAGATTCTTTTAGTGATATGGGTATACTCATACTCTTATTCCCGCCAGTTTTCGTCGCCCATTTTTTTTTCCCATGACCTCTACGACCATTGGTATCTGCCGGATCATCGCCTTGTTTGTCGGCCAACGAGCCCATAGCTTTTTGGAAATTGTCTTCTCGGAAGACACCCTTTTCGTCGACGACAAGGTGAATACCATCCGCACCGGCCGGGAAGAAATAGTTTTGCAATGGTGTGGGTCTGAAGTCTGTATAGACAACGTGACATGGCTGATTGTGTGTTTTGCAAATCCATTCGGCGAATTGCATGGCGTTTGGAATGGTCGCAGACAAAAATACGTAGCGAACCTTGTCTGGTAGGAGAATAATTGTTTCTTCCCAAACAACGCCGCGAGCTACGATAGGTTAACAAAAGGCCAAATAGAAATTAGAGTCATGTTCCACCTTTATCTCTCATGTAATGTATCTCATCGAAAATAACCCATTGAACTTCTCTCATCACTTCAGAACCTTTATATAACATCGACCGTAAGATCTATATAGATTTAGAAAGACTCTTTAAGAATGGTATTGCTGTAAATATGACATACCTCGGTTGTCATCACAAGACATGTTGCTGAAGGGTTTATAGTAGTGTCACCGGTCATCAATCCAACATCACCAAACTCCGAAGCAAATTCTCTATATTTTTGGTTACTGAGCGCCTTGATGGGACTGGTGTAGATGACCCTCTGGTTCTCTCGTAAACTCTGCGCAATGGCATACTCTGCAACGACTGTCTTCCCCGCGCTCGTATGTGCGCTGACTAAAACGCTCTCTCCACGCTCAATCGCCGCTACAGAGGTTTTCTGGAATGGATCCAATTCGAATTCATATTTCCGGGCTGGAGGATCAGCAAATTTGTGGTTCTCAATAGGCAAATACTTATAGTCTGTTGGTAATGAAACTTGGTGCCGGACTTGATGTGGGATGATGATGGATAGGCCCTCGGTCTCCTGAGAGCCCAATCCGCTGGAGGCTGGCACTTCTCTCACGGACTCGATTTCGAAAGCGTCAGTTGTGATGGGATCTCCTTCTCGTCGCTGCCGTTTCGCTGCCGCCCCACTACCATTTTCCGTGTCTACTAGCATAGGTTCCGTTACCGATCCAGTATCAGAATCCTCCTTCTCCGGCGGGCGTGCACTTCCATTGGCGTATCTCTTTTTAAAACGATCTTTTCTAGGTTTTTTGAGAGGGTCTGTAGAATCATTGTTGAAAACGTCAAACAGCTCGTCACCGCCAAACATGACTACGGAGTGGCAGCGATATGAATGGTGAATAGGAATGAAAGGATAATCGTGGTACGGAGAGGGAGCTCAGAAGTTATCGAAAACACAGAGCGTTGAAGGGTAGGCGGCGGCTTTGGGAATATGTACGGGTACACGCTAGGGTGCTCTTTTTTTCTCCTTCTTGGCGTTGTGCGAAGAACAAGCTCTGGGGGGGTCACGTCTTTCTTTTGCGATCCCCAGATGAAAACCGGGGGGGAACGACAGGACCAGGTCACAGATTACAGACGGGGGTGTCTGGAAAGACTAGCTTGCTAGCTTGTTGCAAGATCGGTTGAGTGGCTTGTGAGTGGTTGCTCAACCCGCCTCACTTCCAGCGGCTGCTCGCGCACAGGCCTCTCTTTTGAGTGAATCGGGCTTTCGGTTATTATAGTTCGGCATTACACGCTGCGTGGGGGCAGTTTATATCACGTTAAACCTTGACCAACAAGTCGAACCACTCTCACTCCTCGGGGATTGTATCAGTCAGTCGATCAAATCCTCTCTCCCCGCAACCTTCTCTCGTCAGAACTGCTTACTGCATAAGTCTCCTCTCAATTGTAAGTGAGTTTTATCTCTGTGATTTATGTACTTAAAATGCCTGTCCATCGTTCATCGATCACGTCGCTCCTGCCTGTGGCTAGCCCCGCTGACCATCAGTTGGGTGTTTTAGATCAATTCACAAAGTACGTGTGCACGAACCTCTCCGTGACGACTCCCTGCAATGAATTCCTCCTACCATTTCTCGATTGCTTACCTGTGCTGGTTTCTTAAAACTTTCAGATGATTTCTAGAATCGCTTTCCGCGCTGCCTCCCAGGCACCTCTGATCGCCCGCCGCGGCCTGCACGCCACCCCGACTCGTATGGGAGGTTACCATTACCCCGAAGGCCCTAGGAGCAACTTGCCTTTCAACCCTCTGACCCGCTTTTTCTGGTTGAGATATCTTTCATACTGCGGTTAGTCACCTTAAATTGCTCGATGATCGATCTTTACAAGGCTGATGCATTTTCAGTTGTTGGCTTTGGATTTCCCTTTGGAGTTGCTGTCTGGCAAACCACCAAGAACCAATAGAGTTGGCCGCCGCTGGCTAGATGCAATATATCCTTTTTTACTAGGCTCTAGGCTGTGGGTCAAATGCATGAGACACTTTCTTTCACGTGTTGTGGGTTGCATAGTAGAGTAGAATCGAGTCTTTTCTGTACAATTCCTCGTGGGTGTGATGTGAGCCAGGGGAGCCAGGGGAGCCAGGCGAATGCAGCCGGAACTGGAGACGGCCCGTCGCTGGATCTCCCGCTCTCCCGGTTTATGGAACTCTAGATTCTATTTGCTTTTTCAACCACCCGAGTACTACTAAATATGTGAGTAGTAGAAGCCCGTACCTTCAATCCTATGCATAACAGCTTTATGTAATTTGTTTGATATGAGTTGGTTTTACGGTTGCCGCGGGCGCAGGGAAATCCCCAAACATGCTGGTTGTAGTGAGATAATTGTAATCAGAGAAACATATAAAGAAGCTTCAAGAGTCCGAGCGAGACCTTCCTTCACACATTGACTACATGATTACTCAAATATGTTACCAACTGTCCAAGAACTTCTTAGAGAATCTCAGAGCCCTGCATGAGTGGCGATCCATATTTTTTTCTTTCACTGTGACTGGGTCACGGCGGGCGTACTTTTGGGTTGGTGCGGCTCTGAATTCCATGGCGGGGTATTTGGGATTTGGGCGTTGCCCCTCCCTCAGTGACGTGACGACACGCAGAATACAACCACAGACAGCACAGCTGCAACCTTCAGGGCTCGATCTCCCTTCTACTCCAAGATGCGCAACCTCCTCGCGATCGAGCGCTCTGTTGTCGGCCTCTCCTCCACCGAGGTGCCTGACCTGCCTCTCACCGCAGTAGCCTGGGACTCCAGCACCGACTCTCTCATATGCACTCATGGCCCTTGTGAAGCAGAAGCTCTAATCGAGCTGAAACGTGTTACCGTACGATTCGATTCGATCCAGGAACTCGTTTTTTTTCTCTGTTTTTTTTTTTCCTTTGTTTGTTCGTGTTGCAGAAAGGGAAGTCACGATACTGACGAATATGGACGGGTAGAAAAACGGTCAGGCGCTCAATATTGCATCGTGGGATGCACCCTCCCCATCGCCTACCCTGCCTTGCGATCGCGTTCTCGACCTGCATTACTTCAGCGACACGTTTTCCACCTGCGTAGTCCTCGCCGGTGGGGATATTGTGATCGTTAAAGAGGACACTCTGCCGGGTGAAAACAAAATCGAGATAGTTGGATCTGTCGATGAAGGGATCACAGCTGCAGCCTGGTCCTCTGATGAGGAAGTTCTTGCCATCACAACTGGAGCCTCGACGTTTCTTCTCATGACACGAGATTTTGAGCCCATCAAAGACGTTACTCTCTCGCCAGACGATCTGAATGCTTCAAAACATGTGTCCGTAGGGTGGGGTAAGTCAGAAACACAATTTAAGGGGAAGCGGGCAAAGGCAATGAGAGATCCTACAGTGCCAGAAAAGGTCGATGAGGGTGTTTTAAGCCCATTTGATGACAGCGCTACCAGAATTAGCTGGAGAGGTGACGGCGCATATCTAGCGATATCGTCCGTGGAGATATCTCACAGGAGACTTATAAGAGTCTATAGCAGAGACGGCTCACTCGATAGCGTAAGTGAGCCTGTTGATAACTTAGAAGGTCCCCTAAGTTGGAGGCCTGCTGGCAACCTCATGGCAGGTATTCAGCGGTTCCCCGACAGGCTTGACGTGGTGTTTTTCGAACGTAATGGACTTCGTCATGGAGAGTTCACACTCCGTGTCCCCCCGGAAAAGGTAAAAGATGAAAGGGTTTTAAAATTGTTGTGGAACGGTGATTCATCTGTACTGGCGATCTGTTTCAAGGATAAGGTACAATTGTGGAGTATGGGCAACTACCATTGGTATCTTAAGCAAGAGTTACCATTTCAAGATGAGTTACAAGTAGGGCTGCAGGACTTGGTCGTACAATGGCATCCCGAAAAACCGCTTCGACTGGCTCTCGGTGCTCAAGGTACATATCTTCGCGTCAGGAGTCCAAAATGGATTAGAATAGCTGATGATAGATCTAGAAAAGGTCGTTACCCATGAATTCATATGGTCGGTCTTTTCGGGATCGTCCATGCCGCCTAACGATTATGGAATAGCGGCAGTTGTAGATGGAGGTAAGAAATAACGATGGCGCTATCGGTACATCTACCTCATGTCATGCAAACGCTCACTATTCTTTTATTGAAAATGTAGCCACACTTAAGCTCACGCCCCTGCGTATTGCCAATATCCCACCACCCATGTCTTTCCGAGAAGTAGCCCTAGGATCAACACCAACAGACGTTGCTATCAGCCCCAGTGGCGGTCGTATTGCGGTGTTGAGGGGCACTTGCATAGATTTGATCACGTGGAAGTTTGAGAAACAGAGGCTTGTTTCTGAGCCGGAGACATTTCTAAAAATACTAGAACTTGAGGGTTTCTCGAACTACCGTCAAATATCATTTCTTGACGATGAAACGTTAGGCATCGTTTCTGATGATGGTAGAAGCAGTGTTTTACAAACCATATCCGCCCCGCGTTCGGGGCCTACCAGGCCGACAAACACGTTCAGACTCCCTGAGAACATTACTATATTAAGAGTCGGCGCCGTACTAGAACTTGCGAGTTTTTTCTATGAGGATAACCAGGGTAACGTTTCCTTATACAACCCGGAAACCTTCACAGATGATCAGATTTGCAGGCTTCCTACTATTTGTCCTTGGATCGAGGTGGCTGTTTTTGAGAATCAAGTATGTACTTCCGACAGATCGATAACTGATCTTTTTTCTAACTATATAGAATGTTGCGTTTGGACTATCTCAAAATGGGCGATTATATGTCAATGATAGGATGATCATCTCGAATTGTACTTCATTTGCTGTTACTCCAGCACACCTTATCCTCACCACTACCCAGAACTTCCTGAAATTTATTCATCTTCGTGGAGGCCCTCAAGGTACCGAAGATTCTTCTCCTAAAGTAGAGGTTATTATTTACCAAGTGTTTTTTTAGATCTAGAAGCCCCGCCAGATGACCAAACTGGTGATGAACGTTGTCGTAGTGTTGAAAGGGGTTCCCGCCTAATTCATGTAATGCCGACAAACTTTTCCTTAACGTTGCAGATGCCAAGAGGGAACCTAGAAACTATCTTCCCCCGTGCCCTTGTGCTTGCTGGAGTGCGTAAAAACATTGAAATTAAGCACTACAGGAGGGCGTTTTTGGCGTGCCGGAATCATCGAGTTGATCTTAACATTTTGCACGATCATGCACCAGAGCAGTTCTTGGAAAACATCGACCTGTTCATAGACCAGGTCAAAAAGATTGAACACATTGATCTTTTCCTGTCCCAAATTCGGTGGGTTCTCTTTTCTTCTATGGTTTTTCTCTCGTTTTTCCTTTTCCCCTGTTTCTATACTTACGACCTACTTGTATAGAGAGGAAGACGTATCAAAAACAATGTATTGGGAGACTTTAATAGCCGCAGATATTGTTGAAGCCGCCCCTCTACCATATGGCACCTCACTAGACCCGTCGAAATCCAAGATTAATAGGATCTGCGAAGCATTTTTGAACATTCTTTTGAAGGACCGGCTTTCCACAAACCTTCAAAACATCATAACGGCCTATGTCTGCAAATCACCCCCAGATCATGATGCAGCATTACTACTGATCGGAAAACTTCGTGAGGAGAATTTAGAAATCGCCGAGCAAGCAATAACACATGTTTGCTTCCTGTCTGATGTGAACAAGTTATATGATAACGCTCTTGGTTTGTACGATTTGGATCTCACCTTGATGGTCGCACAACAGTCACAAAAAGATCCTCGCGAGTATCTACCATTCCTACAGAGGCTACAGGAAATGGAAGATACGCGACGAAAGTTCACTATTGACGATCATTTGGGCCGGTTTGCAAAGGCTTGCGGTTATTTGTATGCACTTGGGGACGACGCATTTTCTGAGATGAAGGATTATGTTGTCAAACATGAATTATACCAAACGGCGTTAAATCTTTATAAATATAACCAGGAGAAACTCAATGTCACAATGAGTCTTTACGCGACATACCTTGAGGGTGCATCGCGATATCCCGACGCTGGAATTTGTATGCTATTATCTCTTTTATTACTGTTGCCTAAGCTTACACAACTGGATACAGGTTATGAGTTCCTTGGAGATTTTGTAAACGCAGTTAGCTGCTATCGCAGCGCAGGGATGTGGCAGGAGGCGCTATTTTCAGCGAGTCAAGTGCCATTCTCAAAGGATGAGCTCGATGAATTGAGTTCTTCGCTCGCGGAAACTCTTCTCGAGTCAAAGGAGTACATAGAAGCCGCAACAATCCATTTTGAATACCGAGATGATGTTTCGGAGGCAGCGAGGGTTCTCTGTAAAGGCTGCTATATAGGGGAAGCGATGAGGCTGGTATGCATCCTCTAGTATTTGTGTTTGCAATTCTAACCTGGTTACAGATTGGAAAACAGGGCAAGCCAGAGCTTCTTGATAGCGTTGTGGACCCTGGACTGGGGGAGGGGTTTGCCCAAACCTCAGAACTCATTGCCGATTGCAAAGCACAGCTAACTGCGCAAGTAAATCGGTTGAGAGAGCTTCGGACCAAAAAGGAAGAAAACCCTCTTGCCTATTTTGATGGTGTGACTGAAGAAGACGCACCTGATAATGTCTCCCTTGCCCCAACTAATGCCTCTACCTCTGCGTCTCTTTTCACTCGGTATACTGGTAAGACCGGTGTGACGGCCCAAACTGGCGCTTCTAGACGTACATCTAAAAATAGGAAAAGAGAGGAGAGAAAGAGAGCTAGAGGAAAGAAAGGCAGCGTGTATGAAGAGGAGTATCTTATTAACTCCATTGGAAGGATGATTGAAAGACTGGACACCGTCAGAGCAGAAACCAAGCGTCTCTTACAAGGGTTGATGAGAAGGCGTATGAGAGAACGGGCTGTAGCGTTGCAGACGCAGATGGAGGAGATACTGGAACAATTGGCTGGGTGTGTCAAAGAAGTTTTCGATGAAGGGTCTGGTTTCATGGAACAAGGTGAGAATGTGGAGATTGTTCTAGGGCCAAAGAAAACCGCGCCTGAGGTGAAGCCATTCGATGGGATCGGTATACTGTAAAATATTTCTAGATGCACTATACGTAGATGAACCTTCAGTTACTGGAAGGCCGTTAAATCCTGCTACTTTACAGAATAAGAGTTCTTTACGCTGTACTCCCAACAACAAGACATATACTATTATAGCCTCCAATTAACTAGACTACATGGGCAAAAAAGTACTAGCCCAGCCCTGAATTTAATTACATTCAATGGATATCGTCAATCACTAGATGTAGGTTATCTTCCTATATTCTTCACCGGCGCAAGTCTCTGGGCAGCGAAGCTGAATGCGGCGATCGAGGTCACAAAGAAGAGGAGATTGTAAAACTTTGTAAGAGTTAAAATCAGCGAAGAAACGAATTATCATTATTAGGTGACTGACCGCTGTCCTGCTGTATGCACTCTCTTCTTGCTCGCTTCGTGAAGCTGCAAAGAGCTTGCGAAGGTTTGGGAGTTCGAAAGATGCCTATGTGATGCAGCAAGGTTTACGCATTCGCTTAGTTCAAGTTGAGGATGTTGAATTAATGAATGGGCTTTGGTAATCAAAATGCTTACCATAGAAAGTTGCCCGTTCTCAATATACGGTAGCGTTGTGCGAGGAGGCAAGGTCCACGTTTTCGAATGGGGCTGACACCTTGACCACTGCTACCATCATCCATTCGTAGTTATAGACCCCTCCTCCACAACGACAGTAACCACCCACGACAAGTAACAACCGTTTCCAGAGCTGCTCTGACCGCTCTTTGGAATCTCTCATACCAGCATACAGGTTATTGAATTAGCCGCCCTTTGAAATACTAACAACAAGTATGGCGGCCAACAGAATACGGAGTATGTTCCCCGTCGCCCCGCGCAAGGGCGAGACATTCGAGTTGAGAACAGGATTAAACTCTCAATTTGCACACGAAAGGTACATAACTTCCACTTCCCATAGCTTCCCCCACCCCGGTGCAAGAAATTTCTTGAGCTCCATCAGCTGCAGTGGCTAAAACCCATATGGCCTATAGGAAAGATGCGATTAGAAACACGATTGCCGCCATGACACTAGGAAAGGACGTCTCGGCATTGTTTCCTGATATTATCAAGAATATGGTGGGACACTCCTAGGGACGGGGAGAACCCTACTGTTATACTTAGTTGTTAAAGGCCGGGACTCTGACTATAAATACTATCTTTAGGCTACCAGTGATCTAGATCAGAAGAAGCTTGTCTACCTATACTTAATGTGTGTATTAATAAGGATATTTCCGGCCCAGATACTAATGTCATATCTAAGGAACTATGCAAAGACTCACCCGGACCTCTGTATCCTAGCTGTTAATACCTTCGTTCAGGTTAGCATCGGCCCTTCCTGTGGGGTCTAGTATTTATAACTTAGTTGGAGAACAGGATTCGGAAGACCCAAACCCATTAATAAGAGCGCTGGCTATTAGAACAATGGGATGTATTCGAGTAGACAAGATTGTAGATTACATGGAGGAGCCACTACGAAAGACTTTGAAGGTGAGGACCCCTAAAATATCCCCATGGATTGTGGTTTAATAGCCAGTTTTTCTTTTTACATAGGATGAAAGCCCTTATGTGCGAAAAACGGCAGCAATTTGTGTGGCAAAGCTCTTTGACCTTAACCAGTCTTTATGCCTGGAGAACGGGTTTTTAACAACGCTTCAAGAGTTGATCGGGGATTCTAACCCAATGGTAAAACCATCATACTGCAATACATAAGATAGCCATGTACTTATGTAAACGTTGTCCAGGTTGTTGCAAACTCGGTAACGGCGCTTGCGGAGATAATGGAAGCAGCACCAGAAACAGAGGCCCTTCTCGTTACGCCCGCAACCCTAAAAAAGCTGCTCATGGCTCTAAACGAGTGTACTGAGTATGTTGTGGTGACTATATATTCTTTGTGATGGCTCCTGGACTAATTGATAATTATAGATGGGGACGTATAACAATCCTGACAACTTTGGCTGAGTACAAAGCACAAGATGTAAAAGAGGCGGAACATATTTGTGAAAGAGTCGTTCCCCAGTTCCAGCATGTAAACCCTAGCGTCGTGTTGGCTGCTGTAAAGGTTATCTTTTTGCATATGAAGGTAATCAGTCCCGAGCTCTGTCGACAATACATTAGAAAGATGGCGCCTCCTCTTGGTATGATATATCCATCTAGTTCTGATCAAATATGAGCTGACAAAGTTATAGTTACTCTTGTTTCCTCTCAACCGGAGGTTCAATATGTTGCATTGCGGAACATCAATCTGTTACTTCAGAAGCAACCAGATATCCTCACAAAGGAAATGCGGGTTTTTTTCTGCAAGTACAATGATCCACCGTACGTCAAACTGGAAAAGCTTGAGATTATGATACGAATTGCCAATGAGAAGAATGTTGATCAACTTCTCATGGAGCTTAAGGAGTATGCTCTTGAGGTGGACATGGACTTCGTACGGAGGGCTGTGAAGGCCATTGGGCAAACGGCCATCAAGATTGACGCTGCCGCAGAACGATGTGTTAATGTTTTACTCGAGCTGATTAACACCAAGGTAAATTACGTGGTTCAAGAAGCCATTGTAGTTATCAAGGTGGGTTACTATGTTAAATCATGTTTTCCACGAATTCCCGTGCTAAAACTCTATTAGGACATTTTCCGAAAGTACCCTGGTTACGAAGGCATCATTCCGACGTTGTGCAAGAGCTTGGATGAACTTGATGAGCCGAACGCTAGGGGGTCTCTGATTTGGATTATCGGAGAGTATGCGGAGAAGATCAACAATGCCGACGAGCTCCTAGAAACATTCATGGAAGGTTTCAAAGATGAGTATACCCAGGTTCAATTACAGCTTTTGACTGCAGCTGTGAAATTATTCCTGAAAAAACCTCAATCACAAGCACTGGTGCAAAAGGTGCTCCAATGTGCAACAGGCGAGTGTGATAATCCGGATATCCGAGATCGAGCCTATGTGTACTGGCGATTACTTTCGAAGGATCCGGAAGTAGCGAAGGTAAGGCTTGAAAGACTGAACTTGATTATTGAGATGCACTGATATTAAGACCTTATAGGCCATCATTCTTTCTGACAAACCTCCAATTACATCAACAATACAATCCCTTCCGGTGGGACTCCTCGATCAGTTACTTGGTGAGATATCGACACTAGCCTCTGTCTATCACAAACCCCCAGAGACATTCGTTGGTCAGGGACGTTTCGGGGCCGATGCGGTGCAAAAGAGAGCTATTGAGTAAGTTTATCTTGACCGTATGCGTAAAAACCACTACTGATGCCCTTCAAGGGAATTACAACGAGACGCCCGTGAAAACCCAATACAAGCATCCGCTGCAGCCAAAGAGGGCCAAAATGTGGAAAATCTACTGGACATCGACTTCGATGGTGCGGTGCCAGCCAGTGCAGAAACGTCGGGTACGGGTGGTTTAGAAAGTCTTGTCTCTGATACACCGGTGCGCGCCGCTTCACCAATGTCTCCGACCACAGGCCCAGGTAACAACATGGATGATTTGATGGGCTTATTTGGGAGTTCGTCACCGCCAACGGGAAATTCAGGTAATGGTCTTAATGGATTCGAGGGACTGAACCTTGGAGGATCATCACCCTCAACACAACAGCAGAAGAAGAGCACAAATGAGGATATATTGGGATTGTTCTAGGGTAGGAGTTTAGTTGCTTAGATTCCGAATTAATAGCCCTTTTTATCTTTCATCCGCTGGTTTAGCATGTCGGCCCAGGGAATAATGAACCTTGGATAATTACATTCTAGGTTGGTACATGTAGTGAACATCACCTACCACATATCAATCAAAACCATTAAAGCTGCCCTGACACTTTCACCTCGGCGGGTTTATGCTCCAATCAATCACCTAATATTGTCCCATAAAATAAAATACTATACACATAGACATATAATTCTCAATATTTGTTTGCTGCTTCTTGCATACGGCTAGACCGCAAGTCGTTCCTACATGTTCATTGGGTTTGGATATCGGACTCAGATACAAGCGTGAAGCAGACTTTATTCCACCCTAAATAACCCAGTCTTGACAACACCCGGGCCCATCCACCGTGCACCCCGCACCCCGCAACTGCTAGTCCCCGCCTTTAAACTTAGGCCCGGATAAGTCTCAAAGAAATTGGGTCTTCGCCAACCGTCTCCTCACCAAAAATTCATGTATTTTCCCCATGAATTATTTTCCAGTTGAGGTATTTCCGGTTGAACTAATTTCACCTAAACTATATGTATTCCCTTTGTTTTCCGGGCTGTTATTGGTATGCAGGGTTAGGGTTTAGCACCTCGGCCAACAAAATGTCGAATCGCTCCTAGTAGTACTATATCGTAATTTGATATCGCTAATAATACTACGGTGTCAAGGGTAAGTGAGTAGAACGTAGCACGCAAACCGCACCGCCGCGGGTTTGAAGTGCCCGAATATGCAGCTGCAAGTTTTTGCTGTATTTTGACTTCTACTCCAGTAGAGACTGCAGATTAGGGCGTGCATTTTTGGGTACTAAATGCCTGTTGCGAGTAGTACCGCAAAAGTCCGTTGGATAAGACTAGTCTCTCTTTGTAGGTTCGCAGCGTAAGCCACACCATTTTTCTGTGGCTTATGCCGTGAACCCGGTAGGTACATGTATGTACATGTACCTACGGTTGTAGGGGTAATGCTGAGGCGCAACGAGATTTTGCATGTATCTGCACGGACGTTGTCCTGGCAACCACAAGTGTTCGCCTCTTTGCCATCGCGAGACTCAAACGCGACCACCACTCTGGCACTCGTGAATTATAACTACATAATTCCTTTTGTCCACGCCCTCGTCTTCTAAACATCGCCATGGTGTCGTCAATATCACGATCCATACCTTCACCCGCCCCTAGGGCTCCGCCACCACATTACCAGACATTCCTCACTCCCATCCTGCATCGACGCTTTGTCCGATCCTGTGTGGTTGGTATCATCGCATGCTATGTGGAGGCTTTCTTTATAAGTAATAAGTCAAGCTGTAAGTATCTACGACCGATATACCAGGTTAATATGTTTTGACTCGAGTGTAGTTTTATGGACGCTGTTTCCGTTGAGCTCAACTGGGATCAAAACTTTAGTCCTTTTTTTCTGCACTACAGTACCAGTTCTTATCCTTCGCGTCTCTCAACTTCATGTTGGTGTACGCGCGAACCCGTCAGGGTTTCACACATTTACGAGGAGTGTGGGCTCATTTGGGACATATTCTACTATCCTAACATATGTCTTTGCGTCGCTGGTCTTTATATCGCTTTATCTCTTGTCTTCAACAAAGGGCGACAAGTTGAGCTTCATCATTGATGGAAAGTATGATATTTTTCGGATGCCAACATGTTGGAATATTATAGTGTATTGATAAACTCTATAGGACCTATGAACGCCCCCGCCTGAACGAGCGCTTTATCTACTTAGTATATTTTGCCTCGCATGTTGGCCTGGTACAGGGAATTCTCCATATATATCGCGACCGGGGGAGACTAGAATTCCCAGATATCAATGTACGCCGTCTACTCCAACCTGCCCGGCCTCTTAAACCGTCTCCAACTAATTATTATGTGAAGGTCCCCCCCAACGAAGCTCTAAAGGCACATGCCCCAGTTATCATAAAGGATGCTTCTACTCTCGCTTTTATCACCATGTTCACTTGTCCTATCACCTATTTCTTCGTTCGGTCGGGAATTTGGCACTACACCTTGATAATTGCTAGGACATTTTTCTGGCTTAACCGTTCTAGCAGTGTTCCGTCATGGCCAATTGAAATGATTTTTAGAACCACTTGGGTTGCTTTTTTGCTTGGGTGCATCTGGGAGTCAGCTCACACCGCCTTCAGCATCTACTTCTCAGAAGAGCCAATCAAAGATGGAAAGACAATTAGTGAGAAATCACCAGATCCGAACGGTACATTAGTATCCGGTCTTAGAGCAACCGGCCTCCTGACACAGGTTATGGCATTCTCGGAACTGGTTTTCATCTCTCATAATTCTCCCGCTAGGAGAAAGTCGATATTTACAGACGTTGACAGAAAGCCCACAAATATTTGGGAACAGATCATGAAGGAATGCCTCGCAGTCATTGGTGATGTGGACTCGAAGTTGACCGGGGTCGGGAAAGTAGCTGGTGGTTCACCTACAAGTTAGTTCCTTCTATATTCTAAACTGGGGGATGTACATTAATAGAAATTACAGAGGTTGCGCCCCCTTATAGCACTGCACTAGCCCTCCAATCTTCCCCACCAGCAATCCCTTTTATTGCCGATACAGCACTTCTTGTCCCCTCCTCTACTTCCTCTGGAAAGTTTTTTGATTCCATCCAATCAAAAGACGGCACCTTTCCTAGTCCTAATGACGTCATCAAAAAACTCCCGCTTCCATCCATTGCCGAAGCTGAAGCTAGCGTCACTGGTAGTGTTAAGTCAAGAATCGAACCATTCCTAGCATCTCCATATGGCCAACCCTTCCGTCAAACCATTCAGCAGCGAACTTCAATCCTCATGCCCAACGTACGCATCCAAGTCGACGCCGTTTCATGTAAATTCCCCCCATCCAGTTAGCAAAGGCTTTTAGTACTAACAATTATAAAGCGCTCGCCCGTCTAGTCACTGCCTCTCTATCTGAAGACGACTATGGCGTCGTACAAAAACATGTTCCGGTTATTCTACAATCATTCTCGTCAGCAATTGAGGCTCTTGATCGATACACCACAAGCCCCCCTATACACTGGACCGATATCGAAGCCAAGAGTGATCCCAAATCCTTGACGCTGAGAGAACCAGAGATGCTCCTAAAGGCATTGGAGAGCGGATTAAGAGATATTGCAGTGGCTTTTAAGCCGTATGTGAAGGACATGGAACTATCGGGGGATGTAAAGAGAAGGGTCATGGAGGCTAAGGAGGAGGGGCTACTATAGTTATTTCATTACGTGTGGGTTTAATTTTTTCTTCTTCTTGGCTTTACGAATGATTTCACTTTGGCACGAGTTGCAGGTTTGAGATTTGAGATATGAAATTTGAGGATACGTAAGGCGTTAAATAACAAAACTGGTAAAACGATGCTACATCCTGGGGTTAGGATGACTATATAGATTGTGAAATATTTTTTTTGACTCAAATAATGCTCCTTGCTCTTCCCGTATATCTATTTTCTTTACTTTTCCTTGCGGAGGGCACTATTAATATACTTCTGGAGTACGTGGTCCGGAGTCGGGTTTACACAGCGTTCATGAAGGGGTGGAATCCAAAGCTACTCTTCGAAGTCTAGTGAACGTCTGAGTCGCTAAAATAGACCAATGGGGGTTGGCCTTGGCGATTTGTAGGTACTACATACTTTGTATCAACTAGACGATGGTGATAAATCCTAACCCTGCATGCAACCACCACCAATATACATACATGCACTTAGAGGGGGCCCAGGGGAATTGGAGAGGCACCGGGGAATGAGAACCTATTATAGAACTTGATAAGTAAGATTTAAGTGTTATTATGTTAACTGGAAATAAATGTCCCAGACCGGAGTAATCTGATTACAAGTTTTGAGACCCAAAAGTAATGGCTCGCGGCTACTCAACGGACACTGAGGGGGTGGAACGGGGGAGAGGAGCCAAGTTAAGACCATAGTACTCTTAAGATCTTGCGATATAAATTGGGACTTGATACCATCCTAAGGTGGTTGAGACAACTCACCCCTAGATGAGAGAAAACTCAACGGGCAGTATTGGCAGATAAGAGAGAGCAAAGGACAGGTCGAAGGGAAGGGGCGTGGAAGCTTGGCGGAATGAGAACCCAATATTTAAATTTAAAGATTATGTAGCAATGTAACTCGCGAGATACATTATCTAAAACTAGGTCGGAGTTGGTGGAAGTTACTGTATAATCTTTACGGTGGGACTTGATATTCAGAATGTATTTCAGGTTCAAATGTTTGAGGTGGTAACCCCTGTCGATGTACTCTATTAGACCCGGCCGAAAAACCCTTGTCAGACCAGACCCTAGGCCGCCGCTTCAGCAGCTTAACCTCCTATCTTGGCGCCTATCAGCGGAACTCCCCAATGTCGCGCGACCTACCTTCCACATCCAAACAATCAGAAGAAGCACCTCCACACAGGTACTTACAATTTTCTAGTCATGGACAGATCGGCAATAATCAATGCTCTTAAATCGACTGTTCAAAGCTGGTTCAAAGAAGATCCGGATCGCGTGACAGTTCGTGCAGTGCGAAGTCATGTTGAGAATGACTTGAATCTTGGCCAAGGGTTTCTTGAGAATGAAGACTGGAAAGCGGAGGCGAAGCGAATTGTGAAGGACGAGTTTGTGAGTTATAAAGGCGCCGGTTCACTCACTCCCACCCCCCGTATGTTGCGATCGTTCTAACGCGCTTTTCGTGTGGTTATAGCATGCCCTTAACGAAGAACCGGAGGAACAAGAGGAGTCGGAGAAGAAACCCGCTATCGCGAGGAAGTACGCGGCTGGCGCAGCAAAAAAGCAGACCGCGCCCTCAAAAAAGTCTACGGTCAAATCGATACAGACTGCTAGCGTGGATGATGGCGGTGAGACTGCAGCACTTAACGAGGGCGAAGCGGAGGAAGCGCCCAAGAGGAAACGAGGCAGACCCCCCACCAAGAAAACCACAGGAGAGCAAGAAGGCACCGAGTCACCCAAAAAGACGCCTGTAAAGCGGGGTAGGGCTGCTACCACAACAACGAAGAAACTTGCGCCGAAAAGATCCCGGGCGAAACCGACTGTTCAGGACGAAGAGGATGGCCAGGAACCTGAGGCAAATCTTTCGCCGGCATACCCACTGCCACCTCTACCTGCCGTGGTGACTCAAGATACTGAGAGTGAGCTGTCAGATATCCCGAATGAGGAGCCCTCGAAGGAATTGAAGAAGCGCTCCCGACCAAGCAAAGCTGCGCCTGCGCCTGCGAAAGGCAAAGAGGACAGCGACAGTGAGTTATCGGAAGTCTCAGAGGAACCTCCAAAGAAGAAGGGTAAGCGCGTGGAAGCAGCAAAAGCCGGCACTCCCAAGAAAACGGTGAAACCCTCATCAAAACCGGCAGAACTTATTGAAGGCCCGGGGAATGACTTCAGGACGATCCTACAGGATAGATCTGTACCACCACTAGATACGAGCGCCGGAAGCGATAGTGAGATGTCAGTGGTGCTGGATCCAACACCTCAGAAGGGCCGCTCCTCGAGCACCAAGATCCCACCCCCAAAGAAGAAAAAGAGCTCGAATGCCCCTGCAAAAAAAGGGAGGGCCAAAAAGGCGGATGTAGTTACTTGCCCTCATCTACTCATAGCCCTCGGATGAACTGACTCTGACGGCACGCAGGCAAATCCTGACACAAAGCTCGATCCAGAACAGGAGCAGCTCAAGTCCCTCAAAGCCTGGCTCCTCAAATGCGGTATCCGCCGAATTTGGGCGCGCGAACTTGCAAAATTCGAGACACCTCGAGAACAGATCGCACACCTGAAGGGAATTTTGGCTGATATTGGCATGACTGGTCGGTATAGTGCTGAAAAAGCAAAGAAGATCAAGGCGAAACGCGAGCTCAAGGCGGAGCTCGAGGCGATTCAGGCCAACGCGGGATCATGGGGGAAGGAGGAGAAAGATGATGTAGAGGAAGTCGGGAGGACGCGGAGGAGAATTGGCGGAAGGAAGGCCAGGGCTGTGATAGAGGATGACGAAGAAGAAGAAGATCAAGAGGAGGGAGATGGGGGGAAGGTGGCGAGAGCAAGAGAGAGAGAGATGGATGATTTGGCGTTTATGGATGGTCAGAGTGAGTCAGAGTAGTGCTATAAAATACGGATCTTTAACTGTTTTAATTCCTGAACTTTTTGTTTTTATTGTTTTTTATAGCTGAGAGGGCCCACGGGAGTGTTTCTCCTCCTCTCCAGCGCATTCGTTTGTTAAGCATGTTTTTTTTTGTCCTTTTTTCTCTTCCCCACGTACGTTCCACTTATAATTTTTCGACCGTAAAAATGCCCTCGGCGGCGGATTTAGGAGTGGTAATTGCATGTTACTCGTGGATATAGTGATTTTTTTTTTTACAAAGGAATCCGTCAGTAGTGCTGTCGAGTGATCTTTTGTGATTCTCTACCCTCATTCTGCCTAGTACCTACATATAGTTAAAGGACCAAAGCCTTACACCTCCTATGTAGACACAACGAAAGTTAATGCCCTTAATAAGATACATGCTTGTATGCTATACATAGTTGTCGATTTAGTAAACCGGCTGTCCACACAGCCAAGTCCTTACCGAAAGCTTCCCAACTCGGATTCGTGGAGAGGGACCAGCACTAATTTCAGCTGTCTGTCTCGTCAGTGTGAGGCTATAGATTACTGTAGTGATCATGAGCCTGCGGGGCGTTTCTGCATTCACATACAGGACTGATACCTGTATGTAGCTATGGTTCTGGAACTGATATTGGTGGACCGGTGGGGTAGACACAGGTTGGGGTCTTAATACATGTACGTTTCCCCATGTGTGGCCCATCACCTCCTTTCACACTGAATGTTTGGGTAGTGATGAGTGTTCTTCATAGGTTCTCACTCGGGATAGTGTTGACTGATTGGTTGATTCAACATTGCGATGGGTTGAGACATTGAAAGGATATACTATCCCCGCGGTATTGTCATATACACGCACTGGTGTTAGGATCATTTTGGGGGACAACGACGAAACTGGTTGAACGACGAACAGGGATATTTGGTAGACAAAGCACAGGCGCTCAGGCTGGTATCTAATCGCTTGACTGACTGAAGCCTGGGCTTTCGCCGTTGCCCCAGGGCCGCCGTTGCCTTTACATCGGGGACCAAACCCTATAATACATGTACTTTACATGATGTATGACGATATGGCTTTAGGAAGGACTGGCCCAAGTCGGCCGTGGATGTTACACCCATGTGTTCACTAACATACATGTATTGTATTGTCAGTATAGACTGGTGGGGACTGATCTTGGGTGTTGATCTACATGCAGTACGCTCAGGTTTATGAGTATAAAGAAACTCTAAACCACACTGAAATAGGGGATACATTTTAGCTGAATCACATGACCTGCCAACCAGCACCACGTGATTTAGTTAGAATTCAACCGCGCGGGTACCTAAAAGTGCTGGTGTTAGCGTAAGCAGCCTTGCCAAGATTTCGCCCACGTTACCCGCCCACCATTTTCTCGAACGCAAAAAGTTTTTGAGCCTCTGATTCTGTCGCAATATTCTGCAGCGCGGCACCAACCTTCCCCACCATAGTAGGAACGCTTGACAGCTCCCAATCATGAATATCTCAAATCCCGTGGCCTCTGAGGTCACCAGTGTTGACTTCACATTTTTATCCACAGAGGATATCCAGAATCTTTCAGTCAAACAGATTATAAACCCTCTGACCTTCGGGAGTGTTGCAGCTGGGAACGTCCCAGTTCCTGTTGTTGGTGGACTCTATGATCCAGCTCTGGGAGCGAGCGATCAACTGAGGCAGCGGTATGTAGGGCAGCTGCAATTGCAATTGCAATTGAACTTTTCTTAGAAGCCATTGCAATTTGCGGAACTGATATCTGGGTCATTTTAGGTGCGCAACATGTCATTTAGATTACAAGTACTGCCCAGGACACACAGGTCACATTGCGCTTCCAGTGCCTGTATACCACCCTCTGTTCTTTGATCAGATGCTCCGGTTACTGCGCTCAACTTGTGTCTTTTGTTTTCACCTGCGAATTCCCAAAGCTGCCGTCAACCGCTACGTATGTAAACTCAAGCTCATCCAACATGGGCTACTACTAGAGGCACAGCAGCTAGATGATATCCAGGTTGCGACTAAGCCAGATGGAAAGGCTGTGAAGTCAAGTGCAGAAGAGGAAGGACCAGGAGATGATATAGAAAGTGAGGATGACGACGATATGGAAGTATTTTTTAAGAAGCGGAATCGGTTTGTGGAAAAGGCGATTAAGCGGAATCGTGCGAACCAGACGAATTGGAACTCAGCAAAGGTCATGAGTGTGGCTGAGGAGCGGAGAGCACTTGTGAAGCAGTTCTTAGCTGATATAATAAAGCCCAGGAAATGCAATCGTTGTCAAGCGTGAGTTCTACAAGGGCTTACAGTTTCTTGCAGCAATGATCGTTCTGACTATAGCCTAGGATTGCACCCGCCTTCCGTGCCGACGGATATTCTAAGATTTTCGAAAAGCCTCTTGCTGCTAAAGCCCGAAATCAGAACTCCCAGCTCGGCCTACGGAGGCGAAACGCTGCTCTTGACCGGAGGAGGCCAAAGTCATCACCACATAAGAAGCATTCTGATGCCATGGAGGTTGATGAGGGTATCGGTGGTGATATCGAGTTAGAGATTCAGGAAGAGGATGAAGAGGACGAAGAGGCACTCAATGAAGCCGCAGAAAGAAAGGGCGCAGCTGGACGGCTTCTTATGAGCATGGAAGTTCTCAATACCCTTATCAGACTCTTTGATAACGAGAAAGATGTTATCCAACTCTTGTATGCGCCACGGACCACAATGGACAAACATCCAAAGCCAGTCTCGGCAGATATGTTCTTTTTACACGCAATTGCTGTGCCACCTACAAAATTCCGACCCCCACAATTTTCTGGTGGTGAGATCAGTGAATCAGCCGTAAACAAGGGATTGGTTAGGATCCTTCAAGACTGTCTTTATATTAGAGACCGCAACGAAGCTATTAATGACCCTTCTACTACACAAGAATCCAAGGCTGAGATTGTTCGCCGTTTAATCGAATCTTTTGTCACTCTTCAAGAAGACGTAAATGCCTTCCTTGACTCCACGAAGTCACCTGTCACTGGCTTGGCCGCAAAGGCTATAGAAGAAGGCATCAAGCAGAAGCTTGAAAAGAAGGAAGGGTTGTTTCGCATGAACATGATGGGTAAACGTGTCAACTTTGCCGCACGTTCTGTTATTTCCCCTGATCCCAACATCGAAACTCGCGAAATTGGTGTACCGCCGGTATTTGCAAGCAAGCTCACCTACCCTGAACCAGTCACCGAGATCAATGCTACATGGCTTATGTCTCTAGTAGTGAATGGCCCCGACACTTGGCCGGGAGCTGTGGCAATCGAGATGGAAAATGGCTCTGTTCAGCGCCTCCCAGGTGACAAGGAACCTAGTGGTCGCCAAAAGAGGATCCAGCTCTCAAAGACGCTCTTGACCCCCGATACCCTCTCACTGTCGGACTCACGCCCTAAAAAGGTCCATAGGCATCTCCACGATGGCGATGTAGTTCTCATGAACCGCCAGCCAACGCTTCACAAGCCGTCGATCATGGGACACATCGCAAAGGTTTTGCCAAAGGAGCGTACTATTCGCATGCATTATGCCAATTGTAATACTTACAATGCCGATTTTGACGGTGACGAGATGAACATGCATCTTCCTCAGAACGAGATGGCAAGAGCCGAGGCAAAGGAGATTGCGAACACTGATAACCAGTACCTTGGGTCCACGGCCGGGAAACCGTTGCGAGGTTTAATTCAGGATCATTTGGTAATGGGTGTATGGTTGACAAATCGTGATACTATGTTCACAAGAGATGAGTATCAACAGCTCCTCTACAGTTGTTTGTTACCGGAGCATAATTCGCTTTTTGCGACGGCGGGAAAGAGCAGTAGGATTGTCACTCTACCGCCGGCAATTATGAAGCCAAGGCAAATGTGGACTGGTAAACAAGTCGTGACTACGATCCTGGAGAACATCCGTCCCAAATATTTTGCTGGATTGACGCTGTACTCAAAATCTAAAACGCCTGGTGATTCCTGGTATAAGGGTAACGAGGAAGGAAATGTCATCTTCCATGACGGCTACTTTGTCTCTGGAATTCTTGATAAGAACCAGCTTGGACCTACTGAGTTTGGGTTGATCCACTCCATCTACGAAGTTTACGGGCATACAGTTGCGGGGAGTTTACTGAGTATTTTTGGGCGGCTGCTCACAAAGCTTCTACATATGAGGGCCCATACATGTGGTATGGACGACCTGCTACTCACCCCTGAGGGCGATAAAAGGAGGCGTGCTGCTCTGGCAGGATCCGATGTTGTAGGAAAGAATCTCAGTGTGGAATACGTAGGGCTCAAGCTAGAAGAATACACTGAGGCTGAGCTCAACGCTAGAATGGAAGAGGTGCTTCGGGACAAAAATAAACACAATACTCTAGATTTGAAGGCAAATTCTCAGACCGCAGCTTTTACTTCGAAAGTAATTAAGGAGTGCTTGCCCTCAGGGCTACAGAAGGCGTTCCCGTACAACAACTTCCAGGCTATGACTGTCTCGGGAGCTAAGGGATCCGACGTCAACGCATCTCAAATTTCATGCTTACTCGGTCAACAGGTTTTGGAAGGTTCTAGGGTACCAGTCATGGTCTCTGGAAAGACATTGCCTTGCTTTAAGCCATATGACACGAACGTTCGCGCAGGAGGATACATCACGGATCGTTTCCTGACTGGTGTTAGACCACAGGAATACTACTTCCATTGTATGGCTGGGCGTGAAGGTTTGATTGATACTGCTGTAAAAACCTCTAGATCTGGATATTTGCAGAGATGTTTGATCAAGGGCATGGAGGGTATTCAGGTGCAGTATGATAACACTGTCCGTGATAGTGATGGGTCACTTGTTCAGGTTTGTAGACTCTTGATTGAGGCTTTAAAGTATCGTGGCTTACACTCGATTAGTTTTTGTACGGAGAAGATGCTTTGGATGTTGCAAAACAAAAGCATCTGCGCCAGTTCAAATTCTTGTCACAGAATATGGAATCTGTTGTGAGGAAACTTGCTGATGATACTGTCAACGAGAGCCTGGGACCTAAGCTTTTCATGATTGCAGAGAAGTTGAACCATGGAATTGCGAACGAGCATCTCAAGAAGTCTATGAAGAGATATGCCAAGCGTGGAGACCTGGCAGCATCAGAAGTTACCATGTCAGAGTACAGCCCAAGCAGATATGTTGGTAGTGTTTCTGAGAGTTTTGCTGAGGCTAGAGAGGCCGTAAGTTGAGTGAATCCTAGCAGTCCGAGGGCATGCTAATATTTTAGTAGTACCTGAGGGAGAATCCAGATAAATTAATCGTCGGCTCAAAGCAAGCCCGCATAATGGTTGGAACTGAACTCTCGCGTGGTCTTGATAAGGGTGAATTTAGGAACCTAATGGACCTGAAATACTTCCGCTCCCTTGTAGACCCTGGCGAAGCCGTTGGCATCATCGCTGGGCAGTCCATTGGAGAGCCTTCGACGCAAATGACACTCAATACTTTCCATTTAGCTGGTCACGCAACCAAAAACGTCACTCTTGGTATCCCGCGTCTGCGTGAAATCGTCATGACTGCTTCTGCAAATATCTCCACTCCAACAATGACATTGACATTGAGAGATGGTGTCTCCGATCGCAAGGCAGAGGTGTTTGCCAAAAGATGTAGTCAGTTGATGTTGTCCGAGGTCATCGAGAAGGTCACCATCAAGGAAAGTCTTACCAAAGACATCAAGAGCTATAAGATCAGATTAGACCTCTTCACTAGGGAGGAATATGAGGAGGAGTACTCGATTACAAAAAAGACTGTTGGAAACACCTTCAAAAATTCGTTTGTGTTAGCTCTTGAACACGCCGTCAACAAAGTGTTGAACCCTAAGAAGACTAAGAGCAAAGAGAGAATCGGTAAAGATGACGCTATGCCGAATATTGGGGAAAGCTCCGGCACAGTGGAAGAGGAGCGAAGAAAGGATAGCGCTGCTGATAACTCTGGTGATGAGGAGAGCGATGATGATAACGAGGAAGACTCAACAAATGCGAAGCAAAGGAGCAGAAAATCAGAGGCAGTGTCTTACGAAAATCCTGACGATGCCGAGGAGGAGATTGCGAAACAGGCTGAGAGCTCTGGCGAGAGCTCTGATGAAGATGAAGATAGTGATGAGGGACTCGGAGCTAGCGCTCCGGATAGTGGGGATAACAGTGATGATGGCTCAGATTCGAAATCAAAATCTTCTCAAAAGTCAAAGGCAAAGGTTATTGCTACTCCAGTGAAGAAAATCGTCGTTAAGAATAGCAGCGAGAACGTGTCAAGGTTCGAGTTCGACGAGCAAAACGGCCAATGGTTCGAGGTGGATCTCCAGTACCCAGCAGAGGCGCCAAAGGTTCTCATGCTGGGAATTGTAGAGAAGGTATGTCGAGGCACGATTATCCATAAGCTTCCTGGTATTGGGTCCATCATGAAGGTCCCAAGCTCAGAACTCAGCAAGGCTGAACAAGCCACCGGCAAGGTAAGATAGATTTATTGTATATCACTTGTTATCATACATACTTATCCCTCCAACAGCGCAAGCTTGCAGTTGAAGGTGTGAATTTCGAAGCCTTTTGGAACGAGCAAAACGAGATTGATCCCAACACAATCGAATCCAACGATATTGCCGCCTTCCTCCGCTACTATGGCGTTGAAGCCGCACGCAATAATATCGTCAAGGAAATGAATGCCGTTTTCGGTGGTCACGGTATCGCCGTTGATATCCGCCATCTCAATCTCATTGCCGACATCATGACTCGTGGCGGAGGGTATAACCCTTTTAACAGACAGGGTATCAAGACAGGGACTTCACCGTTCTTGAAAATGAGCTTCGAAACCACATGTAACTTCCTTAAGGATGCGGTGGTGGAGGGTGATTTTGATGACCTAAGTAGTCCATCTAGTAGGATTGTGCTTGGGAAACTGTCTAATGTGGGCAGTGGGAGCTTTGATGTTATGGTGGGTGGGTTAGCCAAGGGGAATAGACAGTAGCGGTGGTGGTGGTGGTGGTGGTGGTGGGGCAGTAATAAAATTTTCGGATAGTTCTCGATTGTTATTTATTGATTTGGTCTCTTTCCTTTTGTAGCATACAAGCAGCTAGTACATGTAGTCATCTCTTTGTCACAAAGTATATGTATTTTGGGGGATCTGAGTTTATTTGAATTTATGGGGTTTGTTTTGGGGGCTCGCCACTGCGCGGTTTATTTTTTTTTCCAAGTCCCCATACTTACATGTGTACCTACATGTACTCATTCCACTCTAAGCCCTCCCCGCCCTCATTGATCTCGCTTAGTTAAGTGGCTTGGCACCTGAATGTTAATTGCGCCATGCGGATCTATTCCCCGTATGTTAATGTAAGAGTCGATACCGGCCCGGTCAAGAGAGCACTCTGTGGTATGCAGCAACCGGCAAGATTCTAGGGCAAAGTTGAAAACTTAATTTTGAGGTCCTGGCCTTAATTGAGGCTGTACAGTCTTGTATTGTATCAAGACGTATGTATGTAGCTATAGAATGGTTAGAGTACTTGGTACTTCATACGTTTGCCGGCCCAGCCATAGAATGCAACGCCGAGGCACCTCCTCACACGGTGGGCAGTGCCTGGAGCGAGGCATTATAAATTACATACATATTCTATGCCAATGATGAACTGAGAGACTTTTATATAGCGAACGAGAACCACCGCTCCTTTCTGTTAATGCTTCTTTGGTACAATACCTGTTTGTCTGGTTATACACAAACATATGCACATCCACATACGTATACACACTCATTATCTCTAAGGGTGATTCGATTTAATATCTCTACGCTTTACTTGTAATTATAACCACCACCACCACTACATCATAATCGAGCCTCACCTCACATCCCAAAACAACTACCCCCATTTTCAATAATGCTTCTCTCTCTCTACCTCAACACCCAATTCCCGCAGACCGCGAGCTTTGCGAGCTCAAAGCGAAAGCGCGATGACAGCGACGAGGTAAATACATATTCCAAATTCCCATAATCAATACTGTTTCTTTTTTTTTCATATTATACTCACTCCCAATCATCATAGAGCGACTGTAGTAGCTATTCCAGCGACTCCGACTCCGACTGCTCACCAAGCACCGAGCCACGCCCCCGCAAAGTTCTCTCCCCGTCGCGGAGGATTGGCCCTGTGCCCGGCATCCCGGCAGATGAGCCTTTGAACATCGACTCCAGGATACCGGTGGCCGGGCGCCGCCCGCGGTCGCGCGCGCTGGTGTGTCCGAGTCACTCCTGGGACTGCGCGGTGTGTGGGAAGTAGTGGAGGCGGCGCGAGGCCTGCCTCTCTTGTAAATGGAAAACTACATGTATGGTTACGGTTGGCATGGGTGGAGCAGGATTATAACGGCGTTTTTTTTGTTTTTTTTGTTTTTTCTCTCTCGCTCTCTCTGTATAGAAAAAGAATGGGGTTCGGGGCGTTTGGTAATAAGTATATATCTAATTAATCAACGGGCATTCATGAAATCGTCGAGTGATGTACTGTGACTGGTCTGCGGGGGTGGGGGGGGGGCCAATGTCTGAACCTGCATGAATTATTTATTGTTGGAGTCCCGTGGGGCGGGATTGTACCTACTGTCAATCTAAGAAGAGATGGAGGCGCAGATCGCTGTGTGTACCTTAGCCGATAGAAATACGGATTGTGCTCCCTACAGTGGTACATAGGGGGCCGTACCTTATGTGGTAAAGTAAAATTTGAGTACAAGACGTTAGGTATTATTCTATTCATGTTATTATTGCACCATCGGAAATATCGCAGGGCATGCAAATAAAGTTAGGTACAATGTATCCAGGTAGAAGCTCCTTCTTTTAGAAAAAAAAGTCTTTAACCCCCCACCCCCCAATTGATGGAAAAAAGGAAAGAAAAAACATTCTCTAGCCTGCCTTTTCTGTCTGTAGAATTTTTTTCCTTCACCGTTGCGACATCGGACATAACACCCCCGCCTCATATGTGAAAAAGTATTAAAAGACCCTGCATGTCTCTCTCTTCCCACCAGTGGCAACGGCGAATACATGTAATAAAAAAAAAAGTACTCGTACATACAGCATCTCTCATCTCATCTCTCCAAAAAACAAAACAAAAACCCCACCTTATATAAAAAAAAAAAAAAGGTTCTCACAGAAATGTCACCACCACCAGCTGCTCAATCCCCTACACTCGCCCCTACTCCAGCTCTTGACGAGACACCGCTTGGAAAACTCGTAAACATGAAGATTATGGATCCTACCGCTAAGCCGCAGCACGACGTTCTGACACTGCCGAACCAGCTCGCCGTGGCTGGCAGGGCTCAGAATACTCTCACCCTGAACCGCCTCGGTCCATTGACTCCGGAAGCTTCACGCCCGAGCAGTCCGTATGCTCCGCCGGTCAATTATGACGGATTATCGTGGCCGAGTAAGACACACTTAAATTATACCAGTGACTCATTGAAGCCCCCTCCTAAATGCTGATGCGGCGTGTTGTAGGTATCGGAACTAAAGAGCGCCTCGAAGCAACACCCGAAGAGGCCGCTGCGCGTCTTGAAAAGCTATCCGGAGCGTAGGTTCCCTTCCCATTTTTTTTTTACATCTCACATAGGGGCCATAAGAAAGAAAGATACATGTAGCTAAAACTTAACCCCCATGTAGTATACGCACCCTTCTAGAATGTATCGGCGAGGACCCCGACCGCGAGGGTCTCCTCGATACACCAACCCGCTACGCCAAAGCCATGCTCCACTTCACAAAAGGCTACCAAGACAACCTGCGCGTCATTGTCAACAACGCCGTCTTCGCCGAGGACCACGATGAAATGGTGATAGTCAAGGACATTGAGGTCTTTTCCATGTGCGAACACCACCTCGTCCCTTTCACCGGAAAGATCCACATCGGCTACATCCCGAAGGGAAAGGTCCTAGGATTGAGCAAGTTTGCCAGGATCGCGGAAATGTTTGCGAGGCGGTTGCAGCTGCAGGAGAGGTTGACGAGGCAGGTTGCGATGGCCATTGAGGCCATCCTGTGCCCGTTGGGTGTTGCGGTCGTCATGGAGAGTAGCCATCTGTGTATGGTTATGAGAGGCGTGGAAAAGACTACTGCGACAACTATCACTAGTAGTATGTTGGGGGCATTTAGGAAGAGCACAAAGACAAGGGAGGAGTTTATGCATTTGGTGAGCTGGGAACGGTACCCGCGGCGACGAGAGTAAAGGTTCGGGTTGCTAACAACAATGTCCTGTAGGTTTTGCGAAATGGTCGATAGTCGCCTAGCTCACAAATACTTTGCTTTTTTTTTTTTTTTTCCTTTTCTTTCTTTTATATTGACAATCTTACCGATGTGCTATAGGTATATTTTCTCTCTCTCTCTCTCTTCGTTTGGGTGGACTTGGATTGTTTCTTTGGATAAAAAAAAACATGTACTACTTCAACAAGGTACATAACGGCGTTTTTAAGGGTGGCGGTACACGGTGTTCATCCACTGTCCAGCTAGCTACGGGAGGATAAATCCTGTTTTTCTCTTTTTTTCTTTGTCCGAAAAGTACTTAGTTAGAACTGAACTGGAGATATCATTTGGAATTGATACATTCGTTACGTAAGTATCAAGAATATATATAAACTGAATATTTTGTCCCGGCATCAATTGTTGGAGCACATGCATGGGAGTATCTTTTCTTGTGGCGATTTCGGTGGTGTTTCATCATGGATTCTCACTCGCTCTGTGGCTGCTGTACTGTCGGTGCAGCCTTACCTCCGCCTCACACCTACTACGTTCACACACTCACTTCCGCTTAACACACGTCTGATTCACAATTATTGACGCATTTAGGATGTATATCATTTGGATTCTCAAATACATGACTATGAACAAAAGTAACCCACAACTTTTTTTATTTTACAATTAATCCAACAGCTTCTAAGCCAAAGTCGCAAAGCCTCTCTTCTTCGTCGTCTTCTCCTCCTGTGCCCTAAACGCCTCCTCGTCCACAAATTCGCTCACCCCTCTCTGATCAACCCCACTCTTGACAAATCTGACCGCAGCCAGGTTGAAGCCCATCTCATCCTTCTGGTGCCTCAGCGCAGCCCTCAGGTTGGACCTTATACTGTCTAGCATCGTCCGCATCGTCTTTGACGCCACAATCTGCTTGTGGTGCGTCTTGAGTAGGAAGAAGAGGATCCGGCACGTGAGTGAGATGTGCCACTCCTTCTGCGCCCAGATGCCGAGGAATGTGAGGAACGACACAACCTTCTCGAACGGCAGCACAAGAAGGGCATCTTGCAGGTGGGAGGCCTTGATGCGCTGTGCTGTGGTCAGGACGTGCTTTTCGGCAGAGATGTTGCCTAGTGCCACGAAGACGGGGTTTCGCGCGGGGGGGGCGAGGTTGGGTCGGGTGGCTTTGGCCTGCTCGTATTCGCGCAGCAGAGCGAGGTCGGCGATCCCGGCATCGAGAGCTTCCATGAGACGCTCGCCGGCCATGAGGGTTTCGATGGTTTGTTTTCCGGCGGCGGCGGTCTCGCCGTCAGCGTCGCCTTCGGCTTCGAGGGAGGTGGTCAGCGTGGATTCATAGAGTTCTTCCAACTCCTTTTCGCGCTCTTCTTCTAGGAATATCTAAGGCAATGTTAGTGAGAGTGGGGTTGGGTGAAGAGGGAAAGTGGGGTGCATACCTCGTCATCGCCTTGCTCCCAGACTCGGATGCTCTTGTCGTGGCTGGCGGAGACGATGATTTCGCTGACCTTGCCGACTGCGAGTGCCCATACTTCGCCAAAGTGGCCGTCCATCTTCATGATGTTTTCGAACTTGTCGCCATCCCAGTATTTGATGAGCCTGTCTTTGCCGGCGGAGAAAAAGTTGTGCGAGTTGCGCTCAAAGGCCACCTGCATGACCGAGTCCTGGTGGGCGAAGAAGCTCTTGTGACAATCCCCAAAGTCAAGGCCCCAGATTTTAACATTCTTGTCGGCGGAACAAGTTGCAATGAGCTTGGAGTCTGAAGAAATGTCCATTGACAGAACGGGTAGCTTGTGGCCGTAAAGATTGAGCAGATGCTTCAAGGTGTCTGCGAAAAATACTTTCACTGTATTATCCAGCAGCGCAATGGCCAGGAGTTTGGCATTTGGAGAGTAGCGCACAGAGAGAATGTCATCGGTGACCTTGAGAGTACGAGTGTGGGCCAGCCTCAGGCGCGGTGTTGTGCGCTTTGTGCCGGGGATCTCCTCCTGCACGATCTCAAAGTTCCAGAACTTGACGTTCTTGTCTGCGGAGCCGGTGACGAGGGACTTTCCGTCTGGGTGGACTTGCAGAGACCAGATTTCGCCCTCGTGCGCTGCGACTGTTTCTATGGTGCTAGAAGAGGCAACGTCGAAGAGCTCTAGCTCGCCAGACTTTGTGCCTACTACTACAATCTTGTCACCGGGGAGAAAAGAACAGCAGAGGGCATAGCCGCACTCAAAGGTCCGGATGCAGGTAGAGGTCTTGACATTCCAGATTTTGAGAGAGCCGCTGGATGCGGATGCAAGCATTCGGTCGTCGGAGCTGAGAGACAAGGCGCGGATGTCGGTCCTATGGCCGGGTAGCTCGACAGTGTAGACTTTGTTGTACTCTGGCACTTCTGCGGCTTCCTTCTTGCCTTCCTTGCGTGAGGGCTTGGGAATGTCGTAGAATTCGAGAGTGTTATTTGTGCAGGCTACAAGGAGCTTTACCGCCTCGGATGCCTTTCTTCCTCCCCGTGTAGCCCAGTCTACTGAGCGGACTTTGCCGCCGGTTCGAAGTGTGACATAGGAGACGAAAACATCGCCAACTTGGGCAGATGCTAATGATTCGGGCTCTTCTTCTGTTGGTTCTTCGGGCTTGGGCTTTGCGCCCTTCGCCGCTTTTTCTTCCTTCCGCTTTCTCTTGCGCTTCAGGGCCTTTTTGACTTCGTCTTCAGTTCTTATCCGCCAGATTTCAACATTCTTATCGGAGCCGTGGCTTGCTACGAAGTTTGAGGTGGGGTGGAAGGTCACCATTGTGGCGCGGTCCTTAGTTGATCTATATAGAGTCCCACGAGGCATCAGGCAGTCTGTGTCGCTCTTCGCTCGTGATGCAAGGCTGGATGTCTCAATTCCCCATACCATTAGTTCCCCGTCGTTTCCTGCTGTTATACAGCCCCGCTCGTCGGGAGAAACTGCCATTGTCCAGCACTCCCCGTGGTGGGCAACGTGGGTTTCCATGCAGTGCTGGGTTGAGAGGTCCCAGAGTTTTATTAGTGTGTCTTTGCCAGTGCTAACGAGCCAGCCCGCATCATTTGCATCCATTGCGCCGTCCTCAATCCCGGGACCACGTAGGAACACAACCTTTGTGATCTGGTCCTTGTGCCCCCGTAGCCTGTAGAGCCCAACTTCAGAGATTAGATCCCATACGATGATGTTGGCGTCTTTACTACCGCTCGCAAGGCGGGTTCCAGAGTAGTCGAAGCACAGTGTCGAGACCGCCGAACGATGCCCATTGAAGCTAATTATTACGGTAGAGGTCTTGGTGTCCCATAGTCGAATTGATCCATCGCTGTAGCCAACCGCGAAGATGTCTTTGTCGGTTTGAGACTGGATGATGGCCGAAACTTCGGATTTGCATTTAGGGTCTCTCCACCGGGAGATGAGCTCACCCTTCTTGATATCCCAGGTGAGGACTTCTTCGTTTGCCGGGACAACGGCACGCCCGGCATTGGTGCGCGAGGTGGAATTGCTCTCGGGGGTCCATATGGCATTCGCAGTGCCTGAAGCGACAATACCAAAGGTTCGGAGATGCTCAAATCGCCTGTATTGCAGAATACCATGTTAGTGGAGCAAGAAGAGCAATTGGGGTCGGTGAAGGCGTGCGCACAGATATGACTTGACCATCTTGTGGAGACTGCGTTGAAGGAAAAGAACCCAAGCAGCTGGAAATCGAAGCTATCTATTTCTTGCACGCAACTTTTTTTTTATGCAGGTTGGCGCAAGATCTCCGTTGTTACGCCACTTTGATTGTGCGGCTCTTAACTACACATAAGCCACACAGCCACATCCCACCTTTAGCGTGATTTGAACGGCTCGAGCAAAATAATCTACCACACATCCTGAGAAACCGCTCACCACAACGCAATGACGTCCCTAAAGAGATCATCCGCTGATTCGGCAAATACATCTAATATCTCTTCAAAGATCTTCCTTAGATCAAGTAAGGGCAAATGCACAAAGGTCGTCCGTGAGCTCTATCTTAGGCAGGACATACCTTGTTCCTCACAGCTCTGTTTTCCGTGCAGCGCTGGTGCGCCTACCGACTCCAATGGCCGTGTTAGGCCATTTGTCCTCTCGGCCACGCCTGCTGCAAACAATATATTCACGAAAGGGCACTATATCGTTCCCGACACCAACATATTCCTCTACTGTATGGACGTCGTAGAGCACAAAAGCGCTTTCTACGATGTAATTGTGCTCCAAACCGTTCTCGACGAGCTCAGAAATCGGTCGCTGCCTTTGTATAACCGGCTACGCTCCCTAGTCAGCTCACAGGAGAAGCGATTCTACGTCTTTCATAATGACTTCCGATTAGAGACCTTCGTGAAGCGGCTGGAAGGCGAGACAATCAACGACCGCAATGATCGTGCTGTGAGAAGGGCTTGTGTGTGGTATAAAGAGCATTTAATGGATGCAGTGTCAGGGACGAAGAGTAAATGCCCGGAAATCATTATGGTGAGCGACGATAAAGGGAATCTGGCAAAGGCGAAGGCGGAGGGGATTGAGTGCGCCTCTAGTATGTCGATTTGATCTGGTGGCGTATGTGTCTAGTTTAGAGATTAACTTTGTGCAGTAAGGGACTATGTTCGAGGCCTTAAGAACGCCGATGAGCTCCTCGATATGATTTCTGCGGCTGCGGAAGACGCCCAGGCCAAGGCTTCTAAGGCGGAAATGCTATACCCCGAATACTTTACAATGTCTAAAATGCAGACTGGTGTTAAAGCGGGAACGTTGCATCAAGGAGTTTTTAATGTATCGACATACAACTTCCTTGAGGGAAGCGTTCACGTACCTGCCTTTGATAAGGCCTTGCTCATTTTAGGCAGAGAGAACATAAACCGAAGTGTATCGGGTGATGTTGTTGTTGTAGAGATTCTACCAAAGGAACAGTGGAAGCAGCCAAGTACTAAAATCGTTGAGGAGGAAACACTGACAAAAAATGACAACCCTGACGTAGATGCACCAGAAGCAATCGAGACGGAACAGGAGAGGAAAGCACTGACTGAAGAGGTCAAGAAGACACTTGGGGGGAGTGTTGAAGGAAAGCCGCAGCCTACAGCAAAGGTTGTGGGTATCGCGAAGAGGAATTGGAGATAGTAGGTATCTCTATCCAAACCGCATTAAAGCACCATTTATTGACATTTATTCTAATAGCTACGTTGGTCATGTTGACCCTTCCTCCGCCTCCGCCTCTCGCGGCCGCAGTCAGCAAACTGTATTCTTAATACCTATGGATAAACGTATTCCTAAAATCAGAATCCGGACCCGTCAAGCATCCGAGCTTCTGGGTAAGAGGATTGTTGTGGCAATAGATTCATGGGATAGAACATCGCGGTACCCTGTCGGTCACTTCGTCCGCTCACTTGGTGAACTTGAGACAAAAGAGGCAGAAACCGAAGCGTTGTTACTCGAATATGATGTTCAATATAGACCTTTCCCGAAGGCGGTCCTAGACTGTCTCCCCAAGGAAGGCCATGACTGGAAGGTTCCTCAGGATCCTAAACACCCCGGTTGGGTTGGGAGAGAGGATTATAGGGGTTTACTTGTATGCAGTATCGATCCTCCCGGTTGTCAAGATATTGACGACGCCCTCCACGCTAAACTACTTTCAAACGGAAACTATGAGGTCGGTGTGCATATCGCCGATGTCACACATTTTGTTAAGCCTAACAACCCAATGGATGACGAAGCTACAGCTAGAGGAACCACTGTTTATCTGGTCGATAAACGTATTGACATGTTACCCATGTTGCTTGGAACAGACTTGTGTTCTCTGAAACCATATGTGGAACGTTACGCATTTTCAACAATTTGGGAAATGACTCCAGATGCTGAGATCCTATCTGTCAATTTTACGAAATCAGTTATCAAGTCGCGAGAGGCATTCAGTTATGAGCATGCGCAGTTACGAATCGATGATGAATCACAGCAAGATGAGCTTACCAACGGAATGAGGGCTCTCCTTAAACTCTCAAAGAAACTTAGGCAAAAGCGTATGGATGCTGGCGCACTGAATCTTGCGAGTCCCGAAGTTAAGGTCGAAGCCGAGAGCGAGACGAGCGACCCCATCGATGTAAAGACCAAGAAACTGCTAGAGACGAACTCCCTAGTTGAAGAGTTCATGTTGCTCGCCAACACTAGTGTTGCGAGCAGGATCTACGAGGCATTTCCCCAGACCGCCATGCTACGACGCCACGGCGCCCCTCCAGCGACAAACTTTGAGGAGTTGCAAGCTCAGCTCCGAGTCCGAAAAGGGCTCAGCCTCCGCGTTGATTCTTCAAAGGCGGTTGCGGACTCACTTGATGAATGTGTCGACCCCAAGGAGCCATTCTTTAACACCCTTGTCCGTATCCTGGCGACAAGGTGTATGCTTTCCGCAGAGTATTTCTGTTCTGGGACTCAAGCGTACCCAGAATTCAAGCATTACGGATTAGCTTCTGAAATCTATACCCACTTTACATCTCCCATCCGACGCTACGCAGATGTAGTAGCGCACCGTCAACTTGCCGCTGCGATAGCTTATGAACAGCTCGACAATTCTCTCCATAGTAAAGCGAAGCTTGAGGCCGTCTGCAAGAATATAAATGTCCGTCACCGGAACGCACAATTCGCAGGACGCGCATCTGTAGAGTACTACGTGGGACAGGCGCTCAAAGGTCGTGTTGCTAAAGAGGAAGGATTTATCATGAAAATCTTCTCTAACGGTTTTGTGGTATTTGTACCCAGGTTTGGTATTGAAGGGATGATCAGGACACGGGATTTGTCGCAGGGAGGAATAGAGCCAGAGACTGAATTTGATGCGGAGGCCTACGTATTGACTATTGGAGAAAGTAGTGAGAAGTGGAGTGTAGGGCTGTTTGATAAGGTTGTAGTGGAAGTAACAGATGATAAAGAGGAGAAGACGGGGAAGAGGAAGATAAAATTGACGTTGGTCAAGGTAGGAGGGAAATAAAGAATGTGTCATATACAGTTGCCGATAATTATAAAGACCCATGAGTCCGAGATTCGCATCGCGCTGGGGTTTAGATTGCTATTCTTTTATGCTTGAGAAAATCCCTCTCATATTAACCCGTGGCTATGCGGTATTGATCCGCTTTAATCACGATATGTATGGTGCCCGTCTAGATCTGTTTCAACTACTTCATGTAGGTTGATCCCTCATTGACTGTGTAATATGTACTTGGGGTGAAATTAAGTATTGTCCCAACCGTCGCTGGCAACCATGCTATCGCGAGAGACAA
This sequence comes from Morchella sp. 2018-W16, assembly GCA_024713755.1. Classification (NCBI taxonomy): domain Eukaryota; kingdom Fungi; phylum Ascomycota; class Pezizomycetes; order Pezizales; family Morchellaceae; genus Morchella; species Morchella sp. 2018-W16. The sequence goes on along the minus strand of JAMGYY010000012.1, from coordinate 690,856 downwards.
TACTTAATTTCACCTCAAGTACTTAGAGTGTCGGAAAGTGATGCATACTCGGTGGTTTCATAGCCACACGGAAATTAATTTCTACACAAGGCTATTTCGAGATAGATATAGGTGTGCAGAAGCTCTTCGTCAAGTATGTGCTTAGTGCTTGGGTGTGGTAGAGAGGTTCTATTTGGGTGTTGTCTACATGTATTCTTATTGGTCAAAGCGATTGATCCATAGATCTAACAACGACTACGAATCGATAGGAGTGATGCCTAGAACCCAAATTCATGTTGTGTGACCAAAAGTTCGAGTTGATCTGGCCGAGGCTCAACCAATCCAAGATGGTATTTGCGGTACTGCAGAGGGGGAGGCTGGGATAGGTACATGTATCTACACCCATAAGAGGCACAGGCTGTTAAAAATGGGCCCCCGCGTTCAATTTCCCAGCTATTCTCTACCCCTCCCCAACTTCGACTTGGTCCCCTTCTATTTATTTTTGTTACCGTATACGACGCACCATGGCTGAACCTATATCTTTTGCGGCGAGTATTATCGCTATTGTGCAAGCCGCGCAAGCAACTAGCCAGGCCTTGTTGGCAATTTATAATTACTACGGCGATGTAAAAAAGGCGCCCGAGGATACCAGGAGGCTTGCGGCTGAGCTCAAATCCCTCGGGGACATTCTTAAGACAATGGAAACATATGGCAAAGAGAATAAACAATCCAAGGCTATACAGAATCTTGATAATAATTTAAAGGAATGCTCCGAGTTGATTGAGGAATTCGCAATTGAAGAAAGGCTTTCAAAGCTCAAGGAAGGATCAAAGATGAGAAAGCTATTGAGACGGCTCAAACAACCATTCAATGAGAAAGAGACTGCGAGCGTCTTAGCTCAACTTGAGAGGTATAAGGGGACATTTAACCTTGGCCTGGCCAACGAGAATATGAAAGTTGCCCTCCAAGTTTAAATGAAGCAGGGGCTAACTTTTAGCATAGAATCGTTACAAGAAACGTTGAGGTACATGTCGAGCATATAGCTCAGGAAATGTATGAAGATAAGATACAGATGATGGAAACGTCCTCAGGTATAATAACCCTGATTACAAATACAATTCCTTTGAGTGAATTACGATCTAAAGTAATGGATGGCTAGCCGAGAGATGGAGAAAGATACTTGATTGGGTTTATTCGGGGTCTACTAGGAAAAAACACATCGATATCACTTCTCGAAGGCGGAAAGGGACCGGGAAATGGCTTCTGGAAACCCCAGAGTTTAAACAATGGATCGTTGATCCTGATTCCAAAATTATTTGGGGACACGGCATTCGTAAGTATTGGAGAACATTAAATTGATTCCTGGTACTGATAATTCTCATAATAGCTGGTTCTGGAAAGACGTTTTTGAGGTATATATAGTCCTTTTGTGCGTACAGTCTAAACCCTGCTAACCCATGGACCGGACCCAGCTCCGCCATAATCGAACATGTCGAAAACGAAGATGAATTCCCGACACCAGCCAACGTAGTCGCCCACATATATTTCGATTATAAAGACCAGGACCAACAGAAGGTTATCGATGTCCTCTCCAGCTTAGTGAGACAGCTTGCCTGCCAACTCCCACGCCCCCTCGAAAATCTTGAGGAGCTATATGAAAAGAAAGAATCGAAAGATAAAAGGCCTACAGCTGAAGAGCTGTTTACTATTCTTCTCGTTATCTTCAAATCCTTTGGCCGTGTCTTTCTCATTTTCGATGCACTAGACGAGTGCGATCAGTCGGAGCAGCGCAAAGACATCCTCCCTCTAATTCAGCGCATGTCAATGAACGGAGTCAACGTGTTTGTTACAAGCCGGCCTTACCCAGAAGATATCCAAGACACGTTTAAACACAACGCCACAGAATTAGAGATTCTTGCCAAGGAAGAGGATATCACTATATATATCGAGGATAAAATTAATGAGAACCCTCGAGCAAAACGGCTGGTTGAGCTTGGAAATTGTCGACAAAAAATCATTTCCGAACTTGTAGAGTGCGCTAAGGGAATGTACGTATATAAAACTCAAAAAAAATTGCAATTTGGAATTCGTGTATTAAAATTTTGATGCACTTAGGTTTTTGCTCGTGCACTTCCATGTTAAGTACATCTGCGAACAGACATCTGCAAATCAGATCCTAGAAGCGCTCAGAAAGCTCAAAAAAAGCTCAACCGACGATGGACCTCTGAACCCTACTTATAATAGAGCTATGAAAACTCTCAATAGCCAAGCTAATTCCTGCAGAGCATTGGCGATCAATACTCTTTCATGGCTTGTAAAGGCTCGACGCCCTATGACAGTTGACGAAATCCGGACTGCGGTACTCCTTGAACCGGGAAAGCGTCGATTGGAGAGACTTGACCTCCCAGCAAACGAAACACTTGTAGACGTATGCGCTGGTCTAGTCATGATCGACAAGGAGTCACAAACGATCAAATTTGTTCATTATACTGTTCAAGAGTATATCTTAAACAATCATATCATTCCTGACGATACGGAGTCTAAGTTGGCGGTGGCCTGCATCACGTATCTGTTATTCGAACCTTTCGAATCTCCTCCAAAGACAAAAGAGGACATCACCGAACACCTTAAATCACACCCCTTCCTCCACTATGTTGCCCCGCATGTTTCTTCCCATGTTGGGGGTCGCGAGGGTGATGAACTAGTTACGAATGTATTTATTAAGTTTCTTAAGGCAACCGGCAATGTTTTGTCATTCTTGAAAATATGCGGTTATCTAGATATTGTCAGTTTTTTGGCGCACAGGGAGATACAAACCAACGAAGAATTAGAAGACTGGGAGGCTTTGTGTATAGCATGCCGCATCGGACACTACGACTCCGTCAAGATCTTACTCGACCGCGGAGCAAGCTATCTTAAATCAGACAAAGAAGGGCGTACTCCTCTATATTTCGCAGTATTTAATGAAAGTGTAGCTATCACTCAGCTACTACTCAGTGTTGGTGCCGAAGCTTCAACCCGTACAGTAAGTCGCGGAAGGACACCGCTAATGGAAGGGGTAAGGAATGGACATCTACAAACCGTCAGGCTACTTCTCGAAAATGGCGCAGATGTTTCAGCTCAGGATAAGTATGGATGGACGGTCTTCCACTATGCAGTAAATAGAGGGAACCTAGAAATTATGCGAACCCTTGTCAACCGCATCAACAATCAGGTTTTGCTGGAACTATCAATTCAAGATCAGGAAGGATGGAGAGCCCTACATCTCGCAGCAAATAGCGGACACCTCCAAGTGGCCCAGTTACTGCTCGAGAGGGGCGCCGATCCCTCGGCTCAATTGCATAATGGATTTTCAGTCCTGCACGCTGCGGCACAAAATGGACACCTGCCAGTCGTCCAGCTACTGCTCGAAAAGGGCGCCGATGTATCGGCTCAGATGGATGATGGATTTACAGTCCTGCACTCTGCGGCACAAAATGGACACCTGCCAGTCGTCCAGCTACTGCTCGAAAAGGGCGCCGATGTATCGGCTCAGATGGATGATGGATTTACAGTCGGCTCAGATGGATGATGGATTTACAGTCCTGCACTCTGCGGCACAAAATGGACACCTGCCAGTCGTCCAGCTACTGCTCGAAAAGGGCGCCGATGTATCGGCTCGGATGAATGATGGATTTACAGTCCTGCACTCTGTGGCACAAGATGGACACCTGCCAGTCGTCCAGCTACTGCTCAAAAAGGGTGCCGATGTCTCGGCTCAGAAGGATAATGGATCTACAGTCCTGCACTCTGCGGCACAAAATGGACACCTGCCAGTCGTCCAGCTACTGCTCGAAAAGGGCGCCGATGTATCGGCTCAGATGGATGATGGATTTACAGTCCTGCACTATGCGGCACAAAATGGACACCTGCCAGTCGTCCAGCTACTGCTCGAAAAGGGCGCCGATGTATCAGCTCAGATGGATGATGGATTTACAGTCCTGCACTCTGCGGCACAAGATGGACACCTGCCAGTCGCCTATCACGGCGTACTACGGATCACTGCGGAGGAAAGGATATTGTGGAAGGGGCTCTCAGGTTCGGAATTTCTCTTGGGTTTCTATGGGTTTCCGTTACACGGGTTATGAGTCATCCCTGGGCAGGGATTGGGAACTGTATATATAGGCCACTTAACCTTTCCTTTGTCTCTTCTTTCTTCTTTCCTTTCCACGCAACCTTCCTGTTATCAACTCTACGCTTTAGTTTCTTTAGTTGTTACTTGTTTCTCGCCTCGAATACTATACGTCATAACCCTTAGTCATCCTCGCCCTCGCTACCTGCTTTCGCCTTTCTACCATAGTCTCGCCACCATAGTCTTATCAGCGCAGGTTTTCTATCGCAGTATCTCCGCTCACATCACTTTGTCTGCATCGCCATCTGGACTATCTGTCCCACGACCTTACTCCCGGTTAAGTTTATTTCTCGCCCTCATCTCCGCTTTCGTTTCGCTAACCTTGCTGGTTCAGTTATAGTCTCCGCTCACCAGAATCTGCCAAGGCTCCCACGCCAACCTTCACAACACCAACCCCGCCGCTTAGCTTTGCCGCCACCATGGTCGCCGACCTCAGCTGACGCCCCCTAATGGGACTGTCGCCACCTCTCGTCTTCTCCCGCCCCTCGAATGCTTCTTTCCTGAACGGAAAGGTTTCTGTTACCTCGCCCCTGCCCCCATTGGTTCAACATGGGCCACCGTGATCGTCCCGACCTCCGCTCCGCCTCCGCCAATACGCTTAAATATGTTCAAGCGCCAGTCACCGCTAAGCGCCACCTTCACCCAACCTCTCGCCACAGCTCCATATCGCACCCACCACCGACGCCCCCACCCCGCACACGACACCGGTTTATCATTCGCGCCTTCGTGGACCCCACCTCACCACACCATCGCCGCCTGCTGCCGTCACAGTCGTCGCGCCCCCAGGCCGCTGAATGACATATGGCCCACTACTCCACCGATGAGGACTGCGGTCCTGAACTCACGGAGGCCCACAGCCTCATCTCAGAATGCCTGGTCAGATTGACCAACCTCCCGACACTCCCGCCACGCCAGAACCCGCCAGATGACGGCCCACGAAGGCCATCTCTGACCTCAACCAAGAAATTGCCGACCTCGCTTGAGGTTGAAGAATCCTGGCCAAGAAGAACAACTGCACCTGCCTGGCGCCCACCAAGACGCTCGCCACCGCTGACTCACCGCTCGCCATGAAAGGATATCCGCCAAGATCACCTCTGTCAAAACCTGGGAATCCCAGGCCAACGCCACCATCGCTAACCTCCAACGCCGCGCCGCCTCGCCTGGCCTCGCCCCTGCCTCGCCACACCGCTACCTCGCCTCCCAGGACCTCAAGACCTCAATAACCACAGAATGAGCCAGTTGAACAAGGTCAACCAAGCTGGCGCTTAAAAGGTCAGCCCTTTGGTAAAAATTCAAGACACCAAAGTGCTAGTCCCGCCACCCACCTTCATCAGATCCGCTGCCGTCCGGCGACAAGATGTCTGAGACCAACTTGTCGTCACCTGCTCCGCCTCCCAGTAACCCTGTCTCCTTCGCCAACCCACGCCTCATCGACACGGAGCGCCAGATGCTTTTTATCGACCAAGATTTTGCAACCAAGCACGGCCTCTCCTGACACCCCTGAAGAAATCACGCCTGCTTGAGGTAATCGACGGCAGGCTGGTAGAATCAGGAGAATCACCACATCAACGGGCACCAGGAAACTGCCCCTTCTTCGTTAGGGACATTACCCAATTGTCATGGGTATTCCTGACGCGCCACCACGACCTCGCCCGCCCCAAAACGAACCAGGGTGATCTTTGACCAGTTCTGCACCACAACCGCTCCGCCTCCCGACTCGTCACAGCCAAAGGAATCTCGATCTCGCCCCGACAGCCCGCCATACATATTATGCCATTGGGGCAGTCCCGTCAGAGCCTACAGGCGCCAGAACCACCTTTTCAGCCTCCTCCGCCGATCGATGAAGCCTCGCAAAGGACGCCGACACGATCCAATGGTAAACGCATCAAGGAATTGTCGAATTCAAATCACTGTTCCAGGAGTCTAACGCCACGCCTCTGCCGCCCCACCGCCCCTACGACCTTAAGATCGTACTTCAGGACGGAAAACAACCCCTTCGACCATCTGATGGGATGTCACGGCCAGAGCTACAGGCCTTGCGGGACTACATCACAGAGAACCTAGGAAAAGGATTCATCCGCATTCGAGCCCCGCTGGTGCTCTGCATCGTTTCCAAGAAGGCCGATGGATCCTCCGCTTTGTGCGTGACTACAGGAAGTTTAAACGAGATAACGGTTAAGAACCGCCACCTCTGCCGCCATCCCCGAGACCTTGTCGCGTCTGTCCAAGGCCAAGTACTACACTAAGTTGGACCTTCGATGGGGATACCACCAGATCAGGATTCAGGAAGAGACGAGTGGAAAACCGCTTCAACCCGACACGGCATTTTGAGTACAATGTCATGCCCTTTGGACTGACTAATGCACCGCCACATTCCAACACTGGGTCAACGATCTGCTTCTTACCTCGACCACTTCGCGACCGCTACCTGACGACGACATTCTGATATATTCGAAACCGGAGCAACACCGACAACATGCGGCAGATTCTAAAGGCCCCACAGATCCACGACGACACCCTGCCAGCAGAAGTGTGAATTCTATGCTCAGGAGACCAAGTACCTCGCCTAATCATCACTCCGGAAGGCATCAAAATGGATCCTAGCAAAGTCTCGGCAGTCACAGGATGGGAAACGCCCACTAAGCTTAGGGAAGTCCAGGAGTTTTAGGATTTGCAATTTCTACCGGCGTTCATATACGGCGCTCCAGAGTTGTCTCCCCGCTCACGGCATTAACCAAGAAGGACGTGAAGTTCCAGTAGTCCCCAAAGGCAGAGGCGGCGTTCCAAAAACTTAAGGACGCATTTACCTCAGCCCCGATCCTGACACTTTGACTACGAAGGAAACCATAGTAGAAACTGACGCTCCGACTATGTCTGCGGGAATCATGTCCCAATATGATGACCAAGGAATCCTGCACCCAGTGGCTTTCTTCTCCAAGAAGCACTCACCAGCGGAATGCAATTACGAGATCTACGACAAGGAACTACTGGCGGTCATCCGATGCTTTGAGGAATGGCGCTCAAACCTAGAGGGATCTAGATTCCTATCAAAGTTCTTAGCGATCACCGAACTTGGAATACTATGACCACTGTTCTCCTCAATCACCGCTTAAACCCGGTGGAATTTTATCTCGCCGACTTCGCCATCAAGTTCAGGCCAGGGAAACAAGGGGAAACCGGATGCGCCACTAGAATGTCAGGAGACCTGCCTGGAAGGGATGAACGCCTCACGACCAGTCGCAGGTCGCGCTTGAAGAAGGAGAATCTAGACGCAGGAGTCGTTTAAGTTTGTTCGCGGGTTCTTTGTTAAATGAATCCGCTGAAGGAACGCCCACTGTGAAAGAATTATTGACCCAAGCTACCAAGTTGACAGTTTTCCCCACCAAGCTCTCACCATGCCCGCGAACGGCGCCAAACACTCCAAGAAAATCTCGCGAATGTACGGAACGGAGGAAGGCTTCCTGCTTTACAGGAATGCACCCACGCCCCCTGACCTCGACGAGCTCCAGCTACGCCTGCTACAGGAACACCACGACAAACCCTCACCGGACATCCAGTGACGCGCAAAACCTTAGAGCTCATCAGCCGCAACTACTATTGGCCCAATATGAGGAATACGCGACGCTATGCTTGAACTGCAGCACATGTTCTCGCGAAGAAAGCCTCACGCAACGCTGCTTACAAGGTGTTCTTTCGCCCACTCAGTACTCCAAAGCGCCCATGGACGGATGATCAATGGACTTCGCCACAGGACTTACAGAAGAACGGGTTTAACGCCATCCTCGTTGTTGTCGAATCGACTAACCAAGATGCGTCACTTCATACCACGCATCGGCGAGTCCAACGCTATTGATGGCCAACATGTACCTGTAACACGATGGAAACTACACGGCCTACCGGAAACCGTAGTCTCGGATCGAGGAACCCAGCCACAGAGAATTCTGAAACCTTATGCGACCGCCAAATTGCACCTCACATTTCACGGCCTTCCACCCCCAAACAGACGGCAAACAGAAAGCGATCAACGCAATCATGGAACAATACCTCCGGCTTATGCTCTTACCAACAGGATGATTGGGCCAAGTATCTACCCATGGCAGAATTTGCAACCAACCGCTCCTGCTCCCTTCCCCCTACTCGAGCCCACTTTGAAGGATCAGAAGATGGTCGCTCACCCCTCACAGAGACATGGTACCACCACTAAGGAAGACGCCAATGGTATTAGAGACATGGCACGGTTTAGACGAGAGAGATCCAAGATGAAGACTGCGACGCGAATAGGACCCCGCCCGACACGCAGAGGAGACAAGGTATTTCTCTCAACTCGGAACCTAGAGACCAAGCGGCCCTCGAAGAAACTCGACTGGAAACGCATCGGCCCATACACAGTCAAGAGAATGGTTAGTCCCTATGCCTACGAACTCAGCCTCCCCGCTTCGATGAGAATCCACCCGGTCTTCCACGTCTCGCTCTTGTCCCTTGCTGCCAACAACCCCTGCACTGCGCCAACAATACCCCCGCCACCTCCTGCGGAAATTGAAGCGAACAGGAACGGGAGTACGACATCTGGATTCCGCCGACGCCACGGTCGCTAGAATACTTTCAAATACATTTAGCCAATGACGTACCATCACAAGAGCCCCCTGACCTGTAACACGCCTCGACCCACAAGAAGACTTCCACGACAGGTTTCATTTAAAGCCTGCAGCCACTTAAGCAGTCTCAAGGAGACCTAATCTATCACGGTACATTACTGATCATCATGGGAGAGCGATATTGCGCGCCTCGCGTTCGGAATTTTCTTGCTTATGGGCTCATACATCTAAGTTATGAGTCATCCCTATGATTAATCAGATATATACGGCCATTTAACCTTCCTTTTTCTTTCTTCTTCTTTCCTTTCCTACGTTAACCTTCCTGTTATCAACTCTACGCTTTAGCTTTTTGTTACTTGCTTTCGCTTCTAATACTATACGTCATAACCCTTAGTCATCCTCGCCTCATACCTCGTTTTCGCCTAGCTTTCTACCATACCTCGCCACCATAGTCTTAGCCCACGATCAGAAAAGGTTTCTATCGCAGATCTCCGCTCACATCACTTTGTCAAGACCGCCATCCTGACTATCTGTCCCACGACCTTACTCCTACAAAGATTTTGCCTCGCCCTCATCTCCGCTTTTCGCTTTGCCATAACCTTGGCTATTCAGTTATAGTCTCCGTCACCAGAATATCGCCTACCATGTTGAGTGCCGGCGTATCGGCTCACGAATGATGATGGACAGTCCTGCACTCATGGCACAAACGGACACCTGCCAGTCGCCCAGCTACCATTGCTAAAAGCGCCGATGATTTCTTGGATGAACGATGATGGACAGTCCTGACTCATGCGGCACAAGATGGACACCTGCCAGTCGTCTACCATCGCCGGTGCCATTGATGATCGCTCGATGAACGATGGATGTTAGCCCTACACTCAGAAGACATACTGACACCTGCCAGTCGTCCAGCCTATCGTTGAAAAGGCGCCGATGACGTTCCGGATGAATGATGGATTTACAGTCCTGCACTTCATAAGACAAGATGGACACCTGCCACCGTCCAGCTATCGCCAGTGCCACGTTCGCCGTATGATAATTGGATCTACAGTCCTGCACTCTGGTAAACGGACACCTGCCGCCGTCTACTATTTATCACGCTGCACTATGTTTCACGGCGGAGGAAAGGATATTGTGGAATCGGTCCTCGGTCAGGATTTCTTGGTGTTCTATGGGTTTCGTTACACGAAGTTATGAGTCATCCCTGACAGGGTTAGGAGTTGTATATATAGGCCATGAACCTTCCCTTGGTTTTTCTTTCTTCCTTTCCTACGAACCTTCCTGTTATCAACTCTACGCTTTCTAGTTTCTTTAGTTGTTACTTGTTTCTCAGTCCTCGCCTCTTAATATAATACGCCATCACTCTATCCTCGCCTTAACACCTCGCCCTCGCTACCATACCCTATTCACGACGACAGCAGACGCCCTCTACTGGTATCTTCGCTACATTACTGCTCAGACCGCCATCTGACTCTGTGTCCCACCACCCTCGCTTCTGCTGTCCCTCGCCGCCTGCCCTCGCCTCGCCTGCCTCGCTTCGTTTCGTTTTCGCCGTAATCCTATTGTTTGAAGAGTTATAGTCTCCGCCGCTCCAGAACACTAAGGCGCTCTCCCACGCCAACCTTCACAACACTAACCTCGCTTAGCCTCGTCGCCACCATACGACCTCAATGGGACGCCCCTAACGAAGATTGTCCGCCACCCTCTCGCCTTTCCCCCAGCCCTCGAATGCTTTTTTCCTGAACGGAAAGCGATTCTGTTACTCGCCTGCTCCTGCCCATTGGTTCAACATGGGCCATCGACGTCCCGACCCTCTGTCTCCGCCCTCCGCCAATACGCTAAATATGTTCGCTGAAGTTCACGCCAAGCGCCACCTTCACCCAACCTCTTGCCGCAGCCCATATCGCAAGACTCCACCACCGACGCCCATACCTCACAAGACGACACCGGCGCCATCATTCGTGGCCTTCGCGAACCCACCGCTAACCACACCATCGGCTGCCCCGCCGAAGTCACAGTCCCCGTCAAGGCCTCAGCTGAATTTCAAGACCCATACCACTACCCACCGATGGTGATCGGTCCTGAAACTCACGGAGGCCCACAAAGCCTTTCATCTCAGAATGCCCACACGCTGACCAACCTCCCGACACCCCTGCCATGCCAGAACCTCGCCAGATGTATACAGCCCATGGCGAGGTCATCTCCGACCTCAACCGAGAAATCACGACCAAGCTCGAGCGCTGAAGAATCCTCACGAAGAAGAACAACTTCGTACCGCCTGGCTTCCACCAAGACGCCGCCATCACGCCGACTCTGACTCGCCATGGAAAGACATCCGCCACATCACTCACAAGTTCTAATCCTGCGCTAACGCCACCATCGCCGACCTCCGCCGCCTCGCACTCCACCAACCAAAGTTCCCCGCCGCCAATTCTAACTCCCCGCTTATTCGCCTCGCACTCCAGGACCTCCAAGACTCGACAGCGACAAGAACAAACCAGCTTGAACAAAGCGTCATCCAAGCCGGCGCGAAAGGTGCCCTTTGGTAGAAAAAGAAACCAGCGGCTTAGTCCCGCCACCCACCTTTCGCTGCTCCGCTGCCGCCGCGGTTCGGCGACAAGATGTCCGAAGACCAACTAGTCGTCACATGCCCGCCTCCCGTAACTCTGTCTCCTTCGCGCTTACCTACGCCTCATAGACACGGAGCGCATGATTCATCGACCAGGATTTCGCAACCAAGCACGGCCTCACCCTCGACACCTTGAAGAAACCACGCCTGCTTGAGGTAATCGACGGCAGACTAGTAGAATCCGTGAGAATCACCCACGCTGCAGGCTCACTGGATATCCACGACATCGTGAGACCGCCCGTTCTTCGTCACTGTGAGACATTACCCCATCACATGGGTATTCCCTGACGCGGCACCACGACTCGCCTCCGCCTCTAAGAAATCGGTCATCTTCGACTCTGATTTCTGCGCCAGAACTGCTCTGTCTCCGCCTCCGGTCACGGCTCAAGAATTCGATTCGCCTCGACAGCCCGCCATACACATCGAGCTATCGGGCCCTTCAGAGGTCTCGCCCGCAGACGCCAAAACCATCTCTTTCCCTCCGCGCCATCAACGGCTCGCCAGGAACCCCGCCCGACCCCAACGCATTCTGCGAACTAACAGAGTTCAGCTGTTCCAAGAATCCAACGCCACGCCTCTCGCCATCGCCTCACGACCTGAAGATAAGATTACAGGATGGAAAGCAGCCCCTTCGCCATGGAACGCCCCACCAGAACTACAGGTTTATGAGACTACATCACGGAGAACCTCGAAAGCGATTCATCCATCGAGTCCCGCTGGTGCCCCCGCCCCTGTTCGCAAGAAGGCTGATGGATCTTTCGCTTATGCGCGACTATAGGAAGTTGAATGATCACGGCCAAAAACCGACATCCTCGCTTCTTCATCCCGAGACGCTTGCCTCGCCTGTCCAAGCGCCAAGATTACACTAAGTTAGACCTCAGGTGATACCATCGATTAGGATCCAGGAGGGTGATGAGTGAAACCGCCTTTTAGGACCCGTTATGGCCACTTCGAAGACAATGTCACGCTTTCGGTTCGACCAACGCCCGCCACCTTCCAACACTGGGTTAACGACTGTTCGGCCCCTACCTCGACCACTTCGCCACGGCTTACCTCGACGACATATTGATATACTCTGAAACTTTGGAGGAACATAAACAAAGCATGTTAGACAAATCCTCAAAGTTCTACAGATCCACGACGTCCACCTCAAACCAGAGAAGCGAGTTCTACGCCCAGAGACCAAATACCCTACCGATCATCACCCCCTAAGGCATCAAGATGGACCCTAGCAAAGTTTCGCAGTCACGGGATGGAAACACCCACTGCTCAGGGAAGTCCAGGAGTTCTTAGGGTCATGAATTTCTACCGACGCTTCATATACGCTGCATCTAAGAATTCCCCACTCACAAAGATTGACCAATGGACGAAAATTCCAGTGGTCCCCAAAAGCAGAGGAGGCGTTTCAGAAGCTCAAGGATGCTTTCACCTCGCCCGCATCTGGCACACTTCGACACGAAGGGAAACCATAGTAGAGACCGACGCCCGACATGCTCCGTAATCACGTCCCAATACGATGATCAAGGAATCCTGCACCCAGTGGCCTTTTCTCCAAGAAACACTCACCAGCGGAATGTAACTATGAGATTCACGACAAGGAACTACTAGCAGTCATCAGATGCTTCGAGGAATGGCGTTCAAACCTAGAGGGGTCCAAATTCCCAATCAAAGTCCTTAGCGACCACCGAACCTTGAATACTTATGTCCACCAAGCTCCTCAACCGCCGCTTAAACCCGTGGGCAATTCCTATCTCGCTTCGACTTTGTCATCAAATTCAGGCCAGGAAAACAAGGTGGAAAACCGGATGCACTCACCAGGAGGTCAGGAGACCTACCTAAGGAAGGGGATGAACGTCTCACACACCAGTCGCAAGTCGTGTTGAAAAAGAGGAATCTAGATGCAGGAGTCAAGCTAAGTTTGTTCGCAGGTTCTTTGTTAAATGAATCCGCTGAAGGAACGCCCACTGTAAAAGAATTATTGACCCAGGCTTACCAAGTTGACAGTTTCACACCAAGTCTCACCATGCCCGCAATGGCACCAAGCACTCCAAGAAGATCTCGCTAGCAGAATGCACAGAGACGGAGGAAGGCTTCCTGCTTTACAGGAATGCGATCACGCCCCCGACTTCGACGTAACTCCAGCTACGCTTACAGAGAACACCACAAGCCCTCCGCCGACACCCAGGACGGGCTAAAACCCTCGAGTTTCATCATCAGTCGCAATTATTACTGGCCCAACATGAGGAAGTATGTCGACCGTTACGCCCTGAACTGCAGTACTGCTCGTGAAGAAAGCCTCTCGCAATGCCCTACAGGTGTCCTCCGCCCATTATCGGTACCAAAAGGCCCTGACCGACGATCGATGGATTTTGTCACGGGACTCGACATCACAAGGATTTAATGCTATCCTAGTTGTCGCCGATCGCCGACCAAGATGCGACACTTCCTACCGCACGGAGGAGTCCAACGCTATTGACGTACCAACATGTACTCAGAATCAAGATGGAAACTGCATGGCCATCGAAACCATAGTCTCGATCATGAACACAGTTTACAGCAGAGTTCTGAAAATTTATGCGACAAATCGCAGCCTTCCACCCTCAGACGGATGGCCAAACAGAAAGGATTAACGCTAATCATGGAAAGAATACCTTACTACGCCTCTTACCAACAGGACGATTGGGTCAAGTCTACCCATGGCAGAGAATTCGCTACCAACAACCACGCTCCGAGACCACCAAGCTGTCCCCGCTTTCAGGCAAACTATGGAAGAAACCCACGAATGTCGTTTCGCTCCCATACAGCGGATCCACGACTGCAAAGCAAGCCAATGGTATGGTTAGAGACATGGCCGGGTGTTCAATTCCTACGCCGACGAGATGTTCAGGGCTCCAGAAAATTCAGGAAGACTCGCAAACGCGAATAGAACCCCGCCCCTAGATATGTAGTAGGAGACAAGGTTTTCCTCTCAACGCTAAACATTGAAACCAAACACCAAGAAACTCGACCAAGTCAAGATCGCCCCTATGTCAAAAGAATGGTCACTTATGCGATGAACTCAGCCTCCCTGCTTCGATGAAAATCCATCCGTGTTTCACGCCTCACTCCTGTCCTCGCTGCCAACAACCCTGCCTCAGGCCAACGACACACCCCGCCTCCCGTAGGTTGAACAAGAATGGAGGCCGATGCAGTTTTGGATTCACGCCGACGCCACGGCCACTTGGAATATTTGGTCAGATATCTACGACGAGCCATCATGGCAGCCTCCCTCCGACTTAGAAAGATGCCTCGAGCTAGTGCAGAACTTCCACGACAGGTTTCACGAAAGCCCAGGCCACTGGAGTTAGGCCTGGAGGAGACCTAATCTATCACGGCGCACTATGTAATACGGCGGAGGAAAGGATATTGTGAATCGGTCTGCCTAGGATTTCTTTGGTGTTCTATGGGTTTCCGTTACACGGGTTATGAGTCATCCCTGGACAGGGGTTAGGAGTTGTATATATAGTCGGCTATGAACCTTCCCCTTTGTCTTTTTCTCTTCTTTCCTTTCCTACGCAACCTTCCTGTTATCAACTCTACGTTCTAGTTTCTTTAGTTGTTACTTGTTTCTCAGTCCTCGTCTCTTGGAATATAATACGTCATCACTCTTAGTCATCCTCGTCTTTACACCGTCCCTCGCTAGCCATAGTCCTAGTTCATGCACGATACAGCAGTACGTGTCCTTCATATCTTCGCTTACATTACTGCTCGACTACCATCTGGACTCTGTGTCCCACCACCCGCTTAAGTCCTCGTCGCCTGCCCTCGCCGCCTCGCCTCGTTTCGTTTCGCTCGCCGGTTGTAACTCGGCATTGTTATTATAGTCTCGCTTCAACACCATCGTTCGAAAAGGGCGCCGATGTATCGGCTCAAAAGGATGATGGATTTACAGTCCTGCAATATGCGGACAAAATGGACACCTGCCAGTCGCCCAGCTATTGCTCGAAGGCGCCATGTATCGGCTCAGATGGATGATGGATTTACAGTCCTGCACTCTGCGGCACAAAATGGACACCTGCCAGTCGTCCAGCTACTGCTCGAAAAGGGCGCCGATGTATCGGCTCAGAAGGATGATGGATTTACAGTCCTGCACTATGCGGCACAAAATGGACACCTGCCAGTCATCCAGCTACTGCTCGAAAAGGGCGCCGATGTATCGGCTCAGATGGATGATGGATTTACAGTCCTGCACTCTGCGGCACAAGATGGACACCTGCCAGTCGCCCAGCTACTGCTTGAAAAGGGTGCCGATGTATCGGCTCGAAGGAATGATGGATGGACAGTCCTGCACTCTGCGGCACAAAATGGACACCTGCCAGTCGTCCAGCTACTGCTCGAAAAGGGCGCCGATGTATTGGCTCGGATGAATGATGGATGGACAGTCCTGCACTCTGCGGCACAAAATGGACACCTGCCAGTCGTCCAGCTACTGCTCGAAAAGGGCGCTGATGTATCGGCTCAGATGAATGATGGATGGGCAGTCCTACACTCTGCAGCACATACTGGACACCTGCCAGTCGTCCAGCTACTGCTCGAAAAGGGCGCCGATGTCTCGGCTCAGAGGGATAATAGATTTACAGTCCTGCACTCTGCGGCACAAAATGGACACCTGCCAGTCGCCCAACGACCAGGTGTGTCCAGCTACTGTCAGGGCGCCGATCCAGATGAATGATGGATAAGGCCCCACACTCGCAGTTATAAGCGACACCCGCCAATGGTCAATCAAATTCTGCTCCTGTTCGGGAAGGTTACTGGAGAGCTCTAAGGTTAAAACCAGGGAATGGGGGACAGCGTTGGATGTCGCAAAGTCAAGATCTATCATTCGACTCCTCAGGTAAGGCACGAGCTCGGGACAAAGCTGCGAACTCATACCCTTTCTAAACATCTTGCCGGATTGACTAGCTTACTCTGTGTATCACCAGAAATAGTAATATCGATGAAGAAGGAGGATCGCAGCTGGAGGAAGACAGCGATGATTACAGTACAGGTAGCGGAGGTTACACAGATAGCGAGGGCGGTATAAATGGGGAATAAAAAGGGACCGAGAGAATGTTTTGCTTCGTTTATAGTTTTATCAGCTTTTTCTTTCCCCTTCTCCCTCCTTCGCCTTCCCCTTCCCTTTATCTATCTATCTATCTATCTATCTATTTGTTTGTTTGTTTTGGATTTCGCCGATGAGCGATTTTGGAAAGCGATTGAGAATCCATGACCGAGTGATATTCCGTGAAGATAAATCATACATACTAAAATCAACATCACCTATAAGCCCGCTATGCAAGTGGGATAATTTTTCCGGGTTAACCCCAAGACGGCACAGGGACGGACGCGTCCAAGAGATCACGAGTTGAACCAGCCTGAGCGCGCAGCGCGCAGTATACATAGCTCCGGAAGTCTTAGGCCCAGCAGGCTACCCCGGCAGGGGGCGAAAGACGGGGACACACGCGTTACCATGCCAGTCCCCATCTTCGATCTCTTATTCCTTTGTCTTCTCTTGGGGGTCTGGATAAGGATCCCAGGGCCATACGTACGTACAGCGGTGGGTATTAATAAGTCATCGGATGGCCTAGCCACAATTTTGCCTGCAAACGCGCATTCTGGTGGCGTTCCGTCCGATGACCTATTACCCACTGCTGTACCTATACATACTTGATTAAATTTTCGGTGCCACTTAAACAAATCTGCCTACATGTAGCCATGGACCTGTGCAGGTTTCGGTGAAAATTAATCGTTACCTGGCACGCGCAGCTAGTATCGTGGATTGACATATTGACATCTCAAGTAAGTACACGGGGAGGGTTTTGCACCCCACGGCCCATAGGCATAGGCCCATGTATATTTAAGTTCCCCTCCCCGTACGTACACAACAAGCGGTTGTTGCAACTCGAGTAGGTGCATGTATATAGTCGATGGGGGCAGAATTCTGGCTGCCAGCTAAAGTGTGGTAAGAGGTTATCTTGGTAGCTATAGGCATGGAGCCACGGTAAAGTCCTCCCGGAGATAGGCCACCAAGTCAGGTAGGCCTCGAGAGGCTCGCAGAACGGCAGGTCTGTGATTTGCTGCATTACTACTTGGGCCCCCCCACATTATATATAACTTGACTGAGTATTGGTAGCCCGAAAACGATATATATCCCCGTTCGAATCATGCTTCATGCAGATACTCGAACTCTGGAGTGCTAGTTTTGCCCATCGCTGCCACATATCACCACCACTTCACCACTGTAAAAGGGCATTCGATAAACTGGATTTTAGGGCCTCATGTAATGTTTTTCTGGCATTTCGGTAACGAAATGCAATTGGTGTATCGTTCTATGTATGTGTTTTAGGGAGTATCCCATAAACCGCGCCCCTTCCCAAAATTCCAACGAGTGGCTAGTGCTAATAAATTCTATGGTACTTGTTGGTGTGGCTTTCGGTCTCGAGATCTCACATGAGGGGCGCCGGTTTATGGGATACGCCAAGCACATGCAGCCCCACTAGTTAATTAGCGCCGCACAAACAAAAGCTGCATAACGCCAAGATTTCACAACTTTTTCGCTCTTCCCCAGAGCTGTAACTCACTACCACCACCACCACCACCTTACCCCCAATCACCACTCTCCACAGCACAAAAATGGCCTCTAAACAACCCTCAAGGAAAGGAAAAAAGGCTTGGAGAAAGAATGTCGACATCAGTGAAGTCAGCACAGGTCTTGATCAGCTCCGCGATGAATTAATCCAAGGGTATGTTGTACTTCACACCTACCTTCTCCCCAAATCGCCCCACTAACCCTACTACAGAGGTGTGATCGCCGAGAAAACCGATGAGCAGCTCTTTGCCCTCGACACAACCGGTGACGCCTCAATCGCCAAGGCCCACTTCAAGACCGCCAAAGTCCTCAAAGCCGACGAGATCATCGCCGCGCGCTCCGCCATCCCCGCAATTAGGAAACGCCCCGGCCTCAATACCACCGACGGTCTCATCTCCAAGAAGGTCCGCCGCGGGAATGTCGTCACCTACAAGGACATAGAGCGGATGAAGGCCACTGCATATGGTCAGGAGGCTGCGTCCGGCGAGCTGACGAGCACAAAGAACATCACCATTGACTATGACCCATGGGCCGAGGAGGCCCCGCGAGAGGTAATAAAGAAGGAAGAATTGCACGAGTCAGTTTTCTCGTTCATCCCAGCGCCGCAGCCGCTTAAGGAGCCAAAGACGTTGAAGCAGCCGCCGGTGTCGATGGCGGTGTCGGGGCGGCCGATTCCGGCGGTGAGGGTTCCGGAGGCTGGGATCAGTTATAACCCGGAGTTCTCGCAGTGGGATGCGCTTTTGCAGGAGGAGGGAGCAAAGGAGGTGGAGTTGGAGCAGAAGAGGCTGGCTGAAAAGGCAGAGGCGGAAAGGATTAAGGCATTGGCGGCGATCCCTGATGTGGAGGAGGACGACGAGGATGACTACTCGACCGAGACAGACACAGACGCAGAGAAGCCAGTAAAGAAGATGCCGGAGAGGAAAACGCAGGCCCAGAGGAACAAGATCAAGCGCAGAAAAGAACTTGAGTTGATCAGGTTTCAGGAACAGAGACTCAAGAGGCAGACCGCAGAGTTCTCGCTCGTAAAGAAGTACGCAAAGGATGTGGAGGCGAGGGAGAGACTCAGGCTCGCAAAGCGAGCCGCTAGGCTCAACATCGACGATGATGAGAAGAACCCCAAGCTTATGCGAAAACGGAAGTTTGGGAAAGCCAAGTAAGTCGTCTTGTCCTGAGCATACCGATATGAGAGAGCCACATCACTAACCCTGTCTAGTCTCCCCCGTGCCCCTCTGGAGCTCCAACTCCCCGACGAGCTTGCGGACTCTCTCCGTACGCTCAAGCCGGAGGGAAACCTTCTCCGGGACCGCATGAGGAGTCTGCGGGAGCGTGGCCTGTTGGAAACAAGACTCCCCGTCACCCAGCGGAGAAAGTACCAGAAAAAGGTCTCGGAGAAGTGGAGTTACAAGGATTTCAAATAGATTTTTGTTTACGGGGTGGCCTTCCTTTTTTTTTTGTACAGTATATATATGCATGCATGAATCCTGGTGGGTGTTAATATTTTTGTTTGGTGGGTAAAAGTCTGGATTTTTATTTTGCTTGTAGATCGATTGATGGCATCAATGAAAATATCCTGCGCTCTGGTGAGTCAGCCTCACCTCTTATCACTCGACCTGTCCTATATACACAAGCAGCCCGCAGTGCCAGTGGCACCAGTGAGGTTCTCAAGTTCCCCGAGCCTTTTACTATGCCTTGTAGCGGGGATGTCAAGAATTTTGAATAATGGTATTTAGGAAGATATGGATGCAGTAGTCTCGTGAAGTGGCCCACGGTCAAGACGCCAAAACACAAAAACCGATTGAACAAGGCCGCATACATACATACCTAAATATCGAAAGGTACGATCGCCTGGTCTCAAGAACAGCTATATGAATGTGCAATTGTAATTGCATTTGTAGCCTAAGGTCTCTCTTGTGACGATCATCTCGTGGTGGATCACCCACCCCCACCTCCTCCCCTCCTCTCCGGCGTTGAAGACTACAAATATGCACTGTCTACTGCTATATCTGTATTTTTCTGACTAGAGACCGGCCCGCGTATATACATACATGGCCCACGAACCCTAGCCCTACTTACCCACGGCACGGGGTTACCCTCCTCGCCCAGCCACGGGGGTAGGACGCGTTAACCCCCTAGCTTGTCGCGTCGTCCATTTTACTTTCCTCCTCCACCACCACGAAAACAACTCTCCCTCATCACCACCACCCTATAAACCCCCCCAATTCATCCATTCCATTCATCCCCCCAAGATCCACAACTCACAATGTTGGAAGCACGTCTCGAACAAGCCAGCACCCTCAAAAAGGTACACCCCCTTCCACAAAATCCTTTTCCCCCCCAACCAACTAACCCACCGCGCAGGTCGTCGAGGCCATCAAAGAACTCGTTCAGGACTGCAACTTCGACTGCAATGACTCAGGCATCGCCCTGCAGGCCATGGACAACTCCCACGTCGCGCTCGTCTCCATGCTCCTCAAAGCCGAAGGTTTCAGTCCCTTCCGCTGTGACCGTAATATCGCCCTCGGAATCAACCTCGTCTCCCTCACCAAGGTTCTGCGCTCCGCCCAGAACGAGGATATCCTGACGCTCAAGGCCGATGATGCGCCCGACTCGCTCAACCTCGTGTTTGAGAACGCCGAGAACGACCGCATCAGCGAGTACGACATCAAGCTGATGGACATTGACCAGGAGCACCTGGGCATCCCCGATACGGAGTACGCCGCCAGCATCACCATGCCCAGCAGCGAGTTCCAGCGCATCTGCAGGGACCTCATGGCGCTGAGCGAGAGCGTGGCGATCGAGGCGACGAAGGAGGGCGTCAAGTTCTCGTGCTCGGGGGATATTGGGAACGGCAGTGTGACGCTGAGGTCAAACAATAATATGGAGAAGCCTGAGGCGTCCACGAGGATCGAGTTGACGGAGCCTGTGGCGTTGACGTTCTCGTTGAAGTATTTGGTCAACTTCTGTAAGGCGACAGCACTGTCGTCGACAGTGACATTGTCGCTTTCAAACGAGGTACCATTGTTGGTTGAGTACGTGCAGCTTTGTCCCCCCCCCCCCCCCTCCTTCCGTCCCTCCATCCGTTCTCTGGGGTCAATTGCTAATATACTCTACAGATACGCCATGGAGAGCGGTTACGTCCGGTTCTACCTCGCCCCCAAGATCGGGGACGATTAGTAAATTCAAAATCAACCTGTTTTTAGAATTTTTTTAAGGAATGCCTAATTTCTTAGACTGGGAGTGGGGGGGGGGGGGGGTTGCAAAAATTACAAGTGGGCGGCATATCATTTTGTATTTTATTAAGTAGCGTAGTTAATGATCATGTGGCATGCCTTTTTGAAATCAAATGTTTTACGTGACGAGAAATCTAGTAGTAGTATGTAGTAATACATGAGCCATGAAACACATATCTGTATCCATTGTCTATTAGGTCTGAAGGCAATCTGTCTGTGTCTGTCTGTCTGGATAACTATCCCGGAAATGTAGTCTACTAACTCTATACCATATCATACCGTACCGTCCATTCATTAACTACCTACATGTAACTAACTACCTAAGTACATGTACCCTCCCCCCTCCCACCTACAGCCAACCACCACCCCTAAACTCCGCCGGCGTAAAAAAAAAACGAAAAAGAAAAACAGAAAAGAAAAAAAAACCTACTCCCCATCAGCCCAGAGCTCCTCCGCCCTCATCCTCTTCCTCGGCGCCCCCGCCGACCTAACAGGATGCGCCTGAGCCTGCGCCTGCGCCGCACCATCATCAAACATCTCCTTGAGGTCCTCGTCCTCGTCCTCGTCGTCGTCGTCCTCGTCCTCGTCCTCCAGCATGGGCTCGTCGTGGTCCTGCATTGGCTCGCCGTCGACGTCGCTGTCGTCGTCGGGCATGGGCTCGCCGTCAATGTCTTCGTCCTCGTCGTCGTCGTCTTCGTCGTCGGCGGCGGCGGCGGCGGCGGGCATGGGCTCGCCGTCGATGTCTGGGTCTGCGGTTGCGGTGTGGGGATTGAAGGAGGAGGGGGTGGCGTCGACGGTTTTCCACTTGCTTTTGGGGGCTTGGGGTGGTGTGTTTGTGCTTGGGGTGGAGGTGGTGGGGGCGGCGGGGCGGCGGAGGTGGGGGCGGTGGGAGCGGTGGTGCTGGTGGTGGGGGGGGGGGCGAGGAAGGCGGCGAGGAAGGCGTCTTGGGTTGTTTGTGGGAATATGCACCATTTCTGTGGGGGGTGTTAGTGACTGTATCGTAGGAGAGTGTCTGTAGGTTTATATATATGTATATAATATATATATAGAGAGGAAATAGAGACGATATGGAAGACAGAGAGAAAAGACATACCTCCCACCACTCCAACACGCCCTCCACCACCCCCCTTCTAAACTTCTCCGCCTTCATGCGCCCCCACCCGGGCGTCCTATACACCTCCCCCAGATGGGCAAACACGCCGCGCTCCCTCAGCGCCACATCAAACAGCTGCCTGTAGCGCCAAGCATTGCGGATGCCCAGCGAGCTGTTGCTGAGCACGTCCGAGATGACCCACAGCCCAATGATCTTTGCCGCGTGGGTCTCCTCGTTGCCGTCCCTGCGCTCCTCGCCCGCGTCCCCCGCGCCCTCAGCGCCAGCAGCAGTGAACGCAAGCGGCCGCAGCACGTTCCCCACCAGCACGTCCACAACCTCCTCGCCCATGCCGCCCTCCGCGTGCTCCATCGCGAACGCCATCACGCGGCCGACATCACCCCGGCGCACCCTCGTCGTCGCGGTCGGTATCCGCGCAACCAGGTGCACGAGCTTCGCGCGCCCCAGCACACCCAGATAGCCCCTCTTCGCGTCGGGGGGGGAGTCGGCGGCGTCTCCGCCGCCGCCGCCGCCGTCGTCGTCGTCGTCGAGTAGCTCCTCGCGCGTAAACTCCTCGTCGAGGCGGACGTCGGCGAGGCTCCCGGCAAACTCGTATCGCAGGGGGCGGCGCGGCGGGATCCAGAGCGCGGATAGGGCCGGCGTGGGCTCGAACATCTCGATTGCGGGTTGGGGCCGCTGGGAGGTGACGAGCGACCAGAGCTTCCAGCGGTAGTAGACGGCGGGGGGGGAGCGCGCGTCCCAGAGCCATGAGAAGCGGGGGTCGGCGCGGACGCTGTCGGAGGCCATTAGCAGCGCTTCGAAGGCTGCGCCGTGCTTCAGCACCATCTCCAGCGTCTTGTGGATTAGGCGGAGGAGGCGCAGGTCTGATGGGGTGTGGACGTGGACCTGGAGGGAGGAGGGGGCGGCGGTGGTGGTGCCTGGTGTGCGGTAGGAGGACGGGGGCGCGAAGCCGCCGCGGTGGTGGGGCGGAGGACGATGGTTGTGGTGGCGGTGGTGGGCGGAGGAGGAGGAGGGGGGGGCGGCGGGTGCGATGGCGTTAAATGGGTTTGCCGTGGGGGTTGTGAGTGGGGTTGCGGTGCTGATGGTGGAGGGGAGGTGCCGGCTGATTGTGAGCCAGAAACCGGAGCCCAGGTATCGCCCATTGAGGGATGTCACGGCCGCGTCGATATCGGAGCTTGGGGTCTCGGGGGAGAGCGTGATGAGGGAGGAGGAGGCCTTCCGGATGCTGGGGGAGGGCTGAGAGGGGCCGGGCGGCGGCGGAGCGGGTATGATGCGGATCGAGTCGATACGGAGGGGAGTTGACGCGAGGAGCGCGGTCAAGATCGGTTTCGTGGTTGATGGCGGAAGGGACGTGAGCGATAGTGTCGGTTTTGGGTGCGGTTTCGATGAAGTCTCTGAATCTATCACCACCATCACAACATATCTAATTAGCATACTACTATCATTATACTACTATAAACCTATATAAAACTCTCCCCCGGGGGTCCTCCCTCCCCCCCAAAAAAGAAAAACCATAGTAGACTCACCACTATCATCATCCCCCTTCCCTCCCGGCGCCGAATTCTCCCACGCCAGCAGTCCCGTCTCCCCCCCACCACCACCCCTCGCCCTCCTCTTCTCCCTCTCGCCCCTCTCGCCCCTGTCCCTGTCGCCCATAGACATGGACATTGCCATTGCCGGCTGCGCGCCGCCCCCGCCAAACACGCCGGCCACCACCTCCTCCGCGCCATCCCTCTCGAACGCCGCCTCCAAATTCCTCTTCCTCGGCGGTCCCGCAGTGAAGTGTCTGCGCCCCGCAGTGCGCGCCCGGAAGCCGCCGCCACCGCCGCGAAGGCCTGAGCCGCCGCCGCCGCCGCCAGAGGACGACGGGGGCAGTGACGGGGCGGGGTCGTCGTCGAACGAGGCGACAAAGTCCTTGAGGACGGCGGCGGTCTCGGCTTCCTCGCGCAGGCGCTTGGCCTCGGCTTCGAGGCGGGACTTTTCGAAGGCGGACTTTTTGGTCGGGGCTGTTAGTTTGTCCTTGACGTTTGGGAAGGGGTCGTGGTCGGACATTGTGTGGTTTGTTTTGTTTGTATGTTGGTATTTTTGGTGGTTTGAGGCGCGTTGAGGTTGTTGTGGTTGGGAATCATGGGCGGTCACTCGGGCCGGGTAATGTTGGCTTACATGACGAGTGATAATTCTGGGATTGACGCTTCAACGTTGATTCTGATATTTCTAAATATGCAAGTAGTGGGGTTTATTCCAACATTAATGCTGATAATTATCTATGTACTTTGTCCCCTTAATCCGAAGCGCCCACCAAGCCCATAGCCAACCTTCTCGACTACAATGATCGAATCCTCTTCTCAAACCCATCAAGATGGCGCACCCACGCACATGGCGGGGACGACTCCACCGTACACCCGTAGACAGGCGGGCTTCGGCTTCTTGTAGGGGATCTTCTCTTTTGCGCCTTTGCCCCCAGTGCCGAGCCTCCGGGCGCGGGGGTTGGTGCAGTGGGACTTTTGCGTCCTGGCTCAGTGGTAGGGGGCCGGCATTAGGACAGGAGGGGGGCTGAGCGGTCTTTCTGGATGCGCTCCGTACCATCCCATCCTACTTTAGTACTTAGTAGTTGATGGAATAGGGATTTGGACTGCCTTTTTAGGTAGTATGATTACTGAAAAGAGTGAATTGAATCATTACTCTATCTATGGGTAAAGCCCCTATTCTTATAGATAGATGAATATAAAGAAAATGACTGTATAAGGAAAGACACGTTCTATAAAGAGAATACAAAGAAAAGCATCATCCCGATAGGGAAACAAGAGACTGAATAAGGAAATAAAGAAACAGCTGATTCGCCAGCTTCTTTATATGGAGCATAATCCAGCAGTAGTCATATTGGAAGGGGAGGGGAACGCTGGTGGTGTAGGGCTACCGCGTTCGTGTTCTCTAGCAACATCGATGTCGGGGACCACAGTAGTAGCAGAAATGGTAGCGAGCTCTGGGCGGAGGGTAATGACAGGACGCAGGCCTGAGACCCCGTGTGATGGTGATTGACCCAACTAAAACCTCGACATTGATAACAATACAGCGAGTGCACGGGGGGAAGTATTACAGTAACGGTATTTGAGGATACATGTATCCATTTACATCTATCTATACGCTCTAAGCCGGGGAGTCCCAGCGTTTGTCTAGCTAGGCCAGGGGCGTGGTGGTAAAGCTGTACTGTGAATGCACCACCACCACCACTACATACATACTGTACGTGATAATTTATCAACCACCAGAGTAGTCTCGCTCCCAGCCCATACGGTGATGTTAGTGGTGGTGGTTGTATAATCTAGGTTCATCACAGTAGGGTCTGGAGCAATAACTTTTCGGGGTCAAATAACCCCGCCAGACATTTTTTAATAGAGAATCCGGAGTTTTGGGGGGCTCTTTAGCATAGAAACCGGGCTTTTGGCATAGCAACCAGGCAAAAAAAGGACTGGTACAAACTTTCTGGGCAAACACACCAGCAGACCCTTCCGGTATTGAACCATACAACCAAGAGGGATACTGCTGGGGTCTGTGAACGAGACTACCCACCAGAGGGTTACATACCATGTACATGCGACTATTCCCAGCGTTGAGATGCACATTGTGACCAGGAACCAAAAAAAGAGTCTGCTATCAACTCATTTTTACAACCTTGAAGTGACTTCTCCCCTATAAAGCAAGACTTAGTATCCAACACCCTGGGTACATACGTGCATCTACACCACAAGTAGATACCAACCCACCACCCCCCAACCCCCCAACACCACCACCACCACCACCACCACCACACATGTCACCCCGCCCCCCACTCCACACACACCAAAGGAACCACCGTTTCCACCAAGCCGTACCGAGTGCGACACAATGCAGCACTCGCCGCCAAGAACCCGCCGTTACACACGTGCAGCTACCGCGCCTTGAGCAGACCCTCCTCTATAAGTTAAGCTACAGAACAACACGTGTGGGTGTGGGTGGGATAGTGAATCAACCCCGCCCGTAGCCCAGAACACAGCCCAGTCCTTCCACAAACCCACTTCTCTTCTCAACCCCCCACCCCCAACAACCACCACTACAAAACACACGCCAATCCATTCACACCATATCACACACACAACCATCCCAAGAGACGCCCAGGCCACCACCCGCCCCCGCCATATTAGCCCAGTTGTAGTTACATACAAAGCTACACACAATCCCCCGTTCCGTTTCCCCGCAGGACATTCATCTCTGATGGGTACACTCGATTCAACAACCCCCAACATCCTATCCTCCAGCCCGATTTCAGAGGCCGTGTGTGTGTATATGGACTAGTCACGGCCCATCACTCGGCCGCGTCGAGAAACACAGTACTTGCAGGATATAACTGTCAGTAATGACGGAAATTGGCCCTGATTGATGTGAAAGCACCAAGACTTTATTCAGTGGCTATCGGCTTAGTCTCCAATACCAAAGTCCCCCCTTATATACTTGCTAAATGGTATTCATTACTAATATAACTACATTAAAGAAAAACGCCCCTACAAAATCAAACCTACAGCTTAATCCTCACGCCAGCCCTATCCAGCCCAACCGCCAACGTCGTCAACACACCCGCATAGCCCAGCAAGACCGCCACTGCCCCGCCCCTGCCTACCGTCAACGTATTGATACTGACATTCACCGCACCGGTCAACAGGTTCGCCACCAAGAACACTGCCAACCCGTTTGCATTGAAAGCCTCCAACACCCTTGGCACGGCCATCTCGTAGCTGTCACCCTGGTGGCCGTCATAGAAGAACCTCTCCACGCAGTAAAACGCCGTAATTTGACATGTGTTGAACGCAGCCACCCACAAGAAATATGGTAGGTTTGCCAAGCGCCGTGAGACACCAACGCCAAGGCCCCAATACTGGTTCACCGCGCAAAAGAGAAAGACCCAGGCTACGCTCCACGAGCAGAGGGTCTTTAAGAGCTTGTTTTTGCTGGCGGCGGAGGGAAGGAGATACATGCCCGTTGCCATGCCAGCCAGAAAAATAGCTAGGTAGCCTGAGAACGAGGAAATCCCTTCTTTGTTTTTGCCCAGGAGCCCATACGCATTGCGATCACCAATAAGAACATAGTTCTGGAGACCTGTAGATTCTAGGACAGTTTGGTATGTAACACCAACGCCCAAAGCTAGGAGTGTATACAGCCACGTCAGGTCCAGGGAGCCAGTGGGAATGGTTTGCAACAGAGCGAGCAGCGGTGGGAGGAACCCGAGCGTAAAAAAGAAGTTCCAGTGCACGCCGTACTCTGTTACGTGCTCTGCGTAGTCGACGCCCTTCACCATTGCCAGGCGGACAAAGCCTAGAACAATCAGAGGTGCCGAAGATTGCATAGCGCCCTTCATGCGGACCGCCAGTGTTGATGGCTCTTTCTTCGCAAAGTGATCTTTAAGGACCTGACGCGCACCGACAACGCCGGAGGAGAAGACAAAGCTCCCGACGCCGAGGTCCATCAAAGATGTCCCCCAATTCTCAACTTTTGCGAAGCGCCGTGGAAAGACACGGAAGTCAACGGCTAGAATGGCAACGCAGGTGATCACCATCATGGACCCGCGGTAGACTGTCAGGAATGCCTTCTTTGGCAGTAGAGGTTCAGAAGGCGGGGGCGCGGTATCATTTTTAGGTTTCGCAAGGCGCTTAGGCTTTTGGTGAGCGGCGGCGGAACCAATAGTGAGGAAAAGTGCGGGAAGAAGGATCAAGAGGTTGAAGAGCAGTGGGAGCGATGAATAAAGTGTTGTCGAGAGAAGTATTGCGACTGCATTCAGGGAGAAGTCGGTAACGAATTGGAGAGGCCCGTAGGGACGAAAGAAGTTTAAGCGCGTCTGTAGAGCTGAGTAGAGGATATATGTTGCCTTCACACACTCTACATTAGTACCGCAGAGGTTTTCAATCGCTCATCACTAGTAGCTCACTTACAGGCGCGACAGCAGTGACGAGATTAATCTCCGTGATAGTACCACCGGTCAGGTTGGACACAAAGTCCTCCTTTAGCGATTTCATAGACTGGGCCATGTTTAGAGCTGTAGATGACCACGTCTGAGGTCGAGCTTTTAAGTGACGGACGGTGGGTGTTTCCTTGCGTGTCCTTTTGCAAGTACTTAACACGTCTGTGTTTCGAGATATGACTACTCTCGGCAGGTTCCGTTGACAACCAGGATTACCCTGTTATACCGAGTGATACTTGGTGAAGCTGCCCTGAATAGCTGGCTAAAATCTTACCGCGAGTCTCAAGTGTTTATGTATGTAAGAGTGTTAGAATTGCGGGGTATTGAATACAATTATGGGGATCGCTTGGGAAGTGCGTGTATGGGTTTTCTTGCCCTGTGTGGAACCGCTTAATTTTCTCCTGACGTCACCGTACCCTATTTTTTAACCCGTCCCAACTTCGGATTTCACGCACCTTTTACCTTACCCACGACAACCAACGGCTCCAGGTTTTGCGTGTAGATAGATATCCACCCGGCTAAAGGAAGCACTTCAATATTTCACTACATACATATCTTGCGACCCCGAAGAAGGGATATCCCGAGTGCCACAACGGATCGGAGTGGGTGGTACGGTTGAAAACAGACGCTGTGAGCCGTTGGGAATTATCTATCCCCGAGTATCTACAAAGCGCCCAAGGTTCAAGAGTACTCTGCCCTGGGGACGATGGGATAGGATTTGTCATGCCCATTAGGTTGCACACATGCATGAGGTATCAATCAAGACGCACAGCAAGCCAATGCTGATAGAGAAGAACAGCTAGGTGCAAAAACAAATGGGGTTTCCTGCCCTGTAGGCACTGGCCAGCTCGCGCGGGAACACGGGTCGGGATAGGTGCTTTTCCTTTGACGTTTGTTCACACTAACATAAAGCCATCAAGATTTGATAACCAAGTTCTGAGACTAACCCTAACCCTGACTTCTACCAATACTCTCCTCTTCAAGACCTAGTTCTATGACCCACCCATCCCGCCGCCCCCCCCCTTCCCCCCGAAACGGTTTTTACCAAAATCAACGGTTGGTGGACCGCAAACCTCGCTGGGTGAGTCGGGGTGTTTGAGTCCCCAAATACAATATTAAGGAGCAATCCGCCCCCTCTTCCTGTGGTTGAAACCTCTTTTAATGTCGTCACTTACAAAGCTTACTTTGAGTACCACCCTTTACAGCTGCATAGGGAGGCTACAGATAGTCTAAGGAGCAGACAGAAGGCTTGCTTCGATTAATACTCGACATCAAAGTAGCCTCATGCCGGCTATTGATTTCTCGATACTAGTACCTAGGGCAAAACTACTCGGCAATCAAAGCCTGGGAGTGATCATGTTCGGCTAGCCGTCCGATTATACCACACATCTGCAGGCCCGAGCCCCACTAAACGCAGGCATCGCCATCCAACCGCTTTTTGATTCCACTCTGCTGTCGCCGTCCTGAGTCTTTGGTTTCTCCCATACACTGCCGCTGCCCCGAACTTCTGATCGATCGATACACATCTTGGCAAACAGTCCTAGAAGAGAAACTTCACCAAGTCAACATGGTCAAGAGAGTCCTTACAGATCAAGATGCATCAAAAGTGACGGTCCCCGCCAACTTGTTTTCGCTAACAGGTCCCCACACACTCCCTTCACCAAGCTCATCTCATCCCGGATCCCCTATCCTTGGATCCAACGTGCTGTTTCTAAAAGTTTCTGGATCGTAGGGGCTCCAATCGCGGCCCGCGGATACGGATTTCTATAATTAGTCATCAGGCAATACGGCCTAAGTGACAGTGCAGTGCATAAGGCATTTTAGCCCTGCACCGTCTCATCGAGAGGAAAGGCCTCCTTTAATTCCCATGTCCCGTACGTTACGTTGTTGGGTAACAGGCTGGGCGGTTTCTTGGCAAGAGCGAGTGACACGATATGATTCTCGGAACTACCTTCTAGCTTCTACATACATGTATGTACCTGCCGCTGACTAAACTTATCCGGGTCGGGTGGGTCGTGTGTTATGACTCGGAATACGATGGAGGGGTTGATCCGAGAAGAGATAACGGTCGAGCGGATGCTTTATTTCAGTATGGTGAACACTTAATTAGTATGTATCACTTTCTTTTCTTTTGTAGATGTATTGTACTACTTCTGCTTACCCCCACCCCCTTCTCCCAAGCCACGGAACCAAGAAGATCTAAGTACATGATGTATATTCACAGGACTGTACGTCGAATTCTTCAAACATTAAACAATTATCAATTGACTAAGGATGACTATCTATCTCTTCCCCGCCCCTCGAATTATCATAACCCGCCAGTAGTATTACATTTAAAAAGCCCCTCTATTCAAAATTTACTTGGAGCCCTGCTTTGCTACAGGCTCAGCAGCAGGAGGCTCTGCAAGTCCCTTCTCGGCCTTGCACTTTGCGAGGGCAGTCTCGTAGCATGTAGACCCCTTGAGTGTTTGATCAGAGGTCTTCTTTGCAGACGCGCACTGCTTGCTAGAGTCGATTCTATTTCCGCGGATATTAGGAACGAGTGGTAGAATGGGGATGTGGGCAGACTAACCTGCACTGTCTGCATTGTTCCTCAACATCTGCAGAGGGGTTTGCGCCGCGGTATGTTTTGGCATACTCCGCACACTCCTTTTGCTGTAGGTTGAAATCTTTGTTAGTGGACGCAATGGTAGTGTATTAAGAATAATTTATGTACCTCAGCCGCTGGGTCAACATCGACGGCGCTGACGAGAGCGATGGCAGCAAAGACAGTAAGAAGGATTGACTTGATTTGCATTTTGAACGTTTAGGTCGGGTTGGGTTGGGTTGGGTTTGGGTTTGTTTGTTCGGTGGTAGTTTGATAATGGAGTAGTGAGATGGGGGGTCGAATACCAAGGCGGATTGACAGTTGTATTTATACGCAAGGTAGGTATCACTTTGATGCTAGCACAGAATATTACTGACTCGCTAACGCCTCCTACATGTGTGTTGACTTTTTTTTTTTTTTTTTATTGCCCCTGAATTACCATCGAGTTGGATTTGGGTTCACTTTAGGCTCTCAGGGGTTGGCGGTCATCGTGATTTGTGGAGATGTCTTACTTCGGGAAAAGCATGGGAAACCAAAATAATCTGTTGTAGCGAAGCGTACATGTGCATTTTGACTATCAAGTCATCCTGTGTAGGAACAACTGACTGGGCAATGGTGATGAGACGGACAGTTTCCCCAGATCTACACTTGTTAGTATGCACCTGTGCTTTAATTGTAGATAACTTTCAACCAAGCCCTTAGAGAATTCGATAATGAATTAAA
This sequence comes from Morchella sp. 2018-W16, assembly GCA_024713755.1. NCBI lineage: Eukaryota > Fungi > Ascomycota > Pezizomycetes > Pezizales > Morchellaceae > Morchella > Morchella sp. 2018-W16. Next base: position 659,235 of record JAMGYY010000012.1, on the reverse strand, counting down.
GAAGCATGATCTTCATGGCCACGACTGGGGCCTTGTGGATTGTGTTACTGCCGCTAATAAGCCCCTACACTCGTAACTGTTTAGTAATTCTCGTATGCTTAAGCTTAATAGAGGCGCTTATGGTTGCATCACCAACACGGGTGATGAATGCGTGACAAATTGAGATTCCTTCAACCCAAAGCTGAGAACGGGGGCCAACGATGAGTAGACCTAGTACTAAATTCAATCTTTACTAGCAAAGAGCACACATTCGCATCCGCCAATATTGCCAATGCCAGTGCCAATTCCCGAGAAGTTGGTGGGCCGAGATCGACGGGCCGTATCGCCAAGTTATCAGCCGCACTCGGCCCGTAAATTAAACCACACTCCTCAAAGACTCGGATTCGAAATAAGCATTCCTCTCGTGAGAAGAAAATGCTTGTTTTGCTGATCTTCTTGTCACCAAATAGGGGGATACGGGACTTTCGACGCCCTGTTACACAAGCAACGTCAATTTTATCTTCATTTGGCCAACACGGGAGGTCCCACTCGCGACCCAGGAGTGTGGCACTTTTAACGCGTTGTTACTGGCCGGTGAGCGAAACATCACTCAGGCACATGAATCGCGATGTGGTGAGCTTAATGGGGCGTCCCATCTAACCAAACTTGTTCAGGGGCATTAGTGGGGCCCTGAGATGGATGGGTCGACCCGGCTGCGGCACTGCCGAACCCGTTGGTAAAAGTAGAATCATTCACATCCAGTACTGGATTCTGCTCCTCATCAGTGCGCAGAGAAAAACAAACAGTCCGATAAAGAGCGAGTGATATTCTATGAAAGTTAATTTCCTATCAATCAGATTTTATATCGTCCCAAAGTAAGTGTAGTTTCTGGTGTGTTGACGCAAGCGCCTGAGCTTTTTCATATAACAGTGGTCTGCCAGACCAGACGTATGTGTTGTTCCCGCCCTAAAAGGTCATTAGCAGAAGTAACTATATACCTATTCGTCTATACACGTCGCCATCGGCTTCTCCTGTTACAGTAGGGCTCCTTCAGTATTGTCTAGCAATCCTAATCGGCACTGATACTTATTGTCAAGCCATAATGCTTTGCCTAAATCTCTAGACAGTTTACCAACCGCTGCTAAGACGGGGTATAGTATTGGTATTGATAAAGTAAGTAAGTATTAGATGCCTCAAAGGCGGGCTTGAGGCACGGCTCTCGGCGGGTGTTGGTAATGCACTGACCATTTGAATGACGATGAGTACCTCGAGAGTGGGTATGACCCTTTCGATGGGGAGAGAAGTGGGAAGAGTTCACGTGTGTAGTATGTAGACACATACATGTACATGTACTACATGTACCTACATGTATCTCTGCATATTGGCGACATCCTTAAATGTATAGAGTTACGTCAGCCGCGATTGCTTTGCTGAACAAGGGTTTTTCCACAATCGAAGTCGTTAGTAGCTGGACTAATTCTCGATCCGGTTGTTGGTTATCATCCTTCTGGTCCTGCTCATCAAGAGGTACATGTAGTGTGCGGTGAGCGGCGATAAAAGACTGTACGTTTATGATTGCCTGAAAGCTGATATATATGACCTGGTCGCTGGGGAAAAATAGCTGGCTTGAGTGCTAACACACTACAGATTCATGTTCTAACAGCTCTAAAGATACCAATGCTGTTGGGAAGTATAATCGAGCTAGACTACTCGGTCGCGATACATACATCCATCCACTAGGCTGGCAAAATGTTGCCCACCTTAAAATTGGTGGGGCTTTGTTAGGGTGGGCAGCATCGCCAGACTAATTAAGGGTATATACCAACATGTGTTGGATTCGACGGGTGTAATTCGACTACGAAGCTACGTAGATAAGTGCATGTTGTAGTGGATATATAACATCCCCATTTTACTCCCATCTAGTACTCTTTTGCTACCGTCATCATCACCAGATGTGCTTTCCACTCACTTGAGCCTGCAGTTACATCTGGCCATATGAACTCGAAGACTCGAGGGAGGAACATCTCCGCACATGTAAAACGATGTAATCTGGGGTGATGGCTTGTTAATTCAGGTGGATAAAAGAATCTAGACACAGCTGTATACATGTGCATGTATACCCACATGAGTAATGCATGTAATTAATACGCAATGCCAGCCCACACTGCACTACATGTATATATGCGAGTGATCTCTCATGCTCTGACCCAGAGTTTCTCTAGTTAAAGGACCGAATCCTAGAAAGTTTTCCCACTCATGGAAGCGCTCGAGCTCCTGATCGGTATAACCATGCATATTTGTAGGTTCTCCATCTGACCAAGCTTTGGGGTGACCATCCACGAAATCTTCAGTGATCGGAATCTTCTTCGGCACCGCCCACGCCGGCTGTACACCCCCATACATGTCCAGCCGCTCCATGACTGTCAGTGGATGTTCCCCCTCCTTATCCTTCCAGTGAGATAACCTATACAAAATACCCCTCCCTTTCATCTGAAGTGAAAACTTCGCATCCAAGTTAAGGTCGCAAAGCGTTTTAAATATCGCCGTATACGGCGTATCCCGACATAAATAGTGGACAGTATGTATGGAGTTTTTCGAAAACGCCTCGGCCGCATCACGAATGGTGGGATTCGTACATATCTTCATATGTACATGCTCATGCGGTGCGCCATCATCCTCTGGCCCAATCCATCTTGGACATACCCTTCCCTGCTTCGCCGTATGCTGCAGCATCGCTCGTAGAACCGTCATATTCCTGGAGTCTATAAAGACTAACGGGTATTTATAGAAGGGATTCCTTTTTACTGAATGCCTGAGTCGTCCTAAGTCATGCATAACCTCAGGTGAAGTCCTATCTCCCTTGTAAGAGAAGCACCACTGCAAATTCCCGTTCGCACAGCGGAATATGAACATGTACTTCGACTCGACAAACTCAACCGTGAAAACATCACCAGGTGCCTTTGCGTAGGGATATAGGAATAGTAAGGTGGTTTTAGGGGGTTTTAGGCGTGATTTTTCCTGAGTTACCTGCTCGAATTCAAGTAGCTCTTGGAGGCCTCGGTGTCTTCTTTCACCGTGCAGGTCAACGACATAGACAATCTGTCGATTATTAACCATGCGGATTTTCACGTATATGTTTTCGGGGGTGCTGCGGCGTGAGAATGGGCCTGTTTGTTGCGTGCTGATGTGATAGACGGTGCCGTTACTTCGGTCCTCAATTTCTCCCCCGGGGCTTTCCCTGATATTAGATGGTATGTGCACAGTAAAATGTTGGTTCTCCATTTTTCCTGATAGATTGTTATTGCAGAAGACAGGCAGAGTGATGCGGGTTAAACCTATATTAATTCTACACATAGGTGGCCACTCGTCGTGTCGTAAACTATTAACTGTCATAAAGAAGCTGCACACATGCGTATATGAACATACAACAAATCTCAAACGCAGCTATATTACAAGGAGACAGTGTGTTGAGTTTGCAATACGGCAGCTGGGTATCCTAAGGAGTTTTCAGCCCTCATAATATTACAATTAATCAAATCAAAGTCATACTCTTAGGTCTCTGAAGAGTTAGTATGCGTGGAGTCGACGATGTGCTGAATATATATGTAGTACATAGAGGACACTTTTTTCCATTATCAAACGCCAAAGCTGGTTGGCATCAAAAATACATGTATACATGTATTTCCTATCACAGATCAAAAGTCTAGATCCAAACAAAAGAGTTCTCAAATGGAGGGAAGGGTGGATCATGTGTGTACCTCGTAATTACATGTACATGTATGTACCATACGACTACGGAATTTAATGATACCGAAATTAAACCGGCATTGGAGAAAGAATACTGTACTAATATCGTATATTTGACGTGAATACCGTAGTAATCCCACCCCTCTTTTTGGTACTGTAGTTATTAGATCTTGCTGAATTACTTGAGTTAGATCATATTCACTTATCACTACTACCAATATTTACTCCTGACACAGACAGCAGTGGTTTATTTACCAAAAACTCTCTTTTCTGCCCGGGTGGTACTAAGACGCCAGCAGCCACTTATAATTAAACCAAGGAGTTTCGTAGAGGTAAGTATACATTATCATCGAATCTCCAAAATTTCCATCAACAGCTATCGGAATCCTTTTTGTTCTCTATTGATGGCGTCGGAAATCAATTGTAGGTCCACTGTCAATTATTGACAAGACTTCAGATCATAACAATAAAGAAAGTTCTCAATTTAACCTTGGAATATGGCCGCTAGTGTAGGGCGGCCGCCAAGCAATATCTCACCACAGGGTTAGGTCTCCTGCAGGAACCATCCCATCCGTCGGGCCGTACCACAGGCTCCAGCATCTGCCACCTGCATCATCGCTGCTCCCCTCGCATCTCATCAGCACCTCTATATATCAAACCTCAACAAACCTTACAATGCCTCCAGCAGTACCTCTCGTCGACTACTCTGATTCGGACTCAGATACCCCCTCCCCAAACGCCAAACGCGCCAAATCCAACATTGTCTCTGGACTACCACCTCTCCCCTCACGTTTTCACGACCTCTATGCCGTCGCCCCGCGCATCGGACAGCAGGATGACCCCTCGCTCCATGGTGGCCGCAAACGCTCCATCCCGCACGTGCAGGGAAACTGGCCAACCCATGTCTACATTGAGTGTAACCCACCCCCCACCCGCCCTCCATTCCTCCCCCCACAGCTCCGGCGAGATAGAGAGCTGACGGAGAATCTGGAGGGCATTTGTCGCGGCTAGAGTTCGACTGCTTGGACGAAGTTTTCAGGGCCCTTGCGGGCGTTGCGAAGCGCGAAGAGGGACTTGTTGTCGAGAGCCATCTCAAGAGCGACCTAGGCGGCGAGCTGCCTCTCCATCTGAGCCTGAGTAGGCCGAATGTGCTGGCAACGGCACAGAGGGATGGGTTTATGGAGTTGTTGGGCGACCGTGTGGATAGGCTGAGGGTCAAGCCGTTCGTCCCCCTTCAGTCTTTGTTTTCTGAACTGGGGTAGGTGTGAGGGGATGACTGATGTGGGGATAGGTTTGTGATCGACTTTACAGACTGGGAATGGGTCGGTAATTTTGATCAGACACGCTGGTTCTTTGTTATGAAGACATCCAAGGGGCCCGAGAAGGAGGTTTGTGTCTGACTCTTCTGGGAGTTATTGGTGCAGGCCCGACATGGAGCTGATTGCGAGCTTGTAGCTTCCCAGGTTGCTAGAGCTCTCGAACCGCACCTTTGAGGCGTTCGGGCAACCGCCACTGCACTCGCAGGGCGCGGATAAGCTAGACGGATTTCATGTCTCCCTTGCGTGGTCCTTGAAGAAGCCCAGCGAGGAAACAATTCAGAAAATTTCAGAGGCATTGATGGGTGAGGGGTGCTGCGGTAGGAAAGTTATCACAAATAGGGGTAGGCCACAGCGTATGACAATGGACGTGGAGACCGTTAAGGTCAAAATTGGTAATGCAGTCCACGCTATTGAGCTAAATAAAATGGAGAAGGAGGAGGTCGGGAATAGTAAGAAAAGAAGGTTCTCGAGCTCCAAGTGAGTAACTATCCTAATTTTCTTTTCATTTTCTGTGTTTCGTGAAAGTAGGGGGGAAATGTGGTTTCCTGATGTTCTTTAAACACTGCTGCATGTTGTACGGTGTGTGGTAGATGATGGGGTGACAAAAGCTACTGCCAAATCGATACACACCGGTGCTTGCGTGAATTATCACTCGGTTGGCTAAGCCGCTTTGACTTTATTATCTTTCTATAATTGCTGTACGATATAGTAATTCAACATCACCTCTCTCATTCTATGTTATTGCAGAGCTTAATACCTGCTGTCGAACGCGGCCTACTTCGAATGTTGTGTCCCCCGAAGAGAGTCTATATTATAGATCAGATTCAATTATTGAGGATTGCATGGTAATGATTAGTTTCTCAGGAAATCTTTTGGCCTGTTTCATATGACAATGCCGGCATATTAGGAAATAAAGCTTTCAACTGAGAGAAGTTATCGCTCAGAGACGTAGCTGCTTGCCCCCAAAGTAAATCAAAATTAATATTTCTACGAAACCAAAGGTTTTAATAACGATCAATACGCAATATAATATAATTTTATGTGCTTCAATGATTGTCTGTGGCTCTACATCATAAGCCAACGCAATTTGTCAAGCGCAGATCAAGCCTTGGCACCACTACCACCACCCCGGGCCCTTGCATCAGCCCTTACAACTTCCTTCAACTCACCACTACCACCACCATCTCATCATCTCACCTCAAACCTCATCACCACACAACCCCCCAACTCACCTCCTGCCACTACCCATCATGTCTCTCGATAAGCAAGCCGCCGCTTTCACCAAGTCCGTCATGGCGCAGGCCAACTTCAGCGGCCCTCGACGCGTCGCCGCACCCACCACCACTACCAGTACCCCCCCCGCCAGTACTCCCACCACTGCTCCCAAGCGCAAGCGCACCGTCGACCGGACCAAGCCCGCAGCGCCGCCCATCGTCTACTCGCAGCCCACAGACACCTCCCTAGGCACGCAGCACATGATGACACAAGTGCACCACGCCATCCAGCACCTCAAGCAGCGCGAGGTCCCACAGACCCCCGACCAGATAGCCAGCTATCTGTCCATCCAGATGACTCCGACGCTACTCCAGGTGCTCAAGCAGAATGAGCGCCTGACATGGAACCCCACGCAGGGCACGCTCGAGTATAAGCCGATCCATAACATCCGCAGCGCGCAGGCGCTGCTTGCGTATCTGCAGCAGCAGACGACGGCGCAGGGGTTGAGTGTGAAGGAGCTGAAGGATGGGTGGGCGGGTGCAGTGGAGACTATTGCGGACCTGGAGGAGAGCGGTGATATACTCGTCACCAGGACCAAGAAGGATAACCAGCCCAGGATGGTCTGGATAAATGACAAGACGCTGGATATCATTGTCGAGGACGAGTTTAAGGCGATCTGGCACAAGATTGTGATCCCGCCGCCCGGGGATCTGCCTGGCGAGCTGGAGAAGGCCGGGCTGAAGCCTACAAGTGTGGATCCGGCGACAATAAAGAAGGAAGTGAAGGGCGGAGCGCAGAAAGGGAGGAAGAGGGCACAGAACAGGAGGGTGAAGGTAAGCAATGTCCATATGAACCATATCCTCAAGGATTCGAAGGACTTGAAGAGGTAGTGGGCCGTGGGGCGGAGGTATTTCTTTCCTTGTGTCTTCTAGGGCGTTTGGATCTAGGTTGTTTTTTCTCTCTCTTTTTGTCCAAATTGATATTGTATGAGCAGTGTCCTGTCTGCTCTGCTAAGGTTTTATGGAAGTTTTCCCCATACTTAATTCTTTCTTGAGACCGATCGCTAAATTGCACGGTGCTGGTATATATGTACACGCGCAATTTACAATAAAATTATTAAACGATGTCCCATTGATGTTCTATTTTCAACAGACGTGACCTGAATTCTATAAACCCGGGCATTTTAGAAACGATATGTTGCAAAATAATTACTCGTGGACCCTCCAACGAGGTTTGACAAGTCTCAGATCCTTATTGATACAAGTTGTATCCAGCCTTTGGCCGAAGCTCGCAGTATAATGAAGCCTAACCGAGAATACAGCCCCTTTCCTTTTTCCAGCAAGCGTGGTCAAACTGATTTTGATCACCTTTGAAAGGGTTTGCTTAACATATCGTGGTGATTACATACTGGTAGAGCGATGTCATCAATCTGCGAGACCGGAAGTGTAGAGATGTATGTACATGTGCATGTATCTGGTCACAACCTACATGTAGCTAACCTAAGTACAGCGACAGGCAATAAGTGATGGAACGCCCTGAGATACAGGCACCAAATGTTGGTGGCGTTTTACCAAAACAGGCATCACTGTGTTCCATCACTTATTACATACCGCTGTACATGTAGCCATCCTACAGCGCGGTCTAGGTTTCCGGTAAATTAACACCACTTACTAGCCCCAAATTAAACCGAGTGATATTTATCACACCAGAAAGACCATAATTCAAACTTCGCTTTAGAAGTAAATTGCATTAAACGAGCACGATCTTGAAGTCGGGCAGTATATATTTACAAGCCGGAGCCAAAACCCCGCCGGCTTTCAAAATCTTCTGGAGTCGGTTTTGGAGCAGTTGTGGGGCTGGTCAATTGAAGACGAGTAGGGTCACACGATCGATCGCATGTTAATTACGTCTGGCCATGACTGCGTGGAAATATTAACAGAATACTCACTGAGCGGGTCCGGGAGTTATTTGATTCTGGCCGAGTGATTACATGTATTGTTCCGGGTTGTTTTTAGCAGTGACAAAATTTGCGAGTGATGAGATCGTGGGTGTGAGCCATATCCAGAATTATTACCAAATAAGACCGCGCGCCATTGGCCCTTTAAGAAAATTTTCCGGTGAGTACTATCGTTAGCTAAGAAATCCACCCCTTTAGGCAGTGTTTTCAGTACTATTATCTCATTGTAAAAAGAAAAAATGACGTAGTTGGCCTAAATTAGCTAGCAACAATTATTATCTCGGTTCAACTATCATTGACCCCCCCCAAAGCCATGACCCAGGCTCCCATGGCCAATGTATGGGATAGCGCCCAAAACCTTGGGAAAAAGTCTCAAACTGTATATTCCTGAGTTGATTCAAGAGGGGCTCTGCCCGTGGACAGTATACGATTCTTAGTGTGATGCGTGACATTAACTTTCTATGTCGAGAGTGCTACCAGCATAGTAGTGAGCTCACTACTCTCCCCCCCCCCCCCCCGCCCCTCCCTCCGCTTAGCTTTCAATACGCTTGACACGCGTGACCGTGTCAGTATTGAAAAGAGTGCGTCACCACTAGAATGTCGCTGCTACCTCGTTAGACATGATGCCCGCAATAAGGTCGCCCACATATTCCGCGACGCCAATGCGTCATCACGACACAACTATATAAACTGCCCATATCCCCCATTAAAAAAGTTTTCGGGCATACAAACATACAAACATACAAACATACAAACATACAAACACGCAAAGACTCAAAGACTCAAAGTCGCCAAGCCACAACTTAAACACACAGTCAAGTATACAAACCTTCAAAACCAATGTTGCACATAGAGTTTTGCTATCGCGACATGTATGTATACTCACCCACCCCACCACCCGTTGAGCGTCCTCCCTCCCCGCTCCCCAGCGTCTACGACTTCGCCAACGCTTCCGATGCCAGCATAATCGCCGCCCAAGCGAATAGTGAAGCCATGTGTAAGCTCTTCCTAGAGCTTTACAGAAACGGCCGGGGGCCCTACCCTGCGGAGAAAAGACAGAAGGCTTTCGAATTGATTGCTAGATCTATGATAGAGGTGGAGAAGATTAATACACACAGAGGTGTGTCTATACTGATGAGGGAGTGGTTTAAGGAGACGGAGTTGAGGCCCATCGAGGCGAGGCTGGAGGATGCGGTGTATGAGAATTCGGAGATGGCGTTGATGTTGTGGGGTCTTGTGACTGGCACTGGCCGTTAGGGGTTTGTTTTTATGGAGTTTTTTTATATTATGGGGTCTTGTTTTATGTATAAAAAGGGAACGCGCAATTGTAGGATCCGGGCATGTAAATTGATGGATCGTTGTATTTATGGAGCTATTAAATATTTGACTCCATCCAAGTCTCGCGTTCATAAATCGTAAACGCCATTCTTTTTCGATTATTTTAAGGTGTATATGTTGAGGGTCATCTATTTCTTGTACCGAGGAGCCTTTAAAGATTTAGATTCCCTACCCCCCTCACAGAGTTGAGAAAGTCGTACATTTCACATGTATATAACCGTTAAGTCCATGATTTACAATTTTTAAGGACTTTCATATTTCAAGGCTTCGGTGGCTGTCCATATAAAGTAACCAGCTGTGTTAAAATGATGTTCTTTTTTTAAAAAAAAAATAAAAAGTAGAAAAAGATAAAAAAAAAATAAACTCTAACATCGGGGTCGCAAACTGCCATTCAACCAAGGTGTTTGTAAGTAGCTAGCACGGAATCCGTCCTATCAAACGGATGCATTACTTTCACAAAATCTGGAACCAAGAGCCGGGACCAACGGTTATTGCATTTCCCCGGCACAAAAGCCCTTTCGAGGCTCGACCGTGAGGATTAATTCAGTTATGGAGTTTAGGTGCTGCGGATACGGGCTCCATAATATTCTATTGCCCACCAGAATGGGCGGAGTATGAGATTCCGGTGTCAAGATGGGGTCCCACGGTCCTGAGATCGAGATCTCAGGAGTTTTGTAGAAATACGATTTCCCGAGTGATCACGCGTGAAGCCAAGACCCACATCTACATGTATGTATGTAGTACTCTTGCATGTGATAGCCGATCGTGAAACCCAAACAAAAACCCTGTCCGCACGTTTTCCAAGCTACAGCCGGCATGCCTGAGTGGTCCACTTTGTATTGTACTTTAAAACCAAATCCCAACCCTAACCCTACCCAGGATCGAAGTGTTCCCCCAACGAATTAGATCTAACTCCTTGGTAGGGCTTTAGAACAATACCATATATAACGTGGGATATTGACGTTTCGCGGACAGACGGCATCGAGGGGTGTTTCATGCAAATATTTGGGTAAGCTCTATTGGGCGAAGCGTTTTGATACGCCCAACCCACTATATAGATCTATCCCCACTCCCGGATTCAATTGTGTGCTTGTGCGCTAAGGGAAAAGGGACGACCGCTCGAGAGATGATTACATGTAATTTACCTCAACGCAAGAACTATAGGCGGGACCACGTTCCTCTCTATACTGCCTATGATGTTGGGGTCAGCGCCTCTAATGACCGCGGCAGGCGGCTATCTCCAGGCCAATTCTTTACCACTAACTCCAGTCCCGTGCGAAGGGCTTGTAAACAGTGAACGCTGGGGAAGGTTATACTTAACCCTTCTGCTCCTGGCGAACCGAAACAGCTCTGAAGTTGATGAGGGGGTTGTTGAACGAACGCGCCTAGCCAGTGTTAACTGTGAAAGGATGATAAACAGAATAGGGCGGAGTACAGGAACATGATAGGCATCGTCGTCCCACGATGATTGACCACACTCCCAGTCACTAGATTCGGGATCACAATCACCAACGGGGTTGTGAGTGCCCGAGGATGATGGCCCGTATGTTGAACCCCCCCGAGCGTCCCTAGTCACTTTTCGCTACACCTAGTACTCGTCTGTCTTTTGCCAAGGATTTTCACGTGACTTAGTGACGGACCCACAGTTCATCATAACTTGGGATACTGGCTTTGGGGATAGGCACTTTAAAAAATAACCCTGATGCAGTAATACAACGCCATTCACTCAAAAATGCATAGGATGACTACATGTACATACGTATATGTTTGAACACATTCTGAAATTCTAGATCAGCAAGGCTGTTCAGAGGGCTATCAGACGGTGAGGCAACTGGGGATGAACACGAATTCCCGAACAAGCCTTGGAAGTCTGGACCAACCTTCAAACCAATATCATTGGTTGACTTAACAAATACATTCACACAAACGTGCTTGGTGATGATCTCATAGGAGCACATACATATTGGTTACTTTCCTAAACGGCCGTTCCGCAGTGAGTAGCTGATTCATTTTGTACTTTGGACTAGACCCCTACATACCTACCTTCAAGGTGCTTTGGATCCGTGGAAATCTTTCTTTACAACTAGTACTGGTGTTATTGTGCTAATAAGTAGGGCTAGAACATAGAACTACCCTCAACAGAAGTCTAATCAAGGCGCGTGTTGGCCTTCAGCACTCCTAATATTGGACAACCTATGCCAACAAGCGTGTCGCCCTGCTGCGGCTTTGGATTGGGAGTCAATCACGAGACCAACGATCGTGCCGGAGAGAGCATTGAGAGTGTTCAATTGGCTTCCGGAGCCAATATTTGGAGTTGATTGCAGCGTACAAGTGAGACGCATCAGATTACGCCGGGGGCTTTGCATTCGGGTGAGACACCGATACACAAACTCTATCCCACACAACTCACAGGCCTATATTATTCTTAAATCCTGACCGTCACGATGTCATTTATTCCCATTGGGAAATGGGGCTATTACAGTTACACCTCAGGTTCATTCATACCGAAGGTAAGCGGATCTGCATCGCTGACTAACTGTTTCGTACTCTCCTTGAAGGGAAGCTACTACTATTGACGGTGCTATATGGGTAGTAGTAAACAAGAAGGAGGTGAAAGGGGACTATGAAGTATTGGTCAAAGGCAGGCCGGTGACGAAGCTCATTGAAGAGGACGAAGGGGGGGATTGACACTGGACGTTGGCATGAATTACGCTAGAGTTGCTGGTTTGTCACCCATTTCCTTTTCATCTTTGGTAGACTGTTTGGAATTTGTGAGCAGAATAGGAGGAAGAGGATAATGGGGCAAAGGGAGGATACCAGGGAATATTCAATTTGCAGCACGTTTACCCCCAGTAGGTTGCTCCAAGGGCGAGACCCAACCCGGGTTCTCAGTTTCACAACCCCGCAGTTTGTGTGGTGAGCCACCGATAGCTCCAGGGAGCCGCCGATACTCTGCTCTTGCAAATAGAGCTTAGGTTGGCCATACTTGCCGGAACTCCTGCTCGTCAACTGTGTTTCACAAGCTACCACCCAATCACGGGTCATCACTCGATCACAGATCAACGGTAGATAGTCATTTACTTTGGGTATAGGGGTAAGTGAGAAGACACCCTTCACGTAACCTTGGCAGAGTGGTGTCTTCTTACTTACCCCTATACCCGAAGTACATAGTTATTTATTTATCGGTAAAAGACTACAATGCTACGGGCTTTTGTGATATATATCTAGGATACCATGGCAACCAATATCCTCGCAAGGCCATAAATTCGAACAAAAAGCCCAAGTCTCATAGGCAAAACCATGAGATAGAAATATCAAAAAGAAGTTCAGCTTCGGGCTATTTTTTCGATTTGCTTTTAGGGGCGGAACACAAGGCGGAAAGGTGGCCGCCGCTGGTTATAGAAACCGTCCAATCCACCCCCCAAGACACAAATTAAAAACCACAGATCCCCCCAAATGACTCGGCAGGACTAAACTTACACGTTTCCCTACCTCTTTATTTTTCTTGTTGATGGTGAAGTTGTGGGATCATTGGTGCATACGCTGGTTGCCATGGCATCCTAGATATTTATAAGTGGAATGCGGCCGGAGGCCGCATATATAAGTACATGTATGTAGTTGTGTGCATTCCAGCCCATAATGATTCGTCTCTGCCCATGACCGGCCCATATAATCCTTTAATAGCACTGTTTTGTCCATTCAGTTGGGTCTGCTTGTGAAAGCTTGAGGGATCCAGGAATCTAGAGATGATACTTGTATATAAAGAATTATAGACGCACTTATCAGTGTTTTCTCATGCCCTTTGGTACAGAAATGGTGTACTACAATCCCTCTTAATGTAGCTTCCCCTCCAACCACGGGAGCGATCTTTTGTCAGTGCATGTATGCTTCTAGTATCACTAATATGCAGACCATCTTGACCAATAGAAATGCTTCCTGATGGCGATGGACAAGCTTATACTGTTTAGAAATGACAAAAGGCCGTGGCATTGTAGTCCTTTACCGTTTATTTACTGTATTTATACTTCATACATGCACTGTTACCATTGTCCCTTCCCATGGATATATACCTTTACTACTGTACACATGTATTTATATTGTAAGTCTACTATCGGTTCTATTACTTCGTCATTTTCTACTTTTACATTTTCTTTCTTTCAGACACCTCCATTTAACTTATTAGGAATAGCTAAATGTTTAATTTGTTACCTGCCATATTAGTGATGGCAATTCCTCCGCTTTCTAGCTGTAGGTGACCATTGCCAACTAAGTAGTTAGCTAAATACCATCTAGTGAGTAAATTCCTAGTTTCGTTAATCCATTGGGGTTAGTCAGACGTAGAAGCTGGCCAGTGCTGGAACTCCGTACAAGATGCTTTGAACTGATTGATTGAACAACAATCGAACATCTATTCACCTTATCTGAGATCGAACCATCTTAAAGAAACCTTGAATCAAATATCTCAAGGGCTAGTACGTGGAGATATGTTATAGCGCTAGTTGCCCCATACATATATTTGTTTGGGAGCTTCTATATACCTTGACTATTTCTACAGCAAATCCCCCCATAAACTTGAATCGGAATATATATTCGCTGGTCCCTTTCCCCCCAAAGTAACCTGACCCAACACTCAAACCCCCTATTGTCCCGGCCACAAAGCGGAGGCCAGTTGGCAAAGAAGAAAGCATGACAAAAACAAAATAGAGCAACAGAAAAAGAAATAGCGCTTGGTACACAGATCTACTCACTCTGGCAAAATTAAAATGCCGCTGACTTAATATTCTACCACCAAATGATACTTGATTAGGGTCGATCGGCGGCATTTTAATTCTGGCACCATGAGTACGCTGTAGTGGAGAAAAGAAAGCGTGTAACGAAGTCAACTCCTTTAGATACGGTTGGAACTTGGCTGCACCCACTCACATTCAGCAGCATTGAAAAATCAATTTAGTGCCCGACTCAATCACACTACGTCCAGGCAGGGACCTATAACACCCTTTCCTGAAACAGTGTTAGGAGAAAGGAAGATTTTCTGGATCTTGTGCAGAAAGGAAGCTGTTGCGTAGCGGGTAAGCTATGCTTGCGGGAAGAACCGTTGGTCTCCCCGTTAATGCTTCACTTGCAAGAGATATATATATATATCTATACCTTGAGCTTAAATCGATTATCAGGACAGGTACCAACCCCGGGGAAAAACCACCTTTGGATTGGCAGAGTGAATGCGAGAAGACATTTTTCAGGCTCTTATACACTCTGGCCAGGGAAATGTTCATGAAGTAGTACTGATCAGATTGTCTGGTCGGGTGTCTATTCGCAAGGCAGGGATCGATTGGGGTGGTTTTCCGACATCTGTTCGGTTATGTACCACTGTACCAGGTCCACGCGTAAATAATATGCAGTTGATGTCTGGTGAGATGCAAAATAGGGATGAATCGATGATAGGGATAGAAAGTTGGGGTCCTTTTCCCTTCTTCTCTCACCTGCATGAGTTGCCCTAGCATAAGTAATCTTATCGATCACATCTGGCTGTCCTGTTTCAAATTGGGACCGTAGAAAGATCGAGAGAAGGCGGCTAGTACCTACTTCTGCTGCCTCGCGCCAGTGCTACTAGTGAACACCTAACTGCCTCTCTTCTTGTCACCTCCCTCTTTTTCTTCCTTCCCTTCCTTCCTTCCTTCCTTCTTTCTTTCCTTCTTCTTCTTCCACGCTTCCCTTCCGCATTCCTCTTCGACGCAACCCCATTCCAGTAGCAGCACTCCGACCCTTCTTCACCGTTTCAAACAACCTCTCGTCATCATGGCTTCCTGGGTTGATACACGGACATTACATCAAAAACCGTTGAGAGGTAACAACTTTTTCCGTCCTCCCCCTGTCCCCTATTTCTGTCCGTCGCCGGGAGTTACTCTACTCGAATCAAATATCCTAAATGAAAATCTTATAATATTTACAAAAATGCGCAGAGAAACGGAAGGGTTCCGGGACGCTCCCCGATGACCAATTGGTGCACCTGAAAAGTTACCGCTATCAGGCCGTCGACAAGTCTTTCATCTCGCGGTACATCCTAAAACACTACGTAGGTCTATACGGGAAGAGCGAAATAAATAAAGAAAAGCGCGTTGCGTACTGATTGGTTGTTAGTGGAATTTTATGGTTGAGCTTCTGCCGCGATGGCTCGCGCCTAATGCGGTCACCCTGATCGGCTTCGGATTCATCGTCACGAATGTCGCGTGCCTAGCCTACTTCATGCCCGATCTAGTAGGGCCCGGTCCGAGCTGGCTCTACTACTCATTTGCGTTTGGGCTATGGGCGTACTCAACGATGGATAACATCGATGGAAAGCAGGCGCGGAGGACAGGGTCCAGCTCACCGCTGGGGGAGTTGTTTGAGTATGTTTCTACCTGACTATTCTTCATCGGAAGTGTCGAGATTTAATGCTAATGGGTACTCTTTACTTGCGGCAGCCACGGTATTGATTCTCTCAACTGCACATTAGGTAAGTTGACTTCCGGTGTTGGTTTACCAGGGTTGGTGACTGATAGGCGCTTTAGCCAGCCTTTGCGAAACTGCGTCTATGGGCCTGGGACCCTCAAAAGCTGGCGCTTTTACGGCGCTGATTCCTTGCTTGCCCATGTTCTTCTCTACCTGGGAGACTTACCACACCCACGTTCTTTACCTTGGATACTTCAACGGCCCGACGGAAGGTCTCATTATTGCCTGCAGTTTAATGGCTGCCTCTGGCTACTATGGACCTGAAATTTGGACCTACAAGCTCTCCTCCGTTTTTGGCGACCACTGGGTCTTTGGCGACTACTCCATTCGCGACATCTGGATCCCGGTCATTTTTGGCTCGTTCTTGGTCGCACATTTGCCTTTCTGTGTCTATAATGTGATTGTAGCCCGTCGCCGCCAGAATCTGCCCGTACTACCGATCTTCTTAGAGTGGACTCCAATCGTCATCTTCACTGGCAGCTGTGTCCTTTGGCTCGGAAGCGAGCATACTAGCCTGTTGACTGAGAACCGATTGATCCTCTTCTGCGTGACTTTGAGCTTTGTATTTGGTCGCATGACCACTAAAATCATCTTGGCGCATCTGACAAGGCAGCCGTTTCCCTACTGGACTATCATGTTGGCGCCATTGATGGGCGGAGCTTTCTTGGCCAACATGCCAGTTTTTGGACTGTGAGTGGTTACCCATCCTTGATAGTCGCTGGTAGAAGAATTTCTGACTAATTTATGTAGTCCTGCCATCACTCCGCTCCAGGAACTTTACTATCTCCGCGCCTACTTTGTATTCGCCTTAGTTGTGTACACGCGCTGGGCAGTATTAGTCATTGATGCTATCTGTGGGTACCTCGGAATTAGGTGCCTGAGGATCCCCTACCCACCTCCGGCCAGACCGGGAGTTCTCAACGGCGTCACCAGCCCTAAGAAGCAGAGGGAGGCGTAAGCGAGAGTAATGAAATCAAGATTCGAAGCTTCTCTGTGGGCATTTTTTTTTATTTTATTAAATAAGTATGTAATTGTGCAGAGGGATAGACATAAGGAGAGGGGGGGTCGGCGCCTTCTATATCTTAAAAGGTGCCGACTGAAATATTTGTTCAACACATTAATTAGGGGAGAAGGGGTGGGGAGTTTTTATGTTTTGCTTTGACGCGAATTGACGGGTAATGAACGGACTTGACTGGATGCCATGTGCACGCATGTGGTGTTACGGTTATTTGTATGTAAAAGTTTTTTTCTGTTATTCTAGGGGTTGCGATGTCGAAGAAGTCAAAATACCCATTTATGGAAGAAAAGGTGCGAGTGAGTGCGAGTGGATGAGCGTAGAGTGAGTGATTTGTTGTGAACCCAGGGGTATTTTTAATAGCGTGAGTACGTGAAACACACAAAATCTCTCGTACGGGGGGTTGTGAAAGGTGATAATCAAGTCAGTAAGAGGAAGAATCCCAATTAGAGAGAGAACTCACCTCTTCATTCTCTGCCATCTTCCCTCTTCTACGTCTGAGGCTGAGGTATTCACACAGGGTTAGGTGTGTATCAGTCCCAGTCCCCACGTTACCCGGCCCCTACCAACAATTGTCCTCTGAATTGTTATTATCGATACCCCCCCCCCCCAATTCCCCCTCCAATCCATCCTACCAACAAGAGCAAGAATCCAGAGCTACAAGATGTCGGATCCCCTTCTCCCCGGCCCTGCCGCATACCGCCGCCCTGACCCCGACGACATGGCCGAGACAGAGCTGATGCTCCGACAGAAGCTGACCGAGAGTCAAAATTGGAACCAGATGGCGCCGCCGCCTGTTCCCGTCCCTGTCCCAGTCCCAGTCTCTGTCCCCGCCCCAGTACCACCAACCTACGACCCGGCGCTCATTCCCGTCGAAGTCTCTTCCCTAGTAGAAGGGGAGGAGGATGAAGCACAAGCCCCCGACGCAGCAGGCGCAAAGAAGACACCGGGGAAGAGCCGCGCCAAGGCTGGCACAGGAACAGGCAGGACAACTCGTAGACGGAAGACGAGCAGTACACCTATCAGGGACGAGAGCGACGTTTGGCCCCCCCCGCTGTATAACATATGTGCGCTCCATGCTGACAACTAGCTAGAACCCATCCTCGGAAGAGTTCACCATGGAGGGCATCAAGACTAAATCTGGCCGCAAGGTGCACCGCCCCGCCCACTTCAACCCAGCACAAAAGCAACCCTCCCGCCGCCGTGGGCCATACCGTCGCATCCACGACTCCCGCATCTGCAAAATCTGCCAGCGCGGTCACAGCCCTCAGAGCAACATGATCGTCTTCTGCGATGGCTGCAACACACCCTTCCACCAGTTGTGCCACGACCCGCCAATTGACGACCTCGTGATCGCCGTCGCTGAGGCGGAATGGTTCTGTAGCGCGTGCGCCAAGAAGCGAGAGGAGAAGCCGTTGGCGACGGGTTTGTCCGGGCAGGGCCTGACTGAGGATGAGAAGAGGACATATTTGGCCAGTCTGCCGTTGGGTAGTCTGGTGGAGCTGGTATTCTTTGCGGAGCGCGCGCACCCAGACCTGCCACTGTATGATCCGCACACAAAACGCATTGTGGAGGGCATCAAGAAGGCGAATGTGGCGGCGGTAGCAAAGGAGGATGGCGGGGTTGAGGTGGGCACCGCGCCGGGGGATACTGTAGCGCTGGAGGTTGCGGATGTGGGCGGTGTGCCTAATTGGGAG
The DNA here is from genome assembly GCA_024713755.1 of Morchella sp. 2018-W16. Lineage (NCBI taxonomy): Eukaryota > Fungi > Ascomycota > Pezizomycetes > Pezizales > Morchellaceae > Morchella > Morchella sp. 2018-W16. The sequence continues at coordinate 640,479 of JAMGYY010000012.1, read as the reverse complement.
GACATGATTGTGAGGGCGATCACGGCCATCGCCGATGAGAAGGGTAGCCAGGCTAAAGCCATCTTCGAGTGGCTCGGGAAGTCCGTTCTCTTCCTTCATATACATATATAACCACATAACTAACCAGTATACAACAGTAACTACCCTGCCATCGAAGGTCGCGACATCCGCTCCGAAGCACAAGGCTCACTCCAATCCGCTTTACGCAAGAACCGCCTCCTCCGCGAAGGCCACAGCTACAAGGTCAACCCTGCCTTCGTCTCCGGTAAGCCCGCACACACCATGCTCGACAGCATCCCGATCATTGCGCCGGGCTCGGGGATCAAGCTACCACCGGAGACGGAGGATCTACTCGTCGACGATGACCTCGTCGCGTTCAGCCACAAATGGCGGGTGGGCGTGGCGCCAGAGGATCAAGATGCGGAGGGCGAGCTGGATGCTGAAGGGGAGCAGGACGCGGAGGGCGTTGAGGATGTGGTTTTGTAGTTGGTATGGGCGGTTTGTTTCGGGGGGGATAGCAATGTATTTTTAGCCTTAGCCTTCTACCTTTTTCTTTTCTTTTCGCCCAGGGCTTAATAGTGAATGCAATCTTTGAATGATTGAGTCGTGGTTTTAACTTTTTTCTTTTTCTCTTCTCTTCTTTTCTTTATTGAAGCGTGGTGTTTGTCCACTCACCAGAACCCCCCCACCAGGACAGTCAATCTTGATTAATTGAGAAGGGGTATAGAAGCTGGTTACATCTGTAGACCTTCTTGTTATTACGTGAACCGTCCGGGTGAGTCGTGAACAGGACGTTAGTCAGGGTTAGGGTTAGTCACTACAGCGAGTGATCTCGCGTGATGCAATCTAGCGTCGGTATTTAGCAGCGGGGCGTGGGCTTCTGTTTCCTCCAACCAACCCCTCTCTTCTCACGTTCCCCTCATCAGAATCAACAATCAACTACTGCTGCTCATCATTGTTGGCTACACTTGGGCATGTAGCTACCGGCTGGGATCCTTAGCTGCTCTGTGGCGTTCCTCTCGCTGCTCACGTACCTTGCTGCTTTTAATTGGGTCTACTAATCTCTCTGTGGATAGATCACTTGCTCGTCAAGCTCAGTCTGTAAGGTAAGTTAGATAAAATAAAAACCGGCCCTCTCTGCAGGAGGGAATTGTTTAGTATCTCCCCCGGGTCTGTTCGAGGCAGGCTTAGCTGTGAGCATGCATATGCATATGCATATATGAGCTTATCTTATCTCCTCTGATATAGGTACATACTAAACTCGCTTTCATGAGCTAGGCGTGTTCGCCTGTTCGAGCCTTCATGTATGAGTGATATTCTATGATGGAAAATGAATATATTTTTTCAGCCAGAATGCTCTATTGGGAAAATCACACTAGAACGACTAATATTTAGGGCTAAAGAGCGGGGATGTGGATATTTTCGCGCTGTGGAAAGGGAGGCTTGGTGAGATTTTGGATTGGGGGTGGGTGAATACTTATAACAATGAATATAATTACTTGTTTAGGCTTATCTCGTAGGTGCTCTGGGCTCTAGCCTTCAGGCTGACTTGAGCCAGCCTAGTGAATTGACCCGTCTCGTGGGGTTTATAGCTACATACAAGTAGAGTTGCATTTGATACCCCCATGATAATATAAATGTATATACACGTACGGCCCCGTTCGAAAAGTCCTGGCACCCCCGGGTCAAAAGTACGAGGGTGTTACTTCTATTTTCTAATTGATCTCCCATTACTGTGACTATAATAACAGAGAGCTACAATATCTTCATTACGGCCATACCCATCAATCTTTGAGTATGCGCAGGAGAAATGGTTGTTGGTGGGTTAGAAAGCATAAACAGGCACAATATAGTAGGGTACCGGGCCTTTTCGGACAGGGCTGTACTTAGCTACATGTATACACATCCTCTGCACTCTCTGTTTCTCCTCCTCTTCCCGTTTGCCGTTGGATTTTTCCCCTACTCTACCAGTGGCCAACGCCAGTTTTCTACGGGTTTGTTTCTTCCCACTACCTTAACTCCCCCCATCTACCGGTCCGTACACCGTGTTTGGTCTTTCCGGTACCCCTCAAAACGACTAACAGACATTCTTCTGCTTCGTCAGTAGGTCGAGAGCCGGATATCATACCTCGATAAACGTTCCGCTGGTACGTAGAGATATATAGATGGTTAAATTTCGTTTGTATCCCAAATGCCTATATTGCCTAGTGTTTGTTAGGTATATTACCGAGCAAAGACTCATATTGACTTGGCGCCTGTTTTTAAATTTTCCTATTGGCTGGAGGGATTTTTACAATTAGGACGATCGCCATACGTAATTGGTCCATGCTAATGGTATAATAATCCCCGCCCCTCCCCACAATCACTCGCCCCACCACAAACACCCTCACAATCACTCACTACTACTACAAACACTCACCACCACAAACACCGCTCAACGGCATTTATTCAACGAGATGCCAAAACGTGTTCTTACCGGACCTACAGACGATGTAATTAAAACTGCTTGCAGAGATTGGCAGCGACATCTAGACCGCTTTGATGTCGTTAGCACTACGACGTATCGGCTACACCTCTCTATTAATCCCTTTGGGACACCCAAAAAGCGACCGGGGCTCCCAGCTATGCGTCGTAGAAATCATGATGAGCAATCGGCTTCTCACAAACCACCACCCGAGCCCCTCTGGGGGGAATGCCCGGTATCGGGGGGCAGTCCTCTGAGGCCCTCATCTGAGGGTCCTAGCGGTGGTGGCGAGCAGCCGGCTTTGCCCAAGCCCGACTTACTTGGCTCTTTGCCATTGGAGATATTTCTCATGATCGCCGACAGAGCCGAGATGGTGGCAACGCTGAACCTAGCCCTTACCTGCAGGTCGTTTTATCTTCACCTTAAGCACTTTCTGGGTCCGGAGGGTTTCAATGCTCGTCTTATAGTGGCTGTGGGCAGCCTCAATGAAGACGATGCCAGGCATTATCTTCGTCTTGTTAACCCAAATGGTGGAGGGTTACTGTTCGACGCCATCGTGCGCCATTCTGGTAGTATGGTCCGATTGCTCTTGGAGGCTGGAGTCAAACCCAACGAAAGGGATATCGACGGCTATACCCCGTTGCATTATGCTACAAAAGATGGTAATGCGGAGATTATGAGAATGTTGTTGGATACGCATGGCATAGATAAAAACGCGAAAACACACGTTCTAGGATGGACGCCGTTGCACTTTGCAACATTTGATGAACGAAGGGATCTAGTCACTCTTCTTTGCGATCACGGAGCCAATGTCAACGCAGTTGATATGATGGGGTGCACTGCGTTGCATATTGTATACATGTATAGACGCAACTCGATAAAGCGCATACTCATTGAGAGTGGGGCTACCAACAGAATATATGATGAACTTGGTGTACGCCCGTCAGGCTATTTCTTTAAAATTAACCAAGGGATCTTCCACCGTATTTTTTCTGAAGATATCCGTATACATAGCTGCAAGGGTAGGCATAGTTTATGGCCCAGGAGCTTGGCTTTGAGGTACTGGCTTGATTGATAATTCATGCATGCGGCTTGGGGGGGTTGTGGATTTCCTGAACGGCTCTGCTAGCTATTTCTACTTTTTTAATGAGATATTCTTATACTTCCCCGCTGTGCTGGACCAGCGGACCTAGAGAAAACTGAAATCACAGGAGACTTCGGAGTGGGTCACCGAGCAGCTTGGGATAAATTAAATAATCGGAGGACATCTCTTCCGCGGGGAGCCAAAACGCTGAATCCAAAAACCTACCATAAAGTGGGCACTCCACGTCCGATATACTTGTCAAGAGCAAAAACACCACAGGACCTCCTCACACCGGTAGGTGGGTAACTCTGAATCCAAAAACCCACATAGAAAGTTGAGACTGGTTTAGTGGTTTAGAGGTATCTAAACCATTTCCCCGTTTCCTATCCCCGAATTGGTTGGTGGATAATACATGTACTCGCCAAAATTTTAAGTCTGTCCCTTTTGGTACCTAACATTTGGCTGCGTTGCAACCGCAAACCCAGGGACAGACTTAAAACTTTAGCGAGTAGTGGTATATAAATCATTTCCCACGTTTCCTACTCCCCATAAAGGTTTAGTGGCATCGCAATGTTGGTGGCTCCAGTTTCCACGGCAACCTTGGGTTTGGGCTTTGATCTAGCCTATCGCCGCCATATACCTATGTGTATTTTGGTCGCTTAGTGGTATGGACAGCACTGACTTACTGTCATCATGTATCCCCCTCCCCCTGACAGCAGACCCTTTATGGCTACGATATCAATACTTAATTAATGTGACAGTTGCTTGATAAATACATGTGCACGCTCTGCCAAGCCCGCCAAGGATGATAACTCTGCCAGGGCTAGGGCTACAATGTTTTGATAATTAATCCCAACGGACCGAGAGAGTATACGGTCAAATTAGGATAATCTCTTATGCAAACAAACCGGCTGATCGTATTGTAATAATAAACCACACCAATAAACAGTAAGGCGGAACATAACATCTATTTTACATAAAGCCCAGGTCGGTTGTCTTGAGTAAAGGGAATGCTACTACATGTAGTGAACCGCTGCAACTCAGCAGTGTCAGCACTATTCTAGGCTCGCCGAACTTGAGGATCTGGATGAAGTGGGTATTTGATAGAAGAAAACTCACCACAAGAGGTATTGTATAAACGCGAAGGTATCATGTAGATCTTGTTAGTATAGGAGAAAAAAATAGTAAGTTTGATAAGACGCCTCTTACGAACCTTGACGCTCGTTAAGTTTCCCAAGGGTTTCAACGGCCCTCATGCGTGTACCTCCCGCCTTTTACCAAAGATTCAAGGGTGTCGCGCCACAACTTGAGAGGTTGCCCATGGTTATAGCCATCTCTACTTATAGCCAATAGTGTTTTCTCGAGGAAATGAAGTGTCCCATTTCATTTGTTGGGTGGTGTTAAAGTATGCTGGACATCTGGTCTAGCGGTAAGCTACATGTAGTAAACGTACACAGGGGCGCTACTGATGGGGCGATGTAACTTTAGGCATGGCACGGTGGTTGGGAGGTGGAGCAAAATAATAGGTGGTGGGGGCGTATAATAGAGGGATCAGATTGTATGGGTGATCTATTATTTGATAAGAGGTTCTGTTAGCAAATCCACACGAAACTTGAATACTTTGTTCCGATGACCGGTAGAAAACCAATCTATCGAATCAAAGAGGGGACAACTGATGTATTGGAAAGAGAGACAACTGACGTATTGGAAAGACCGACAACTGAGCCATCTTTATGCACGGTCATAGAGGGACAGGTTTTATCAATGTTTTCTCAAAAGACCACACTTATGGTATACATACTGCAACCTGTTGTCACGCAACCTGTGCCACAGTACCCTCTGAAGAAACAAAAGTTAGAGGGCGGAACATTTATTTAGTCGCACACTAATCCTTAATTGGTATACGCTTCTTTTTGTCGAGCTCAACTTGGCCTCAGAGCGAGCTGAGGCTTTTAGCTTGTGTAGAGGTTTCCCTAATTGGTAAGCATATACTTCTAACCCATCACACTAAGAGTGAGTTGGCTTGAGTTGAAGTTTCACTTTTATAAGTCATAGTGCCCTGAAGTTTACTTCAGGGTTAAGCAGGCACTGGACACCAGGCATTGCTTAGTCACTCCATTTACATGTAGTCATCATCCTGCTTGCTCTCGGGTAGCCGCATCTATTACTTGGGTGAGCTCACAGTCAATGAGAGGTTTGGCATGAAATTACATGTAGCCACCAACCTCACCATTTAAACCGGATTAAATATTTAACCTAACTTCACAGCAAGTACTTGATATACTCGAATTTACATAATCCTTCGAAATTGCAGAGCAGAGCTGCAAGGCGAGAATATTTTACTAGAGTCAACTATATACTTCAGGGCGTTGCTAAGCGTAGCGCAGCTCCAGTTTTATTATGTAATGAGATTACAGAGTGATTACCTAATATTCAGAGGACCACTCTTAGATCTCGAATTACACAAAAAGTCAAACCCAGGACACATACAGTGCAATCACGCTATAAGGATACATACCTTATCTGTAAGGATATTCTATCTTTAAGGACATGTAACCTATGTCCCAACAGGGATTGCTTTGGGTGAACTAAGTCTTGTAGTGATATGTAACATATGTATAAGGGTATTTTTAGGTGCAAAATTATGCCTTTATAGCGGGTATTGCGTTGTAACGCCAAACTCCAACCCACATCTCCTCGCTCATCACAAGTACGGAGTCCACGCAAAGAGCGGGGACCTGACTAGTCAAAGATAAAATGCAAAATGTAACTGGAGACACGGGGAATCGAACCCCGGACCTTCTCAAAGCTTCACATGCAAATGAGATGTTATACCCCTAAACCATATCCCCATAATACAGTATGATAATGTTTGCAACCTACTTTTATACTTTCAATATGTAATATCGTCTTACTCTTCCCAGGAGTGGCCTACTTTTCCTCGTCGATAAAGAAACAACATAATTCGCTAGACAAAGGTGAGGAAGAATGCTAGTTCAACATGAAACTATAGCTCCTTCTAGTCTCCCTCTGATCTCCCCCCTCCCTCCTCCCCGCCAAACACCGCCCCCCGATTGGTTGAGAACTACAACCCAACCCTGCATAGAAACCAGTCCACCACCCCAAAGTTTACACACCGAAGGCTTTTAAAATTTTAAAAAACAAAGCCTAACCGGGCGTAGCGAAGGTTGGGGAGAGCTGGAGGGAGCTGGAGGGAGCTGGAGGGAGCTGGAGGGAGCTGGAGGGAGCTGGAGGGAGCTGGAGGGAGCTAGGGAGAGTACGTGCTATTGTTAGATGAACAACTACTAGATTGCAGTGGGCAGAGCAACTACATGTATTGGCGGTGGAGAACTTTTCATATATGAAGTAAAGTATGTAGCTGGGAGTAAAACATGACTTTGCGGTCACGCGGTGGCCACTTCACTTTGACCTGGGTGAATAAATCATCAGAGTAACCTGTAATGGTTTGCAAACGAATGAATCATTAACTGGAAAATTAGGAATGTAGCACTCCGCTGTTCCTTACAGTTTATAATTTAGTACCACTGTTCAGCTTACAGCTACTCCCTAACCCAACAATGTCAATTGAAGGTGAGAGAATTATGAGATAGCATTAACGCGCGGTCGCGGGGTAGCTAGTGCTTCTAGTATGGTTGTGCTGTCTTCGCGCCACTTTGGGTCATAACTAAACCAATGTCAATTTGCAATGTGGGCTTTTGGATTCAGCGAGTTCATCTACCGAGTGTGAGGCCCTATTATTTCTTGCTTTTGACAAGTATATGTCTCCGTCTGTTCCCGCGATTCACAACTTCTTCCAAAGAAATAGTATAGTGATAGACATAATCCTAACGATAAGTAGTATACACCATCATTATTTTGTGCAACTTTACGTGGTCCTTTCACACCAAATACCAATAATCAACTATCACGGTGTCTAGTCTGAGCACCGCACGCCGCTCTGCCGCCGTCGGTTACTCCCGCCGAGGTCTTCGCCGTGGATTCACTACTACTATTCCGAGAATATGGTTGCCGATGATCGTGATACATCACATCATGAATACTCGCAACTCGTCAACCGAGTTTCTGAGTATAGCAGCGGTATTGCAATAATAAAGCTGCAGCATGAATTCTTGAACGAGAGATTCCACAGGTTGGAGAAAAAACATTGAGACGGCGATGAACAAGTTTGACAGCGGATTCGAAGCGATGGATAAGAAGATGACTACATGGTTCCTAGAGCTCATGGGCCTTGTTTTAGTTAGAGGGAGTTCGACTTCTTTCTGATAAGAATCGTACCGGGAATTAGGGCTCAGGAATCACGTGTTTAGTACATCTTTGGCAACTGGGCCTCCCCTGTTCACGGATTGTGTAATTCAGATATTCTCATTATCTCCCAGCCTCTAGGCCGTTAGATGAGTTGATGAGTTAGGGAACCTGGTGAAGGGATGTAGTTATGCTACACATATGCAGTTATAATCTCGCACTATGCTATTGGTTATTCTAACTTTTCAGTCATGGGTACTCACTCGGGTATCGGGTTTCTTTGTACATGTGCGTTCTGAGGCGTTGGGGGTTCTCCCATCGGGAGCTTTTGAAAGCCATGGTATCTAATTCAACAACTTAACAGTTAGAAATCTTTTTGCGGGTGGGTTGATCGTGCTTGAAAAAGGTGCCTCAGAAATGATTTTACTGACGCCTTTTTATATTGACCTTGTATAATGTCATACCACACTTTATGCCGGAAAGACCAACGAGAACATATGTAGCTGTGCCTCGCTTAAGCCCAGTTGAGGGATTGAAGTATTACCTAGCTTGGGGGGGGGGTAACGGAAGACAGAAAAGACAGGAAGAGAAACATCATAGAGTACTAGGGCTGTTTTAGATTAATAGCTACATCTATAGTCTGTCACTTTACGGAATTAAAGCAACATTTCAGGATGCTAGTAAGACTAGATAATTTGATGCATATTTAGTAAGACTAAGGCCAATATACATTTTAGCTCATGCAGCGGAAAATTCTTTCCCGTTCGACCAAAGCGGTATGAAATCGTATCCATGGCTCAGATCAATAATTTAAATATTCTCCCGGTGCTCTTTATCTTCTGTCTCGTTGCAATTGGGTGCTATCCAGTTTAAGAATTTACCGCTGATAGCTGGCCTATAAAACCAAAGCGAGACGCTGTTGTCTCAAACGATTCACATATATCTCCGAACACTATTCCTACCTTACGACTATAGAGAGCTTTCCTACCTCCTTTATTCTCATCCAAAAGCTGGTTTAGACCACTTGTGGGACTAAGACCCTCAGAATAAATGCTATTTGTTAAGTTCTATTTGTGGATGTGAGACCTGGCTGGGCGGCTATACACTCCGTCGTCGAGAGAGCTCCCTAGTTGACACTAGCTAGCATAGAGGGGTATACAGGAGGTGAGTTTGAGGTGGTGTGTTTCGCCAATTCAAAACATCTAGAATTTCGTGGGCTGTAACTACATAATAACTACATGTATTAGTTGCTTTTGTATAAGGGTGGTCTAGCGCTAGCAAGTTTCCAGGGACCTCATGGGGAGGTTACAGGGCATTGGAAACCTTTAGGCCACGTCCTGGCAGCCACGGTTTAAAATATTGTAATATTGCAACATTCCCAGGCAGCAACGAGACAATACTGTAACCACAATCTCACCGAAGGACTGAAAAGGTGGTGGTGATGGTTCACTAGCGCGGCAAGAAGGAAGGGATCTGGGCTTGAGTGTTTTGGCCAGGGCAAAGTATTTTGGATCATGATATTGAGGAGATATTGGTTTCATTAAGACGGGGCCTTAAACTATGAAAGGCTGTCACTACTTTGGGCTTTTAAGAATCTGGCCTGCCGTCTTAATGAAACAACGGAATGAACGCCCTCAACCTTCCGAGATTTCAACACCAAGCGCGCTATTTCCCGAAACTAGTTAAGTTTTATTCTCTATCTAAGCCATAAAGATTGAATATATTGAACCCAACCCACTGGGATACAAATAATGCCACAATGACGGGCCTCCGAGGACCCCAATTGACCGGGCTTGGCCGAAATTAAACCTCAGCCGATCTATGCTAGGCATAAAAATTTCACTACCAAGGATTACGACCAAGGTCTTTCCATAGAGATGCTGGTTTTTCCATGGAGGCGTCGTCTTAACTTGGGCCAAATCGAGCCTGAATACCCATGAAGCGGCCGAGCCTTGCACTCGCGAAACAAGGTTCTGACAACACAGGGCTGGAACACAACCTCAGGCGGGCCTTTTCTCCTTGAATTAATACACCTCTATCTGATCTTCTGGAGGACAATCCAACTGCGTATCGTGCCGTATGTACTCTACAAGGTTGTACTTCTACTACCAAATTTGGAAGCCAAATCCAGCGGATTCTATGGTGCTCATTACCGATCGAGTGATACTTGATGCCCAATTAATGCTCGGGCACCTCGATTTCGAGACCCTTGTTTTCCAGCTTCCAGAAGCCAAACCGCCGATCATCACCTGGCAGATCTATGATCTAAATCATGATCATCTAACTTCCAGGTTTTTGGCGTTGATGGACAAGCGATATGCAGGGAAAAAGGAGTTTCGGAAAAGCAAGGTTGACTCTCATTTGATCTTATCTTATCTGATTGTAAGCCGCCATGGATCCTTGTAGAAGGAACAAGCTCAGGACAGAATGTTCCAGGGTTGAGGTCCGGGTTGGAATGCCAGTTAGGCTTTGACAGGTAGTTGTACCTGATTCGTGCTGACGTCCACCTAGATGACCATTTTCAAGCACGAAAGATAGAGAGACTTTGGAGGAGCTCATGCTCAAACTTCCATGGAAACGCGCGCCCTAAAACGTGGTGCTGGTACCTGCAGTGTGTTGTTAGACTGAGACGTGAGCCAAAAATTCAGCGGCTAACTTACCATCTAATTTTCGATTAGGAACCCGTCATCTAGAGTTTGGAGGTTGAAGATGGAAAGAAGGTTTTCGGCCAATGTCGTGGCTAGAGATTGGATCTGAGACATAACAGACCTTACTCACTGTTGAACCCATATAACCTCAGTATTCGTGGGTTATGGCCCGCTATCAATACTATAGGGGCCGTTATCGCGCCTGAACTACTACCCAGCCAATTGACACAGCCGAGTGATAGCTGGTGCACCACCAGTCGCCTTCATTTACCGCCAGATCTCCAGATGGTGTCGATACTGATCTAGATACACCCTACAACTTCTCGAACCTCGGTTTTTCCCCTTACATATGTACCTGTATCCAGAGCATCTATAGAGTATCTTTGGTCTGATGAGGCCTTTATTGACCCCGGAGATACAACCAAGGCCCGAAACTTCGTTTACTTGACGCCAACTAGTTGTGACTTGATAGGTGGCTGCCCCTGATTACTTCACCCTTCTTGATAAATCAGACCTCAATTTGTCATGACTAACCTTATTTTGGAGTATGAGATGGTTACTTTTGGCGTTTCCTAAAATCCCAATGAGGAGTCGCAGAAAGTTTGGTCGGGGCGAAAAACTCGGCCCCCACAAATACAGCACATCATCATTAGGTGCTCAAATACCTTACTCAAAGTGACAATTGAATAACAGCCTATATCAGTAGTCCCTGCAGTGAACTGGCACGTAATAGGGGTAGACTCGAGTGTTCGGTATTCAAGTGGTCGAATCTTCCTATGGGGTCAGGATACTTGTCGTTTATGGTTGTGAAAATTTGGTGGCCTCCACGATTCTTATTGGCTTAACGACACTTTCGTTATGATCTGACAGCTGCCGACATGACCGTTAGCGGGTTTCATATATATAGTTAGATCCGGATGTGCAAGGAGAGCCTCGTATCCTACAAAGTCATATGAAAATGCACTTGGAAGTGTAGAAGTAAGCCGTTTTCGGGCTCTCCCGAAGAGTGAAAACTGCGAGATCGAATCGTGTCGATTTTAAGTTTAGAGTGCCTACAAATATTTGGATGGTGTACTGGTTATCCGAGCTATCCGGGGTAATACGACGGTGCGGAATGATTCCTACATCTACCACTCGCATGTACGGTTTTCAAGACAACCGCCAATAACGAGGCAGAACCTGAGGCAGCTGTTTTTAAAGAGAAATAACCCTAAGGGTATATACGCAAATTATGCTGTGACCGCTTCCTAAGCCATGTCAGCAGCGGCGCCCATCCGACTTGCAAGGTTGAGCTTGCGTGGTTTACCAGCGACCATGGAAACCCCATGTAATTGTAGTACATCTTCTGTCACGGACCGTTACCTACTCGTGCGAAGATGTGAGATTAGGTTTTAGAGTTTGGATCGAGTGATGGGTCGTGCCTATATAACCCATGAACCTCGGCAGGAGCTTCTAGCGATATTAGCCTATTTACAGAACCCCCATTAATGCCCCATCTTGAACAGCCAAACAGCAGATACATAGTACCTGCATGTAAGTATAGAGTATCTCAAGAGTATAAAATACCTGAGGTACATCATATATAACCCTACTTCCTCTAGTGTGGTCAAAGAAAACGCCACGCGACGGTTGGACAAGAGCGGGAACCGGGACTTTGAAAAACCCGGGCAAATGTTTCCTTTTGACCCTGCGCATGCCTTAATCCTGCTTTCTGCCTTCCTGAAGGTCCTAAGGCCGCTGCCAGGAGGAGGAGGAGGAGAAGAATCCCACCCCGTATCGCTGTGCTGCGCCCCGGTTTCACCAGCCCCCACGACTTTGAAAAGGGTCCACTCCACCTTTACGCACACCCAGTCCGCGGAATGGACCCATCACAAATCAACAATCGGAGATAGAAGAAAGGATTGCCCCTCCCTTGTAAGCCGGAGCAACCCCGTCCCGCGGATCCGTGATGTGATGCTGAGGGAATAATTTTTTTTGCGAACGCGTATGGCCTAGCTAGCTTACTCTTTGCGCTCTCTCTCTCCCTGGAAATGAGTAACCCTAACCCTCTAAATTGTAAAGACGAGCCGTGGTTATGACGTAGAGAGTGGTAGTGGTGGTGGTGGTGATTCTGGTTGGTTAGATAGATAAGGATAAGACAAAGAGAGCTGTGTGAATGAATCAAGTTCTTCTGAGACGGTTGCGGAACGGCATAAAAACCAAAAATATCATATCAAACGGTTTCTGCACAAGGGAGATTTCTGAATGTACTCGTATTCGGGGGTTGCGATTGGGGGCTTAAAAAGGGCTGAGCTATTTCTGGGTGGTGGTGGTGGGGTTGTTTCTGTGGTAGGGGGCAAGGGATCAGGGGATGGGTAGGGTATGGGTATGGGTATGGGTATGGGTATGGGTATGGGTATGGGTATGGGTATGGGTAGGGGTGTTGAGTAGGTGTACTCGTAGGCAACAAGTCTTGGGAGTAGTAATAATTTGAAGCCTCTATGACGTGGAAGCGCTGTTGCTTCGTCATGCCACACACACATAGCGGGGTGATCAGTGATAGACAAAGCAGGAAAGAGAAGCGGTGATGGTGGTGGAGGTGGGGTGCTATATATGAACAGTGCCCTTCCCCTTCCACTGCTGTTTTTTTTTTGTTCTACTCCCGTTTTATCATTGGCTTTTGCTACTATTACTACTACCATTACTACTACTGCCATTTCCAAAAGGGAATTATACTCATATAAAGTCATTACTGCACCAAAAAAACACCTTATTGTGAGAATACTTATATCAACTATCTGGAACACCGAAATCTTTATAACCAGAACTTAAATCTACAATGGCTGCTGTCATGAGACAAGATAACGCCTGGGTAAGCCTCCCAAATTCCCTATATATATAAAAATCCATAATTAAACAATACTAAAAAACCCCCCAGGGCGCCCCACCCCCATACCACGCACATCCCCCAACCGCAACTCCTCGCCGCCAACATTCCAAATCCCTCTCAACGTCCAGCCCCCGCCCCAGCCCGCGGCACCGCAGCAGCTCCGCCGGTTCCCGCCCGCTCGCCACCCTGCAGCGCGAAGCCCGCCGCGCCAACCGTTCCCCCCACCTCAGGAGGTCCGCCATCCCTGGCCCAGACACCATTGACCGCCTTGGCAACGTCCTCGGCGGCATACCGTACCACCATGAAGGCCCATTCGACGCCACCCTGCGCGCACGCCAGGTTCCGGGACGCAGCCCCGTCGAGGCACTGGCTTGGAGTAATGCAAAGGCGATTGCGGCGACGCCGAGAGAAAACATCATTGATTGCTTGGAGAGACATAGGCCGTTGCAGGGGACAGCGAGCGTGGCGCCTGGCATGAGGACCGCGGCGGGGAATGTTATGGGTGATTATGATGAGGTGGATCTGATGGTTGAGAGTGGCTACCGGAGGTATCCGGGTCTTGTGAGTGTTTCTATTTTTTGCTTGCTTTGTGTTTACGGTGGACGGTGGCTAACGAGTGGAATGCAGGATTATCTGGATGAAGATAAGAAGGGCAAGGGAGAGCCGGGGTACACGCTTGATAAGTTCGATAAGCAGCAGAAGGCGGCGAGGAAGGCGAGGAAGGCGCAGAGTCAGAGCCTGGGACGAAATGAGTATGAGCCGTATGCGGAGAAGAGCGGGGCACGTACTCTGGAGGTGCCGGCGACAGCGAGTGGGTATGAGGGTGTAAGGAGGAATAAGAGCTCGGCGGGGAGAGTGGAGGGCGGTGATCATGAGTCGCTTGGTGATAAGTTGAAGAAGAGGTTCAACTTGAAGAGGAGATTGAGCTAGGTGTTTGACGGTTGAAGAGCTGATGGATTGATTTTTTTTTAACGAATACTGACTTTATACGATCATTACGATGGGTTTCTTTTGTTTAATTCTGTGGGGTTTGGGACTTTTCCTCTGGTTTTTCCTTTGTTTTATATTACGGATAAATATCAGGGACGGGTGCAGATAGATATGTCTTTGGGTTTTATTCTGGTTGTTTTTTCGGTTGGTTATTGGCAAAGTTTGGGTATTGCACCTGACGGGCTCTACTATTGTACTATTAGTTTACCTTTACATATGTTAGTTTTAGTATACGGATCATATCATCAATATAAAAAGCGTATATATACATCGATATAGCTCAGTGTATGCCCAGGTCAAAAAATGATCGGTCAATATCTATCAAGTCTCCCTCCTCCTCCTCCTCCTCCTCCTCCCCTTCTTTAATACCCTTAATCTTTTCATCCTCACTATCTCCATCATATCCCTCCTCTTGGATGTAGCTTAACACGATGACCAAATCCACAAACCTTACCTTCTTTACCGCACCCTTCACCCTGCCCTTCCTTATACACGACTCCCTCCCAACAACCTCTGTCTCAGAGCTGCGCCTGCAGTTACGCTGCGAATTCCAAAGCGTCTCGCTATCCCCTATATGTCTACTACCTGGTTCCGGCCCCGAGTCCGGCCTCGACACAACCTTACGGCCTCTAGGAAACGGCAGCCTGTGCGGGGCAGGGTTTTCGGGGCATAGAGGGGTGTGTGTTTGGGGCTCGCAGGGCCCGCAGGAATCGATGAAGAGCGATTTTAGAGCTTCCTGGAGGCTGCCTATATCTAGTCTGTCGGTGACATCACTATCAGTGATGCCCATGATGCGAGTGATCCGACGTGATGGTATATATATATGTTTGGTATTTGGAATTAGTGGTGGTGCGTCTGAAGCGGAGGAGAGGTAGCTAGGAGAGGGGGGATACGGCTCTTGTACCATTGGATCTATACATGTAGTTGAGGTCGTTGGTTTCGGGGGCGCACTAGGAGCTTTGAGGCTAGGTGGGTTGGCTACTCCTGGGTTCTGTAATATTCTACAGGCCGCGGGTTTACGCCACGTAGGCAGTTGTGAGGCGATATATGTTTGGAGCTTTTCCGATAGAATAGAAGGTAAGTACTTGGTCTCTAAAATCACGAATCCTCAACTATTGATCACTTGACACCACCCCCATGTTTTGTGGGCTGGGTAGCTATAACTCTAGTAACATTGAGCTAAGTAACTATATACATGGATAGGCTCTCCCAGAATTAAATCTATATGAAAAACCGCGGGATATGGGTTATTGTTTTTTTCTCTCGCGATATTTGCTCTCATAGCTTGGAACTATGTTTGTTGGTCTTGCTGGCTTATAGGGTTTAGAGGCGTCGATAGTGGCTTCACCAAAATTCCAGATCAAGAAATAGTCTCGAATGATCTTGATTGTATAACAGAACATCAGTACTGAAGATTTGGATGACGAGGAACATAAGAATAAGACGAATTCGCTCTTCAACGCGGTGCGAACCCATAAAACCACGGCGGCCTTTTCGAAGGTTACCTCTATATAGTGTGTCTTTTTAAAATGAGTATTGTAATGACTTACTTGCACTTGAGGGTAGCCAGCGCTCCGTCAATAGCTTAACGGTGACTTTAGGTTCAACTTATTATAGTGAGGCTTTGACCATTTGACACAATTAAATTTCGAGCCCCGAGGTGTATACTACCACACCCAAATAACCGAGTAATATTTCATGAAGTAGATGCGATACAATGATATTTTCGCAGTACTACTCTGCTTCCGTGGACATTAGTCTATCATAAGGATAAGATTCTTTGTCTGATCGACGAAGGTTTAATGACGGCCCATGAAGTGGACTTTTCTGCATTATGGAGTGATTTTGTAAGATTACAGACACATTGGCTAACTAGGTATAGGTGCGTAGCAACCTAGCTTAGAATCATGATATAAACCAACAATAATGGTATAAATGGCATAAGTAGAAGTTAATCATGTCGTATCGTAGGGGTATTTGCGGCGTAGTTGAGATCTTCTGGGGATAATCGATTTACGTTTGTCATAGTCTTCATGTACACTGATCACTGGTCGAGGATATAGAAATAGTAATGATAAATAATTTAATATGCAGATCTATTGACCATCAATTGCAATATATTCTTTCCCATCCAGAAACCTAGGCCCTATGCCTAAATCGACACCGAAACCCACCCGGCGTGTTCTGTACCCGAGGCTTAACCTGAAGTTTAAGTACACTCCACTGCACAAGAAGAGAGTCATTGTGTTCGAATGTAGTCCAGCCGTCAGCCTCCGATACTTCCCATTCTCCCCTGACCTCCTCCTCAGGCTCATCACCTGTTTGTCTGCGACCAACTACTCTCCATTGGGTATTGTGAAAACCACAATTCCTAGGCACAACGCAGTGCTCACACATAGGGCATATCGATCTATGCATATCCTGTCCATAGTCAAAATTGCCCATGCCCCACCTTACTATGACCTCCTTATTAAAAGCAGCACAGTTGGGGGTTTTGCAGATTCCTTTAATCATAATTTTAGCATCATATCAAGAAACCCTATTTACTGACTTCTCACCTAAAAGATTTATGCCCATTCTCAAAGTCCTCCATTCAGGCGCAGAGACGTGCCAATGACGTCTTATCTTATGTTGGGGCTTCAGTCCGTTGAAGATGATCCTTGGGGAATTATTTGATAGTGTGAGTGGACCACCAATACGTCTAACGTAGGGGTGATCCTTGCTGGCGAAGACGGCATTGTTTTCACCTTCCGAGTCCCCCATGTCGCTTGACAGATCCTCCTTATTGTTGGTCATTTTTCCTGGTGGGTAAGACTATTTAATTGAGGTTAGAAAGCGAAGATAAAATTTAAAGAGTTCAAACGTTAAATATACCTTAATCAAAGTCAATTGAATGGTGTGTTGAACGATGAGACTGATTTAGCTAAATGCTCTGACTATGTTATTCATGGTGGAGGGTGTGATGTATTAAATAGAGAAAAATTAGTACTAGATGCAAGTTATCTAGTCAAGGTCGAACTTTGAAGAATATCTTTTGCTACATGTATGCATGCAGTTACAATAAACACTGTGATAACACTATAGCGGGATAGTAGCCCTATATAAGATTTCATGAAGATTCGAATTGACTTCTTTGTTCAGTGCGTCAGATATATTCCTTGTACGAATTATCTCTGATATTTTGATCCAAAGATTGATCCAAAGATCAAAGGCTTAGTTTACTTTCGAAATAGATAGTTCTCTTTGAGCGGCTAAATTACCTCAATTAAAGTCTTGTCATCGACCATAAAGTTCTTATATACATATACCATGCTGCACTGAGTTATTGTTCTTAGGAGCTTAGCCTACTGGTGTTTGAGCCCATAGGAGAAGCTATTGAATATCACTAGGGCTCAATAATGCATGTAAAGGTAGCTTGCCTGCTTAAACTGAACCAGTTTGTACCTTTGATATTGTTGATATAGTGCGTGTAGTGTATATGGACATGCCCATTCCAGACATCGCCGACAAGAGACCAGAGACACCTCTCTCCGTCTCTCCGCATCAAAGCTTTTAGAGAGAATCCATTTCCAATGGATGGGGCTCGGTGGCATTGTCTAGTTACTCATGATAGCAAGCATTTTTATCCTGTTCATAGCTGCGATTGTAGGGATTAAAGATGCCGTCTGACGGATTGTAGGGTCTCCTGATCTCTCGATAGCCCACCCCGTATCTTCGCACGGAGACATCGAGAAGCTGGGAGCTGTATTCTATGTCAGGAAGTGTGGGAAACCACCTCGACGCTTTTCCGTGCCAATCTGGCCACTTTAATAGTAAAGCCTCTTCACGCACGTCCAGGAAGTATCTATCTGGTTGTTGTCGGTGGAGGAGTATCTACAAGTAACCCTAGCCCTGCAATGTGACCTACTAACCATATTCGTACTAGTGTAAAATTCAGTGTCGCTATTCACTTCACCACCAAAGGCGCGAAGTGTCGAACAAACCCCGGCTTCACGAACATTCCAAAAATGGCGTCACCAACAGCATTACCTCCGACCTCACTCGAAACACAACATTCACTTCCCCCTGCAGAGGTCAGTTTATCCTTCAGCTTTATATTCTCTTCGGTGGATGAGAAATTGCTCTGCTGACAGGCTACATAGGTTCTTGTCCGAGACTCAGCCAAAAGAACACGCGAGCTCTTTTCTGGTGATTTCGGAAATGCGTTCCTTCTCGATGACGAATCCAGGTAACTATCGCACTGCCTCAATCTAGCTTTACCCTGCCTCATACCGAGTTATAGACCCCTGACACAATCTCCACAGTCGCAAATCCTTCGTCACAAACAAAATCCGCACTGAATATGACGATCTCCGCGAGCTCCCCCCGTCACTAGCGGCCAAACAAGCGACTGCTGCCAGCGCTGCGAAACGCAAGAAGCTCGGTCCCGGCTCATCGAAGCCCCTCGCCACAGAGGAGGATGGTGCCGATGCATCGACAATGAAGATGATTGAAGGGATCCCCTCCTCCTCAGGGGCAGGCGGACCCGCTACAACTGCACTCACAATCCGCGGGAAAGCGCCGATGCCAGGCTTTGGCGGCGCTGGTGCTAATGCTCAGAAGAACCTCCCTGGGTCAAGCTTGGTGAGACACAACGTCGTGCAACAGGTGAAGCCTGTTTGGCACGCGCCGTGGAAGCTCATGCGTGTTATTGCCGGTCATCTAGGATGGGTTCGTGCATTGGCCGTGGAGCCGAACAATCAGTGGTTCTGTACGGGTGCTGGGGACCGTACGGTAAAGATATGGGATCTGGCGACTGGGTCGTTGAGGTTGACCCTGACCGGTCATATATCTACTGTTCGAGGACTGGCGGTATCACCGAGACATCCATATCTGTTCTCGTGTGGTGAGGATAAGATGGTCAAGTGTTGGGATCTAGAAAGCAATCGCGTTATCCGTCATTACCACGGGCACTTGTCAGGTGTATACTCTCTAGCACTTCATCCAACGCTGGATGTCCTGGTTACTTCAGGTCGTGATGGTGTGGCACGAGTATGGGATATGAGAACCCGCACAAATGTCATGGTCCTTTCAGGACACCAGGGAACTGTATCATCAGTTGTCACACAGGAGGCGGACCCTCAGGTAATCACCGGTTCCATGGACTCTACTGTCCGTTTATGGGATTTGGCGGCCGGGAAAACGATGGCAGTCCTCACCCACCACAAAAAGTCGGTCCGAACGATCACGACACATCCCAAGGAGTTCACATTCGCTTCGGGTAGTGCCGATAACATCAAGCAGTGGAAGTGCCCAGAGGGAGCGTTCATGCAGAACTTTGAGGGTTTTGGAGGAATCGTTAATACGCTGAGCGTCAATGAAGACGATGTGCTATTCTCAGGATGTATATGGCCCCACACCCCCCTTGTTCTTTACTGCCGAAAGCTCACACGTTACTAGCGGATAATGGTGAAATGTGCTTCTTCGACTGGAAATCCGGACACCGCTATCAAAAGATGGACACCACTGCGCAGCCAGGTTCCTTGGAGGCAGAACAAGGCGTATTCTGCAGCACTTTCGACAAGACCGGGTTAAGATTGATTACGGGTGAAGCTGACAAAACCAGTATGTCTCATCTCTCCCTCTCCGCCCCGGCGTGTAGCTGGTTGATGCTAACACTAGCTGTGTTTTATAGTCAAAGTATGGAAGCAAGACGAAAAGGCCACGGAGGAGACACACCCGCTGGACTGGAAACCAACGCTGCAGAGACGGCGGTACTGATTCTGTGTTTTCTTTTTTTCTTTTTCCTGTCTTGTTGCGGAATGCTTGGATATCTGGGCTCTTAGATGGCTCTTGAAGAGGCGTGATGGTGATGTTTTCGTACATTCCTCGCTTGTATTTTTAAAAAAGATTATGTTTCTGTTTGCTTGTTTTTTGTTTGTGTTTCTGCTCATGATATTAGGCGGCTAAGTAATGAAACGAATTGGGCATTTGAGAAGGTTAGTCCAGTGGGTGGGAGGGAGGGAGGTGGGGGGTGGGGGGGTTCTCCTGTGGGTTTGTTATACAATCGTCCAATCCGTTAGCGGAACGACTGCTGGGCCGAATAGACTGTACTCGGTTCGGTTCGGTTCGGTGGTATGTACAAAAAGGCCGTCAGAGAGCCCGCTATGGCTATGAATGGACGGGGGTCATAGGAGGCTAGGTCTAGCTCGAGGCAGAGGGCGTTCGTTTATAACAACCGGGCTCAAATGGTTGCAGCGATTCTCACAAACCGTTGTAGTGTAAGCTGGCCACCACCACGTGCCGTGTAAGTGGTGTTGAGGAGGTCCGAGTGATCCCGCATGATGGGCGGCCCCCGAGTATGGGGTGGAAGGAGGTATGTAGGTGATGGCCGCCTAGGTGGGCATTCATGGTGTGAGGGCTCGTGTAGACACTCTTATGGGTGTTATGGTTATGTATGTATTGTATTGGTTGGACAACCAAGAAACGTCATGCTGGAATTGCTAATATAATCTAATTTTCTGGTGCTCGAACCCCTGCGACAATACATGTACTGATTGATTGATAGAATATAGAAGATAAAAAAGAACAGAACTAAAGTCAATGACGGCTGCAAGTTTGATTCACTATAGTATTTACAAAAAAAAAAAACAGAAAGAAAAACCCCGGGTATATCAACTACGCCTCGGCCATTTTCTCATCCTTGGCCTCCTCGATCTTCTCCTTCTCCCTCTCCTTCCTCGCCTCCTCCTCCTCCTTGCCATCCGCGGCCGCGTCCAGCTGCATCTTATCCTCGAGGGTTTCATCCCTCTCCCTCTCCTCCCTCTCCATGCTCGCATCCCTCATCTCCTCGACCCTGCCCATCTCCTCAACCCCCGGTGGATCCGGAAACACCGTTCCGTCCGGCTGCGGGCCAACGTCCTCAGGCCCCAAGGGTGGGGGTGCCACCACCTCTGTCTCCACCGCCGGAACGATCCCTAGCTCCTGCTCGGTTCTCATCAACTCTCCCTGCGTGACGCCGGCGCCGTCCTGCGCCATGGTCTCCTCCGAGAGCGCGGTGGGCGTCAGCCACGGGATGGGCGAGAGCAGCGCGCCGCCAAGGGACTCGTCGCTCCCTAGCATGAAGGCCGCGCCGTTGGGGGCGGCGGTGGCCGCAATATCTTCGAGCGGGAAGACGGTCGACTGCGACGAGACGGAGAGTACGCGGGTCAGGGCGCGAAGGTACTTTGTGAGGGAGCGGTAGTGGGCAGTGGGGTTTCGGAGAAGCTCGGCCAGACGCTGGATAGTGTAGGGGGGCGCGGTGTCGAAGTTGGTGGTGAGGATCGTGGTCAGCTGCGTGAGCGTTTCTAGGTCATCTGGCGCAATTGGACCTGTGCTACCTCTTGTCAGGGGTTCCACGGGTGGCGGCGGCATGGACGGGGGTGAGGCAGCGGCAGCGGGTGGTGCATCGGGGATGTGGGTAAGGTCGTTATTGGAGGAGGAGGGTTCTGCTGAAGTTTCGGCGGGGGTCTCAGGAAGAGGGGGGTCTTCAGGGGCTGTAGACTGTGTGGAGGGGTCTGTTGGGGAAACAGTGGTGGTGGTTCCGAGTAGGGCGGGAGTGTTCGGAACTGGTGGGGGGGTCGGGAAGGAGTTGTGAGCGATCTTTGAGGGAGCTGTTAGTGGGGCGCCTTGGAAGAGAGGAGGGAAGAGGAGGAGGAGGGAATACGCACATGTTCGAGACGAGTCAGGAAACGCTTAAGGAGCTCTGGCCATTCAGATCTGGGATGTTTTTGTTAGCTACCAGAATGATGATGATGATGGTGATGATGATGTCAAAGGAGTTACTGACATGTCTACAGAACCATCCTTGATGATCTCGTCGAGAATTGCCTCGTCTTAACATAGTGTCCATTCGTTCGTCAGCCTCAATTGTTTACATTACATGTATATATAGTTATATATCAGTAGATCGAGATCTCTGAAGTCTTACCGGATCGCATTGCGTCTGTATTGGAGGTGTGTAGTTGTGTGGTCGTGATAGGTTGTAGGTATGGGGGGGTAAGTGTTGGGGTGTTGAGATAAGTGTAAGATGTAAGTACAAGTACATGTATTCTACTTATCTGGGGGGGGGGGGGGGGTTGTCGCAAAATAAAATATCACGGGTCGTCCAATGCCCTTCACGTGCCAACAACCAACTTTTTGATATTTAACTGAGGCTGTGCATCGAATAATGTTACATTGGATTAGTTTTTATTTGTGGCTCTTAAAACAGAAGTTCTGACGAGTGAACGAACGGGCTTTCAAACAAGGTCTTTGTGGACCATCCATCCAATTTCTTCTTTTCTCTCCGCCCAGATTCCAGGGCCCTTCCTTCTTCCCTCCTTTACCGAGAGTATGCTACCTACATACACATCCCTGCCGCCACCAACTGCAGCAGGAGGTAAGGTAGCAGCAGTAGTAGGACGACTGGTTAAGAGGTAGAAAGGAAATAAGAAGAGCTGATATGATGATGATAATGATTGATGATGATTGATCCAGGCTTCTAAGCAAACGACGTCTGTCTGGCCCCCCCCCTCCGTCCCCGTCCCCGTCTATCCAGTCTGCCCCCCCCCCATAGCGGATAAAATCCCACCACCTCACTCCACTTCCCCAGACTTTCTTATTAACAGTACCCACCACCAACAACTACTTAGCGACTCGCTACATGTTTCACTAGCTACATATCTACGCTAAATAAAAATAAAAAATAAAAAAATAAAAATAAAATATATTAGAAAGAGACACTTCCAGACCACACACCTCACCTCCCCCACACTCACCACACCCTCCTTCCCCCTCTCTATCTGAAGCTCACCTAGAGCTAGCTATGGACTATCAGCCTTACCGCATCCACCGCAGATTCAGAACCCCCCGTAGTCTTTCCGTCCCGCACTCGAACTCGAACCCATAATCCCTCTTCCTTTCTCACCATCATCTATCTACATCAACCACCACCTCGATCACAACTATCACAACTCCTGCCATAATACAAGACTCCTTCACAGCCACTCACTCGTCAAATTATAAAGGGGAAAAAAAAAAAACTAGATCAAAAAGGGAAACGATGCCAGTTCTCCTCGCCTACAATATAACCACCGAGTCGCCCCAAAAGCCACCGTCACGAACACTTCAATACCCCGTGACGCCGGTCCCTTCGCCCCCGCGGCCTCTCAGTCCCTCGCCCCCTCCCCATCCTCCACTTCTCCCTCCCGCCTCGGAAGCTGTGCCTATACCGCTTCCCTGCGGTAGAAAGATCACTCACGCCCCCACGGAAGACATCCTTGACGCTGAGACGCGCTTCAATACGGAGTTCAACACTCGGCGCTCCGCCGCCACCACCACATCCGCTGCTGGTGCCCCAACTGTTTCCTCAAAGGCGAGGAAGGGTAGGAGGGTGGGGTTCAAGCGGGAGCTCGTGACGTTCATTCCGCCCCCATGCTGGGATCTGGTGCTGTATGGGCAGCGGTGCGGCGGCGGCGACGACGACGATGACGACGGATCTGCGGGCAAGAGGATGGGCAGGTGGTGGTGGTGGGCGGAGCGGGCGCTGGCACTGGTGCTGGCGGCGGTGCTGGCGGTGGGATTGGTAGAGTGCGGATGGTGGGGGATTGCACGGGCCGCGCCTGTGGTTTTAAATCACGGTATAAGTGGGCAGACTTATATATAGATAACCAATACCAGGCGTTTTAAGATCCTTCTCCTTCTTCTTCTTCTTGTCCTTTGTTCTTTGTTCTCTATTATTATTATTTTTTTACTCCTTTTTTTACTTCTTTCTTCTTCCGTTGACCGACTGACCGGCTGTTACGGCATCTCCCTTTTTGCCTTTTTTGTCTATTTCTTCATGGTTGTGGATATGGATGGCGTTTTGGGCGATTATGATTTATGCTTTTTTTCTTGTCTTTTTATTTTTTCCTTCTTTCTTTTTTTTTCTTTTTTACATATCTTTTTATGGCTACTTACTGCGCATGCGTACCTACTCTAGATGGGGGAGTATTTGGTCTTGCCCGCTCCTATACGAGTCTGTATCTCTACTGTTAATAGATAGTGTTTTTTTTCTTTTCCCTTCTCTAATGATGATAGACGGCCTTTTTTTTCCTGTTTAATTGGTTTGCTTATTGTGGGCGTAGATGCCGTTGGTTACCGGGCTGGGCTGGCCCTGGCTATATGCTGTGGCTCGTGCCTGGAGGTCCTTGTAGTAGTTAAGTAGCTACATGTGGATACAGGTAGTACTATGTGAAACCTCGTCTATAAAACCTCCTATATATATATATACATGTATATATATATTATGGTGGTGGTACTACATACCACTGGAGACCTTTCTTCTTCCACGCATGAGCTAGCTAATAACACCATTAGCTCTGGCGGAGCTTCCCTCGGCCATGGTAGACTCTATTGCAAAAGCGGGTCAATAGGAACCTCTTGCTGTAAGAAAGCTGTATTGGGTTAGTACCTCAGTGTAGTACATTGTAAAGGGTTACAACGAAGGCTTACTATAACGCTATAGAGAGGCTACCCTTCAATATATGTATATATATGGGGGTACTGGGCAAAAAGGTTACCGTTATCGAGAGATAACCCTTACAGAGGGTACCAAGCTTTCGCTGTAACTCTACTTCACCCGGGGGCTAGGTTTAAAAGCGCAAAGAAGGTGACTACCACCATGCGTTGGGAGGTTGGGCTAGTGGGGGGATGGGTGTGGGGTGGGTTCGATCATATCCCCACCCCCGGAGGACTAACATTTTTTTAAGGGCTAATATTAACCTCTGGGGGCTTAATGATATAATATATAACTACACGGTATTTATATCTATTTATACTTCATACTCGCATTAGCTACATGGTATTGGCTACATTAAGATTCTTGGATCTGTATCTCACGGCCACTTTATCCCCTACAAGTACCTCCTCTTTGTAGATGTAGCTAGGGGACCTTGCCTGGCCTACCTTTTGGAAAATTCCCGCCTCTATGACAGCTGTCTTACTTAAGCCCTGCCATAGGTACATGTAGCTTAGTAGCTAGCTAGCCCCATCATCACCACCACCAGGATGTACACTCATCCACCTAGGACTTTGTTATCTCAAGGAAGGGCGGAGGAGGGTCTTTCCAGCCCCATGATCATGACCAGACAGAGCAAAATATATCGGTATGTACATACATCGAGCGTGGGTGCTTCTTTCTACAGCCTCCTCTACTACTAGTTATAATTGGCACCGGTCGACCGGTATCTGCGTATTTCCCCTACTCCTACGCTTTCTTTCTTGTCATTCCCGAGACAACTCGTCAGGAAAAGCCTCTTCTCTGGTTTAGTAGCTACATGTTTATATACGGTCCGCTACCTACTAAACCGCCAGCTAGCTGTAGATGGGGCTCTCTGGCTCCGACCAACCAGCACCGGGGGTGCAAGGAGAGTGAAGCTCTTATTAATTGATATCTGCTAGCCCGGCTGGACATGGAGAAGCTGTTACACCCAGCGCTTCTTCCAGTCCCAGGCAGAAACCCTCCGTCTGGGGGCTAGGCGGCCTCTTACAATTCCCTCTACCCTTGAGTTAACCGTATATATATCACTATCTACACGCATTGCCACCATTTTGTAGACACCATCGGCCTCGATCGATCGATGGTGGCTGTATAGCTGTTCCTCGGGGGCTTAAGACAAGAGATGCTCTGGTCTTCCAGTACTCCTAGGTGGTCTCACGTCTGGAGTACCGGGGTTGGCATCTTGCACATTAACCAAAAAACGGGCTAGGGATGTCTGGGAATCCACGGACGTTGGCTTAAGTTGGGCATAGTCATGATTGTTTCCAGAGCTTCTCTCATAAACACTGGTTTGCAGCAAAGTTCTTGTTTACCAAATCGGCCACCTGCCCAGAACCCCGTCTGTGCACACATAGGGTCCAGAGAAACCCCCGCTACCATACCTGAAAACGGCACTTGGAGTCCCCAGAATTCGGCATGGTCAGCTGAGAGAAGAATTCGTTTGTGCAATTTCTGGAGGGTATGGGAAGAGATTTTGCTGGAGAGCTAATAATGCTCCCACCCAGCAGCTGTTCCCCGGAGCTCGCCTCCAGCGCCAACCAGTTGGCATCAGAAATTTTCTTAAAATGCTAACGAACTGTCAAAGTATGTGTAGGGCTGGTGGAGGGCGCCTCCTACCACTCAAGCGGGGAGAAAGAGATGTAATACTTGCTGGCTTTCATACGGGGGCTGCACGCCCTTCAGGTGCTGCCAGTGTACCAAGCTCTTCCCCCATGGCCAGATGCCCAGCCGTAATGCACGGGAGTGTGATGCTTGTTGTGGGCCATGGGCCGTGTGGGTTTCTTAGGCCAACGGCCCAAGAATGATTGATGCCCCTCTGACCGATTTTATTATATTCTTTCGTGCCAGATCCCGATGCGGCGAGAATCTAGAAGGATTTTCCCTTGATGGCGGTACGGCTATGAACCCAACCTCTCCATGACGGGGAATTTAAAAGAATATCTGAGAGAGAGTCTACACTGTCCTGCTTGGGGGACATGCAACAGTCTACCACAGGGAGGCTATCGTATGGTGGGCAAGCGTTAGGAGCCTATACAAGTGTCCTCGCCGCCGTGCTAGATAGGTGATACATCCGTTTAGGATTATTTGCAGAGACCACATACTAAATCACTTATATCCACATAACCCCCGCGCTTCAAGTCATATTTTCTCTAAGATCTCAAATATGGAGAACCATAATTGTTGGGTTGGCGATTTATTCGTTTTTTTTTTTTGTTAGGATCATTTCGTCATCTCCGGAAAGAGGGGGGATGACGGTTGGCATAGCTTACGGGCTGCATGCATATATGAAGTATAAGTGGATAAATAAATAATTTATTAAAATCATGAATCATCACTCGAACTATATCCATCAGGGTAGGTATATATATACAACGTCATTCCGTCTATGAGATCAAAATAACTATATATAGTCCTCACTCCCACTCACTCTTCTCACCTTACCTGCTCAGTAGCAAATCGATAACAAAAAGTGAAATAATATAACTATTTCAAAACATGGTCTGGCGCCCCCAGGGGGGGTTCAAATAATGATATTCACGTTGGACGACAACATCGAGTGTGAAATTAAAATGGGAGCTATCGAATTTGATTCACAAGCACGGGATACAGGGTTAGTTCAACCCTTTATGACTAAAGAGATGGTAGGAGAGACGTGGTTAAGATTTCCCAACTGTCAATTGTATGTCGCCCCCTATTATTTATGCTCCACGCCGGGCTTCCCTCCTTTATATAGTTGGTTAACTTGTAGGCGGCGTGTAGGTAATACCAGGAACTATATCTCCAGACTTAGAGTAAACTGGATCCTCGCTACTTGCCAGAGAAGCATGGTCTAGACGGCCTTTGACGTTGGCTTTCGATTGAAAGATGTGTACTTAGATGTAGTTCCTCTTACCCGTAGTAAACCAGCGCACAAATCAGTCTCTTAGCAGGCTCTGTCCTTAATTCTATAACTATATCCTCGCCGTAATACCTCAAGCTCTACTATTTCAAGGCCCAGAATCCCCCCAACTCTTCCATGACCTGAGGTATTAGCCACAAGCTTAACAAGAAAGACCGTCTCAGGACGTCTTATTACATGCTTATGCTTTAACGGGGAACTAGCGTTTTTTATGTAGTTAAGCTTCAGTTGTAGGTTTATAGATATCCATTGTCCCAGACCGGCGAAGGGAAGCAGCAACAGTTTGTAGCATACATACAAGACAGCTACCCTAGGCCCAGCAATCTAGTGTATGTACTACGATGATACGGCCATAATCTTGGGCTTCAAGTTTCTTATAGTTACTTGCCCATCCCCCCCAGGGCTGGTAATTGGGTCTACTAAAGTCTATGCCCGAAATTAGCATCTGCTCCAGTAAGTACTAGCTGCTACAGAGCAGCATTCCCCCAAAGCCATCCCGGGCTAGCGCCGGCGTAAGGCACATTGTTTCCTGCACCGCAACGACAGCTGGCTGTAGTTTGCAGCGGGGCAAAAAGTCGCTGCTGTATCTAAGGCTGGGAGACTGTGGGTAAACATGCAGGTTTTCTTACTTACCGTTTCTTCTCTAAACCCCTATTGAGGGCTTAGGTGGGGGCAGAGCTCTCAGGAGTCAGCATATGTAACCCCGCAAACTAAAAGACCACGGAAACGAAGGGGGTAAGCAAACGTTGAGGGGGAAGAAACGCGGGACGGTAGGGTGTAGAGATACATATAGCTAGCTCTACGTGCCATCGGGCTAAGAAACATACTCTACTGCAGTAGACTGCATACATCTGTGAGAATGGTGAAGATATAAGGAAAAAAACAGGCTGCACAACAATCTCGGCCATGAGGTGGGGGGTATGGCTGGCGGGCTGTGGTTGGCGTGGAAACGGGGGCCGGATGGGGGGGGGCTTTAGCATCAGCTATATATGCTGCTATTTAATCTGTTGCGGCGATGTTGAGTGGAGGGGACTAGAAGTGGAGGGGACTATGTAGAAGTGGAGGGGGGTAGGGTGGCATTCAAAGCCTAGAGTGACGTAGTACGTAATATATTGCCAAGGATATAACAATTTGGGGGCAAGCCTGGCTGGATGGAGTTCAAGCACCAACGATTCTAGGGTAGGAAGCAGCTGCGGGGTGGCCACTGTAAGGTAGAAAAATAACAGAATGGAATGTTCAATTTCTAGGAGGAATCTTTGTGTTAGGATCGTGACATAGATCACAACGAGCTGGGGGGTGGTCATAATTGAATAACTGATCGATGGGCCCCTTATGAGTACAGCCCTGTTCGAAAAGTCCATGTAGTATATTGTGCCTGTTTATGAATCCTAACCCACCATCAACCATTTCTCCTGCGCGTACTCAAAAATTGATAGGTATGGCCGTAATGAAGATATTGTATAAGCTCTCTGTTATTATGGTCACAGTTATGGGAGAACTAGAGGATAGAAGAAACACCCTCGCACTTTTGACTTTTCGAACGGGGCTGTACTTAAAATAACTACACTTTCTGATAATTTGAGGATAAAGCAGCTTATTATGGGATGATTCTGATAAACTTTGTAATTACGTTTTGAAAGAAACTGCTAATATAGTTCACACCAGCTCAGGATCGATACTCTAGCTATAGTGTTCTCGAAGAACTACCTACATTATACCTACCACTTACTACTTACACATAGCGGGATATTCTACTCTACTGCTACATGCCCTTCGATAATATTGCGTATCATACTAGTGCAATGTGACATCCTGCCAAGTTACAGCGGGTGTAGTAGTGCTCGCGCAACTGCTCTTGCTCAGACCTCTAGGTTCCCTCCATATACGATACATTCTGAAACTAGAAAAGACTCAGATCTTCCTACAGCAACTTCGTGATCGAACCAACGGGAATACTTCATGGCCAAGTTGGTATCGTTACCCCCCTCCTCTTTCCGAGAATCCTGGCCCGGACTTTTGTACTTTAGGAGCCTATGCTGTTTATTTCTCACAGCTTCTAACAGCTTCCCGGTGAGCTAAGTACATACACAAACGCAGTATGAGGTATCAACCAGTCAATCAATCAACCAACGTACACAGACGCATACACTCCGTACCGTGTGCTAAGCGTGGTCATATAAAGAATAAAAAGTATCGTGATCGTTCCTTGATGGCTCTCAGGTTAATAGGACCCACATCTGGAAGCCGAAAAACCTGAAACTGAAATGTTGAAAGTACATGTGCAGCTTTGAAACGGATATACGTATATCAGAGACCCCACGAGACTACAGGTTTCATAAGGACTGAACCGCCGATCAATAGGCCGAATTACTATGGGTCCGTACGTAGGTAGTATGGGTACATGTAGGTACTTTATATAGGAAATCTTAAGCCAGGACGTTATCCCAGACGGAAGGGTGACATGACATAACCGCGCCGCAAGACCGAGGCGAGCATGTGTTTCTCGAGTGATGAACCATGATTTAAGTTCGTGTGCCACGCCACGTCGCCTTGTTATTTTTGAGTTTCTCATCATACTTCCTGCTTGGGAAATCATAAGATGTCTTATAAACAGCTTTACTCCGTTTCGTCCGGAGGAGCCTTAAACTCCTCAACCAGTCGGCTATCGCAAGGTTTGACTTTGAGCAACTCCCGTCATATAGCCAACAGTTCCTTGGATAGTGGATTTTGAAGCGGTCCTTATAGGGGGGCCATACATTTTTAAGGATAGGTCAGCATGTGTCGTGCGTCTCTGCTGACGGATAGAGATGCCGCTCCGATCCGGTGACGATGTTATTTTCTCTCCCAACGTTTCTCCCTCGTTTGCCTTCTCCTCCTGCCTCTCTCTCCTTCCCATCTGGCAGTTTCTCCCTTTATGTAGTGTAGTATTATTAAGAAACGTCCCTGGTGTGGGGGTGGTTTACAAATTACGCCCAACCCGGTTATACTTTCCACCTGAAATGGCTTGCATGTCGAGTGAGAAAACTGGCCACTACCGTAGGCAATATTTGGGTCTCTAGTGTTTAGATGTGTCGTGCCAGGAGACATCTCATCCGAAAAATATGACTCCTCAGAAGCTTATCTGCTTACGGGGACACGACATCCACGAGCGAACCGTTCCCCCAGGGCCAGGGCCATCGTGCACAAAACTCGTGTACTATAGCACCTTCGGGTCTCGGATCCTTTGCTATATCTCTCTCTCTTCCCCCCACCACCCCCCACCTCCTTCTCTAAGGCCTATTCGTTGGGGTCAGAAAAGAAAAGAAAAAAAGAATCAAGCACAAAGTATCACTCGCTCACCCGACTGAAGAATCCATCCTACCTTGTAGTCGTTTTGGAAACGGGTTTCGGCCTCGTCAGCCAAAGAAAAAAAAGACTCATCAAACCCTACTAATTTTTTTTTTCTTCAAAAAAAAAAAAAAAAAAGGCAACAATCCGCCCACCAGGGTCCGCACCAAAACCTGGATTAGACCCCCTCCCGGAGTTGAATCTCCAAGTAGTATCCACTGGTTTGGTGATGAGTGAGAGGATGTCTCAGATGTAGGTACATACATACATACATATGCCGCTCCGCGCGCTGGGGTCAAAAGAAAAAAAAGAAAACCAAGATCAGAAATAACGAATCAGTGACATCTCCGGATCGACGCACGTAGGGGAAGAATCGAAGTGCTTGTTTTTTTTTTTGTGCGTGTGTGTGTGTGGCAGCA
This sequence comes from Morchella sp. 2018-W16, assembly GCA_024713755.1. Lineage (NCBI taxonomy): Eukaryota > Fungi > Ascomycota > Pezizomycetes > Pezizales > Morchellaceae > Morchella > Morchella sp. 2018-W16. The sequence goes on along the minus strand of JAMGYY010000012.1, from coordinate 608,979 downwards.
TGTTGCACAAGGACCCTGAATGATATAATACGTGGAGCCCCCCCCTCAATTTGTATATACGTTCCTGAGTTTTCGAAGCACAGGTTTTTGTTTTGGTGACGACATATGGTCCTGGGAGATCTCCTCTATCTAGTAGTAGTATGTAGTGGTGGTGGTGGTGGTGGTGGGCGTCTAATGCAGGGATGTCAATCTCCGTTCCATTCCCAAAGGTAAGGAGAGGGAAAGGAAGGGAAGGGAAGGGAAGGGAGGGGTTCACAGTAATAGGTACCGGTACAATTCCCGGCTTTGATGTTCTCCGTGGGGTGACGAGTCTCGATCAAATATATGCATGGTCTTCTTTAATAACTCATGGGAAGGTTGGAGGGGGATTAGTATGTCTCTTCTTATATCCGTCGATGGGGGAAGAGACACGTTTGTATTGGAGTACTAGGAGCTTATCAGTTGGGGAATAAGCATTCTTGGTGTCTCTCTTCGGAGTCTTGACCATATTCGAGAAGGTGAGGTTTGATATTCTTTATCGATAAGGGTGGAGGATCAGGGTTGGGGTTGCGTGTTGTCCCACTAAAATGGCCGGGTAATGACAATTTGTACTCATTGTGGGCCTAGCTAGTACGATGTCATCAAATGTTGGATTTAGAGGAGCCTAAGTAGCAGTATACTTGAATTTTTCACTTTTTTTTTTTAGGAATTGGTTGTCTCACAATTGTACAGAGGCGATATCTAATTTACAGTCTTATCGTCACGGAAACGCCATCTCAACCTCGGCCTCAGCCATACAAACCTATTTTCAGCGTCCCATACACTCTCCGTCCCCACTTGAAACAATTAAGATGGCCATATTTGCTACGGTAGGGGCCGGGGCCGGGTCCTACGATAATGAGAAGTATATCAACAGCAGCTGCTGCTACAAGAGTTATGGGGAATGAGCCAACCCCAGCCATGCGCCAGTAGCAGCATAGCGCACGAACCCGACAATCGGCGCCAAAAGCGACGATGGGAGCGGCGAGTTCAGATCGGAAAAGAGGGTACAGGGAGTGAGAGGTAAAGAGATCGCTTTGGAGGCTGTGAAAAAGGCAAGATCCTCTCGCTATCTTTGTGATAGTCGTTTGTCCGGAAATAGCAGCTCAGTATTCCCCCCATATAGGGGACGCTGCTGTATAATCAAGCAGGCAGGATTGATTGTGCGCCACTGACTTATTTGTCAACATCTGGGGACACTTCCTTTATATGAGGACTTAACGTGAAACCTGGCCATATATTAATTTAATGATGAAAAAGGAAAGACGATAAAGTGCCTACATATCTTCCGCTGTTTCTGTACCTGTGCTGCTTCAGATACAGTACATACCTATGATCATGCGGCAAACGGCAGCGAGTTCCGCATCATTGAAAAAGCTTGACAATAGTTTTTCCTTCCTTCCCATAGACATGGTTTCCCCAGGATAAAAGTAAAGTTGGATATGGGGGGATTAATGTGCTTGCAAGGTTGTTCTCGTGAGCATGATGCCTATCTCTTGAAGTATAACCTACAAATTTCAGGCATAACTACTACTCCCTGGGGTCCACGTGTTTGTTGTTGTTGTTGTCGAATTCCAGCTCTGAGCCAGAGAGTAAGATCTATCCGAACTGTAAACCAAGTTTAAAAGGCGCTTGGCTAATTACTGCAGCACTGTGGCAGAGTCGCATGCTCCTGCTGTACTTGAACCTTGAGGTATAATTATTTATCACCTGCTGGTATACTAGGTAGTATGCCGGCGACGACTCCGAGCTTAATTATAATTCTGGAGGCAAATTGTAAAGAGGAGGAGTGACTCCAAGTGATGAAGAAGTGGAGGAGGTGGTGGTGGTAGTGACCAGGAGGGAACAGCCTTGATTGCGCGTCCATAACCTGGCTACATACATAGAATTGCACACATAATGGCTCGTGGCGGAATTTATTTTTGAAGAGGGCTTGCAGGCCAAAGTTTGAAAAGTGTTGTTTTGTGACATGACCAGAACAATGATTTGCTATCCAGCAAAAAGAAAGGAAGGTAAGGATGTAAGGCGCAGTGATGCGGGTAATTCCTTTTTTTCTCTCTTATGGTTAATTAGGGCTGTAAATGTAAGTAAGAGCGCGTGGGCGACGATGACGATCGGCCAACCAATGTTAACGGCGATCGAGTGAGGTGAAGGGAAGGGAAGGGAAGGGAAGGGGGGGGGGGGATGAGTTGCGAATCTGGCATTATTCACTTTGTCGTAGATTCTCTCGGATTATTATTTCACCTTGTTTTATTTTCTTTTACAACAGGGCTGAGCTAGAGTTATTATAATAATAATAATATGAGAGGTTTTTTCTGTCCCGCATCATTTCCCTCACTCAGAGCGTCAGTTTCTCCGAAGTGAATACCTACATACCTGAGCATAGCCACCAAACCAACCACATCATCTGCCTACAGGCACAATCGATCAATCAACACTCTATTGTTATCAAGCCAGGGTGGGGGGTGGGAGGAAGGAAGGAAGGAAGGAAGGCCGCAGACCATGGTGTGACAGATAAGCATGTTTATCGACCGACCGACCGACCGGACAACGCCAGAATTAAAGAGTCCGTGAACTCTTGCCTGCTTGCTTGCTTGCCTCTAACTAAACGACGCCTCTAACGACATTATGGACTCGTGATCCACATTTATGGACCAATCGTCTTTAAGTTAGGAAAGGGCATAAAAAAAAGTATCTATGTATATGTATGTAAGTTTAGCTTACCGGCAACCTTAGGGAGAGATCGAGAGGGAGAAAGCTTAGGGAAAGGAAAGAAAAGGGTTCAACCCCAGATTTCTCCGCATTTTTGTTTTCCTGGCTCCGAGGAACGTTTCTCTGGGCATTCGTTCAGATGAGGTATCTACAATCGATCAATACATACCAAGAAAACTGTCGCCCAAGCTTGTGCTGTATGTAGGAGGGACCATATATTTTCCTTGCTTTTTCTTATTGGTTATCCTCGCCTGCGCTTGCACTGAGGGCGATCGCTAATCGCAGCGGTGAGTCCGTGCAACCCTGGTGAACAGGGGGGGGGGGGAGGAACTTCCTTGCCAAATGCGGGGAGAGTCCGGGGTTCCGGTGTGTGTGTGGGGGGGGGGGAGTTCGAGACAAAATCAACCACCAACAAATCATTCGGTGTGTGTGTGGAGTTTGTGAGTGGGCAGTGCAAGAAGACCAATGATACTCTAGACAAAACTTATCATTTCCATCTGGACGATCGCTTGTGACGCCCGCATACGTCACTAGAGTTGGAAAGTAAAGTAAGAAGGAAAAAAAAAAGGAAAAAGAGGTGCAAAACGCTCGAGGTTTCACATAACTGTGAATTTACCGATATCAAGCCTTCTTGGAAGTTGCCGTGGGAGGAAGAGTAAGTTATGTATATGTATGTATTCACATACATACATGTAGATGATACATTATTACCACCAGTAGCGAAAGAGGGCAATCATGAGACACAACTGGACGACCACAACGACCGTCGACTGACCGCCCCACCACCACCACTACTGGCACTGTCAGGATTGTGTGGCTTTCTTTTACTTTTCCTTTGTCCTGATTCAGGGAATTAAACCCTTGAAGGCAAAGAGGAAGGAGGGGGAAATAAAAGATATAAAAGCTCCTACCCGCCCACCCTCTTTGCTGGAATCAATCTCCTGATCCAGCCAACCAAACAAACCAGCATTCGATCCAATATCATTTCCATATCGCTATATACTATCACCACTACCACCACCACTACTACTATACAAATCAATTGCAAAATACATAAACCCACACACACTATCTCCATCATGACTTCCCCCGATATGAGCCCTGTCGATGTTTTGCCTAGTCCCCGCCGTGGATCCATGATCGACGAAGCCATGATCGAACCCTTCATGCGAGTTGGCCGTCGAGGCAGCGATGGCAGCGACGACCTCTCGCCCATAGAGAAGCGCGATCGAAGAATGTATGTTTCTTCCCTCACCTCACTCCAATTCCAATTCCCTCTGCCTGCCAAACAGTTGCTAACACCCAACGCAGGAGCAAAGAATGGGACGCCTCAAAAACCCCACCCTCACGTTTCCAGAAGGTCGAAGGATCAGTATGCTCCCTCTCCCCTTCTTATGGCAGTAGTAGTATCTGTCTCTAACAGCTCGTCCTTTATTAGATCTATGCCACGCCCTCATCCCGCGACGGCCACATTGCACGCAACAAGATCCACGGCTTCAAGGAGAAGGTCAAGGAGCTCAGCGGGAAGAAGTAAACGAATTGCTCATTATTATTATCCGTTCCTTGAGTCGTTCTTTGCCCTTTTGTTCCGGTTTGGCTGGCCTTTTCTTCTTCTTTTTGTTGCTGATGATGATGATGATGTCTATGAGCTTGGTGGTGGTTGGGGGAGGTGAGCTTCCGGCTCTGCCCCTTGACAACATCCACCACCCTTATAATCCCATCTTTACCCTTTTCCCTTTGTCACCACTACCACTGGCCTCCTTTTTTTTATATTATCATTATTCCCTTGTGTTTTTCTTTTCTTTCCAGTTGACTGGGAGTTGGGGAATATTCTTTTGGTTTATTTATTTTTTTGGTTTGGTCTGGTTGTGAGGTTCGTCCAACGCCGGCACCATCAGCAGTTTCATGTATTGATTTATTGGTTGGGAAGTGGTTTTCTTCTTTTTCCCTTTTTTTTTTTTTATTGTCCATCATCCCGCTTTGAGATATCGTGTGTTTGGTCTTCTGCTTGTCAGACAGAAGGGGAGAGAAGGAGGGAAAGAAGGGAAGGAAAGGGGGGAGGAGGGAGGGGGGGGGGATCAACTGTACAACAATTATAGTAATTGTCCACTCATATATCTTCAATCTTCACATCTCCACCATTTGCCAGTGCAGTGTGATATATTATTATTATAATAGTCAACCCAGACAGACAGACACACGAGAGAGAGAGAGAAAGAGTTAATTAATATCACTAGAATACACGCACCTTATGAAAACAAACCTACTCCAATACTCTCAGTGCCCCGAGTCCCCCCTCCACGACCCTGCTTCTCCCACCAACCATCCATCTCTCCACCACGGCCTCCAAATTCCCACCCACGACCCCCGCCTGCTCCCTGACGAGCCCGTCGTTATCAGTGGCCGCAACATATGCCAGGACCCTCCCCACCTCCTTCACCCTCCCCCTCAGCACCTGCCAAACAGCGGCCCTCCATCCATCCCCCTCTCCCTCTCCCTCCCCCCCCCCCTGGGAGACCAGCGCCCTCAAGACGCCGCCAATGCACACCACCGCCGCCCTGCGCAAGATGGCAAACTGCACGCCCGCCTCCAGCGTCAGCACCATGACCGCCACATCGACCGCATCGCCCAGCACCCTGGCCCCCAGCCCCGCCGCCCCAGCCTCCACCGCAGCACCAAGCACAGACAGCGCAGACGCCCGGATACGCACGTCCTCCGTCCTCCCGTTACCGCCCCACCCGCTCACGATAGCGGCGCTATACTGCGCCGCGCGCCTCCTCCTCTCCCTCGCGCTCTCGTCTTCGTCTTCCTCCTCCCCGTCTTCCTCCTCCTCGCCCCACTCCTCGCCGCCGCCGCCACCACCGCCCCGTGTCTTCCGCCGACTTGCAACGCCGACCATAGCCGTCCCCAGGCTCTCTGCGGGGTCGCCGGCGAGCGCGGCGCCCTGGCGCTGCACGGCTGCGAGCAGCGCCTCCCCGAGGCGGAGGCGCTCGTCGAGGGACCGGGCCTCGGGCGTGTCCACGTATGCATCGATGAGGATGCGGATCACGGTTCTTGCGTGGCGGTCCGAGAGGGCTGTGAGCGCCTTGACGGCGTTGAGGTAGACGTAGCTGTCTGTGTCTGCCAGGGTCGCTATGAGCAGGCTTGCCGTGGCCGGGACGTCGATGGTGGGGGAGGAGGCCAGGATCAGTGTCCGGAGGAGGTGCAGGCCGTGCGCGCGGACGGGGATGAGCGGGTCCCGGAGGTAGGAGAGTGCCAGGGTGTGGGTCTCCTTTTGCTGCTGGTGCAGGGAGGTAGGGCCGGAGGTGCCGGAGGTGGTGGTGGCGGGCGTGTGGAGGGTGAGGAGGGAGAGGATGTTGAGCGAGAAGGAGGAGACGTCGGGGGGGATTGAGGGCGCGGTCGTCAGGAATGTGAGGTCGGGATACAGCGTCTGCAGGAGACGCTCGTCGGCGGCCGTCAGCTTGGTGTCGGGCGAGGAGACAAGGACACTCAGTAGTGAGAGCGCTAGCGTCACAGTCTGCGCGCGCGACGTCTCCTCGTCCAGATCCTCGTCCTCGTCCTCGTCCTCGTCCTCGTCCTCGTCCCTCCCCCTTCTCCTCCTCAGCGGCGGCGGCGCATCCACCACAATCCTTCCCAACCCGCCCAGACTCGGCCCCTTCTCCTCCACCTCCTCCTCTTTACCCGCGGCGTCCTCCTTCCACAGGCGATACTCCCCCAGCACGCCAGCGACAATCTGCAGCGTCTGCGTGGGACTCTTTGCCAGCGCCCCCTCAAACCTGCCCAGCACCTCCCTCAGCACCTTCATCGTCGCCAGCATACGCATCGCCCCCTCGCGCCCCTCCTCCGCAACACCCCCCCCAAGCCAAGTCCTCAGCAGGCCCAAAAAGAACTCTGCAACGGCCTCCTCCGGCGCCTCCCCCAGCAGCTCCACAAACGCCTGAACACGCACGTCCACCTCGTCGACGGTGACCTCCGCGGCCGGGCCCCGGCGCACCTCGATGCCGCCGGCCTCGCCGGGCCCGAGCGCGGCCGCGCACAGCAGCTGCCGGTGCAGCTGTGTCAGGACCGTGCACGGCGCGGAGGACGTCTTGACGTGCGTGCGCAGCAGGGCGAGCGCGCGGGCGTGCCAGGTGCTGCGGGAGGTGGTGAGCGCGTAGATGGCGAGGGCCCAGAGGGGCTGCAGGAGCGGGGTGAGCAGGCGGTGGGGGACGGAAGGCGACGGGTGTGCCGTGAGGAGGGTGGACAGGCGGGTGAGTGTCTGGGAGAGGGTGGGTTCGGGGATCAGGGGCTTATCACCCTCGCCGGCGGGGGCGCCCCCGGCAGTGGCGGGAGTGGGGTCTTCCGGGATTTCCTGGATCAGGGAGAAGTGGGTGGTGGTGGGTTTTGCCGGCGGTGGCGTGTCCTCGAATGCTAACAGCGCAGACGACGTCTCCCTTCCAGCAGGCCCCGGCCCTGATATTGGCACCTGTTCCGGTCCCGGCGGCGGCACCATCCCCGCCACGATTTTGTCCACCACCTCCCTCTCCACCACGGCCTCCACAGGACCCTTCCTACCCAGAAGCTCAGCAAGCACGTACGCTGCCGCCCTCGCCAGGCCCGCATCCTTCCCGTCTAGCAGGTCCAGCAGCTGCGGACACACCTTTCCGAAGTATTCTGCGGGGCCCACGGCCGCCGGGACGGCGCCAATGATGCGCGAAGCGTTGGACAGCGCGTCCAGGGAGAGCGCGGCGTCGGAGGCGGTCGAGAGGAAGAGCTCCAGGATGTGGCGGACGGCGTGCGGGCGTGTCATTGGGAGGGTGGAGAGGGCGCGGGTGAGCGGGGTGCGGAAGGGTGGCGGGGTGGCGGGGTGGAGGAGTGATAGCAGCGCTGGGAGGAGGGAGGGAGTCGGGGTACTAGTAGGTAGGTCAGTATATAGGTATATAGTTGTAGAATAGCAGCTGTAGCCAGAACTCGAGTGATGGCCTGTGAAGTAGTGGTAATGATCGCGCAGCAGGAAATGACCAATCTGCCCGCCCACCTCAACCACCCAAAAACTCTGTGACCGTAGGGGTAATATAAACTGGAGAGGGGGGGGGGGGGGGAGACAAACCTATCCACAATACCCCACCACTTCCTTGCCCACTCCTCACTCCCACTCCCACCATCACCGTCCACAAACGCCAACTCGCCACACCCCGCCAACACATCCACCAGACACCTCCCCCTCACCGTCCTATCCGCCATCAAGCGCACCAGCCCATCCACCATGTCCGCCAGGATCCCCACGTCCCTGCGGTCCCCACCCCCCCCGCCACGCCGTGTAGACGGCAGGACAAAGTTCCGGGCGCGGCGCGCGAGCGGGACGCCAACGCCCGCGGACAGCGACGGGTAGATGCCCTCGAGGACGAGGAGGTCGATGAGGGCGTTGAGCGTGCGGGCGGAGGCGGCGCTGACAGGGTCTGTGCTGCTGGTCGGGGCGGGGGAGGCGCAGACGGTCTGGAGGAGGTGTAGGGCGTGGGGGAGGACGGCGCGGGCAGGGGTGGGTGCTGCGGGGGTGCTGGGAAGGGTGTGTGTGAGGCGCTCGAGGAGGGTGAGGTTTCGGCCGGTGGGGGAGAGGTGTTGTGCTGGGTTTGTTAGCGGTGGTGAGGGAGAGGGGCCGGGGGGGGGGGGGTACTTCGGTCGAGGACGGGGGAGAGGAAGCGTTCTGCTTCGAGGAGGGCCGCTGACATGTTGATGGTCGGTGGGAGGGGGGCCCGGGGGTCGTAGGTATATATCTGAGGCTCGGCTTATATATGTATGTATATCAGAGCTTAATTCTAGATGAGAGTTTTTTATTTGCGGGTATTAATTGGTTTGTTTGAATATACGGACATTCATTGAGTATTGAAGCTGAAGTTAAAGTTGTGATTCCCATGAAGAGAAGAAGATGCAATTCAATCATTACCCGGACTGACCTCCCCCCGGAATATCGTTTTTCCACGCCCGCCATACAAACATTTTTGCATATCCACATTCTCGCCCGCCCGCCTCCGCCCCCGCCCAATTGAATTGAATTGAATTGAACTCTTCCACACGACAAATTCCACACCCCAAAAAATGTTCCGCCCAACACTCCTCCGCCGCCTCCTCCCGCGTCTCCTCCCCGCAACCGCAACCACAACCCGGTAACCCCCCCCCCCCCTCTCCGCCGACCTAGACCCCCCCGCCCCTCTCCACTAACACCTCCCCCTCCCGGCGCACATAATAGTCCCCTCCTCCTCCTGCGGTCCCTCACCACCACCCGCACAGCCTACAAAAAGGCGTCAAAGCCCGCCAAGGGCGACCACCACCACACGCCCACCAACGAGCTGCCCCCGCCCGCCGGCGCCTTCGACTTTGACAGCCACTTCGCGGCGCTGGAGTCGGACCTCGCCCGCGCGCTCGAGCGCCTCAAGGACGAGCTGTCGAAGCTGCGCACGAGCCGCGTGGACCCGGGCCTCTACGAGACCATCCAGGTCGTTGCGGACCGCGACGGGTCCAAGGTGTCCCTCCGCGACATTGCCCACGTGGTTACAAAGGGGCGCAGCGTCGTCGTCGGGGTGTATGAGGAGGACGTATGTTCCCCTCCCTCCCTCCCTCCTCTTCTGAGCCTGGGGGCTGACGGATGATGGGGCGCAGAATGTAAAGAAGGTGCTCAAGGCGCTGCAGAACGCGGACCTGAACGTGACGCCGCTGGTGGACGCAAAGGCGCCGACGCAGATCACGCTGCCGCTGCCGCCGCCGACGAAGGAGAGCCGGCTTGCGACGGTGGACGCGGCGGCAAAGGCTGGGGAGCGGGCAAACACGGCGCTCAGGAACGCCAGGCAGGCGTCCCACAAGAAGATCAAGGCCCTCCTCAAGAGCATGCGCGCCGACGACGTCAGGAAGGCGGATAAGCAGCTCGAGAAGATCATGGATCGGGTGGGCGCTGAGGCAAAGAGGATCATTGATGCCGCGAAGAAGGCTATCATGGAGGCGTAGAGGGCTGTCTGTGGCCGGGGGCGAAGGGTGTGTATCTTTTTTTTTTTTTTAAATATATTTATATATATCTTTTTTTTTAGTGTCCAGTGATCATTACCAGTCCTCTCTATCATTGATAGCACCCGATGCCCCACCGTGAGCATCCATCCCCATCCAGCAATTGTACCTGCGTACACATACAGACATGTAGACATTCCCACCGACATCCCAGACCAGTGACGGTGGACTACTCTACCAGGCCCAGGCCACTCTTATACTCTTATATATACACACAGCTATAAGGGTACCTTCTACAAGGGCAATTTAATCTAATCTCTCTGCCCTCTTTCTTTTATCTTTGTGCTTGGTACTTCGTACTCTCACTATATCGGGATACCAAATTCCGTACCCTTTTAGGAACACCCGCTGTACATGTATTACCCACCTACACTCGAAGAACACCCCCCGTACGCGTTCTCAAAAGCCAACAGAAGTATACTACCCACAGCCACACAGACAGACAGACAGACAGACCTACATGTAGCTGCTTCCCACCGCACGAATACCCCCGCACAGCTGTCTGTCTGTCTGTCTACATATGTACATGTACTTGTATGTGATGCATACCGGGTGCTGCATGTATGCTTTCCAACGCTTTGATCATTACCAGGATGCACCACAGCAGCAGGAAATCTTCACAGATCAGGTGACCCCACATCAAGAGATTCACGGGGCAAGGGTTAGGTTTATCACCGAGTAAACGTTGGCTGCCAGTTCCGTTCCCGGGCGGGCTGGACCGGTGCATAGGATTGGGAGGAGGGTTGTGTGTATACATGTACTTATTCTCGGGCTGTTATTTTATCTACATACTACTTGGGGTGAAATTAAGTATTGTCCCAAACCATGCTACCGCGAGAGGCAATACTTAATTTCACGCAAGTACATACAGTCCACGAAAGACAGTCTACTTATGGGCCGTCGACACTTTCATGTAAGTATGTAGTTATTCTATCCCGTTTCATTTCGTCGCACACACAAAGAGTAGAGAGAAGAAACCCTGTAGGTCCCAAAGCGAGCAAGAACAATCGAAGACAAGAAGAAGAAGAAGAAGAAATCTGTACATCAGAGAAGAAAAGAGAAACTGAGGTTTGAAAAAAAAAAAAGGAAAAGAAAAAAATATTGACCATCCAAGAAATTTATAGTAGTTAATATGTAGCCTTCCTTTTTTTTTTTTTTTTAAACCTAGTTTACAAAGAAATTCATCCATCATACCTTACAGAGTTAAGTTTACATTCTGAAAAAGGAAAGAGAGAGAAAAAGGAAAGACAGAGAGACAAATCAACAAAAGTTGAAAAAGGAGTTTACGCAGACTTAGAAGGCGCCGGAAGGCTCATTCCAAGTCTGGGCAAAACAGCACCCAAGAGCTCCCTCTTCTTGCGGTCACTAAAGGTCCCGTTGACCATGACCATCCTGTGGATCTCGCCGGCAATGCCCGGGGGTCCCACGTTGGGAGGCGTGTACTTGCCCTCGATGAGTCTGCCGAGGGCAGACTCGCGGCTGGCGTCGTAGTTCTTCCAGTTCTCGTAGGACCATTGGGAGGTTGGCTTCGAGCTGTGGGTAGTGTCGGCCCAAAGGGTGGCGCCGATACCCTGGTTGGAGATTACTGAAGGGGGAATGTGAGGTGCGAGATACTCAGCGGTGGGGACGGTAGGAGTGTAGGGCAGCTCGATCTGCTCTGGGGGTGGCAAAGGTGGGAAGAGGTCTCCGCGGTTGGCACGGGATGAGGCGTTGCGGTCATCGTCTCTGCCTCTTCCTCCACGGCCTCCACGGCCACGGCCACCTGGACCGCCACGTCCGCGTCCACGCCCGCCGAATCCTCCGCCGAATCCTCCGCCAAAGCCACCACGGCCTTCACCGTCGAAGCCACCGCGGCCACCACCGAAGCCTCCACGGCCTCCACGGCCTCCGAACCCACCACCACGGCCCTCTCCATCATAGCCTCCGCGGCCGCGAAAGCCACCGCCGAAACCACCACGGTCACCACCGCCGAAACCACCACGGTCGCCACCACCGAAACCGCCACGGTCACCACCGCCGAAACCACCACGGTCGCCACCACCGAAACCGCCACGACCACCACCACGGTCGTTAAAGCCCCCACGGCCACCACCATATCCGCCACGGTCGCCATAGCTAGGACGTTCACCGTAGCTGGGACGTTCGCCGTAGCTGGGACGATCACCATAGCTGGGGCGATCACCATAGCTGGGACGGCCACCGCCATATCCACCACGGTCCCCGTAGCTAGGACGGTCCCCGTAGCTAGGGCGGCCACCACGGTCTCCACCATAACCGCCACGGTCTCCACCAAAGCCGCCACGGCGGTCTCCGCCATATCCGCCGCGATCACCGTTGTATCCACCGCGATCACCGTTGTATCCGCCACGAAAGCCACCGCGACCGCCACGGTCACCGCCATATCCGCCACGACCACGGAAGCCTCCACGACCCCCGAAGCCACCTTCCCGGCCGCCACGGTCCTCAACATCATCTTCATCTTCGAGATCTTCCTCTCTGGCCTGTCTACGGGCCCCGTTGTTGGCATTGGGTGGGAGGATATCATCTATGTCGACAGAGCGTGCGTTTGAGCGTTCCGCGAGGGCTTTGATCGGAGGGAGGGCATTAGGTTAGCCATATGTATATACCAAGTTCCCACAAATAGACAGAGGGGAAACTGATAAGATAAGATATACCTTCATCATTCCAGTAAGGAGAGGAGGGGGCGGGTTTGTCGTCCTTTTCAGCGAACCTGGCCGGAGAAATAGAGAATTGGCGGCGAGTGGGAGCAACTAAAGACTTTCCGTGACCGAGAATGAGATTCCTGGAAAACATTTTGATCGATTGTTTTTTTATATAGGAACCTATAAGTGGGAATGAAGGAGAGAGGGGATTGAGAGTGTTTCTCAATTCCAATTGAACGGTTTTGTAGAGAGGATTGAACGTTGATGTGGTGGGGGGAGTGGGAGGCGTGCCTAGCAGAGTTTTTTCTCTTCTCCTTAATCCTTGTCGCTTAGATTAATTCTTTTTCACCCCACTATGAACTGCCAAGTCTTTCCTTATCCCCACGTGAGAGAGAGAAAGAGAGAATCCGAAAAACTTCATCTTGTCCCTCACCCCCTGACTTCATAAAGGTATATATATATATATATAATTGAATATAATAACTATAACACCTCCACTTCCCCACGTCAATCATGAACTTCGCCCGCCACCTCCTCCGCCGTGCTATCGTTACTCCCCCATCTCGTGGGATCTCAATAATCCTTCCATCCCTCTCCTCCGCTCCTACTCGAGCTCTCGCGACCCCAATTCCAAGGATCGTTATACCACGCCTGCAGCAGTCTGTACGCCATGAGTCCTCAACAGCAATTGGACCCATTGGAAGTGCAGAGACTACTGCAGAAGGAGAAGAAGCGAAGGAAACCAAGCCCAGCTACGACCTTGTATTCACCTGTAGACCTTGTGGGCACAGGTCCAAGCACATAATCAGCAAGCAGGGATACCACTACGGTTCAGTATTGGTTACGTGCCCTGGGTGTCACAACCGCCATGTTATCGCTGATCACTTGAAGGTATATCCATACCCCCCATGTTCTCTCCTCCTCCTCCTCCTCCTCCTCCTCCTCCTCCTCCTCCTCCTCCTCCTCCTCTTCCCTCCATGTGCTGATGTTTTCGATAGATATTCGGTGAAACATCCCGCTCGTTTGAGGATATCCTCGCTCAATCCGGGTCCGGCGAGACTATCAAGAAAGCTACCCTCTCTGCCGAAGAACAGATCGCTGCTGCGGAAAGGATACTGAAGGAGAAAGGTATCTGGAGCAATGATGGGGCCGATGTTGAAGTACTGCCGGAGGAGCTAAAAGAGACCGATGAAGACTGGCGAATGGGACTAGTAGAGGAACCTAGAGGGCCGCCAGAGAAGAAGGAGTAAATATATATATATATAAAAGGTACAATGTGGGGCGGCGTTATATGTTTTTTGTGCTTTGACTGATAAAAGATGGTTCTTGTAGATGGGCTAAAAGCAGCACCTGTATCATTATTGGCATTTGCTAGAGTTAGCAGTTTAAAAACTGCTTCCTAATTCCCCTACCTTCCGGATGGCTTTAATTGGGAGATTTTGTACCAAGGAAAATCGCCAAGTTTGTTATGTTGAGCAAAGGCCACAGGGCGACTAAAACTCGAGCGGTCGAGGAACTCAGACAGAGATAGCCTAATCTCTGTCTTCAACTACAGGCTGACAAGGTCCAACCACCTGTGGGGCAAAGGGCATAAGTATCTTGACCGCGTAGCCTTTAACAGAGAGCCAGTTGAGGTTACTCTACTTCCTAGGGCGAAGACGAAACTAGATAAATGAATAGTTCCGAGTTCTCAGCCAACCATAGGGTTGGGGGTGAAGGGGTAGGTGCTTGTATTTGACCAGTCAACCCGCCGCCTGTCGAACAAGGCTCAGACAAGACAGTACCACACCGAGTGATAACATGTGACCCATAAGTTCACCCCAAGTCCATCCAACCACGGACCCACCAATGGGGTACTACAACAAGGGTCCGCCCAGATATTTCCACCCCAAAACCTCCAGGGGATTCTCTTAAGTACTTGTACAATATGTACAAACCACAATATTCTCATTCCCCCGAAGTTCTACCAATCCCCCTTTACAAGCCGACGTTGTAGCTAGTACCTGCAATATAGGCACGTTACTCACATGCAACTGCTGATTCCTCCGGTGTGAAGCCTCAAGTATTGCGTGACCGTTTCTGCTCTGCTCATAATCGACGCCCGACCACAGCATGTTGGTGTATTCGTCCACTCCCTAAAAGACATCCAAACAGAAACTCCGGCCCCAACCATCCACCTTTACCTAGCACCCAAGCCATTGAAGTTCAAGAGCGGCTCATGGTCCACAAGACATGTCGAAGCGAACGGGCTTGATAGGAGTAGTGTATAGTTAGGGGGACAAGCATGGTATGTAGCTGCCCTATAACTAGGCTGTGGAATACGTTGATATGCTAACTTTATAGTAGACTTAAGATGTGATGACCTACCAATCTTATAGCCTATCTTATTTCTCCCTTAGGGAGAGGGGCACACCTTGCCCGCTAATAGTCCAGGTGCTGGCTGGGCTTTGGCCGGGGATCAGCCTTGTGAGGTCAGCGAGCATCTCGCTGCACCAGTGGGACAAGTTTAGGCTTTTGTACACAGTCAATTTATGCAGGTAAGCAGACCAACAGAACGACGTCCCAGCTCAATATACTGCTTAACCTATTAACCGTATGCAGGCCCCAGCTCAATAGGATTACCTGTAATTTCTGTAACCCGCTTCCCGGTCGAGAACTGAAGTGTGGTAGATAGAGGGCCAACCACGCAGGCTGTACCGGGAACGCTGGCAAAGGAAGGCCCGACCCCACTATTCACGAAATATCACTCGGTAAACGAGAACACCTTCAAACAGACCTTTCGTCAGGTGAGAGTGGAAGGGACAATGACCTTAACATAGGCAGGGATATCATCCACTATTTATAGTCGTGGATTTTGTGGGGTATCATTCACAAAACGGCCATTCGATTCCCATTCACCTTCTTTCCTCTTGTGGCGCACCCACTTCGCACCTGCTCTAGTCGTGCACATGGGGCTACGGATCTTACATGCAATGGTTATCTAATGATGTTTAAAATGCCTTGGAATGAACTATCTTTCAGGGCTCTGAGCCCAGTCCATAATATAGATCTACCACGCAGCGGCTCAAAGCAAGCAGGGAGAATTTCCGGCGCTTGGAAATGTTTGTGGGCTAGCTCTATAGACCTAGGTAGAATATCCTGTAAGCTCAGAATTAAATAAGTATATCAAGTGCAAGGACGTTGTCTGGATAGCAGGTCAAATCCATTCCAGTTCCTTTAACGGATATAGTTCTGAATTAAATACCTACCCTGCGGCGCAGAATTCATCGTATGCGCATATACTCAGTCGGCAATGAGAGCTCATTAAATCAACTAGGGGAGCTGCCGGAAATAACAAAGTTAGTTACTTCCTATTTGTAATTAATTAAACATATCTCTTCATGGTAAATCTTAAAACTCTGGTAGATATTAAATATATATACCAATAAATTCCACAGCTCTCCGTCTACAGGGTGTTAAGGTCTCAGGTAATCCGAACACGCATTACATAGCACAGAACAAGCGGTTGTACGTATTGTGTTATTAAAAGTACCACGTCTAGCCCAACCCATAATTATATACTTATTTCCGAAGGGGGGGGGGGGGCAGTAAACTTTTGAGATTGCATTATTCTAGCTCTACATTTCTTGGTTAAAAAAAACTAGAAACCCAAACCCAAATAACGCTCTAACGGGAGAGCGCAATATCATCTATCCTCAAAATCATCTTACAAGTTTCCGCAGCCAGCTCAATGGCACTAGTAGAAACTAACAAAGGCTGCAAAACATTCTCGTCAATGATGTTGGTGACTGCACCTCTCCTGACACTGACACCCGCACTCTTCTCCCCTTTCTCATGTCTGTTCCTCAATTCCGTCACAACACGAATACTGTTGAGACCAGCGTTCTCGGCGAGAGTTGTCGGTATCACTTCGAGAGCTTCTGCAAAAGCAGACCAACACACAGACTCAGTGCCTCCAATGGTCTGAGCAGCTTTCATCAACGCGCGAGAGACCTCAATTTCAGGTGCGCCACCGCCGGCAATGAGAGCTCTGCAACAAGTTAGTTTGAGATTTAATTAAGATATGTAGGGGTAGCTCATACTTCTTCTTGACAAGACACCTAATAACACAAAGGGCATCATGCAAAGAACGCTCAGCCTCATCCAAAATCATAGAGTTGGCGCCTCTGCAAAGAACAGAGACAGTTTGGCCAGCCGCCTTTACACCAGTAACCTTGACGATACGAGCTCCAGCAGATTGAACCTCCTCGACAAGATCTGCTGAACCAAGCTTATCTTCTGTGAATGAGTCAATGTCGGCGATGGGTTTGCATCCGGTACTCTATTTACAAAAGTATTAGCGTTGAACGTGGAAGAAATAATGGCAACTAACCTTGCAAATAAACTCCACTTCGTCACGTTCAATATCCTTAATAGCCAGAATGTTAAGCTTCGCGAGGAAATGCAACGAAAGGTCGTTGACAGCATCTCTAAGAATTGACTTCTGAATGAACAAGACATTACACTTGGCTTTCTTGATTTTCTTGCACATATTGAGCAGGTATGTTCGCTCCTCCTTCAAAATCTTATCCATTTGACGATAGTCGTTGACGACAATTTGGTTCTCCATCTACGATACCGAACGCATGAGTATCAAGATTCATCGAGTGAAGGGGGTGTTACCTACATCAGGCTTCGGTGGTGACAACTGGAACTGAATGAAACCGATCTTGGCCTTCTCCATCCTTGATGGTCCTCCTGAGGCCTTGATAACATTCTGGGTCAAAACCAACCCGTCCACAAGCTCCGTATCGTCAATAGTCCCTCCAACTTTCTTTACAATACGGATGTTATTGAGATCGACATTCTCAGCAATGGCAGGGTTGATGACCTTCAACACGGCATCAACAGCCATTGGGCCGAGGAGCGAGGAGTATTGAGAGACGATCTTACTGGACAATGATGTACTAGCGGCCTGAAGGAGGGATTGACGGTCGGTTAGAGCCACAGGGGTGGACATCTCTGTTAAGATTTCAACGGCCTTTGCTGCCGCCCTCTGGAAGGATTCAGCGATAATTGTAGGATGGATACCTATCATATCCCTGTGTTAGGCGGACAGTAACGTGCAGAGTATCTCGGTTTTCTTTATTACCTTTCCCAAGCAGCTTCTGTGCGGCACCCAAAAGACTTCCGGCGATAACTACTACCGAAGTAGTACCATCACCAGCCTCGACATCCTGCGCAGCTGACAGATCTACCAACTAGACGCCCAACCGTAGCCATCAGCAACGATAATTTAAACCGGAACCCCTCCAGAGTTTATACTCATACCATCTTCGCGGCCGGGTGCATTACTGCCATATCTTTCAGGATTGTGTGGCCATCGTTTGTAATCAGTGTATGACCCTTTCCATTCTGAATCATCTTGTCCATTCCTCTAGGTCCCAGTGAAGTCTATCTCGCCCGCAACTGTAAGCATTGGAATACCATCCCAGAATCGAACTATCATACCCTGATGGCATCGGCAACAGCTGTAGTTATGGAATTCCACCAGTCAGTTGGTCAGAGCCTCATCTAGATTTGATACAGGTTCCTTACCTCTAGCAGCAATGATATTTGCTGTCCGTACCGCCATCGGCTTCTCCTTCAAACTTGAGGTCGCCCTATTGGAGCCTGCTTGTGTCGCCATTCTTGTTTTGGTAGGTTTGATATTAGGGGGGTGGTCTGGTTGTATTTTGATGGTGTTAAATCCGGACAGTTTGGTAATACTGGAGGGGAGCTGCGGGGGTTTATTTTTCGAGGTCTGGTACACTGCCAAGCCACACGCTACAGAGATTATAGATAAGATAAGATCAGGGTTCTTCACAGAAAGTGACTCGGTCTACACGGTGCACAATATATACTTTAGCTGACAAAAGGTGAAACATATTTCTGCACAATCATTGGATGCTTTAAGTTGGGTTTATTAGCTTTCCGTCAAATCGTCACAGGTAGAACCTCCTAATGTTAAAAGAGCAAACGATACACGTCACAGGGCCTGACCAACGAATGAGTACGTAGTTTGAAGAAAAGAAAATTTTAAGCACTGTAAAATGCTAAAAGAAACAAGAAGGAAATGAAACCATTCCTCTTCTGGGACATCCTAATATCCATCCATGCCCAGTTTTAAGGGTTTGATACCCGATAGGGTACCTTCCATGCTCCACCACCATTTCGTACCTTTACTCGGAAAGAACGAAAAGGAAATTCTGTTTAACTCATTAGGCACTCTTCAACACGTTGCTTTAGAGAATAGTGGAGAATTTACACACCTTCTTGCTGATTCCAACCTATTCTGTCGATTTACAATCTTGTCTACGACTAGCGCACAACAAAATTGTAGTTAAAATTGTTGTAGAAATAGGGGGGAGGTCTCGGGGCCAGGGCAGGAGCAGGAGCCGGGGCAGGAGCTGGGGCAGGAGCAGGAGCAGGAGCAGGAGCAGGAGCAGGAGCAGGAGCAGGAGCAGGAGCAGGAGCAGGAGCAGGAGCAGGAGCAGGAGCAGGAGCGGCTGCAGCAGGGGCAGGGGCTGGGGCTGGGGCTGCTGGCTGAGCAGTAGCGAAACCGTATTCGCTGTGCCAAATGATCGGAGCTTGAGCAGGAGCTGGGGCCTGTGCCGGAGGAGCTGGAGGGGGCACAAGGTGCCTGGCGTAGGTCCAGATCAAAGGTGCAGCGGCAGGAGCTGCAGGAGGTGCCGCAGGAGGTGCCGCAGGAGCTGCAGGAGGCTGATGGTATTGAAAAGTAACGGCGTAGCCGTGAAAGCCTGGGGGCGGGGCTGGTGCAGCAGCCGGAGGAGCCGGGGCAGCTGGGGGGGCCGGAGCAGCCGGAGGAGCCGGGGCAGCTGGAGGAGCGGCAGCCCAATAGCCACCCATAGCATGATAGAATAGGCGTGGCCCGTCAGCCATTGTAGAAGTGATGTAGATGAGAGATTGAAAAGGTGTGTGGTAGTTGTAAGGGGCGATAGGTCTGCTATGGGAGGTGGTGTGGTTTTATAGCCTGTCCTAGTGTACTCGTACAGGCGTACAATGTGTATGTAGTAACCCTGTCAGATCTTAAGCGAGTGATAGTGTGTGATTTTCTTGATTCGCTATACGGGCCATCCATTCATGACGTTCCCGATCATGTGACCGTCATTAGCCGCGAGATCAATTCGGAGGCAACCATATTACATACTATCCAAATCCCCCCCAATTATTAGATCTTCTACAACATGTGAGCGTTAGTACTGGAATGGGCTGGATCCAGCCTTGAGGCCTTTTATGACCTAATAAGCTAAGTATGAAGGCAGATAAAACTCAATTGGGAGTATTACATCGATTTGGGTGTTCCTGTGGCATTCTTGCTAGCAAATTGATTATATTTGTCTATATGGGTCGTTTGAGAAACAGCACCTTACACACAAAAGCCTGCTAACTAGCTAAAAGCAGAAACAAAAACAGACACGAGAAGGTTGAAATGACCCGTGCTGCGCCGATAAAGATGATCCCAAAACCAACTTTTTAAATGTTGAATGACACGCCTATCCTATACCCAGATTTTATCTTGTTGAAAAACGCCTTTACCAATCCCCACCTCATACATTCTACCGAAATGGTCATAATAATATACCCCAAAGCCTTTTAAGTGAGTAGTCGAAGTTGAAGGCGGCTACCCAAGGCTTGATTTATGAAAGAGAAAAGGAAAGAAAGGTAATAGAACAAAAGAAAGGAATTATTGAAAATCTGAGTCAGACCAAGTGATCTAGAACTCGAGCTTCTTGGGCTTCTCCCAGGAGAACTCCTGGTTGGTGAAGTGTCCTATAACTCAACTATTAGAAAAAACGAACCATACACTGAAGAAGCATATTAACATACCGTTCTTGGCGGTCTGAAGGTAGATGGGTCTGGCAAGATCCAAATCCTTGACAATGACACCAGGCCTAAGGTCAAAGTTCTTGCGGATGATAGCAACCAACTCGTCACTACTCTTGTCGGAGGTACCATATGTGTCGACCTAATAAATTATCAGTACGTCATATATAGGCGGGTTTTGTGGGGGGCTACATACGAAGATAGAAAGAGGCTCAGCAACACCAATGGCGTATGAGAGCTGAACGAGGGCACGGCGGGCAAGGCCAGCAGCGACCAAAGACTTGGCGATCCAACGGGCAACGTAGGCAGCAGAGCGGTCAACCTTGGAGAAGTCCTTTCCAGAGAAAGCACCACCACCGTGAGCACCCCATCCACCATAGGTGTCGACGATGATCTTACGTCCGGTCAAACCGGCATCACCCTGGGGTCCACCAATAATGAATTGACCAGAGGGTTGGATCTTTATTCTGTTAGTAACATCATAATTGAGAGGCTGAATAGAAAGCTTTTCTTACGTGGTAAATGGTCTTCTCATCGAGGTACTGGGCAGGGATTGACTTCTTGACAATCTTCTCCAAAATCTCCTTCCTCAACTCTTCGGTGGTAATGTCCTCAGAGTGCTGGGCAGAAACAACGACAGTGTCAACGCGCTTAGGAATGACGGCACCGTTGTCATGAGCGTACTCAACGGTGACTTGGGTCTTGGTATCAGGTCGGAGCCATGGGAGAGAGCCATCACGACGGGCGGCGGCCATATCGGCGTTCAACTTGTGGGCAAGAACAACAGTCAAGGGGAGGAGCTGAGGGGTCTCATCGGTAGCATATCCGAACATGATTCCCTGATCACCAGCGCCCAACTCTTCGAGAGCCTTCTCATAATGGAGACCCTGAGCAATATCCTTAGATTGCTGCTCAATGGCAACCAAAACGTTACAGGTGTTGTAGTCAAAACCCTTCCTTGAGTCATCGTATCCAATGTCCCTGATGGTATCACGGATAATCTTTTGGTAGTCAAGACGGGCGCTGGTGGTAATTTCACCAAAAACCATGATCATACCAGTCTTGGTCGCAGTCTCACAAGCGACCTTGGAGAGGCGGTCCTCGGCCAAGCAGGCATCGAGAACAGCGTCGGAGACCTGATCGCTGTAAAACTGTAAGTACGGGAACTAACATGGATGAACCTCACACAATTGGAAAGCGGGGTAGCATTGGTTCTATGGACTGTGGTAACTTACGCGATCTTGTCAGGGTGACCCTCACCAACTGACTCTGAAGTGAAAAGGAAAGTTCCAGTAGCAACCATCTTGAATTTGGTTTTTTTACTTTTTATTTTTTGTTGAGTTCGGTTGTGGTGTTGTTGTTGTGTTGATAGAAGAGAAGAAAAGGGGAGAGGGAAAAAAATTATCTGACTGTCCCTCTTTTTAGCTTGGACAAGAATGGTGCAATCTGAGGACCCTTTCGGGCACGCAGGGAGCCCCTGTCACTGGCATATGCCATTTCACAATTTAATTGTTAGATCTCTATCAGGTTGCTAAATTGTTATTTCCAACTACATGTAGCCAATTGCATACTGCAACTTTATCTATTACTGATGAAATTTGTGCCGAAATGGCGACTCCCGGCCGGGGCCATATCGGGGAAAGTGCCTGAAAGATTGAGCCTCATATTTAAGCACTGCATACTACAGTACCGGGTGCATAGAACCTCTCGCAATGCAGTGAGAAATTCACTCAATCATTTAAATCAATAGGGGTGGGCCAGATAGCTAGATGAGCTCTCTCCTGAAAAATCTTGGTTTCGTATTGCCAAGGTTGCGGCTCAACTAAGGTTACCAGCATACTTCCCGATTTGGTACTGTACCGGCTTTTAAACGCTCTCCGATTTCGCATAGACCTACCCTATCGGTTGGCCATCATACGTCAACTAAACAGTACCTAGAGTACTGCGCGCAATACTGAAGAGTAAAATAATATGGCAGTAACCTTTCATAATACAAAATCAGGCGCTTTATTCACAACATGTGTTAGGACAAATACCGCAGAACCTTAGGGGTGACGAGCCGGTCTGGCTGTGGCTCAACGGGCCACTAAAAAAGGTGAATACATGTATTCCGGCCTGGTTGCTGGACATACATATATGCATGAGCAGGACGAACACTGTAAAGTCCGTTTTACTAGAGTACATGTAGTAGATTCAATTTATATTGTCAGCGCCTTTGCCCTAAATGAAACAGATGTACATGTATACAGTGCCAAAAAGGGAGAATGAGATCACTACGGCCGGTGTTCCAGCCAATAGGCTAGTAATGCAGTAAGAATGCGGTATTTGAACAGTACTCTTCCTTTAATGTCAGCTTAATTCGGTATTCCCCAGTAAATTCCGTAGTGTTTTCACCCCGTTTTTCATGTATAAATATGTGGCCATATCCATATAATAGCAAGCTTGCACCCCGTTCTGCAATGCTGAGAAAACCTACGGCATTATTTAATTCTAGTTGTACGTTCCAGCAGCTAATGTAATTCCCTAATCTGTTATATAAGTACAGACCCAATATTGCGATACAAGCTGAACTCCTGAACCGACATATTCATCACAAATATAAAAGACCGCAGAAGTCATGATCACATACTTGATTGTCACCTTGCCGGGCCGGGATACCTCAGTTTTTTAGAACGGGCATTGTTATGTGCTTTAGACAGCTACTCCATGTTATGTTTCAAAGATGTTGAACAGGTATTTCAATGGGGTACTTTTCTATGTAGCTTACAGCTGAGCTCTTCAAGCTATTTAATTAACTGCCCCACTTTTATATCACAGCCTGAAATGGCGGGCTATAATTAGTTGATAAAATAAACTAGGGGGCAGAAGGTATCCTTAATTATGGGATGGGAGGATCCATTTTTGGTGAAAAAAAGACACCCCCTAGTCCGATTCATTGAGGGGTATTCTAGAAGGCGCGTGAATATATAGTGATTAGCGGCTTACTAACCATATACGTATCGATTCAAGTTGGGGGTTACCAATTGCAACACGCCCTTAAGCTTGTTATATTAATACGAAGTGGTTATTGATTGCGGAGAAAAGTACGGTGCAAATCAAGACCAAAGTACGGATCAGAGTCCCAATTTGATTAGTATATCTTACTAACATAACAAGTGTATTTAGGTTTCGGTTGGCAAGACATATGTACGAGTTTAACGAGAGTTTGGGCTTTCACCGTAGGTATAGATGTACAGCTCCTCCGTGGTTGTATAGCGATGGGGAAAATTATTGTAGAAGTATGATACGAGTCCTATTGGCTGGGGCAGCCACCTAAACCCTGTTTTTAGGCCCCTGTTTCTAAAATAATTTTCCCCATCGCTGTAGTTATGTATGGCGGATCTACTCATAGAGGGTAGGCGGGAGAATATATCCACCCTGAAAAATACCATTGGTTTGGGGCCTGTAATAGTGTTAATTAAACTAATCCTATCTAAGGAACTACGGGTCCTTTCTCGATTGCCATCACTTGGATTTAGTGGCCATCAGCCAATAGCATTTTAGGGGGTGGGAGTACTCCCGCTCACCCTCTATGAGTAGATCCGCCATAGTAGGTTAACACAGAAAGGAGCATATGGGTATATTGCGTACTACATGTATATATAGAAATAGTAGGGTTGTATCCAAACATCCTGGTCATCGGGACGAGTGAGTGGGGATGAAGGCGTAGGGAACTGGATGAGTCATGTAGCAGGATAAAGGCGGGGGCAGCTCGCATTTCCTTCCAGTGAGACGTCAGAATTCGGAACTTTCCCTTCCACACAAATTTCAAACATAACGCCACCACAGAAAAGTCTAGTTCTTTCATTCGCTATAAAAAGGGTCCCACCCAGAATCAACCATTGAACACAAGACAGAAAAAAACGGATAAATTTCTCGAGTGACTCCAAGCTCAACTATCACAAAATGCCTATGTAAGCTCAGATAGCTCTGAATTTGTCCAACAAACTGACTGAGAGAAATTTTAGGCTCAAAAATCCAGCAACGAAATACAGGCCGTTCCCGCCTGTCAGTTTGCCTAATCGCCAATGGCCAAATAAAACTATTACAAAGGCTCCCAGATGGCTCTCTACGGACTTGCGGGACGGTAATCAGTCATTGGTTGACCCTATGGTACTTTAGAACCTTTGCATAAGAGTTGAATAGGCGTTTAGGGTGCTAATTCCACTTCTCTCTTCGTAAAATAGGACGGTGACCAAAAATGGCGTATGTTCAAGATGCTTGCAGAGATCGGTTACAAGGAAATTGAGGTCTCTTTTCCTTCTGCATCGCAGACCGACTTTGATTTCACCCGCCGCCTTGTCGAGACACCGGGGGCTGTACCCGATGATGTCTGGCTCCAAGTCCTTTCTCCTTGCCGTGAGGATTACATTCGCCGCACAATTGAGTCTATGAAGGGCGCTAAAAAAGCGATCATCCATCTTTACCTCGCAACTTCAGAGTGTTTCCGTCGTATTGTGTTTGGCATGACCGAAGACCAGTCTTTGGAGCTTGCCGTCAAATGCACAAAACTTGTCCGAAGTTTGACGAAAGACAACCCGGATGCCCAGGGAACTGAATGGGGTTACGAGTTCTCCCCTGAGACCTTCAGTGACACTCGCCTCGACTTTGCTATCCGTATTTGCGAAGCCGTTAAAGCTACCTGGGAGCCCACAGAATCCAACCCAATCATTTTCAACCTCCCCGCGACTGTGGAGATGTCTACTCCCAATGTTTATGCTGACCAGATTGAGTATTTCTGTCGCGGGATTACTGAGCGTGAAAAGATTTGCATTTCTCTGCACCCACACAATGACCGTGGATGTGCGATTGCTGCTGCGGAACTCGCACAGATGGCTGGCGCCGACCGAGTCGAAGGTTGTCTCTTTGGCCACGGTGAGCGTACCGGCAATGTCGATCTTGTAACTCTCGCATTAAACCTCTACACCCAGGGTGTCAACCCTAATGTAGATTTTTCTGAGATCACTAAAGTCATCGACACTGTCGAAGACTGTACCAAGATCCCTGTTCACCCCCGCGCGCCTTACGGGGGTCAGCTCGTTGTCTGTGCCTTCTCTGGTTCACATCAGGACGCTATCAAGAAAGGCTTCAAAGTTCGCGCCGACGCAGGTGCTGGCGACGATGGCCCATGGCAACTTCCTTACCTCCCTCTTGACCCCGCTGATATCGGCCGTACATATGAGGCTGTTATCCGTGTCAACTCACAGTCTGGAAAGGGCGGTGTGGCATGGGTTATCCAACGTGCCCTCGACCTAGACCTGCCCCGTGGTCTCCAGATTGCCTTCTCTAGAGTCGTGCAGAAACAGGCAGACGCCCTCTCCCGCGAACTGAAGCCACACGAGATTCAGCACTTGTTCGAGACGGAGTATCATCTCAACACTCCTTCAAGAATCAGTTTAATCGACTACGAGTTCTCAACCGATCGTTCAACATCGCCGTCTCCAGGGCTTGGGAAACAGAATGTTACTCCCCGCCGTAACTTCGCTGGTATCGTCTCAATGGATGGGCGTGAGCACTCTATTAAGGGTGTCGGAAACGGTCCTATCTCTTCCTTAGCTGATGCCTTGAAGTCAGTAGGTGTTGATTTAGATGTTAGAGATTACAAGGAGCACGCTATTGGACAAGGAAGGGAGGTGAAGGCGGCATGTTTCATCGAGTGTTTAATCAGGACACAGGAAGGCGGGAAAGAGACGGTATGGGGCGTGGGTATTCATGAAGATGCGGCTCAGGCCAGTTTGATTGCCGTTTTAGGTGCGGCTAGTAAGGCAAGTTCCAGCGATTCCACTCCCCTTAACTCGGGAGGTGAGACTAACTAAAGGTGTAAAGCTCGTATCATCTCGTCCCGGTACACCACTACCAATCCAGCGGAAGGAGCACCTCGAAGCACCGAGATCTGGCCTTTCCTCAGAGATAAAGGTTAACATCAATGGCCTGGAACAGGCCGCCGCGAATGGAATACATTGAAACAGTTTCTGATATTCATGTTATTCAAGGGGGAATTTTTATTTCGTTTCGTATCAATACCCAATTAGGGAGATTTTTTTTTTTTAAAAAAAAGGTGGCATGGGCAGGGACAGGAATATCGGGTTATGGGTTTTGAAAAGTTTTTGTTTGACTCTCGCGCGCGCTGTGTACTTAAGTATTTTGTAGTCTTGTTTACACAACAATGAACTTGCTGTTCATGCCTATGGATAAGTTGTATAAGAATATAATCATTTTGGCTAGAAATTGACCAAACCAGGGAAATGATTCTGGTGCTACGATTAAGTATTAAAATTTATATGGTCATGTGTCTTTAGTCAAAAGCCCATAAACACACCGGCATCGGACGTGTGAAGACGCAATTCAACCGCCTCATCTATAAAAGAATTGGTTCTGATACTTAGAGTTGTGCGTACCCCTTCCCTTCGTCTGGCAAGAATTGCCCCCCACCCCCAAAAAAAAAAAAAAAAAAAAAAAAAGCAAAAGAGCAAAAATTCATATGGCTTTACTAATAAATCCTAACAAACCCTCTTATTAACTACAGATCTCCAATATAAACCAATTCAATTCCTCTATTGTCGGGGGCTAGCATTGCTAGACTATGAGATCTTCTAGACACAATGCATTGGCTAGAGTAGATTCCCTAATTAATGTTATTCTTTCTGTCGCTCTTCGAGAACGACAGCATGCATGTACATACATGTAGTCAACCTGCCTTAGGCGTAGCACCCCAGAAGCTTAGAAGTTATGCCAGTGTAGTCTTATGGCGCCTAGAGTTTGAAACCTACGCTTCGTTTCCGGGGACTATTCTCATGAACGACCTATGCCTGTGGGGGTGCATATGTGTACTATTGAGGAGTAGGTTAGTTATCGCCAAGACCATCTCACTTGTGCGCCACAATGATTAACAGAGCCAAGCCAATTCAGGTAAGGTAGGATCAGCACCCCATGATCGAAAAAAAACACCCCCCACACTCCCTGAGCTGCTGTTCGAGATCTCAACCTCAACCCACCTGTGTTATGTGGGGGATGTTCAAGGCCCCTACAGCCACCACCAAGCGCCTATTCGCAACTGTCATAAACGCACCTCTAACACACATTATGGCCGCCGCCGCCGCAAAAAAGGTGATCCTGGCACCTATGGTCCGTACCGGGGAACTTCCAACCCGACTCCTGTCACTCAAATATGGTGCCGATATGGTCTGGGGCCCCGAGATAGTCGACAAAGCGATTATAGGTTGTAAGCGCGTCATCAACAAGCGTACTGGAACTATCGACTTTGTCAAGCCCTCCGGCGGCGCGAGGGGAGAAGAGAAGGTAGTTTTTAGGACTCACCCAAAGATCGAGGGTGGCAAGGTCGTATTCCAGATGGGGACGGCGAATGCGGAATTGGCGGTGGAGGCAGCAAAGGTCTTAGTCTCGAGGGGAGAAGATGGGGAGAGAGAAGGTGGGACGGTAGTGGCGGGGGTGGATGTTAATTCAGGGTGTCCAAAGGTAGGTGAATGCCATTGTAAATTGAACACTCTGCACCTGTGGTGTCTTTATATATATAGTCAACATCCAATAGAAGCACCCTCTTCTCCACCCCCACTCTACTCATCCACTGTCCCATACCCTCATTTGTCCATATACTCATATTTGCTATAGCACTTCAGTATTCATGCTGGAATGGGTGCCGGCCTACTCAAAAACCCCGACAACCTTGTCGCCATCCTCACCTCCCTCGTCACCCAAATAGGAACCCCCCACTCTCTCCCCATCTCCGTCAAGATCCGCCTGCTCGAGCCCCACACCGAGACCCTAAAGCTAGTGGAACGCCTTTGCACAACCGGCATCCACCGGCTTACCCTACACTGCCGTACCATCCCACAGCGCCCCCGCGATCCTGCGGTCCGCGATGTCCTCGCAGATGTCGCAAGCATCTGCCATGCAGCAGGCGTGGAGTGTATTGCTAACGGCGATGTCCTGAGCCGGGCTCACGCGCTCCAGCTCTGTGAAGAATATGGCGTTGACGGATGTATGATCGCCCGTGCAGCAGAAGTTAACATGAGTGTATTTCTTCCCGAAAATCCGCTGCCATGGAAAGAAATAGCGGACGAGTTTGTGAGGACTGCCGTAAAGATCGAAAGCCACTTTACGAACACAAAGTTTGTATTGGGTAGAATCATACCCGGTAAGGATGCAATCTACCAAAAGGTGCACCAAGCAAAGACACACGAGCAGATCTGCGGCATTCTTGGGATCAAGTATGAGCCCCTTCCTTCTACTACCGTGGATGAGACCTTAGTGGAGGAGAAGGCCGTTACAAAGGCCGTCGAGAAAGCAAAGTGTGCGAGTGCAACTGCGAAGGCTGCGGGGGGTGTTGTCGCTCCGCGAAAAGAGGGAAGGAAGTTGGCGGAGCGAGGAGTCGGATCTGCTGCCAATATCAAGGCAGCTGCTGAGAGAGGGGCTGAGACTGCCCCCGTGGCTATTCCAGAGCAGACCTCAGTGGTTGTATAGCGGACCACTTATTAGATGAATCTTGAACAGTAAACGTCTTTCTTTTCTTGGTTTTGGGGAAAATATCATGTAGATTGGCGTTTTTTTTTTTTTTGCTTTCCTGTTTACTTTGTTGGGCCGCAAACACCTCCCGGGTTTATAATTAGTATTTACTGAGCACAATTGTACAAAGGTCGGATTTCAAATTTTCTTATATTGATTGTGTTTAGAGTAGTGTGGATGCGGAGAACCCAGAATTTGATAAACCCTACCTGGACCAGCGTAATTCCAGACCAGGCCCCGTTTAATCATCTGATGAGGGTGACGGCAAGTATAGTATTCAGGGCTTCCCACGACATTAACTCGTATTGAGGTAAATTGGCGGCCGCTATAGAAGTATTACAGGTGGTACTTGGATATCGGATAGGTGGGTAATATGAAGATATGTCCGCCTTGATTGTTGCATCTGTAATACCCAGGAACGGGACTATGTAAACCCCGAGAGTTGTTGTTGGGTGACAATAAATGATAGGCCTTGTACAGAAGTACTACGGTGTTAAGGGTAAGTGAGCAGAACGTAGCAACGTAAACCGCACCGCCGCGTTCTAAGTACTCACTTACCCTTAACACCGGAGTACATGTATTTGGCTAAATCGCTCGAGTGTTCGCTAGAACTACATGCGTAATCTTCCCCGCCGTTGAACCCTTCTACCCCAGAACCCATACCTCGAATTATACAGAATTATACTACGGTCCCGGATGCACGGCCATCGCGGTCAAGTTTCATAATAGTATGCAAAATGGAATTCATTGTGTTTCAAGGGCAAGTTTTTGCAGATTGTTATCTCGATCCACGCGTCAAGAATTGAGATACATGTATGTAAGTATTGTATTGAAGCCCCCGGAAGAGCGGTGTTATCATCCGTCTGGATGGGATTTTCACGTGACTGGGAAACTATTCAAAATCCGGGAAATGCAGAGAAGAAGAGAAAGAAGAAGCCATGTGTTCGGGATAGACAAACAAGCCGCTGCCAATTGTCGGGCCCTGCAGTGTATCTAAAGCCGAAGTATCGCATTGCGAAAGTGCAACAATTGTTTTATGATTGGACGGGTGAGTAAGGAGAAAAACGCCTTTGGAGCTATTTTAATAAATTTCCCAAGTGGGCTGCATAAAGTAAGCCGAACACAGCAACCCCCCGGACCTTTCCTTGGGCCTGTAGATGTGGGAGAAATACGACGAACTCCCGTCACCTCATCACCCACTCAAGAACGATATCAACGTGTGCCCATCTCCTGCCTACCGCGCCCACACAAAAGAGCCCTCGAATCATAACAGAAGCGCGAATTAAACAAGGAATCGAGTACCGGTCACTCTGACCGCGACAGACAGCAATCATGTCCGACGAGAAGGATCATCGTGCTGACGTCGAAGTTAGTGCCAGTGCTGGGTCTCCATCTGTTTCGGCGTCTACAAAGGAGACAGCAGAGACCAAGCATACTGAGATGGTCACAGGTTCAATACCTGTGAATGTCAACGGAGATGCTTCTGACGACGAGGAGAGCTTTACTGAAGTCAAGATCTCGGATGTACACGAAGAAGATGAAGAAAAGGAGCAGGAAGTCGAAGCTCTTGGGCCCAAGCTTACACCAATAGCTGATATCCCCGTTGTTTTGGAACCTACAGAGGAGATAAAGGAAAACAATAACGAACTTCCGGAGGGGGGCAGCCCTGCAGAGTCCACGCCTGTACCAACTTCTCCTGCCGGGGGGTCTCCAGAAAGGGTTGAAGAAGTGGAATCACCTCCGGACGCACCAGAGAAGAACAGCCCCATCGAAGCTACATCAGCTGCACCGCAACTATCGCAGGAAGTATCTAATCCATCTCCGGGAAAGCCCCCACCTCCAACAGTATCCCTCACGGACATGCGGGACCGAGAGCTACCACCTCTTCCGAATCCACCACTCACCCCGAAAGCTGGAATCCCGCTTCCAATCTCCACAGAGCGCCCCGTTCAGTCTGAATCACGGACCGCTCCTCCCACGCCCATGCGTGAATCCTCAAAAAACGCACCTACTACTACGAGCTCTGCGCGAGTCACCTCCGCATCATTAACTACGAGTAATAGTGCAGGGCAGCCGTCGTTATCCTCGATGGTTTTCGTAGTCCAGGCACTTGAATCTATCGGCGCTTCAAAAGACGCAAAGCGGAGAAAGTCTCTAGGGGAAAGCGTACAGCGGGCCCTTACAGCTATTAGAGATGCAGCTCCTCAACTGCCTCCAGATCCAGCCGTTGTATTTGAGCCACTTCAAATAGCATGTACTGTCCAAAACACAGCTGTAGTCACCACTGCCCTTGATTGTATCGGTAAACTCATCAGTTATTCGTACTTTTCAGTACTGCCGCCGGCACCAGCGGAGCCCGAAAGAGCAAACGAGAGGATGACTGCACCAGAAATACCACTCATTGAGAAAGCAATTGAAACTATCTGCGATTGTTTCCAGGGAGATACAACCCCAGACATGGTACAGCTCCAGATCATAAAAGCGTTGCTAGCAGCAGTCTTAAACGATAAGGTAATTGTGCACGGCGCAGGCCTATTAAAGGCTGTTCGACAAACATACAATATTTTCCTTCTCTCACGGAATAGTCCAAACCAGATGACAGCCCAAGGAACATTGACACAGATGGTTCACACAGTTTTCGAGCGTGTCAAGATCCGGATCGCAATGAAGGAAGCAAATCTTGCGGCGTCTGCTAGTAGCGGCAACGAGTCTCCAGCTGCACTTAATAGACCCTCAAGCGTGGATGGGGATAGTGTTGGCGGGGGTTCGGAGGTACCGTCTTCAGCCGGAGTAGAAAAGGCTCCGGAAAAGATTACTCTGCAAAGTTTCGAGAACAGAAAATCGTTCGACGATGAGCGAATTGCAGATAATGCTCCGACCACCGTCACGCGTTCATCTTCTCACCGAAACTCCCAGCCATCTGGTTCTGTTACCACAGAGGAAGATGAAGACGAGGTTTTCATAAAGGATGCGTTTTTAGTTTTCAGGGCCATGTGTAAACTCTCCATTAAGACCTTGCCCGCAGAGCAAGTTGCCGACTTGAAGAGTCATGGGATGAGAAGCAAGTTACTCAGTCTACATCTACTACATACAATACTTAAAAGCCATATGATCGTATTCGTGAGTCCTTTAAGCACAATACGTTCGAGCAGCAGTGCGGAGGCAACGGGGTTTGTACATGCCATTAAGCAATATCTCTGCCTCTCGCTCTCAAGGAATGCAGCGAGTGCGGTCGGATTAGTGTTTGAGGTCTGCTGTGAGATATTTTGGTTATTAGTAGGAAGCATGAGGGTTATGTTGAAGGTATGTTGAGTCTCAAGTAGAATATTTCCTCTTTTCAAAAAGCATCCTAATTCGAGGTACGGATAACAGAAAGAAATTGAGGTATTTTTCAAAGAGATCTACCTTAATATCCTTGACAATCGCCACAGTAGTGTTCAGCAGAAGCAATATCTTCTCAGTGTTCTAGAAAGAATCTGCTCAGATCCAAGGGCACTTGTAGAAATCTATCTCAACTACGATTGTGATCGTACAGCACTTGATAATATGTTCCAACGCCTTATTGAGCATCTTTCACGCATCACTACAACACAAGTCTCAATCACGGAACAGCAACAGCAACAATACGGAGAAGAAAGAAGGAAAAACGAAAGCAATAAACATCACGGGTTCTCACTTCCGCCAAGTTTATCTACAGCAAACATTGCGGCCACACCCCCAACTATTTTGGACCCAACCTTTCCAGTTGAGTATACACTGAAAAGGCAAAGCTTGGAGTGTTTGATAGCCGTGTTGCAGAGTTTAGTTACTTGGTCGCAAAAGGGATTTGTAGATGTTTTACAGGAGAACGCAGGAAGGGAGAGTCAAGATGGGCGAGATAGCTTGGATAACACCTTCATTTCACCACGTTTGTCCACTGTCGGCACCCCAACCATAGGAACACCATACCCAGAGCTTGAGAGATCTATCTCAGCGGTGGATGTGAATGAGATAGTGGATGACCCGAGCCAACTTGAGAAGGCTAAACAAAGGAAAACTGCACTCAACGAGGCTATTAAGAAGTTCAATTTTAAGCCCAAAAGAGGAATTAAAGCATTAGTAGAAGGCGGATTTATCGAGTCCGAAGCACCGGAAAACATTGCAGAGTTTTTACTAAAGAACAATAACAGCCTGGACAAAAAGATGATTGGTGAGTATCTCGGAGAGGGGGACCCTGAAAATATTGCAGCAATGCACGCATTCGTGGACCAAATGGACTTTGTTCGTATGCGTTTCGTCGATGCCCTCCGCCGTTTCCTCCAGTCCTTCCGTCTCCCCGGAGAAGCCCAGAAAATCGATCGTTTCATGTTAAAATTTGCAGAACGTTACATCAGCGGGAACCCAAATGCATTTGCAAATGCAGACACTGCGTATGTGTTAGCATATTCGGTCATCCTATTGAACACAGATCAACACAGTGCTAAACTAAAGGGCCGAGCACGTATGACACCGGATGAGTTTGTGAAAAACAACCGTGGTATCAATGACAATGCCGATTTACCACCGGAGTACTTACTCGCAATTTACGAGGAGATCCGAAATAATGAGATTGTGCTCGAGGGCGAGAAGGAGAGAGAGGCCGCAAGGGGTGCAGCACTTATTGAGAGTGGTGGCGGAATTGTTGAGGGTATCGGAAGAGTTCTAGCAAACGCCGGGAGAGATCTAGAAAGAGAGGCATACGTTCATGCGAGTGAGGAAATGGCAAACAAGACTGAGCAATTGTTCAAAACATTACTCAAGGCGCAAAGAAGGAACGGAAGTAGGCCACAGTTGTCAAAGTATATTGCGGCTTCTTCGTCAAAGCATGTGGGGCCAATGTTTGAAGTAACCTGGATGTCGATATTGTCTGGGCTTTCGGGGGCGGCGCAGGACAGCAACGAGACTGAGATGATAAAATTATGCATGGAGGGATTCAAGCTTGCTATTCGAGTAGCTTGCTTTTTTGATCTTGAAACACCAAGGATCGCGTTTGTCACTGCGCTCGCAAAGTTTACACATCTCAACAACCTCAGCGAGATGAAGAGCAAGAATGTAGAGGCTCTCAAGGTCCTCCTCGATGTTGCACAGACAGAAGGAAACCTCCTCAAAACCTCATGGAGAGATGTGCTGACTTGTATTTCCCAACTCGAACGGTTTCAACTCATTTCATCTGGTGTTGATGAGGGTTCAGTCCCAGATGTCACGAAGGGCCGCATCATCCACCCTGATACCAACAGCGACGCAAGATCTCGCTCTAGCATGCAATCCCAGCGGCCTATGCGTTCTCGGCCTAGAACACAGACAAATACACTCTATGTTGCCGAGGTAGCAGAGGAGAGTAGAAGCCGAGAAGTTATAATAGCTGTCGACAAGATATTTGCAAATACCAGTAAATTAACTGGGGAGGCTATCGTGGATTTTGTAAGGGCATTAAGTGAGGTGTCTTGGCAAGAGATCCAGAGCTCCGGTCAAAGTGAACATCCTAGAATGTTCAGTTTGCAAAAGCTGGTGGAAATCAGTTATTACAACATGGGAAGAATCAGGGTTGAATGGAGTAACTTGTGGAATATCCTAGGAGAGCATTTTAACCAGGTCTGCACCTCCTATTTTATCACCCGGAAGGGATTGCGCGCTGTTGAGATTGGACTAACAGAGAGCATAGGTCGGATGCCATTCAAATACTTCTGTAGTGTTTTTCGCATTGGATTCATTGCGTCAGCTTTCCATGCGGTTCCTGGAGATCGAGGAGCTTCCACACTTCAAGTTTCAAAAGGACTTTTTAAAGCCTTTTCAACATGTCATGGCGAATAATGCCGTTGTACCAGTAAAGGATATGGTTCTCAGGTGTCTCAGCCAGATGCTGCAGGCCAGGGGTGACAAGATCAAGAGTGGTTGGAGGACCATGTTTGGGACGTTTACATACGCAGCGAAGGAGAACTATGGTATGTTTTCGCTCAGAGAATTTTTAAGTGTTGATGTTGGACAAGCTAAAAGTGATGGTGGTTTCACAGATCAAATTGTGAATTTGGCCTTCGATAGTGTAAGGAAAATTTACAGTACTAGATTTGGTGTTATTGTCTCCCAGGGTGGATTTACTGATATGATCGTTTGTCTCACCGAATTTGCCAAAAACCAACGCTTCCAGAAAATCTCGCTACAGGCGATCGAAACTTTGAAGGGTACAGTTCCGGATATGCTTTCAAGTCCTGAATGCCCACTTTCACAGACCAAGAGGCCTTCTGCGCTTGGCGATGACCTCAACCCAGTAATACAAAGAACTGTGAAGGAAGATCCAATGACCAAGTTCTGGTTCCCGGTCTTGTTTTCTTTCCATGACATCCTCATGACGGGCGAAGACTTAGAGGCGAGGACAAGAGCCCTAGGTTATCTTTTTGATATACTTGTTAAGTACGGAGGGGACTTTCCAACGGATTTTTGGGATACGATATGTCATGAGCTTTTATTCCCAATCTTCATGGTGCTAAAGAGTCGGAGCGAGATGGCACATTTTAGCACACAGGAAGCAGTAGGGATGTGGCTAAGCACAACCATGATCCAGGCATTACGAAACCTGATCGCCCTCTTCACCCATTATTTCGACTTGCTAGAGAGGATGCTTGATGGATTTTTGGACCTTTTAGTGACTTGTATTTGTCAAGAAAACGATACCATTGCAAGGATAGGTAGCAGCTGTCTGCAACAGCTGATCTTGCAGAGTGTAAAGAAGCTGAGACCCGAGCATTGGACAAAGATCGTATCCGCGTTTGTTCAACTCTTTGAAATAACCACCGCGGATCAGCTTTTCTCTGCAGCGACACAAGGTGGCAGCGCCAGGCCAGTGAGTGGAGCTAGCACGCAACAGAGTCCGCCAAATGAACCCAAGGGGGCCTTCAATGATGCGGTCATGGAGGAGGGCGCGGACGGGGAGAATGCACTGAAGATCAATGGACTATCGACACCTATGCTGGGTGATGACAGTTCTGATACTTCGCCCGAAGGCCGGAACACTCAAAACGTCGACCTCGAAGATTACCGCCCTCAACAACTCAGCCAACAACCTGTAGTTACAGCTGCAAGGAGGAGATTTTTTAACAAAATAATCACGAAATGTGTTCTACAGCTGCTTATGATCGAGACTGTCTCGGAGCTATTTTCGAACGATGCCGTGTACAGTGAGATCCCGAGTACTGAGCTCTTGAGGTTGATGGGAGTATTGAAGAAGAGTTTTACGTTTGCGAGAAGGTTTAACAGTGACAAAGAGTTGCGCATGAAGCTATGGAGGGAAGGATTCATGAAGCAGCCGCCGAATTTGCTGAAGCAGGAGAGTGGGAGTGCTTCAACTTATGTCAGTATCCTCTTGAGGATGTATCATGACGATCAGAGAGAAAGAAGAGAGAGCCGGGCTGCCATTGAGTCGGCGTTAATTCCGTATGTTTAATCCCTTAAACTTTCACAAGTACTGCTGAAAAACTACTAACAATTTTATACAGACTTTGTGTGGACATCCTTCGTAGTTACACCATCCTAGACGAAGAGACCCAGCAGCGAAATGTTATCGCCTGGAGGCCCGTGGTAGTAGATGTGATGGAGGGGTACACAAATTTCCCAGAAAAAGACTTTGACAAACATATTGACACTTTCTATCCACTTGCCGTCGAAATGTTGAACAGGGAACCTGGACCAGATGTGAGGATTGCATTGCAGAACCTCTTGAGGAGAGTAGGGGAGGTAAAAAGAATGGGTATTATGGGGCGTGGTCGTATAAGAGACCGGAGAATGAGTGATATGAGTGGAATGAATGTACGGAGGACGCCTTAGAAGGACATTTCTCTTCTAGTTTCATTTTATTTTTATTTTATCCATAGAGCTATTTCTTTTAAAACGACTTATTGGAGCAGTGTGGGTTTTCTGGGGAGAGGAAAAGTCTTATGTTTTCACTTGCGTATTCCTTTCGCCTTGTATTAATTTAGGTAGGTTTTTTTTTGTGTGAGCAATGTAATATTTAGCTAGTACCTGCTTATCTCTTGGTTCAATTTAGGTTGACTTGCCTACTCCGGCCGAGAAGGTGCTCTTTTGGAGCTGGGTGACAAGAAGTTATATATGTAGCAATTGTGGATGGGATAGTCAGGTGGTTTAGGGGAGAATATGCTAGAAAGTTTAATACTCATGTGAGGTTTTTTAGACGAGGTACAGAAATACTCGTAAATTGACAAGAAAACGGGTATATTTTAATACTCTTTCCTCAACCAACGACTACTGCCTAACCCCCATCCGCTCCTCCCTCGCCTTCTGCCTTGCCCTCTGGTCCGCCGAAACTGGAACCTTCTGCAAGCTCTCCTGGAAGCTGTTGCTAGCCTCGCTTTTGGCATCCTGGGCCTTTTTGAACTCGTCGTAGAGGATTAGATCGTCGGTTGTGAGCTTGATCGGGGTTGGCTTGCGACGGAGCATTTTGTAGTTTTATTTTTGCAAGGGAGGTATTTATATGGTTGATGTGCAGCTAGTTACCACTGGAATGAGTTGGATACGCTGGACAAAACGGACGCAACACCACACCTACCAGGCCAGACACTCCCCGATATATGCAAATTTGCACTCCTACTAGCAGTACCCAGAAGATAAGATGCCCAACGATGAGAGGTGAGCAAGCAATGAACCTTAGCGAGAGTCAAGGTAGTGTGGGTGAAGGGAACGGGGGGGTGTGTGGTCGTCGTGGTCGTTAGATTGACGCGCTTGTGTTGCAATAGCTCTTTGACGACCACTCAACGCGAGATCCTGACAGAACTTCAGAAGATCTTGATGACAGTAAACCAATTGTAAAAAGCCATCAGCCCTCCCTTTTGATGGCCCTCTTTTTTTTATATCTTGTTTTGACTGACAGTCTGGCCTTGAAGAAACGATTCGTTACTCAAGACGATAGCGCTGACAAAGGGGGATGGGGATATGCAGCGCCTCCAGAAGGAGGCTGTCGCTACTGGGGAAAAGGTCTTTGGAGATGCGCTGGGCAAGGATGGAGCGGATAACATGGAAGAGGATTAATCACGAACAATAAAGTCATTTTCCTTTTCCTGAGCAGTGATCCTATGTTGAACCCACCCTTTAATCTAACACTGAATTGAATAAAGTGCATGGAAACATTACTCTTATAATGAGATACCCAATGAGTGATTTGATATGAAGATGACGGTTAAGAAGTAGTCCCTTGCGGAGATATAGCGGTGCCGAGTCAAAAAGATATTCAAAGAGCCATATAATGTTATCAAAGCCTACGATCAATATTTTCGGACTAATATTAAAGCCGCCCGTAGGCGAGAGCCTGGGATTATCATAGCCTTAATCAAGGGACGCGTTGCGGCAGGCAGGGGCTTACCTTATCGAGTGACGATATTTTCCCTTTTAGGTTCGAATTATATATGTATATTTTACCAACTGAGCCTGAAAGTGCTGGTTAGAGGGCCTGAAAACTAGAAGAGGATATGGGAGCCCTGCCTAGAAAAATCAAAACTTTTATCTACAAAAAAATTTATACCATATCTCGAAGATAGCTAGCTGCTAGCTAGAGTGGAGTACCTCCATGAATATGAAACAGCTGTCCACGTAAACCCATAACTATAACCTATAAGATAAGCTATAATAGTCTTGAAAGGTGAAGATTTATCTTCTTAGTGGTTGTTATCAACAGGGCTAGTTTTTACTTTTTACGGGGCA
Organism: Morchella sp. 2018-W16; assembly: GCA_024713755.1. Lineage (NCBI taxonomy): Eukaryota > Fungi > Ascomycota > Pezizomycetes > Pezizales > Morchellaceae > Morchella > Morchella sp. 2018-W16. The sequence goes on along the minus strand of JAMGYY010000012.1, from coordinate 570,400 downwards.
ATATTTTGCCGAATAGACGAAGTTGTTGAAAATGCCAATAGTTTTTTTTATAGACCACAGCCACAGCACTTAAAATTGGCAGTGATCAATATTACCAGTTTTTATTCTTCTTGCGGGCCATTATCTGACCGAATAGACGGAGAGAAGTCGAGGCTGAAGATCTTGTAATTGTGACATATACAACAATGTAGAGCTCCTAGTTGTTCAGTTGTTCCAAGCACAATCACTGTTATTTAACCAGCACATACACACTATCAAGCTATTCCATTTTCCCTCATACCTATTCTCATATAATTACGCTTCTTTTCTCTACACCCTAAAATGTCCGATACAAACGAGAACGCTTTTCTTCGCGGCTACAGAGCAACCTATAAAACCCTGGGTTTTTACAGAGGCTATAATTTTCCTCTATGTACGTCTTCATCTCAATGGTCTTACGCAGGTTCATATCTAACACAACCAGGGTTCGTATTTGGCGGAGCTTTACTCGGCTTCTCCCTTTCTAGACTTGGATTCCTAAACCTAGACGGGAATTTTTCGAAGGAGGCCAGTCCCGGGGAATGGTTTTGGTACCGACAGGGAGTTGGTAGAAGTTGTTACTTGGTCTCTTACATCGAAATCATTGCAAAGCTAATATGTTGTTAGTCGGTATCTTGATACACCTGGCAGCAATTTTACCCTGCGGCATTCTATCAGTATTCCAATTCGTTCCCATTATACGCCATGTTAGTTATCCTCACCCTTCTCACCCGTCTCCCATATCCTGTCCTGAATTCTAACTCGTATAAACAGAAAGCCATGATAGTACATCGTATCGACGGGTACATCATCCTCGTTCTTTTATGGATCGCTACGGCGGGTGCACTCATGATAGCCCGCCGGGCTTTCGGTGGAGACCCTGTCACACAAGCTGGGACCTATTTCCTATCATTTATAACACTTACGGCTTCGTCGATGGCATATTATAATATCAAAAGACTACAAATTGACCAGCATAGAAACTGGATGCTGAGAGCCATGGTTTATGTTAGTAAACCTGGAACAGTTGCGGTTTAACTGAGCTAAGCTAACTATATGTGTGAAATAGATGTCGAGTATCATAACGCTTCGCCTCGTGATGGCTATTGGCGCGAAAATTATCACTAGTATTAGGTCATACTACAAAGTGAGTCGTGTGCATAGAGATCATCAACAGAAATTAGTGTCAATTTAAACTGATAATCAACCTTAGCTCATGCGTTGCGATGAAGTCGCCTTTATCATGAACAATGCTACCCAGTTTGCAGAATCCTACCCTACCTGCTTGACTGGTGCCAATTACGGCTTCGTTGCTGTTCAAGCGGCGTATAAGTCGGGCTCTTCGCCCGAGAAAATTGGCGCTGCGTTCCAATTGACGTTTGGGATGGCAATGTGGGTTGCTATCCTGGTCCATGTTATTGGTGTGGAGATATATGTAGGTCTCTCTTGTTTAGTTGGGTATGTTGAGAAATACAGTTGTACTGATATCAATGAAGATTCGATTGACTCCTGCTGAATCCGAGAGATTGAGAGAAGTAGCATATGAGAAGCAGCTAAAAGCAGGATTGAGCCCTGCAGGGAGTGCAGGGCTTACAACAGATGTTTGGGGAGATGCTGTTTGGGCACCAAAGAAGGGTGCAGACGCGGAGTCTGTACCGCTTTAAATATACCAGTAACAAGAGTTGTGGGCTGTTAATATAGGATCGGGGATTTAATGTAAAGTGTGGTATCAAGTGATGTAATAGCAGCAGTGATTCCATGAAACCCATCCTAGATATCGCATACATACCTGTTAACTATAGGCATTAGGTATTTAAGTTACGTCCAGCGCTATATATATAGCCCTTATAATCATGTTATAATAAACGCCCCAACAAATTATAAGTCTAGGCCTGTCCTTTAAGCCCACCTCAAAAATAGACCCCAAAGAGTTCTGTCCGGGAACCAGCTCTGCTCCGCTGTTAAATGTGTGTATGAAGTATAAATAAATACGTAGTTCTGCTCCGTTCGGCGTTGGGAGTCAGGACGAGTGATAAACCATGATTGCTCCTTGACCACCCAACACAGCTTACTTGTTCACCCACTATTCTCATACATGTACTCAACATACATGTACAGTGTCTAGGCATATAGAGCGGTAAATGTGTCAAAAGTAATTTTACCAACGGTGGTATAAGCACTGAATTTCAGCCCTTGTTCCAGTATAAATGCTGATTTTCAGTCTTTATCCTGTATTATCACTAATACTAATAGTTTCACACTGGTAGTAAAATAGCTGCCACCAGTGGACAATGTTCATATATACTGGCATTATATAGCCCCTGTTGGCCAAAAGGTCTGTGCTTTTATCCATTTTAAGGCATAAACGCTGGCATTATTTTCACCACCAGTGGTAAAATCACTTTTGACACGTTTACCGCGCCATACTGGACATGGACATGTATTACCGTCACTAAGAAAAAAAATACTAAAAACGAATTTAAAAAATGGTAAAGCATTTTGCTTGGATGATGGAAATTATGCCACCCTAAATTGTGAATGGGGTCTTGGTAAAATCCGCCAAATCTAGCTGTATTTTGAAATATGGGGTCTTTGATAGTGTAGCTTTCAGTTCTGATAGTTTCATGACTTGGTAAAAAGAATTGAGAACTGGGTAAACTGCTTTTGCGCAAAGACGATGATTTAGGTCCAAAAACTATAGTTTATGAGTGAAGTAGCATGAGCAAGACCACTGGCCCCTGTGCTATTTGCCGTTCCATCTCTCTCCAGCTACCAACACAGGGGGAATCTCCTGTAGATTGCCTAGATTTAAATATGGGCATAGTATCTGATGTCGTGCCAGCTTCAAGGGTATCCCTCTACAAACTCCATACCATCCATCAATTCGATACAGTGCTTAGAAAACGATAAATTTGGTGTCAAAACAGAATCAAACATAACCCCCTACAACTCCAAGAATCCAAAGACCCACCCGAGTAAAAAGCAGTAAAAAGCAATAAATACCACACCTCAAAAACAAATGCCTAAACATTACTATGCTATTTTATAAGATTGATAAAACCAAAGCGCGTGTCGCTTCTACCAGTTCCAGGTACGGTTCGCAGCATTGAATACAGGAGGTTTCCACTGTAAAAGTTCGGGATCAAGTGTACGCTTTCCTTTGATCTTCTGCTTTTCCCTTTGTTTTTCCTTCTGTGCCAGGATCGCGTCGGTAAGACAGATAACATGTTGACCTTTCTATTAAGATGTCAGACGAAATATAGATTAAGAAGGGGCAAAGCTAGGGATGACAAACATAATACTTGAGCATATTGAGATTCTGTAGGGTATGAATGACATCTTGGGTAGTCATCGCACTCGAGCTGGCCAGCTCATCGATAGTTGTCTCCCCTTTAACAAGCATAAGTTGATCCACGATTGTGTCCTGCCAAAATGCACGGTAACTCAGCAACCCCAAGTCCGAAAGTGGCTTTTCAGGAGACCCAAGCTTCCCCTCCCTCTTCGAGAGTTCGTAAGAAAATGCAATGAGAAGTTTCCCATAGCCGTGGCGCTGATATTGCGGCAAGGTAAGGATACAAGCAACGTTATACCCCTCTGCAGATTCTTTTTCTTTAGAAAAGTACCCAATCAGATGGCACCCATATTCATCCCGAGTTGTCATGCAGTAGAAGAGGAAAGGATCAACATCATAGTAGAGGGTCTTATGATCTAAAAAGCATTTAGATAAAAGACATAAGTTTCGACACCATGTGCGTTGCCGCCGGCCATCAATTTCGAAGAACGAGACATTTGCATCGCGGTAAATTTCATTTCCTGGGGGATGAAATAATGTGCATTTTCCCCTGTGGCGTTCAAACCGGCGGGGCTCGCCAAAATACGAAAGACAAAACTCGCAAATATACACAGTTTCCTCCTCTGTGTATTCTATCGGATATGGTGAAAAGTACCAGGGCTCAACTTCATATTTTCCCATCTGGAGTTTTGACAAGTTACGGACACGGGAAATTTCGTGGGCAGACTGCGTCATCGAGCCAGATGTTCGAAGTTTTTCAATTTCATGCTCCTTCGAAAAGGTATCAGGTTGCTGAGCAATGGCATTTCCTTGCTTTGCAGCTGCGGCTCGAGCTGCGGCAACTTCAGAAGATATCTCGGGCTCTTCGTCCTCTGCACCGGGAGTCCCGGTATCGCCCACAGTTTCTGACTGTATGACCAGCGAATCCTCATTCTCTTGAACGATTGATGCATTTCTTCCCCTATTCTTTGGCGCCTTTTGTCCAACGGTAGGTGTGCCAGGGCCTAGACTATCCCGTCGTGGTCGCTTCGGTGCACGTGACACAGAGTCACGTGGTGTAGTAGCTTTTCCATTCTTTTCAGTCTTTGCAACTTTTTTCTCAGGCCGAGGCCACTCGACCTCGCGTGAAAGATCAAGGCGCGTTGCAGGAACCCATTCGTCAAGGCGTTTATTGAATTCGTCGTAGTGGATATAGTAGTATGGCTCGCCTTTGCGGGTTTGGATAGACAGGATTTCGGCCCAACGATGCTCTTTGGAGCTTTCATGGTAGACATAAAGCTTAACGCCTATACTAATTCAAAGGTCAGAAAATGCTTATACCAACGCCGCTGGGACAAGACGAAGAACATGTGAAAAACACACCGGAGAGTAGCGAGGGTGGCAATCGATTTCTCGCCGGTCTCGACGACTGGAGTACCGGCATCAGCGCTCGCATCGCGTGCAGGCATCATGTACTTCTGTGACAATAGTAATATAGTATTTGTAGGCAATTATAAGCTGCTTCCGTGGTGTTAATCCTCTTGATAGTCGGGGGTTGAACCTTAGAATGATGAGGTGACGTTAAAGGCTTAGATACGTAAGCTACACGCTAACTCGAATGTGGCTAGATTGTTACACAAGCGGCGGTCATTATCACGGCGGATAGGGTCATCAATAGGGTCATTTTGTATTGGATTCTAGTCTTGCATCTATTATAAAGGCCATCGGCTAGAGACCTGCAGTCATTGTTTACATGTATCAGTTTCTATTTTTCTTTCATACGCAACAGCCAATTCTATCTGATCCATCAAGTAGAAAAGTGGCTGGAATTACTCCAATCATACATCGCCATCATATCCGTTGCTCTGTTATCGCCATTGATATGAATATAACCATCTTCCATGACTAGCTCATTTTCATCAGAATACCTCTATCAAAGTAGCCGATAACATATTACCGTGCTAGTGACTCGCAGCCTGCATTTTTAATAACAAATATAAAGAAGGGGGGAAGGAATAATACCTGATTTAAGTAGATAGGGATATAGGAAGTAGGGGAAAACTAGAAACACGAAAGGGAATAGGAAAAGAAAAGGAAAAAAAAAAATTCAACGCCGCTTCCGATTCATGCTATGCCCTTGCAAAACAAAAGGAAAGAAAAGAAAAGAAAAGAAAAGAAAAGAAAACCATCCCCCTAGTAAACAACCCGCGCCCAGACAGGAAGTGAAACGAAGTAACAATGTACAAAAAAGACCTCTGTAATGATACATCTGTAGGAAAACTAACTAAAAATCCGTAGACTTACCAAAAAGGCTAGACATCAAAGAAGAGAAATATGTTGTGAGAGATTGAAGGTTCAAATTGAGAGCATTCATGAAAAACTTGGATTTCAAAAAGTAAAGAACCCCCATATATCGATGCTAATCAAGAAGTCCTTGGGGTTCCGTTCGCAAGGGGATTTTTGAGCTTTAAAACAATTTTAGGAGGTTTATTATGAGGTTGTCGAGGGGTGGAATTGTTCGAAGATGATTGCTTAGGGGTAGCAGACGGTCTTGGAACGGCAGATGGTTTCGGAGCAGATTTTGTGGTAGATTTTGGAACTGATTTAGGGGCTGAAGGCGTCTTCTCGATATTGGACCTCGAGTCCTTGGCCTTTCTTCCAGTTGGGGTACCATTGACCCTCGGTTTCGGTGTTGTGATGAGCTTAAGTGGTTTTAACTGCATAGGCGGCGGTGGTGGCGGCGGCGGCTTTACTCCAATATCATATGACCACTTAAATTTCAACACAGCCTAGTAAGATGTGTTAACAAGCGATGTCCATCGTTGATTATAACCACTGTTAAGCAAACCTTTCCAATATGTTCACACCTAAGATGGCGTGGACGTTTCATCACAACGATGAGCGAATCTTTGGTAGAATAAAGAAGTCTGCAAATATCAGTTAAGTCACGTAACTCAAGCAACCCAATATCCTGAGATCTAAACAGCACGTAGATGGTCAGCTCATACTCAAAAATTCTCTATAAGAGTTCACTAACGTGCAAGCTTTCCAAAGATTCTCTTTCAAAACTTTGTCTTCCCCGACTTGCTTCTTTAAAGACGTAATTGCGCCAGAAATTGTCTCTCGAGCAAGTTCGTCCTTACGCGAGTTCGAAGAGTCTCCCACATCATCAATTATCATCATCTCACCCAGCTCTATATCCGGTTCGTCCTTCACTTTTGATTTGTCATCACCAGTGGCTATCATTCCTAATCCTTTCACCAGGGCGCTATAAACACGCTTCCGAATGTAGGCTGAGGGATCCGACCCAATGACCTTGCAAATATACTCGACTAGTGTAGGGCTCCGGAGAGCGCCAAGATCAATCATACAGTCGAAAGCCTTTGCTCGAAGGGTTTCCAGCGTTCCTTCTCTGGTGTAAGTCATGAAAAATTCCATACCAGCGCCCTTCACGCCTGATAAAGTTAAGTCTCTTTGAATCTGCAGTCGTCGTTAACTATCATGGGTCTTGTGTCTGCAAACTCTGATTTTACCTCTAGAGAAACCTCTGAAACAATGTTCTGATAGGTTGGTTGCCACTGATCCATACGCTGATACCTTAAAATTTCTCTAATGGCAGCCTCCTGCGTGGCTGCAGCCTCGTCGTCCTCAAACTCATATTGTTGGCCAAATTCACCCCCAGAATTTTTTGTCAGTGTGAGGGTATTGGCCAACGCCTTCATGAGATTGGCCACATAATGGCAATCATCAAACTTTTCATAATCAGTACGTTAAAATCCCTCCTATCATATAATGGTGAGACTTACGTTATTGTTTGAATTATCGTTGTACCTAAGCACATCCAGTAGCCATTTTTGCGCACTTGTTGGGCAAGCCCCCGAAAGATTCCTGATGCGCGACATTGATGTCGGTATTGCTTTCTGTACGTAGTACGAAGTGAAATCCGTGAAATCATTACTTCTGGGTATCGCGGATCCTGGGAAACAGAAAAATTCCTGAAATGCCTTCATAAGGTGAAACTGCCCGACCCATGTTAAGTCGGCAGTGGCGCACTATCTTGCATCAGATTTAGAACTCAAACTCGCTACGGTAAACATACCTTGGATAACGCAAGCGCTGCCTCTGTTCTTATACCATGATAGTATCGCCGATCCATCAACGTTCTTACTAAAATTGAGGAAATTAAAGCAGATTCTTTTATACTTGCAAGATGTTGTAATGCCTGTGCAAATGTGTTAATCTCGTGCTTATTCAGCGCTTTTAGGAAGTATACCTCATATTGGGCAATAACGTCCCTGTCTTGTTGCAGCTGGGAAAGAAACATATAATCCGGCTGTCCAACTTTGAGCGTACAGATCCACTCAAAATCAGCATCCATACGAATCCACTCGAATGATTCCTGTGCCATCTTATCCTCATCTTCCTTTGACCAATCTTCTAATCTCCAATCATCAACCTCCTCTTCACTCTGTAAAACATCTCCCAAACAATAGAGTAACACATCATCGTTTTGTGCATCAATACTGATATCAACACCAGCACCAGCAGCAGCCCTTTCTTTTTGTCGCCGAGAACGTTTTAGCCTCTTATACTTTGTGTTGTAAGGGATATCAAGCTTTGTGTATGTGTCTTTGATATCGACAACATGTTCATAGGGCGTGCCATCCGCCTCATGGATTCGAATAGTCATTGGGCCAGTGAATAGGGGCAGTGGAGGCCCCACCGCAATATGCCGTACATGCTCTTGGGCATCATTGAAAAAGCTCTCCGCAGTTACTTTGTGATGCGTTGGAGTTTCTGCTGCTTGAACCTGCCGGATCCCCATTTCCACGATCATTCTTTTTTTATTAAACCTTTGTGAAACTTCAAACCGTGGATACCCTGACCCATAAACCCACTGCTGAAAAAATGGGTCAAGTTTGGTGTGGCTGCTCTTTTCACACACCCGAATAAAGTGCTTGGTACTCATAAGTCCATTCTTCAGCTCGCCTGCCACCGCTCCTAAGAACGTCTTCCGGACCACACGGTGTAAAACCATGGAAGAACTGACTTTCCACAACCTCTTTTCAAGGATCGTCAAAACTACAGGAGCTTTAAGCTTGATGAAATCCAAACATCCCTGATCAATTGGGACAGCAAATCCTGCAGCGTAAAGCGAAGGGCGCCCAATATCCAGTTCACAAATCTTTTCCGCGTCTCTTTTGAGTCTGAAGCGATATTCATTGTTTCCCATCAAGGTTTTGAGAAAGCATCCAGTCATCCAGTACGCAATCCCAATAATAACCCATGTATCCTGCCAATCCTTCGGTACCACCTGCACTCCAGACCATTGTGTCGCCAGGGCATACGTAAGTTTTCTGGTGACTGGCCAGATCGGATCGATTACATATTCCGGGAAAAGTAGGCGGTTACTGCATATAACCAAAGAAGCTGATTCTGTAGTATCCATTGCTAAATCGTCAACAAAACAGACCTTGAACGCCTGGAAGACATATTGTCCAAATTCTTTAAATATATAATCAAGAGCCTATATACGTTAGCAAAAGGGGGAAAGGAAAAGGAAAGGAATGAGGCATAATCCTCAAATACCTTTGGGATAAACATGCAGGTATTCCTGAGATCTGGCTCTCTCCCAGGAAGACAATATCCGAGTACATCGACACTCATAGTTCCCATAGCCTCTTCAGTTTCTACATCTCGATACTCCGAAAGATTCACACACTCAAAGGGGCCAGCTGCAATGGAGATATGTTGCGGTGCCACTGCTTGAAGCTGCTCAAACTTCAGAGTTTTTTTCCATGGTTCTGTAGGGTGCGTTTCCTTCGTGTTGTTAGTAGAATTATCAAGTAGGTTTATCGAATTTCCAACAGACCTCATCTTTATAGTTACCGCTGCAAACAACTGTCATATCAAGATCCCCGTCTTCATCTACTACGTCCTCGACATCGATTTTGTTTGGGGACTCATGGGTTCCACTAACGCCACTAATAGCGTTAGTGGGGCCATTTCCGTTCACCTGTGGTGACGGCAAGCAAGATGATTTTTTTTCTATATCCCCAATGGTTTTAGGTACTGTCACCTCAATTTCCCATGTCCATCTCTCGTGAATTCCATCGAGTGTTGGAAAAAGACAACACGCAGATCCGGGTAGAGGGGTGTGGGTAGTGTAGGCATGAGGGTATCGCAGATCGCCGGCATCACAGCCCACAAAGGCGAACCCATCGCGAACATGTTCAATTACATATTCGATTCTTACTTTCAATGGACTGAATATAAAAGAAGTATCTGATCGAGCCAATGCAGGGGTCGCAGCACCATTCGCAGCAATATCTGGAGATTCCCGTTTAACCCCAGGATTACTCCGCCCCGCAGGGAGGCTTTGAGCACTAACGCTAAGAGGATCCTGAATTCGAGCTTGTAAACAGATCGAGTACTTTTAATCCAATGAAGCCCTTAAGAAGGCAGAGAATACTCACCACAGATTCTATCTTAACCTTCGGAGGTAAGTGGATAACCAATTCGTGCTCCGGAGGATCACTGAGCGCCGGATCCAATTTTTTCATAAGCTGATGATGTTGATGGACTGTAGCGGTATCATGGATTCGGAAGCTGCTATAGGGTTCTTTGTAGGTTAACGACGGCGATTTCCCATTAACAAGACATTTTGTAATTTCTATAATTTTACAATAAGATTAGTTGACCGCTGCGGAAGTCACTTGCTGTCGAGATAATACGTACTGCATTGTCTACAGTTCAGTCGGAGTTGCTTTAAAGTGGCCTCTGTCGGATTAATGGTAATTTCAGTCCAGCCCTATTAACGCGTGTATGTCAGCACAGGAATCCCCGTGGAGGTCTAGGTGCAGAGGTTTCATACTTTCAGGCTTTTGTTCACGAAATTGATGTCCAATCCAACTTTTTGGTGACCTGTGAAAAAACTGTCAGCCAGATAACTTTAAGAAAGAGAACGTAACCAGGAAACTTATATATTAAACCCGCGATTATAGACTACCTGTGGTGGAGGTTGCGCCTGTGCCTGTGCCTGGGATTGGTTATGTTGCGATGATTGCGAATAGTGTTGAGATGACTGCGCGAATATCGGCACCTCCGTAGCTGCCGGCATCTTGCCAAATTATTCGAATAAGGGATGGATAAAGCTTGTTAAAGATGTTTAGGTAGAAGCGGCGTAGTGGGAAGTATTTCAACGGGGTTGTGCGATCGAGACACGCAAAAAACGTAGAAAATTTCGGCGTCGTTTTGTGTCGTCCCTTCTATGCCAGCAAGAGCACGGTCTTCATCCTATTTTGGCTCCCCTCCCCAAAAATGCTATCACTGAACAAGCTAGGGTCCCTCCTTCAAAAAAAAAAAACCTCTCTTCTTGACCCTAAAGGCCCCTCCTGTGGATTCCGCGACCTGTTCCTATGAACCCCTCCACCAGCGATCTTGAGCCTCCCGAGCTTTCCAAGTGAACCAAAAGCTCCTCTGATAATCGTTTGCGCACTTGTGTTTGAGTTGCCGCGGTAGTTACTCTTGTTTTTCGTTTTTTATGTCGTTTAAATGTCCAAGCAATCACGGTTCGAAACGCTGGTCGAGTCCCCGGTAGTGGTGATGGCACGAGCGACGCGGCGGAATAAAGGGGTTTAACGCAGGAATACAGGGGCGAAGTACCGAATGCGAAGACGTGTTCTGTCAGAATATATCTTAGTGAACGGCAGACTGAGGCTTGTGGTGCCTGGTAACTAACGGTGGGTTGTTGTCGGAGTCAGCGATGATTGAGCGTCATTATCTATGGGGGCTGCACAGGCGTCGAGACAGAAAGGCGTGAAGTCGGCTAGTGTAGCTGCTCTAGCCGCATGTGGCTTTCAGGCCTTGGCACATCTTACTCCAGCTGCAGGACAATGCTCTCCTACATGTATTTACGCCTACCAATCCAATAACGCATCGCTCTTTAAAAAAAAAAAAAAAACACGTGAGATCCTAACCGTACTTGTCCTATGTAGATATGTCGGTACGTGTACCTACATACCTGAGCAATTCCTCCCCAGAACATGCGCAGAAGTAAATAGACCTTTGCGTGCAGATTGTCTTCATTGAAGCACCATAGATTACTATGAACCCGCTACTACTTCATTCCCGAGAATAGTATCCTGAGATACATAATATACAGCATTGAGAAAGTACAGCGGAAGCCGATGTTAAAAATACACTACATGACACGACACGCCAGAAACTTATATATCTGCGAGTGCCAGAGATACATAGGGACTAGAGAGAAGAGAGTAAACAAGAAAACCCCATACCCACGACGATCCCAATGAACAGATCAAAATACAATAAAAACAAGAAATGATACGGACCATGAATTTCACAAGAGCTCACTGGGAAGAATATAAAAAGGAAAAAATGTAAAATAGGGGGAAAAAAAGACCCAAGAGAGAAAAAATACCGTAATACACCGTCTTCCGGAAACCAGCAATATGAGGAAAAAGGAAAAAAATTAACACCATGTGATATTATGTACTTTCCCTAACACTCCGTAAATAGGAACCCCCAACACGATCGATCACTTTGAAATCCTCCTGCGAGCCCTAAGATGCCTTGCAGTCTTTTGGTGGAATTCTTCAGGAAGCTCAAACTCCTTTGGTTCGAGCTCCGGGAGAGATACTCCAAATGGCTTTAGATTTCGTGAGCTTTTTCGAGAATTGTTGAGTACAGCTTGACGCATGTGGGGGTTATTATAGAAAGAAACGAATGGTTTGTACACTGGCTTCTTTTTGGGGCTCTCGGCGGTGAGCCGATAGGATGACTTGGATAATTTCGATGTGTGACGATGTTGCTTCGAGCGATGAAGATGATCGCCGTCGTCGGAGTCATCTGTGATAGCATATATATCCTTTTCTGCTTTTCCATCCCCACCGCCCCCGCCTGCATCTTGTTCATATAAAGCCTGTCCGTTAAGATGCTCGGGTTCTTCTAGGTCTCGCTCCTGGCTATTTGTCAAGCTCCTACTTGTTCTCCCAGCTGCAGCAAGCTTTTTTCTTCTTTCCTCCTCCTTCCAGGCTTTAAACTTCCTTAGTAATGACTCATGCCATCTAATCACCCCTGCTTTTCTCTTCTCCATTTCGACTAGTCCAAGTTTCTGGGCAACCGTACCAAGATTAAATGTCTTGATCCAGTCAGGCCCCCGCAACCTTTCCAGCCTGTCTTCGTATCTCTGCTTATCATGGGCTGCCCTATCACGTTCAACATTGCGCAGGCGCTTTTCTTCCCTCCCCATGGAAGTGTGCGGTCTAAGGTAGATATCTTCTGATAGCGGATCTGAAGTAAACCTGGTAAGTCGAGAACTACTAGCACGTGCTTCTTCTTCGAGGTTAATAGTCTCTATAACCACTTGGCGTGTTGTGGGAATAGATCGCTGTGGCCCAGTCATAGATGCTATTACAGCAGTAACAGCTCCTAAGGGCCGGGCTGCCTCAATACCGTTTATTTCAATATTTCCGTTGGCAGTAATGCCATTAGCTCTGCTGATGCTGGCACCTTTTGCATTTCTGGGAGTAGTGTCGTTCTCCACAATTCTCATAGGGTGATCAATATCAACAACAAAATCTACTTTTAAATTAGTTTTCCAGTTGGATGCAACTAGTGAGAAAGATGATTTACCATCCTCATCCTCTCGGTCTTCAAACCACTCTGCCAGTTCGCTCTTTTGTTGGGTGTCTTGACTCCGAGTAATTCTCTTGTCACCTTCTTTTTTATCAGCTTCATTTGGGGGATTTGTTGTTGCGGTTGCTGTTGTTGTTGCGCGGGTATGGGTAGGCTGTTGCTCTGTAAACCTCCGGGCTTTCTTGGGTGGAGGCTGCAGATCCCCTTTTCCACCACCGATGCTCTTGGGAATGGAACGCTTTCGCTTCCTGATCAATTGCGACGTCTGAGAAACGAAAGCGGGTGCATCTGCTGATGGTGATGGCGGTGTTGGTAGAGATGTTGTGTCGGCTCCTTGGGGATTTTTGTACTTATTGTGAACTTTTCTCTTGCGTTTGTCGCCTCGCGCTTCTACGCCCTCGTTATCGGAAGATAGTCGCGCCATAGACCCAGCCTGGGGAGAGTCCGGAGACTCGGTCAAGGACGTAAATGATGTAGCTGGAGGTGTTGAGTTCTCAGACGAAGAGAATTCAGACGAGGCAGAGGTAGCAGTAACAGCAGGAGGATTGACTTGTTTGCTGAAGCGCAGAATTATATGAACCTTTCGTTTCATGATGTAAAGACGTTTTCATTCTTCACTTCTATGGCTAGTGGGGGAGAGGAAGGGGGCGGGGAGGGGCGTGACAGCGGAAAGTAATGGTAATGGGGGGGGCTTCTTTTTCAAGGTCTCTTCGTTCAAAATTGCTGGGACCGACGTCGGCTGCCTGGCTGACTGGTTGCGCAGGAGTACATACACCGTAGCAGTGCCTTCGCGAACAAAAATTACTGACAGACCTGGGGTTTTGGGGCTCGAGTTCAAAGGTTTGCACAGAGGGGCCTCTCTCTCCTTTCCTCAGGCCATGCAGAGAAAGCAACCAGGCAGCGTGGGACGCCCTACCAAACTCGATAACACGGTCGAGGTGTATGTGCATCAGCATCTGAACTCACTTGCAGATCGATATTGCGCTGCAAGGTAGATTTCGCTAGGGCGCATTCTCGAGCTTCATCTCTTGAATGCGGTAATAGACAGCTTCTGATGCTTCAGTTCATTACAGTACCTGCTGTGTATTAACCCAACCCAATCCCATACCCAGGCCAATTCTAAAGAAAAAAAGTCACAAAAGTCTACCGTAGATACCTACAAATGCTAATCATAGAGGGAAAATAAAGGAAACTGGTATAGATCCTCTAATCAAAGAGGGAAAGAAGACAAGCATAAAATCATATAGAAAAATGGAGCCGTAGCCTAAGTTAGAGGCTTTCAATCAATGCGCATCAAAAATTGCTTTACCAGAGGTGAACCAGCAAATTCGGGGTTTAAGAGAATGCATCTATGACCAGTGGAAGGTCAAGTCAGTGTCTTCCTCGCGGTACGTAAAACCTATTGAATCAACACCCAAACGATACAAACTTACGAGAGGAAGTATGACAAGCCCTGACGGCGAGCCTCAAGAAACTTTGGACGGAACTTGGCTATAGGCCAGGTGTTAACATGTTTCTAACTGCGGAGAGACTCAAATTCTCCGGATGTCAACGACAGATGAAACACATACAAACAACGCTCTTTGGCGGTAAAGCTGGTATAGACACCCCTGACCTTGGGAACGTCTCTATAAGCATATCCCGCAGCTCGACAAATTCGGAATACCTATTTTACTCAGTCAGAAATCTCTGGCTATCAAATGGTCGTAGCGGAGTGAAATCAATCGCGCACCGTTTTCGAACTGTGAACTGAGCTCCCTATGTATGACGACAGCAACGCATGAGCCTCAATAACTCATAATGAATCCCCAAACAGATGCCAACTAACCTCGAATGTCTCGATCGAGCAATTCCAGGCAACATAGGCTCCCGCCCTCGTCCTACTACCAGAAACAATCAAATAATCTACCACCTTTGCACTTCTTGCCCATATTCCAGGGCTATTCTCACTCGGAATGATTGTGTGGTCGATAAGCCTAATGGTGAGAGGATGGAACCCTCCTTCGTCATCGTCATTCATATTGTGTTTGTGGTTTATTGAGTGGGAGGCACCTATCATGTAGCCTTGAGTTGTTTTTGTTGCCTTTACGATCGATGGTAGAAATGGCAAAGGAGCTGCTGATGTGGCGTAATATTGAATGTGGCCGCATAAGTGTGGCGGTGGACATACGTAATTGACATGTTTGATGTATGAGCACATGTATGTACCTACAAGTACAATAGAGCACACACTGGATAATGTGAATAGCATGGTGGTGCAACTAAAAACCCGTAGATACCACTCCCCTTCGCTGTCGGGTGCCAAGTAGGCTCAAAATCTGCTCGAACAGTTCAGATCAGAGAGATTCAAGTCTACAGCCCCATCTAGAAAACCACCTGTTATTCAAGACTGGGTTCTTGAGCTTAAAACTTTCAATATAAACAACTTCACAACATATAAACAACTCACTCTAGCTAGAAAAAGTAGCGACAAGGTGACATACCACCTAACCGAAACAGTAAATACATATAATGTTATGTGTGCAAACGCGCCGGTTGCTTAAAGGTTGACCTAGCCTTAGTGACATCTTCTTCTTACAGATTGCTACCCCGGCCAAGTGTCTGGAGTTGACTTTTAATGGCCCTGACTTGACTATTAAAGTCGCAAGTCTTGGGCTGGCAGTGCAGCCATGATAGTAGAACACCGAAAAGAAAGCATTGAGGCGTTGAAAGATATGCTAGGTCCGGGTGCTCGGACAGCCTGCAGTAAAACTACTAACACTAGATATCATGATATTAATCACCACGACTCACACCACTTTATTCTCCTCTTGAAAAATAGGGTTTCTATTTTCAAAACAGCGATCCCCCCCGCGGAGGACCGGTCTAAGGCTTCCGGAGCCATATGTTCTCAATATCACCCACCATATTCTTAGTTGTGCAACCGAACTGACCCAGTTCTACATACATGTCGGGGGATCTATATATACATGTAATGTGGCTAGTATGCGGCTCCGTATTTATTTCAGTGTGGGACAACAATGGTACAAGCCGGGACAATGCCTAATTAGGCCTGGATGTAGCCAGTCAGGGCCCTCGAACACGGCATCTGCAGGCCTCTTTGGGTAGTTTTCTGTGTTTGGTATTTACCAACTTTCCCTCCTTCCTTTTACCAGCCGCTTAATTCTCTGTTGTTTTGATTGTTTCCTTTCTTTTATAATCACCTCCTTCTCTCTCTCTCTCTCTCTCTCCTCCTCTCCCCTTCCACCTATTCATCAACACTCGCTCGACCCTTCGCGCACATTCGTTTGTTGCTAGTTCACCCCCTTAATACCCCCCTAGTTGTATGTGCCATCCCCCCCGAAAATATACTCAAGGTCAACAAACAAGGGACCCTTACTGACTTTTATTGCTTGTCTTGAAGTCGCATACCATACCTTTAATTACTGTTCAACATGCAGTCCTTCCTCATTTCTACCCTTTTGGCTTCCAGCGCTGTCTTCTCTACTGCATATGCTCAAGTCTACACTTACCCTAACATTACCGACGTGTAAGTATATCGACTACTTCAGTCCTCCGAGGAGCCATAGTGCTAATAATCTGCTCGCCGAACAGTGATATCAATGTCAGGACCCAGTGGTGTACCTCGCAAACCTCTTCTTGCAAACTTTTGTGCCAGAACCAAGAACTGAAGGTTTCCGCCAATGAATGCTACCCCGACAATCTTTACTATCAGTGTACTTGCTCTAACGGCTTGGCTCCTAACGCAACTGAGTAAGATCCCCCCAGGCAAGTTTTATCTATGATGGCTTCTAATAATTGTCAACAGGTATTCTCAAACTATTCCATTCTTCATCTGCCGTCTCGAGGTTGAGGACTGCCAGACCGCCTGTAGTGGGGATGCCACATGCATTAGTCTTTGCGCCTCAGGCAAGCAGTGCGGTGCCACTGACCCTACCCGAGTGAACGCTACCACTACCTCTAGCTCGACTACCAGATCTTCCGCTACTAGCCAATCGTCGGGCACCCAAACAGATGCCAACGGCTTCGCCATTACTGGAACGTCTACCGCATCTAGCGACTCAGATTCGTCGAGCAGTGCTTCTACATTGCTTGAGGCTGGTAGTATCTACGGGATGGGTGTCCTTGTTGCAGGTCTAGCTGCTGGATTCGCAATTGTTGGAATCTAGGTAATTCGTGGAGAGGGGAGTACTGACGTAAAGTAATGATCGGGCCGGAATGATGGTTATGGGGGAACATGAAACCGGGCTGTACTGTAAGGACCTGTTCAAAACAGCAGTAAATCATCTTCTGTTTCATGATGAACTGTGAAGCTTATATCTTTTCTTCTTTCTTAATGGATGAGTATTGATGAGGTTATTTGGGGATTCGATGCAAGTTGATTTACAAAGCATAGCATTTTTCTTCCTTATCTTTCACCAAAGACTAACTTACCTGTACTTATACTTTTATGGATAAATATCAAGTTAGGCATCTGGTGTCTTTAAACATAACCTTATTTGACCCAATAGAGCACCGACTCGGGCTATCACTACAATACTTGAGAAGACCCAAGGATCGACTCGGGCCCACTTTGTTCCGTCCCCTTTACACTCAATTATCTTCGCCTTCACCTGTCACCACTCAGGGTTATTGTAGTTTTTCTTCCATACTAAAGTACTCTGAGTATCCTAATATCCCGTAATAGTGACCAGCGGAGGTTGCGAAAATGTGCATGTAACCATTCGGCACAAACGCGCACGTCCGCCCAAAGAACCCTCGTCACTACTTGCCGAATTTTCAAGTTTAGGACGGCTGCCACCCAACCTTTAGTTATATCTCGTCCTAAACTTAAAAATTTGGCAAGCACATGTACTTACTTGTAGTCCTGAGCTAGACCCATACCGACTAGGGTCCCCTAACATCTACAGATCTGCTAGAGGTGCAGAAACGGAAAATCGAGTGTGTAAAACTTTAGTTTACACACTCCTCGTCCAACCGAAAGAGGCCAAGAGTGTGCAATCCCGAGGAATTTACCAAGGCTTAGTTTTCTTGCCGAAGCTGTTCGCAGTACTTACTCGGGTTCTTCGCCATCATGTCGTATCACTCGGCAGCTTGACACGTCAAAGTGCAAGTGCAACTTTGGAAGCGACCACCTTCCAGGTAAATATGTATGTAGGTCTTTGGCAAAATTCGTATTCTTCAGCAAGGGTACTTAACCAGGCGGGGAATTGTGTGCCGAAAATTTCGGGGTCAATTAATAATCGCGTGCTATCCCGTTTTTAATTGGAAAGAATTTACAAGGGCGTGAAATGTGGAGATGTTAGGATCTGCATTTGTTAAGGGCCAAACAGTGCCCCAGCCATCCCAGTTAGTTACTTACATGTATCCACCATAAGAACCTGAAAATGCAGGTGACGGAGGCAGGGATACATGAGTTTGTATGGAGAATTGTCTTGGCCCCATACAAATTATCCTCGTCGTTGGTACCTATATTTTCAGGTTCTTATGGATGATAGCGAGTACATGTAGTGAAATGTAGGTTCTAGTTACTGGGGTTAACCTTGTTTTCTGTACCCGCAAAATGGTCTTGCGGGTGCAATAGATTTTGAGGGAGGGCTCAAGTTAAAACCCTAAACCACGCTTCTTCCGCGTTAAAAGCCAAGGTGAGGTGAATACATGTAGGTACCTACATGTATGTACCTACAGTTCCGCTCGTGCGTTGTGTGGCGGCAGATCTACCTACATACAGCGCTTAGCAACCAACGTCTCTGCTTTTCACTTCACAGCTCAGTGAGCTCTACTTTCCAACCCGCTCAATCAATCATTTATCGGCACATCACAAAGGCTCATTTCCCGGCAAACATGGACGGACTGGATGCAAGTGCTCACTACACCCAAGGCCCAGACGGTATAGACGATCGTTTCCTCTGGATAGCTGACAGCGAATGCTAACACAAGCCTCCAGACGACAAACCCTCCCTTCTTGTCCTAATCCTCGACACGAATCCATACGCCTGGTCGCAGCTGCACTCGGTTCTCCCTCTCCCCCGCGCCCTTGCATCAATTCTTCTCTTCCTTAATGCTCACCTAGCCTTCTCTCACGCGAATCGCGTTGCTGTAATCGCCTCTCACACAAAAGAAGCTGTGTTTCTCTACCCGAGCACCACACCCGAATCCTCGACCGACAATGATCCCGCGCGTGATGCCAACAAATACCGCCAATTCCGCATTGTTGAAGATGAGGTGCAGGCCTCGTTCCGTAAGCTTATGGCGGAAACCACTGCCGAGAGCTTGGCAGGTACGAACGAGACGATGATGGCAGGGGCATTATCATTAGCATTGACATATATTAATCGGCTGTGTATGTCATCGGAAGACGATCAAGGAGGACACACTGGAGGGAACAGGACAGCGAATGGGACGCGGGATGCGGACATGGCCACTATGAATGCAAGAATCTTGGTGTTAAGCGTATCTGGCGATTTGTCTACGCAATACGTATCAATGATGAATTCGATGTTTGCAGCCCAGAGGAAGGTATTTATTAATTTTTCCTTTTATGTGTTTCTATAAAATTGAATCTTAGGAAACCTATGTTTCTTGGTAGGGCGCTGACCATCGATATTAGAAAATCCCTATCGACATATGTAAAATCGCTGGTGAAACCGTCTTCCTTCAACAAGCATCAGACGCCACAAGAGGGATCTATATGCAACTTCAACATCCCGAAAGCCTCTTGCAATACTTAATGGTATTATTATATCATATTATCTACCATCTTTCAAGGAACCAGTACTAGAGTTCTAACCATTATAGATGTGTTTTATCCCTGATAACTCTACACGCAAACATTTGGTCCCACCTACGCAAATCAATGTCGACTTCCGTGCCGCTTGTTTCTGTCATAAGCGTATTGTGGACATTGGGTTTGTGTGCAGTATTTGCTTGTCAAGTCAGTGCCCTATTTCTTCTTTTCTCAAAAATGGCACAGAAAACACACGGATGCACGGACGGAGTAAATCTTTGGAGCTAGCTCAACGCTCTGAACGTACGGAGTGGATGTCACACCAAAGTCTAACAAGAGATTTTGGCGAAATCCTTTTAGAGTCTTCAGAGGGCTTGACCGAAGACGCTAATTCTGATGTCACTCTTCTTGTTGACTGGTGGCTTGAGGGTGGGCAGCTGAATCCTGTTAACCAATTATAGGAGGTGGACAGCCCCGGAGTGATCTTTATGCATCATCCACAAAACAGACCACATTAAGTGCGAAGCGTCGCATACATTTTTTCTCTCGTGTGGTTTAATGCACATAATCTTAGCATTGGCGTAAATAGGTTACTGACTCCTATTTTTGCAATGGCTTTTGGTGGCTTCTTATAGTATTCTGTTCTCCACCCGAAGGCGCTGTATGCACTACTTGCAGTACAAAACTCGATGCCTCCGATCTCGGTAACTTTGGCGGACGGCCCGCCGTCGTGTTGGCCAAGAAGAAAAAGACAAAAAGGCCCAAACAATCAAAAACAGCTTCCTCCTTTTCTAACGATGTTTCTGCGCCTGCAAGCACACCTGGGACACCTGCCACTTAGCATCCAACCAATTCCCTGCATCAGGAACAGAGTGCCTAGGAATAATGGGTAATTGGCGCGGTGCATCCAGAAAGACGCTGATATAAATTTAGACGAGATAGGGGTCCTCGTGGGAAGTTACTTATGGTAGTGCTCTGGCTCTGATTCAACTGATTAATATGTACTCTAGAACCTTTCTCATTTCTGTTGTATCAGGGCGGCTCATACCGTTCACACTGCTCATTTTAATAATAGGGGCTATCGGTGTACTTGTCCTTTGACGATACTACTCGACTTCAAGGGAGCCTAACGACCTTCCCACCAAGACAGGTCTTGGGGTTTCGTGCATTACGTGACATGACCGTTTCTGGCTCAATCATTGAAGCCGTCATATGTGCCATAGCCTAGTTCACAGTCAGAAACCCCAATTTTAATACGAGTTACGACTCGATAATGGAAGTCTGTCCTTTATTCAAGGAGGCCATTAGAAGTCATTACCATGCTATCAGTAGTGTGCCCATACGTGAAATATATCCGTTTCCCCTCGGAATTTCTGTCGATCTTAATAGCCATGATGCCAACAGCAGAGGACATAGTGGACTCTTGAACAATTTTTGATCCTATAGAAGTCAAGTTAAACGATACCTGGCAGTAGTGGGTTTGTGGGGTTTATCAAACCCATAAAGTCCTTTTCAATGCTTGTCTTCAGGCCTTGTGATTCATCATCACTATGAAACATGCGATCAACAGCTTTAGATGCAATCAATGTATGTGCCATTTGTTCTCCAGTTCCTAAACACAGAAAGGTAAGAAAACCCCGAGCATTGAGAATAGTAAAGAGGAGAAGTGAAGTACCAGAACATGTTGCTGCAACAACAACTCCATCCTCTACCCTTATCCAAGTTCCAATACCAATCAATGCTGCGGGGCCAATTCTGCCACGATGCTTCATTCCGATACCACCGGAACTACTTCCAGCTGCAACTCTTCCCCAACGGTCAACGCAAATAGCACCTACTGTATCGGTAACCACATCTTCTGTAGTATCACGCTGGCCTGCCTTCTCAATTTCAGCATCCAATTCGGATTTAGCTGATAGCGCTGCTGCCGTTAAGGTGACCCCAGTAACTTTAGAACGTGGTGCCTTTTTGTGCTCTTTATGACGAATTCCATAGGCGTCAAGCTCACGTTTCCATTTAACCCAGCGGGCATGGGCATTTCGGCTGATAAGTGCCTCATTGTCAACCAGCGGAAATCGATGTTCTTTTGCATATGACTGTGCACCTGGCCCGACCAACATGACAGGCGGCACACGCTTTAGGGACATTGGCCGACGAGTATTGTCGAGAACAAGTCGGGCGAGGGCCGAAGGGTTTTTAAAACCTGGAATACACATCGAATGTAATCAATACCACGGGCTGGATCTTGATATGCACGTAAACGGAACGGAGGCATAAAAACTTACGGTCAACGGCTCCTACAGCACCAGACCTCCCAGTATCCTCCATTATGGAAGCATCACATTCTACCGTCCCATCCAAAGATAAATTACTACCATAGCCGGAGTTGGTGATTTCATTATCCTCTAAACTCCTCAAAGCCATCTCAACGCCGTCAACAGCAGATCCACCATTACGCAGGAATACCATGGCAGCTCTACAGGCACTGAATGGATAATGAAGTTAGAGTAAATAGCATAATATTAATAGAAAGTGTACTGACGCGGAGCAGGCCTCAAGATGACTGGGCTCGTTTTGGACCGAATGGAAACCTGCACCGGCATGTACAAAGATGGCGGACCAGTCCTCATCAGTCCTTGGCTGGCTAGGTCTTGTCTCCAATCCACCGTCCATTTCGGCTATCTATGCTGCACAAGGAAACAGGGATGCAGAAGAAGTGGGGCCAAAGAATAGGAAGTATCGGCGGATTACAAGGACTGGGAGTGGTTACAGGTATAAGATGCAAGCAAGGAGAAAGTGAGAGGTAGAGGAGAAAGATAAGACGGATAAAGGTGAAAGGATAGGATGGAGATGGAAGGGAGGGAGGGAGGGGTCGGGGAATAAGAGGACAGACAGGCTGAGGACAGAAGACAAATTATGGGGAAGGGTCAGAAATAAGCAATTTCCCCATAAATGCAGGTCGAAGGTCATCCGTGATCACCACTTCACGAAGCACCTGCAGCCGCGCATCGTGAGTCGTTGAGGCTTAAATTAACATAGCTAAGCAATTAAGCGAACGCACTACGCAAAATATCCCGGCCAAGCCTGTCACATTTCCCCACTTGGAAGGACACCATGTTGATTTAAAGTATGGTGCATGTGTGAATACCAACCCTCTTCCTCTAAAAACAAAGGTCATTGCGTCATGATGTCACATTCCGAGAACCACGGTACCTCCAGCCAAGGCGCTGGACACAAGCGTCAGGTACAGAGGTCAGGCAGGGCCTGCAATTAGATGGATGCAGATGTGGCTAAAGCCCGGTCTTGGTTTCATTGGAGGAATACTCCGTGACCGGCGAGAAAGAACGGGCGATTTTTACTACATGTAGTGCATGGACCAATCCTGTATACATACATGTAATCATCTGGAGTACACCCGTACTCTAGCCTCAAGCACATCCTGGCTGGACACAATGCACGCCTAACACTATGCGTGGAAACATTAATCAGAGTACTATAGGGTACATGCGAAATCGAAAATGGACTATTCAAACGGCATCCTAAAATTTTCATTCGTCAAGAAGTCCCGGTAGTGGCAGCAGCACGAGCTGCAGCCTTTTTCGCCTTTTTAGAGAGTTGTTGCCCCCCTTGCTTTTCATTGTGTATCTGGGGTTGATTATGTTGGCCTTTAGCTGGCTTGCCCTTCCCTTTACCATCCATACTTTCGTCCTCTGCTTTTCTCTTATTCTTCTGTTGGGCTGTTTCAGGAGGTGCTCCATTATCGATAATATCTATAACTCCTCTAAACGACCGCCTCTTCATCCCCGCTTGTACCTACCATTATGTTAACGTCTGCAAAGAAAAAACCCGGATATGAGGAGTGCGAGTGGGGAAATACAACTACAGTCCTGCTGAGGCCACTTACCGCCTCCCTCCCCTTTTCCTGGCTCAGCCCCCATAAAGTTGCCAAATTCATAACGTCAAAAGGTGCTCTAACTCCCACAGCTTTTCTGGCTTCACTGCTTATGATTACACCCCTTCCCCTTGTCGCTCTTATGAGAGATGCCGCATTCTGTATCAAGTTTCTTCGGGCAGTAAGGTCGTGGATACTTGAAGAATAGCATATCTCCAGGAAAATTCCACGTTGAATCGCTGTACCAACAATTTTATGCTTGAGATTGTACGAAAGCCTTTGAGAAAGATCTATGGAGATGAGATCGCACTCGAGCGAAGAGCATGCCTGTAAAAGCAGCTTATCATTCGTAGGGCGTAGCGCAACGAGGTCATAATGATTGGTTAAGGGTGTGAGATGGTGACATTGTGCTGAGTCCTCGAGAATAACAGTTACGCGACGGAGAATCTTCAGCTTCGGGTGTTGTGGGAAAGGATCGGGTGAAATGGGATTTGTCTGTAATGTATTTGTTAGTAGATTGACTATTTTTCATTGTTCAGAGAGTACGAATTATTACGTGACTCTGTGAAAGCTTGCCAGAGATTGTGTGGTTGAGAGCGATAACGTTGTATCCTACTTTAGATGTCTGTCAGCACTGACCTCCGAGAGTCGAAGTTGAAAAGAGACTTGCACTCATCTAGGAAAGCTATCGTCCTCGGCAGATCTGGCGATGTTGGTGCCCAGGGGATATTGAGGTCGTGAAACATGCCAGCGTATCAATTCAAATACCAGACTTGACGCCTGAATCTTGGGAACAAACTGCGATAGATGATATGGTACGTGTGGTTGTTCCAACTTCACAGGCCACAAGGTTTGAGGTTTTCAGACGGTTGCCAAGAGAAAGCTTATCATGCCCACTAAGGGCCCGTTTGGCAACAGGCCAAAACGGAGTTTTCACCCTTGTAAACTCCGTTTCAACGATCTTTTTGTTAGGCATTGATCCTTGGAAACTCCATTTTGCCTGGTTGCCAAACGGGCCCTAAATGTACTTAGTTTCCAAGTTCAACTCTTTCCCCTAACTACATGTATGTAACCCAAACACCCGCTTGAATACACTCCACTTGGTAGTGTAGTGTTCTTGCTGATCAGCCTCGCAACATTTCTTCAGTCAATCGAGTCATTCTTCAATACGATAATTCAGAAACGAACTAGACTAATCCCCTCATGCGATGCTTCAGACATGCCCCCATAAACACTATATAATTCTCACCCAGATTGGCGAGACTTCTCCTTCCCCTTCAAACTGGCCTATCGCTTCGATGCCCACCGGCTCATTTTCAAGAGAAATTTGGACAATCAATAATGGTTCCTTTTGATTCAGAGGGAAAGATGCATATATATGCATACATACCTATGGGAGGCACTTAGAAATCAATCCTCAAATAAGTCCCATGGGAACTAACTAGGAGGACGAAGTAACATGCAGGAGTTCCGAAACGGAAAG
The DNA here is from genome assembly GCA_024713755.1 of Morchella sp. 2018-W16. Classification (NCBI taxonomy): domain Eukaryota; kingdom Fungi; phylum Ascomycota; class Pezizomycetes; order Pezizales; family Morchellaceae; genus Morchella; species Morchella sp. 2018-W16. The sequence continues at coordinate 545,349 of JAMGYY010000012.1, read as the reverse complement.
CAGCCTTAATCTCAGATTTCGGCGCACTACATATGATGGTGGTTGCAAGCCCCAATAATAATCGCGGCGAACCAAAGATGATTAACCAGTCTGAAGCTTTGAGACTGTCAGTTCTTTAACAAATCAAGCTTTAAATGGGGACTGTTGTAGGTCTAAGGATGAATATATCGGGATTTTGATGGGGTTTCTTTATCATCCTCCAAGCGCGCAAAGAAGAAGGAAAATTTCGCATGAGTCGGCGGACGTCATGAAATATGAATATGTAAAACCGGTTTTACAAAATATGTTAAATTAATCATTACCACATTAGTGCGATTAGCTCGGAGGGGACTGGTTTTAAGTCCACGGGCTCAGTCGGTCAAAGGACCAATGAGTCAAGGTACCTTGCGGCATATTTTTTTTCTACTGCAGCCACATCTTGGAGGCATGTGAATTTGAGTTGGGGCTGAAAAGGAATGACAAAGAGACCTTCGAAGACCGAATTCATTATGACTTCGAATTTCGTATTTTCTGTGTCGTGGCTAGATCAACAAAGGTAGAGTGGTAATCTCAAGCAGTCGACAGAGATGGTCAGAAATCCGTCCCAAGTAACACTTCCCGGTTGCCGCTGGCTGTTATATCTACGTGAGGCTCCCTGAACTTGAAAATTGGGCCAAAAATCTCGTTGTTCTTGCGTCAATTGCAAGGGTACTGTATGATGCCGTGCCTTCCCCGCGGGTCCGGCCCAAGCTGCGGGCAAGTCTTGACCACAGGGCCGCGCAGAGTGGGCAAAGATTTAGGTGTGACTGAAGAAGCTTGTGGAGTGTTTATTGTCCACCCAGCGGCAGCCCGCAGGAGTGAGAGTTTCGGAAGGGTGAAACTGTGAAGCAGTAAGACAGCGGGATTGTTAAGGGACAGTCTCCCAAGAAGAGGGTATTCTGATATCTCGGAATATGAGCTGTTACTGACGCAAACGCCTTCTATATCTTCTTCCTCTTTTCCAACACAAGTGCGTAATTTACCAGCTTCGGAGCGAACGAATGAAAAAGGGCGGCGGCGAAGAAAACCAGAGCGATAGCGGGAATTAGGGGCGTGTCGAGTATTGTTTGGAAACGAACTGCACAAAGCGTAGTGGAGAAAAGAGCGAGCAAAGGCGAGCAGAAAGCATCTAATCCGACTCGTTGTTGTTCCAGCCAACTGCCACCCCACCTATCTGCTCACTGTCTGGCGCCTCCCACTCCCATCTCCCTGCCTGCCTGCCGGTCCCATAATCATCTGTGACTCCACTATACAGTGTCCGTTCGTTGGGTGCACATCGCGTTCCTTGCCTGTAACCAACCACGGGTTTGTCCACTCCCCTCCTTCTTACCCCCACCCCACTCACAACCCCCCTCACCCCTCCTGAGGCCAAGTCGACAGCATTCTAGTAAGAGGAGCCTAGGGCCTAAAGAGCACTGCAACTCACTGCGCTGCAGCACTCAAAGTCACCACCAGCACGCTCCAGAAGCAGAAGCAAGCAGCGCCATCACCGGCAGCAGCCTTGTCAGCACAAACCCAACCACTTGCATACGTACATACGTCTATCTCTATCTACCGTCTAACTCTTACTTAACACTCTCCCTCTCTTACCACATTCCCCCAACTATCCTCCCATCATCATCACCATCATCACAACAAACGCTACTATCGCTTGCCTAAAGCGCCTTACTTTCTTCCTCCTCATCAACCTTACCTTCTATCCCATCATCGTTCGTGACGGCCAGAGCGCAAAGCCTATTGAGAACAGAACAATGGCTCGTGTGTACGCAGATGTACTTTCCCTTGTTCTCTCCCCCCCCCCTCTCCCCCCACGTGAACCTCCCAATTCTCTTGATATTCACCAACTCAAAAGTTTTGGATGGTTTTGTGTTGTTCTATATTAGGGCTGCGGGGAAAATCTCCTCTCACCCCAACCCAGGCATATACTAATGCGAGAATTTTTGGCGCCGCCAGGTCAACCAGCACATGCCCAGATCATACTGGGATTACGACTCAGTAAACATTCAGTGGGGTGTTCTCGAGAATTATGAGGTTGTCCGCAAAATAGGTTCGTTTTCACTGAGGAGAAAAATATGCCCATTCGCCTCCTATGTCGGCATTACCTACACATATATGACTGGGAGCGGGTTTTCTGACAGAATATGAATAGGGCGTGGCAAATACTCTGAGGTTTTCGAGGGGATCAACATCACAAATTATCAAAAGTGCGTTATCAAAGTTTTGAAACCGGTTAAGAAGAAGAAGATTAAGCGAGAGATCAAAATCCTTCAAAATCTCTCTGGTGGGCCAAATATCGTCGCATTGCTAGATGTTGTTCGGGATCCTCAGGTTTGTTATTAGTGCTAATCCCAAGGCGTGCTTCTCGGGGAGACCAGCAGCAATTTCTAATCTGAAAATTCAACGAACAGAGTAAAACACCATCTTTGATCTTCGAGTATGTCAATAATACCGACTTCCGCAGCCTGTACCCTAAATTTCAAGACTACGATGTGCGCTACTACATTTTTGAGTTGCTGAAGGTTGGTGCCCGCTCGGAATAATAAAAGGGTCTTAGTTTTCTGACTGTTGATTGGTAGGCGTTGGATTTCTGTCACAGCAAGGGTATCATGCATAGAGATGTCAAGCCACACAACGTCATGATCGATCACGAGAAGCGAAAGGTGAGCTTCATCGATCTTCCACCCTAGTCATGGGATCCAGATCGGACTAACCTTCGTACAGCTACGATTAATCGACTGGGGTCTAGCTGAGTTTTATCATGCTGGAACTGAATACAACGTCCGTGTTGCATCCCGCTACTTCAAAGGACCAGAGCTACTCGTCGACTATCAAGAATACGATTACTCACTTGATCTTTGGTCACTCGGTGCTATGTTTGCATCAATGATTTTCCGAAAAGAGCCATTTTTTCATGGAAACTCCAACTCGGATCAGCTCGTTAAGATCGCCAAGGTTTTGGGAACCGAGGAGCTATTCGATTACCTTGACAAGTACGATATCGAGCTTGATGCACAGTATGATGATATCCTTGGGCGGTTTCCAAGAAAGAACTGGCACCAGTTTGTCAACGCAGAGAATCAAAGATTCGTCAGTAATGATGCATTGGACTTCTTGGACAAGCTTCTAAGATATGACCACCAGGTGTGTGATACATTCCCACCCCAAGTTTTAGTGACGATGACTGGAACTGACTTCCTGGCTTTGCAGGAGCGACTGACGGCCAAAGAAGCTATGGCCCACCCATACTTCGAGCCTGTCCGAAGGGCCGCCCAACAACAGAATCACGCCTCGGCTTCACACTCATAATGATCGTGAACGATTGACCATCGTCGACCTGTAGCCTTTTAGTCTCGAATTCATGATTTACGCTGGTTGCAAGTCATCCCTCAAAGCTTGCATAACCCCTCCCACCTCCATAAGTTACTATCCGAGGATTAACTGAATCAATTCATACGCGATGTTTAATGTATCCTCATCTTTAAATATCATGTTCTTTACGTCTCTAACGGTGACATTTATGGGCATTTCACTTTTCCTTGCCCTATCCACACAAACCCTTACCCCCACCCCCACCCCACCCCCACATTCACCCTAGCCCGCTTTTATCTGTACGTGTCATACCTCCCATTCTCGCATTTGTTTGATTACCTTTTCCTCGTGGTTCTTTTTCTCCTGGGGCTATTTTCATCCCTTTCTCCTTGCTCTCTCACTGGCGGTCATTGATCAGGTCCCCGTTATCTGTTACTGTTCGGGACGCTTCACAGAGTTTTATATAAACCTAGTTAATGAATGGAGAACCCGGAAAAAACGTAGCTATATCAAGATCTTGAATTTGTGTGCTTGTAATGTAGAATGAAAGTAGTATATAAATAAGAGAATTAATACGAGCTTTTGTCTTATACGGGCGGACTCTGTGGCGTTCTTGTGGCTCTATTGTTCTTATTGGCTTCACAGCCGGATACACTGGAGCAAGACGGACGTCGTTTTAAAGTGGGCGGCATAAGGTCTATATATAACCAGAAGGCACATAACCTGGTGCCTTGACTACTTCTTTGGGTTGGTATGCCGTCGAGTTCTTTTTTTTTTTTTTTTTTTATTTTCATCCCATTCATGGATTCATCTTGGCGCTTATTGGTTTGTCTTCCATTTTAGCTGCAGGTTCGGGTCTTGGAATATTTTGCTTTTTTTACCTGCATAGAAAAAGGATGAAAAAAAAAATTACTGCTGCAGAAAAGCTTTTTTCCCATAAGATTTCCATTTTAGAACCAACCGTTCTTCCCATTACTTTCGGCCCGGGGACGTCTCCCCCGGTAGAGTAGGTGTGGTAGCAAGTGTTTGGGAGGATGTGTTTGGGCTGGCTGTACGTAAAAAGAATTACTTTTTTACTGCATGTATGTACAATAGCTACTGTACCTAGAATATCCTAGAGTAAAGGATTTTTCGCTACCGTGGGCACCACTCTTCTTCCCCCCCCCCCCCCCCCCCCCAATTCCTAGCCTGCAGCTTAGTTCGTGGGGGAGTTGCTTTTTTGACAGGTCGAGTTTTGTCGCATCTCCAGCCGGGGGAGCCTTCGGGTCGAGTGCTTAAAGGGGAGAGGAGGGGGGGTTGGAGGGGGTTGATAGAAAACGGGCCTGGGCTGATCCCGACGGTTTGGCTGTGGTTTCTGGCGGTTAGCTGGAGGGCTGTAGTATTTTCTTTTTTTCCCTTAAGCCGTTGCGGTGAAATGTGTGTGTTGTTTCGTTTTCTTTGTTGTCCCGATTGTATTGGACGTACGCAAAGGCCGCCACCGCGGGGAAAGGCGGTCATATGCGCGCTGCGTTGTGGGGAAACGTGAAGTATCACGAGTGCTCGCACGGCCTACTCAGGAGGACAGCGAAACCCCTACTCTCTAGAACAGCAAAATTCGAACAAAAGAAAGATCCGATACGAAGACCAATCGTTTTTAGAACGGAGATATTCCCCTCCTAATTTCCAACCACTATTATATACCCTGAGGGGTTCGGGCACGAAAGTTAGTTTTGGCCTAAGCTTACATTCTTGAAGCGGGGAGATCTGTGGTAAGTTCTAGAAAGAATCAACTTTTCTGCCCGGTACACCTCACGCCATAAAAACGCTCTTTTTCGTGCGGCTCTGGGAAGTTACCCCATGGCTGCGTGGCTTTTACCAGAAAAACAGTCAACCTGGTTTTGAAGGGATTTGTTTGGTATTCGTTTACATCAGAGCACTCTATCCAGTCTGGTTCTGGATGGGGGCTAGGCGGGGAGGGGGAGGGATGAGCTGATTGGTGATCGTCATTGGGTTGAGTGAGAATTGGTGACGGGACTGATAAGGGCGGGAAATGATTTGAAGTGCAATTTTCTGCACTCGTATGGGCCACGAGCTCGAGTAAGCGCTTATTGACGATGTAATTAACTAATATAACCGCGCGAGAGGGCGCCGGGCGTTTACAGAAACTGCCACGGGGCAAATTCAACACGGTACAGGTACCCTATCGATCTGGACGGAAACGTGGTCAAGCAATATACACGTAACTCCAAGCTCCTCGCTTGGGAGCACATGTACTTACCTACATACATACTTTGGAGTTTTCAACCATATGAAGTATGAAAGAGGAATGAATGAATCCCTACGACATGGATCGCACTCCCATGAGCAGCTTTGCTTAGGTATTAGGTATCCCATCCACCGGACGGTTGCAACTACCGATTGTTCACTCCACCGGTTGCAGCACACTTATGCGAGTGACACTACGTGATCCTTATCTACATGCCTCCTCTCCAGGGACCAGGGTTATCAATACCTGGCGAATGATATAAAAGGCTCACATACAGAGGTTCCGGTTGCCGGAAAGCGTGGATAATCACTCATCTCCTCCTTCTCTTTTAGCGTTAGCACAGAGATACCTTCAAACCCTGAGATTTTTATCGAGATCGGATTAGAAAATGGCCATCTTCGGTTTTTAATTCTCTGTAAGATGGTTACGGTATGGTCCATGGGGTTTCGGGGAAGATAAATTAGCCTCCCACGTAGGGGGGCATGGGTCGGGTCACAGGTGCTGTCGGGCATTTAGAGTGTGGGGTGTAGGTACAGTACCTACATTATCTATCAGTATGGCGGGTCAAGATTGGCAGGATCTCGCTCACGAGGAAGGGGGAACTATTCTGGGACCTGGTAACGAGACGAAACTGCAGGCTGAAGAAAGGCGCGCATCACAGCACATCACAGCTAGCACATCATGCTACATATGTATACATACATACAGTGCTCTAGAATAGGGTAACACTGCAGCCTATATCTAGATAAACCAACATTTCTTTTGCTGCAGGCCTCGATTATGAATTCTCAAAAAGCGTTAAAATACAGGAAGTATGGGTGAATATGACGCACATCTCGTTCTTTCTCAATGAACGGGGGATCCGCATAGATTGCGGGGAAATTTTCAGTTTAGAAGCTACTCTGCTACATAGCAGGTTATGTCAAGATAGGATGTGTTTCTAAGTTAAGAAACTCCGGGTAACTGCATCCAACTGCACTTCAATTGAAGCTGCAACCCTGGCCCGTTGTTGTCGTCTCAACAAAGCTCGTCGTGAAAAGACGTCAGTTCTACCTAACCGTGTTTTGAACTGAATGTCCGGTCGTCGCGAAAACCCCATTTTATTTCCAACTATAGTCTGCCCTTCCGATTGTTGTTGATTGAGTCGCAACTTTCGGTCAGCCTCGGTCAGCCTCACCTCACGGCCCAATCGAGTGTGTAAATTTTTTCAATCATATCATCTAATCAGCATCTCTTTCTCTTCGGCCGTTCTCATCTGGGCTGGTTCATCCTGGAGATAAAGAAAACGAGGGGAGAGGAGCAGAGGAAAAATAAGATATATGGTGAATTCGCGCAGAGCAGAAAGAGACACACTAGCAACCGGCAAGCAGATCTAGAGACGGCCCGCGCCGCAGCCGGCCGTAACATAGCTAACCAAGAAGTACTCACGCACTATTTTACATTGGCCTACCTAACGCATCAAAGACGTACGTACCTTCAACCACATACACACCAGATATCAACTGCAACTATCTCCCAGATACACCCTAGAGACAGACAGACAGATAGATTTCCTTTCCCCACGCAACAAACAGAATAATCATGCGTACCGACCCCCGCATTCGTCAATCGCTCAACCGAATTTCCACTTCCATAGAATCTGCCTCGGACAACGCCCTCACCTCATGCTTCACATTCTCAAAGTCTTATCTAGACCCATGCCTAATCTCTCTGTCTACCTGCTGCATTATCAACCATGATCGTAATCACCGCCGAGACCGTCGTGAATATCCATTTGGATTTTACGACTATGACGACGATGAACATGGAAGTTCGTCCACCGGCGGCTTCCTTGGATGGGGCAACGACGAACTGGACCGGCTCCTTGCTGGCGGAGGATCCGGAGGAGGAGGTTATGGGGGAAGTTCGAACAGAATGACCTATGGTGCTTCTTCATCAAGTGGGACAATAGCTGGAAGCGGGTCCGCTGGCAAGCGGAAAGCAGTCCCGGGGCATGATCAAGATCCAACTGTTATACCCCAGACATCTATGTTTGGATTCTTGACGAGGTGGGCACCTTTCAGGGGGAAAGGCCTTCGCTACAAACCATCTGCTGCAAATCTTCAAGAACACCCACATCGTGGGAATGGGCTCTCTGCTGTTCAAGAGGAAGAGACGGAAGATGACCATGGTGGTAGAGTTACAGGAATGAGGCGAAAAAGCAGCGCTACAGGTAGCTCCGGTGACTCCGTAGGGGGGAGTATGCGGAGTAGGGGGGACCTATGGCCTAGTGAAGACGATGACGATGCAATTCCAATTGGTGATGATGTTTTCCTGAGAGGTTCTGACGGAGAAGAAGACGGATTTCTCGTGTTAGCACGAAGAGAACGGAGCAACAGAAATGCCGAAGAAGAAGAGGAGGAAGAAGTAGGATCCGTTGAAACAGTTGGACCTGGGCGTCTGGGACCAGTTGATGATGAGGTGCTAAGAAGGGAGGAAGAGGAGGCCAGGATACTCGAAGAAGAAGAGTTGCAAAAGAAACGTGAAGCAGCAAAACGGCTGGCTGTGCAGCGGGGACTAAGTACTGAAGACTATGCAGTTAGTTCCCTACATTGTACCTTAGCTTGAAAAATTGCTAAATTCGCTTAGGGTTTATCGCTATCCTCTCAACAAGAGGTCAATCCGTCGGCTGTGCCACTTCCGGAGACTTTACCGTCTACTAGAGCCCCCTCGCTGGTCGAACAACGGGATTACTTCGAACCGCCAACGCTACCCGCACCAATTTTATCTCAACAAGCATATTTTGAGCCACCACAGTCGTTACCGCATGAAATAGCATCGGCACCTGTCACTAGAAGTTCTCCAGCCATCAGAGAGTCAACTTCTACATCTGTTGGGAGCCAGACTCCGACGCAGATCAGGAAAGAGAAGGAAATTTTGGAGGTTCCGACAATGATTATATTAATGCCTAATAGTGAGAGAGAGCTTGTCAAAGAAATTAACGAGGCTGCAAACTCTGAGGTTGCGAGGGAGACAGGCGATGTTTGAATAGCTTGGGCGCAACGGTTAAATACCGATTATATCAATTCATTCGAAGAGTAGGATTTTTTTTGTATATATAACTTCTTTCTGCACGTGGGTTACTAAGGGATAGGTGTTTATTTATGGGTATTTATGGGCGGGCATATGGAGTAAATGTTTAACGCTTAAAAATTTTATGCTACGGAGCATTGGGAGTGGAAACCATAAAATGGAATTTAGTTATGTCAGTATTCCAGACTAAGCAATATCTGATTCCCATGAGGAAAAATCAAACTAGGGTTTTTGTGATGTATACGCACATGTAGTTGCTTAATCACAGAGTATCACTCGTTAACAGAAAACCTGCGGTACACTCGCACGTACGAGTATAAATAAAAGAAAGTCATGACTTACATTAGACTGTAGAAGGCCTAATTATATATATACGAAACGAATATAACGTACGTAACAATACCATAGGAAGGCTTCTCATTGGATGCGAATCTCCTATGTTCCATTGTGTTTGGCTCTTGGTCCCAGGGTTTGAACACTGCATGTAGTACATGTATCTTTCTATATCAAGCGCCCACACCCAGGCACATGATATATCGGAGGGTAATGTATGGGTATTGAGGCGCATTGAATATGCTTGAGGTATTTTTTAGTATCTATTAAAGGCCAGAGAATCATCGCATATATATAATGTTTCCCGTGAGGTGAAGCCCAAGCCCAGCTCGAGCGTTTGCCATGTTGCAACGATGTGATCATAAACTTCGTGCTCGTACACTTGGATGGTGAGGTAGACTTAGAAGAGGTTTGTGGGCTGTTTTTGTTTTGCTTTTTTTGTTTTGCCTTTTTTTTTTTTAACAAAAAAACCAAGACACGGATATCTGGTCCATGGTCTGTCACTGTATTGGGAGTTTGGGCTTTAGAAATGCCATCACATGGGTGAGATTCACCAGATATCACACACTCTTCAGCTGAAAAAAATAGAAGGCCTAAATAAGACTGGGGTATTTCTATGAGGTACCTTGCGTAGGACTCCCGGTAGGTTGCGACCTTAGACGAGTATGACTGGTGATACCATCGAATTATAGTCATCGCTTCGCACACTTGTCTTTGGGTGCGCACTCAAGTCAATGCACCGGGGCTGTGTAATTGTAGCTGATCTAGCTAGAGGGGCAATTATTTCTAACGGTGACGAATTCCTCAAGCCCTACCGGCGTATGAATATGCCTTTACAGAACAAAGAGTTAAATGATCAATTGATCTAGCCACACCAGGGTTCGAAATATAAGTATGTATTCTTCGGACTCAAAGTGCGTTGGAGCCCTTTCTCGGCTTTGGCAGTACTGTAGGATCCGTAGGAGTCTTGCGCGCTTAATCAGCCAGTCATAGGCAACACAGCTCGTTTATCCGGTTCCCCACATTTTGTGTTACAAGATGATCATAGGATAATGAAATATCTATGGTGCGGCGCGTCTTAAAGGTGACATTCCGGTATATCAGTTGGAACAGTCTTGGCCACTCCATTTGCTTGTGAACCAATAAGAGCCATAAATTCCAGCCATCTTATGGCTGAAAACTAAATCTTGGCCGCAGGTCTGTGATGTAGGGGTATAAATGGCTATAATACTGTTCCACTTAACCAGGTCTTGGCGCTTTTTACATACAAAAATAGGTAAATGGCATTGCTAATAACTTTTCAACAAGACAAGATATCAAAAATCTATGATATCACGGCGTGATACGATATCAAACACTATTGCGGGAAGAAGGATTAGTCAGGGTTTCTCTTGTGTTCTATGAGTTTCGGTTGCAGGGTTCTATAAGTCAACGGAATGCAGGTATTTGTAATGATGGATTTTCTTTAGGTTCTACGGGGTTTTGTGGGATGAGTCAGCGATGGATTTCCTAGGCTATATATAGGGAGCTCTCTCCCTCGCTTGTGGGACTTCTCTTCTTCTCCTTTCCTCTTCACGCAATCTTCCTGTCATCATAGGCGTTGTTTAGTCGCTACCGTCGAATATATTCTCTCTCTCTTGGATTCCATTGGTTGTCTCTTGCATTCGTCGGAACCATCTCGTCATCTCGACCTTCGATCATAGCCCACATCCTACCTCTGGCCGTCTGCATCCATCGCTTCTCGCTTCACGCCGATTGGTTCTTGCATTTAGTCATCTCACTTAGCACCGTGATAATGAAGCCAAAATCTTCATCATATCTATACCTACAATTTGACTTCATAGATTTTCGATATCCTGTCCGGTTGAAAAGTTATTCGCAGTGCAATTTATGTCACCTTTAAGGCGCGCCGCACCATACAAGCTCTAAGGGCGCTTGATTCGGAGGGGAAGCCGCCGCGTGGGTAATCCTTCATGTTGCACAGTGGATTTTATAAAGCCCGCAATTAATCTACTCTAACTGTAGCCAAATTAGTTCGTTAACTTGCTGTGTACATATAGATGGTACATTATGAACTCGGGGGCGGTAGATCTAAAGACGGGTATCCCTCAAGGCTGATCCTCCATTTCCAGTTGTACTTTTAATGGTATGGAGGTTTTTTGTTTCGAGTCTGATTTATTTACATTATTTACATGTAAGTATGTACTTAACTGTAAAGTAACTACATGTAGTTTGTGGTATCAACATCGCACTATGCTAAACCTTAATCCTGGATGACTGTAGCTGCGCATGTACAACTAGGGGCTGGAAAGTCCTGGCCAACCCCATATTGCAACGCTACGCAGCAAAAGACACCACCACCCATATGAAGACAGAACACATAGAGTAAAAGAGATGACTATATATACAAATAGACTAGCTAGACAAAATTTGGTTACCACTTAATATGACCTCCCTTGACCTTTATGACTGCCTTCATTCTCTTTGACATTGAATCCACCCATTTATCTAACATAGATAGCAGTAACCCTTTCCACTCTCCCTGTGCAGCCAGAACCAACTGCTGCACATTTTTTGGTCTAGTATGCCTCTGTCTGAACCGTTTTCTGAGTCTTTGTTTGAGAGCCCGCCAGGCATTTTCAATTAGATTTAGATCTGGTGAAGATGCCGGCCAAGGAAGAATCTTGATAGAGTATTTTCCAAGAATTTCCTTTATTTCAGTAGCACGATGTGGGCCAGACCCATCTGTTACGGGGCGAAGCGGAGACTATAACTAAACCAAAAAGCGAGCGGCGAAACGAGGACGAGACGATGTAATCTAACCGAGGAGCGAGGTCGTGGGACAGATAGTCAGATGGCGATGCAGACGAAGTGATGTGACGGAGATACTGCAATAGAAGCGGACAACGGTCACGGTGGCGAGGTAGGGTTAGCGAGCAGTCTTCTTAAGACGAGGATGACTAAGAGTGATGGTGTATTATATTCCAAGAGACGAGAATAAGTAACTTCTAAAGAAACTAGAACGTAGAGTTGATAACAGGAAGGTTGCGTAGGAAAGGAAAGAAGAGAAAGAGACAAAGGAAAGGTTCGTAGCCGACTATATATACAGTTTCCAATCCCTGTCCCGGGATGACTCATAGCCCGTGTAACGGAAACCATAGAAACCCAAAGTGAAAACCCGAACCCGAGAACCCATTCCACAATATCCTTTCTTCCGCAGTAGTCCGTGGTACGCCGTGATACCATCCTGCATAAAGAGAATTTCTTTTTGATGTCCCCCCATCTTATTCCAAAAGAGTATAAGATATGGCCGAATAACCTCGTCACGATATTGGCGTGAATTCATTCCCCCTCTATCATTTTTGCGAGTGTATTCTTGCCGCTTCCTTCTTCTAATGTAAACTAATGGGCTTCTATCACCATAAATGTAGCCTGCCCAGAAATTTACTGATATCCTTCCAGAGGCGAAGGTTGGTCGTAGGTAGCGAGGCCAAAGGCCAGTACCAATTCGGCATCGTACTAGGCGTAACCCTCCACCTATACCCACTTCCATCCTAACTTCATCACACCTAATAATGCGTCTCTATCTTTCCAAACTCCAATGACGTTTTAGATGACACCATCTCTTCCTCTTCAACATGTGTGCTTTATCTAACCAGAATTTTTTCCGTGCTACAAAAACTCCAAACTTTAACTCCTTCAATCTTTCGACGCGATATGTAAGAATAATTGTATCCTCTCGATCTCAATTGTAGCTCTAGGATCTCTTAAAACAGCCCTTCCCAATCTTCTCATCCCTCTTTCATCAATTTTCCTCGGTCGGCCCGATTTTGATGCATCGTGATAGCTGCCTGTCCTTAAGAAACGGGTAACAATATTGCGGATAGTACTACGGGAATGACCTGTTGCTTCTTGGATCTCACTCCAATTTTTCTGTTCTAGACGTAAACAAAGAATCTTGAAGCGTTCCTCTGGCTTGAGATATTTCCGGGGGGTATGAAGTGTAGACATGGCTGCGGGGAAGGTTTAAAAATCTCAGATGCAGGGAGTTTGGTTACCACACTACACACATTGGCCAAGACTTTCCGACCCCTAGTTGTACAGTGGCGGACACACAGAACCGACATCAAACTATCCTTCACCAATTGACTCTCAACACCACAACACCTATCCAGGGAGAAAGTCCTTGTGTAAAATAGTTCTGTTACCTACTCTCAACAGTCCTACAGAAGGGATTTTGGAATAAACCAAAAATCACTTCCCCATAGCCTCCAGAACAACATAACTGAGGGCCGGTTTTTGTACATGTATTTACAAACAACCGCTCATGTGACATCAGCCCGTTGATACCAACTTACAAATCTGTGGAGGCTTCGGGTACTGCAGAAGTCCTGGGCTATGTAGTGACACACCCCTGTGCTGCCTTATGGCTGTAGAAGGTAGTGGGGGCTTGGGTGCTGGCTAGGTAGGCAACGGGTAATTACTTATATAAGATCATGCACAAATAGTACTTATTGGACATGAAATCCTTCGCTAAGATCTGCTCTAATCATTGCGAATAAAATGTCAGGCTTTTTGAAGCGATTCGAAACATACAAATATGACACTGAGTTTTTCGAAGGTTATTGCAAACACACCACCAATTCAACCACACAAAAATGGATCAAGGATAAAGTTCTTGGGAGAGGCAGTGGTGGGGTAGTATGGTTAGAAAAAGGAGAAAAAGGCGAGGTTAGGGCCGTGAAACAAATATACAGGGGACGTAGTATATTAGAATGTTTACAGGAATTACTTGCTCTGACGGAGTTAAAAGCGGTATGTATTATGCCTTGATTTGCAACACCTCGAAAAGAGAATTAAAAAGTAGTGACTCTTGTATAGTATCCTCAGCACTTTGTGGAATTTTTCGGGTGGTTTGAGAAAGAAGAAAACATTTACCTCGCCATGGAATATGTCCAATGCGGAAACCTCTCAAGTTTCATTATGGAAAAGGGAGTAATGTCCGAAATTGTCGCGAAGTCGGTCACATTGCAACTCGTTGAAGGATTGAAGATCATGCATTTAAATAACTTTTGCCACCGAGATCTCAAACCAGAGGTTAGTCTCCATGAACTGGGTCTCCAAAGTTTTATGGAACTGACAGTTTATATAGAACATCCTTATTGCCAAAAAGGAACCTTTGATCGTCAAAATCGGGGATTTTGGTATTTCTAAACAAGAGCAGAATGGCACCCAATTACGCACCACCGTAGGGACCCCGAAATACTCTGCGCCAGAAATTTTGGACGATTTTTTGGATAGAGGAACATCAGTATACGATAATTCCGTTGATATATGGTCACTTGGATGTCTAGTGCATACCATGCTTACTGGGGACACACCATTTAATACTCCGGAGTTGAATGATTACGCCCGGAATAAGATTGCCTTTCCAACTGCAAAGCTTATCGCGAGGGGGGTATCCACCGCAGCAATCAACTTTATTATCAAATTGCTAGCTCCACGACCAGAGAACCGGATTACCGCTCAAAAAGCTCTCAAGGAGCCTTGGCTAAGGCACAAAGACGCTACCTTCTGGATGAAAATTCTGTATGATCTACAACGGAGGTCATTCTTCGTACCAATGACTCTGAACAGTTCTTCCACGGAACTATCAGACAAAAATGGTATGCCATTAGTTACAGCAATCCTATCGGGAACGGAAGAATCCATTCGATTAGCGCTGAGAAAGGGGGTGCTCACAAGGTCAGAGGCAGAGTCTGCGAGAGCTCTCCGCCTGGTGGTCGAGAAGGGCAATTTGAGCTTGACGAAATTACTTCTGGATCATGGGGTAAACGTCATGGCAAAAGAGAAAGATGGCTACACAGCACTGCATGTGGCGGCGATTATGGGTGGAGTGGATATGTCAAAGTTACTCCTGGCCAAAGGAGCGGACGTCTCTTATAGCCTTACGGGAGATGGAAAAACACCACTACATATGGCGGCGTATGGTGGTCATATCGACATAGCTGATTTGCTGATCAAGAGCGGAGCGGACTGTGAGCTAAGGGCAAAGGACAGAACAACCGCTTTGTGTCTGGCCGCCCAAGAGGGTCACATTGGTATGGCAAAGCTCTTGCTGGGCAAGGGGGCAGATATTGCGTCTGGGTACTCGGGAAGGACGCCACTATATTATGCAGCCCAAAATGGGCACATCAAAATGCTAAAGCTGCTTATCGAGAAGGGAGCAGATATTATAGCAAAATCCGATGAAGGTTTAACCGTATTGCACGCCACGGCCCAGCAGGGGGATACCGATATCATGAAAGTGCTTTTACAGAAAGGAGCAAATATTGCGTTAAAGACAAAGGACGGGAGGACTGCACTTCACATAGCCTCACTGGAAGGTCATACCGAGGTAGTGAAGCTTTTATTGAAGAGTGGGGCAAGAGTCTCGGCCAAAACAACTCTGGGGCTGACCGCATTGCATTTTGCGGCGCAGAAAGGCCTTAGAGAAACAGTAAGGCTGCTCCTTGATAATGGCGCAGATGTCGCAGTTAAATCGAATCAAGAATGGACGGCATTGCACTACGCAGCTCACCGGGGACACATTGTCGTCGCAAGCCTACTTGTCAATCGCGGGGCGGACGTTGCCGTAAAGACGGAAAATGCTCATACAGCTATATACCTCGCTGCTAAACAGAACCATGTAGGGATGGTGAGATTGCTGTTAAAGAATAAAGGGTCGGATATAGAGTCGAGATCAGATGAAGGATGGACACCTTTGCACAGCGCGGCTTACCATAGCTATACCTCCATGGTAAAGCTACTTCTTGAAAGCGGGGCAAATATTGAGGCAAAGACGGAAGAAAAAACCACAGCTCTGTATCTTGTCGCTAAGAAAGGCAATATTGGAATGGCAAAATTACTTCTGGAAAAACAGGCAAATATCGAAGCCAAATCTGGCTTAGGATGGACGCCAATATATATTGCTACACGCCAAGGACACGATGATATGGTGAAGCTACTGTTAAAAAATGGAGCAAATATTGCAGCACGATCCAGTAAGGGGTGGACGCCATTGCACGACGCAGCCCGTCGAGGTCACAATGAAATGGTCACACTACTTTTGAAGAACGGAGCGAAAACATCCACGAAATCAAAAGGGAATTGGACACCTTTGCATGCCGCAGCTCACAAGGGGCATGATTTTACGGTAAAATTATTGTTGAATAACGGGGCGGATCTTTTAGCAAGATCAACTGGAGGATGGACAACCTTGCACGAAGCAGCCAACCAGGGGCTCACTGATATGACCAAGTTACTATTGAAAAATGGGGTAAATGTTTCGGAAAAGACGGATGGAGGACGGACAGCTTTACACTGTGCTGCACACCAGGGATATATTGGCATGGCAAAGTTGCTCCTCTCTAGTGGCGCAGATATTTTAGCAAGGACGAATAAGGGAGTAACGGCGCTTTACCTAGCTGCCCATGAAGGTCGCAAAAGTATGGTGCGATTTCTACTAGACAATGGAGCAGAAGGCTGGGTAGAACTGCACATGGCTGCAGATCAAGGTAAAAGGCCTATTGTGAGTTTGCTACTGGAATGCGGGGTTCAAGCAACGGCGAAGGATAAAGACGGGAAGACAGCCCTGCATCTAGCTACCACAAAAGGTCGCCCCGATATTGTGGAGTTGTTAATGTTCTACGGAGCTAAGGTCGACGAGAAGAATAACGATGGGAACGCACCATTGCACCTGGCAGCCTACGGGGGTGACGAAAAGGTAGTGGCCCTGCTGTTAGAAAAGGGAGCCAAAGCAGCAGTAAAGACTTCAGATAATTATAACTGGACACCACTCCACGAAGCAGCTCATAAGGGACACGAAGGTGTTGTGAAGTTGCTGCTTGATAAAAGAGCAAGTACCGCCGCAAAGACTACAGATGGATGGACAGCACTTCACGAGGCGGCTTTCCAGGGGCAAAAAGGAGTAGTGAAATTACTACTGAACAACGGAGCGGGAATTGAAGCGAGGAACTCGGCTGGATGGACGCCACTTCATGAAGCTGTGGGACGAGGACACAAAGATGTCATAGAATTGCTACTGAGGTATGGGGCAAGAGTCTCAGTAAAGACTTCAGATCGGCGGGCGCCAGAGGAGGATGGAGCAGTTTTGACAGCAAGAACTCGTACGCGGCTTCGCCATGGGGGATACACCCCTTTACATCTTGCGGTTCAATTAAAGCAAAAGGATATCATTTTGTTGCTCATATCATATGGAGCTGAATGGAAAATAAAGGACAGAAAAGGCCGGACAGTTCTTGATATAGCTATCGAGAATGGTAACAAGGACATCGTGGATATACTGAGGCGGAAAATGGATATCAGCCGGTTTACAGTTTGGGGGGCCACTGGGCACAAGTCTGACTGGCTTTTGCCTAACTAAATTTTCGTGTCGCGCTCATCGTTTTAATCTTCCAATTTTGCCGGTTTATATTTTATTTCCTACTTTTATTTTTTTTATTTTTTTTTTCCTATTAATTCATCGTTGTAATATTTTGATTGGTTTTTGTTTTTGTTTTTGGCGTTGTTGGGCGGCGTTTTCTTTACTCTTAATTTCGTTCTACATGTATTTATAGCTGTTATTGGCGCATGGAGTATTTTTTTCCAGGTACGGGGATTGTATATTAAGATTTCATTACTACTTGAGTACATGCAGTTTCAATCATTTCCGAAATGATTTGTCATCACTGTTTGCTGAAAAATGTATTTAAGTTCAAGACTGGGCCAATGGGATGTAGATGTAAATCATGAATTTACTCAAATTTTGTAAATAAGTAAATACTTAGTACATAAGTACCGGGAGCTGGCAGCTAACCTTTACTTGGTACATGTGGCCCTCACTCCGTCTGGCGACAAGTTGACGAGCATTATGTAAGGTGGGGAAGCCTCTGGAGCCTCAACCGAACCAAACCTTCTACACAACCTCCGAGTGCAATGTCGGCAACCTCTGAACACGAGGACCGAGCCTCATCGCTTGCTAGAAAGTCACTCGAATATCTCAGGGCCGGCAGCCACGATGCAAGCATTCCCATCCGCACAAAGCACGGAAAAAACATCTAACTATTAGCCCCCAGGACGCAATTCGTTCCCTGCGTGAAGCCCTCTCCTTAGCACCTCGCAACGAAACAGTACTACGCGCGTTCCACACTTTTCAGAAAGACCAGAATGTCCCTCCAGTATCCAGACTTTGCCAGAGCCTTGTGGTTGAATCATCATCTGGTGCGGGTAGAGAACTGGTGCAAGCGTTGAAGGATCCAAGTCTTAGCCTGCAGCCTTTGATAGTTACAGAATGCCTTGAATTGCTTTTCGCACATGCCAATACTATCCCGTATCCCGAGGGGGGTGAAGTGGTAGGCGGCATCCTGAAAGCTAGTAGAAGTGGGAGGGAATATTTGGCCGGTTTACTAGAGAGAGATGTTAGCCAGGTGTTTAACCAATTTATGGGGCTTGGAGGAGCTGCCGTAGATGGGCTTGTAGTAGTACTACTAGACCCTGCGGCTTGGAAGGTGGTAGAAAAAAAGAATAAATGCCTGAGAGAGTGTTTTAAAGCCTTCCTCGAAAGCCTAAAGCTTCGGGAGAAGGGTAGACAATTAGCGGCCGGCAGATCCGTTGCAAGATTACTCGCAGCACATGCCGACGAGCTGCATTCTCTCGTAGGACAAGATGCATTAGGGAGATTACTGGAGATGTTGGATATAAATTCAGCAGAGGATTTGCGATCTCATGCCACACTTGCAACGGCAAAGTTTGTGGAGGCCGATGAGGCAGTTGCGGAAAGTATGTTGGGGAAGTTCATGCTTTCTCGGTTAGCTGAAGACTCAGATGACGACCTTCGGATTGCGTTCTCGGCTGCGGCGGCGATATTTCCTCTTGTACCAACTGTAGCTGCGCAATTGTTCATGACCGATGGGTTTGTTGAAGGAATTGTTCCAAGCCTGCAAGGCCGCCAGTGGGACGTTGAAAAGGCAGCGCTGGAAATGATGAATGCAGCCTGCGTGGATAAAAACTGCAGGGCTGCTGTTGCGGGGCAATGCGAGGATTACTTAGAGGCGGTATCAAAAAGTAAAGAGGGCACGGGAAAGGCCATCGCTTCCACAATTCTCGCAAAAGTACGGTTTGGCGTCGGAGAGCCAGGAACATTGCCAAAAGGAATTGACGAGCTGGCAATGGTATTTAGAAGTATGATACTGCAAGAGGATACCGACTTACGGCATTCATCAGTAGAAGGCCTGGCATATGCCACACTCAAAGCATCAGTTAAGCAATCTCTCTGCAAAGACAAATCGTTCGTCAAGAATCTCTTAGAAACAATAAAGGAAACTACCAGCAAACCAACAGTAATGTTCGGCGGCTTAACTGTCATAAATAACCTCACATCATACCTCCCGTCATTGTCAGAAGAGCAGAAAAAAGTCGCCCAGCTTAAAAATTATGCGAATGCTACTCCCAAAGCCAAGACAGAACCTGATGTAGGAGATAAGGACCCTGCTGTAACAGAACGCTGTAAAGTACTTCTTGAAGCAGGTATCGTTCCCGTTCTTGTTACATGCTCCCGAAAAATATCGCAGAATGCTATTGCAATCGTTACCAGCATTCTCCTATCACTCAGTCAACACCAAAAGCATCGTGGTCTTATTGCACAGCAAGGCGGTGTCAAACTTCTCCTCCAATTCTACTCAGCGGTAACAGGAGACACTTCTCAGGATAGGCAGATAAAACAAGCAGGCTCACATGCCCTTGCTAGAGTTCTTGTGTCCACAAACCCGTCACATGTATTCTCGTCCCAACTCCCGGTAGCATCAGCTGTGCGTCCTCTCCTGGCACTGTTAGATAACGCAAATGACCAACCTACCTTGCTTCCGATATTTGAGGCACTTCTCGCACTTACAAACCTCGCCTCGACTGATGATTCTACCCGCGATCTTATAATCCGTATTGGTTGGCAGAAAATCGAGGAAACTATGCTCTCATCAAATGAAATGGTTCAACGTGCCACTGTTGAACTGGTTTGTAACCTCATGGCCTCCCCCGCCGGTGTTGAAAAATTTGCAGATGGTTCCAAGAGTGCTGGTAATAGACTCCATATTTTACTCGCTCTAGCAGACTCCGAGGATCTAGCAACTAGACGAGCAGCAGGAGGTGCATTGGCAATGTTGACGGAATGGGACAAAGCGTGTGAAGCAATCATGAACAGGGAGAGGGGCGTAGAGATATTGTTGGCAATGGTGTCAGAGGATAACGAAGAACTGAGGCATAGAGGAGTGGTTTGTGTGAGGAACTTGGTATGTGGGGGCGGAGAATATGCTGGGAAATTTAGAGTTGCTGGGGGAGTGAATATCGTTAGAGAGGCATTGAGAGGCACAAGAAATCCAGAAGTTCTCTCAGTCGGGGTAGACGCGTTGAAGGTTTTGATGCAAGAGTAGGTGGTCTCATATCTGGTGGTAGCGGGGATAGTAGTTCATATAGCGCTATTGTTTTTAAGACATTATGTATCAACTCACGGCTATCACCTAACTTAGTCTATCTTATGCGTGTACTAAATGTAGGAAAACCCTAGGCTTGTTTCCGTCACTGGAGTTTGATGGGATTCTCTATTGGCCAGTACATGATCGAAGTACATGCGATATCTTGTCGAATACATGTAGTTTACCAGGGTTAGGGTCCAGGCTGTAAAATGACAACGGGCTCATTGAACATGCTTATTTACATTTGGCAAATGATATAGCTATTTATCACCTCAGAAAGTATGATATCTTTTAGACCAAACATTCAGCTGAAGGGTACTGAGAAGTAACTAAATGCGGATTACAATATATCGCCTGTATTTCAACGGAATGCTTTAAGTGTAAACTTAATATCCTAGCCAATAGATATAAGTTAATTCATCCAGGAAGTCGTTGTCTCAGCTCTCAATTCTGACGCACACTGTGCATATCCATTCCATGATGACATGTGAGAATGTTGTTTAATACATGTAAGGGAAGTTCTGGTTGACTTACCAGAGTGATTTGAAAGTTAACCAGGAAGGGGAGCTGTGGGGTCACTACGGTATTCCCGTCAATACACTAGTATCGCGGTAAGAATACGGTATTGGTACTACAATACTCTTCCTCTAATGCTGGTTTAATTCGGTACTCGTCACTAAATTTCGTAGTCCTATGTATTGACCCAACTTTGCCCCCCCCCCCCCCCCTTTGCCCCCCCCACCGCAGCTTGGAACTACATGTACCTATCACTGGATCGGTCCGGGGGTCTTGGGGTTGTGTTTGGCGGGTTTTCTATCAGGGGAGGACACGAATGTGAATCATAGATAATCACTCGGATACTACTTATGTATTATGCACTTATTACTTGGTCTGTTATTGATTGGTAGAAGGTTGAAATTTACAAAAACTGAATCTTGTCTTATTAGCGCGATGGAGCAAATTTAGACGGATAAGTATGGAGCGGTAAATGTGTCAAAAGTAATCTTACCAACGGTGGTATAAACACTGAATTTCAGCCCTTGCTCCAGTATAAATGCTAATTTTCAGTCTTTATTCTGTATTATCACTAATACTAATAGTTTCACATCGGTAGTAAAATAGCTCCCACCGGTGG
Organism: Morchella sp. 2018-W16; assembly: GCA_024713755.1. Lineage (NCBI taxonomy): Eukaryota > Fungi > Ascomycota > Pezizomycetes > Pezizales > Morchellaceae > Morchella > Morchella sp. 2018-W16. The sequence goes on along the minus strand of JAMGYY010000012.1, from coordinate 523,730 downwards.
TAAAATGACCTACCACTGGTGGTGAATTTCACCACCGGTGGGCAATGTTCATACTGGCATTATATAGCCCTTTTTGGCCAAAAGGTCTGTGCTTTTATCCATTTTAATGTATAAATGCTGGTATTATTTTCACCACCGTTGGCAAAACTACTTTTGACACGTTTACCGCACCATAGATAAGTATGGTAATTTTTTCTGGGTTTAAAATGTACATACATGTAACTACATGTATATACATGTATGCATGTATTTAGTAACCGTAGACGAAGTGGGTATGGACGGATGATTCAAAAAGCCAAATTTCTCAAAACGTTAAGTTTCTCAGACATCACAAGCCAGAAAACCAAGAATTTAACTCCCAACCCTGTAATTTAGACCAGTGTTCATATATTACTACATGTAACTGTCCGTATAATTTGGTATGATATGGCTTGAGAATGTTACAATCTATAAAGCAACCACGTTACACAAGGCCAAAAGTCTTTAACACTTAGGCTTCAACCATCACCACCCCCCTAGCAACCATGCCCCCCCCATCCCCCGAGATCACTGCAGCCCTCAACACCTCCATTTCTGACGCTGAATCGACCGCATCAACCACGCCACCCCATCTCGACTCGCTATCAAAGTCTTCGATAACGAGAACATTCTGGACGAGGCCCGCCTCATCATCACCATCCTCACGGGTTTGGTCAAACAACGACCATCACGACCGGAGAGACGCTGCAACACCCACCCATCGACACGATCACAAAAGACCTTCAAGAGCTGAAATCCAGCCCCACCCCCCCCGAAACCACAAACAGACCCACAAGGATCGAACAAGCCATCACCACGCCAGACCCCCATCCCCACCACCACCTCCTGCCGCCTTTCAAGCCCCAGAGCCCTCCAGACGGTAACCCAGACCTCTCTAATCATCACAGCATCAAAAGTCCTACCTCCAAGCAAGAAAAGAGAACCTCCAACAATGGAGACCGCCAAGAGTAAGAAGAACAAGAAAGAAAGAAAGACAGCGACCCAAGCACCTGTGACGCCGAAAAACCCTCCCTGCCGCCTAACGACGCTTCTACCTCCAGGACCACCCCCACCGCCATCCCCTAACAATGATCAAGGCTGCAGCTGAGCCTATCTGTCCACCTCGCCCAACTCCTTGGCAAGAACAAGCAGATCCACCCCACAGCCCTCTCACCACCATAAAACCCCAGCGCACCATCTCGCCCTCCCCACCACACCGCCCCTCATCCACTCTACTTCCCATCGGTTCGGCGTGAATGACCACCTCGTCAACCAAACGCCAGGCCCACAGAGAACCCCTACAAAACCTTCCGCCCCGCCCCCACAAACGCCGACATCGCCATCCACGGCCCCCTTCACCCTCGAGACAAATCAACTCGACAAAACTTCCCAGAATCGCCCAACTCGCAACAGAATCACCCTTCGCCGCTGCTTCCTCAACAAGCGACGACAACACCCGCAACCAACGAAGAACCTCCTCAATCAGAATCACAGTCTCTGAGGACGCCACCAAAATCGCAACTCCATCCGCCTCTCTCAAGGCCAGAATGACAATCATGGGTCCGCCACCCCACAACCTAATGCAAGTTAATCTGCTACCGCTACGGCCACGCCACCCAAGGCTGCAGACAGAAAACCCCAACCTCGCCCAGTCTGCGCCAAAGAACACACACGAAACCAAAGCACTCATGCCCTGTCCCCCACCTGCATGGGAAGGTGGTTCAAGCCTGTGATGTTGCGATCTCACTCCCGCCAAGATTAACCGCGGAGGAGGCCACTGCCCACCTCACGAACTGCCCTACTGCCCATCATCCAAGCCCAACAGATAAAAAGAGCACCTCCCCACCACCACCAGCCCAACCTCAGCCGCCACCTCACAGGAGAGACAACATGCAAGACGCCTGAGGCCCCAAAGAACCCCCACAACCTCCAGAATATGGCGGACAACCATACTAACTCCTTCCCACAAGATCATCCAACACAATTGTGCCTCCAGCAACAATGTGCTAATCTCACTTTTTTCCATCCCAACGACACAGTCCTCACATATAGTCTGCGTCCAAGAACCCCCCCTCCATAACAGAAAACCCCTCACAGTCCCTTCCTTCACATTAGTCGCACCCACACCCACCGCAAAGACCGATAAGATCTCAACACGATATACATAAACAACAACCTCCTTGACAGGAACTCTTCCTTCCATCACCCTCCCACCGAGGCGACCTCATACAAGTCACTGACTGCAACACCGAAACAACAGCTTCAGAACAGTCATAGTCACCTCTGTCTATAACCGACAACCCAGTCACACACACGCCTTCCCCCTGCACAATCTTCACAAGGCCCAACAACCCCTCAATCACCTTAGAGACTTCAACATCCACCACCCTCAGCAGACCCTCACGCCTCCTTTAAAATAGAGAACTCTCACTCTCATCCCTTACTTTAACACAGCCACAGCCCGCTTTCACCTCCTAAACACCCTGACCTTCACCAGATTATCCCCGACCAAAACAAAAGACACGGGGTGATCGACCGCCGCTAACACCCAAGCCTCTACCCTAGTAAGGAAACGGCCCTTAACACACGCCACCGGCCCGATCACAGCGCCATCGCCATATCCACGACATCCCCCTATCGACACGCCAGCCTTCCAAACCCATAACTTAAACTCACCAACTGGGAAACCCTGACCCTCACCTTCAATCCATCACCATCGACAACTGCCCACTACCAAAGATCCATCGACGACTGGTTTGATAAAAACCTCACCACCATAACAAACACCATAAAAGACACACACCACTTAAAACCATATCCAAATTAAAAATGTGGAACCCGAACATCTCCCAACTCCGAAAATATTCCACTCAAGACACAGAAATACCGAAAGGAAAAGTTTTGAAATGAACCGCCAGAACGCTTACTAACGCCATATAAAGGCCGCCAAACAACAACACTGGAACAACTTTCAGAAGCAAACGACAAACCAGCGATGTAAACTGAAGAAAATGGCCAAGACGGAGGACAAGATACCCTCTCCCCAACTCCCCACACCAAAGACTCTCAACCAAAACCTCATCAACGCCTTTTCTTCCCCTGCATGAAGAAGACCCCCACAACCCTTCCACTACACCGACGCCCCATCACCCTCTCGGCGTCCACTCCGCCTGAGCCCTACCTCCAACCTCTCCGCCTGCGCCCGACACCATCCCTACCCTATATGGAAAGGGGTCCATAGGCTAACCCTCCTCATCACCAACCTCCTTAACCAACTACTCACCCACTGCTACCACCCTCGCTTCTCAAACCGCCAATATATTACCTAAACCCAACAAACCAGATCACGTCCCTCAAGATACCGAAATATAAGATTCTACAAACTCTCCAAAATATTAGAGAAGATTGTCACCACCGCCGCCACCATCGCCAGAAGACCGCCTAATCCACCTCACCAATGCGCTCAGAGGTTTCAACGCCGGACGCCGCCACCACTCTAATCAATGAACGCAGAGCCATGCAACTAAGAAAGCTCGCGTCTCCACCCTCTTTCTAGACGCCAAAGCGGCTTCGATCACGCTTAAACCAACGCCCGAAACCCTTCACAGCGCCACGCCCCCCTACATCACCAACTGGCCATCTCCTTCACGTCAGACAGGTTCATCACCTCCTCTATAAAGCGATCACCCAAATCACCCGCCAAAGATACAAGTAGAGTCCCCTGCGCCCCCATCTCCTCCTCCTCTTCCTCATCTACATCAATTTCTTCACCACCACGACCCCCCACCTGCGATCTCCTCTCATACGTAGACGACTCGCCATCACGGTCCGGCCCGCCTCCTTCCAAAACAACATCACAGCCTTACCAACCACTACAACAAGCTAGACAACTTAAGACAACCTCAAGAACATTTACTTCGACACCCAAAACTGAAGCTAAGACTGGAGACCCCAAAGACAGGGACCCCATCTGCCTCCTCCCATCATCACCATAGGAAACCAAACCATCCAACCGACGATCAAGGCCAAATGGATTGGATTCTGGCTCTCCTCCTTCAACCCCAACGAACACTTCGGTAAGACTTGCATCCGCAAGAGCCTCCTTCTAAGATCACCCAAAGATTCTCCTCACCGCAAAGCGCCTATCCTCGCCTAACTGCAGGAAAATCGCCTCTACTCGCAATCCGACCCACGCCACTTACGGAGCTGCGGTCCTCACTCCCACCTCTGCAATCAAACCCACGAACACCTTCTGAACTCCGTCTCCGCTTGGACCACCGCCAAGAACTAACCGCAACGCCTCTCAGATCACCACAGCATTACGAACATGCGGAGAAAGGATATCATGGAATCGGCTTGGGTCCCAGGATTTCTTCGGCTTTATGGGTTTCGTACATGGGTTATGAGTCATCCGCAGTGATTAGAAATCAGATATATAGCCATTTAACCTTTCCTTTCATTCTTTCTTCTTTCCTTCCTACGCAACCTTCCGTTATCAACTCTACGCTTTAGTTCTTTAGTTACATTGTTTCTTAAGATCGCCTCAATATAATACGCCACCACTCTAACATTCGTTTTAACAAAGATTGCCCTCGCTACCATACCTGCTCACGCATTTATACAAAGAAGACGCTGCCCTCTACTCCAGATTCGCTACATCACTGCTCAAGACCGCCATCTGACTCATGTCCCACTACCTCCTGCCTCCTAAGTCCCCTCGTTCTGCCCCGCCTCACTCTCGTCTTCGCCTCGTTCGCCTTTCGCCTTGCTAACTCATTGTTTCAAGTATTGTCTCGCTCGCCTCAGAACACTTCAGAAGCACGCCCCCTGAGCTCTACCTCCACTACCTCAGAACACGTTAATCCGATACTACAAGCACCCCCTCCTGAACCCAACACAGGAAGCGACAAAGAATATCATTCCCCACCTCCTCACCAAACCGCCATACTCCCACTGCCTCCTCAAAGGCCGGCCTAACCCACCTAAAAAGTGGAACTCAAATGCCCGGAAAGGAGTCACCCACCTCCCAATCGAAAGAACTCTGCCACTCATACGCCTCATAAAGAAGGCCCCACCACATAAGACGCCTAACGCTAAAAACCCAACTCATACCAACTGGAACTTCCACTTCCCACCACCACAATACTACCCCCACCCCATCACCCTCACACCCCAACCTTACCCACCTTCCACAAGTTCATAGCCTCTCGTGATCCACCAAATGAGAGCGGAAAAGTTTACTCAAGCAAAAGATCCTGATCAACGCCCACCTTCCCGAACGCCCAAAATGCGCCTCAAGAGAAACCCCATCCCACACCATCCTTAGATGCCCCGCCTAGATAAATACAGAACGGAGGACATCAACAATATCCAATCACTCAACGGCGCATGGGACAACCAGACCTCACCATCATCCTGTGAAGTTTCATCGCACCAAGAAAGATCAACTTCCCCAACACAGACACACTATCACCACCTCACAGGGTCATCCCTCTCTCACTAAGCTCAGCCAGCACCAGCGAGTCTCAAATCCTCGGTCCCTTTCAACCCCATCTGGCATCTTAAGCCCCACCCTAAGCAAGACCGGCTCCGGCCAACAACAACTTTCCTATGTCATTCTCCTTTGTAGGTGTTTGGGTCTGCTTTTATTTCATTAAGGGGATAGCGAGTCGAAGGAGCACAGAGGTCTTTTATGCCATAGTTTATACTGCATGCAATGTTTTGTACCTTAAACAAATACAACTGATTTAAAAAAAAAAAAAAAAAAAAAAAAGGCTTGAGAATGTTACTTCTCCTTAATTGTGGTGAATTTGAATCTTAACCAAATGTAACCTAGTCGTTCATGTAAGGTTAAAAAGTTAACACACAGTGAACAAGAACAGCTGACCCTAAACAAAAAAAAACACTTAGTTTACATGTAATCATAGCGTATCACTCGAACAGCTCAACAGGGATAATGACCTAATCAGTCTTGGCGAGAACGTTCATTCGTTGGCGAGACCAGCGCGTTAAATCACCATAGCACTAAAGAGCTCCAGAAGCCCACCCCGCAAACTAATTTACTCCAATATTCCCTTTCCCCCTATCTGTTTCCCTTGGTTTATTTCCCCCCCTTCGTTCACCAGCGAGGAGCTTAGAAGATTCGCCCTCTCCCTTGATCCTAGAGGACAGTTAATTCTTTTCCCGCTCTTTCGTATCCTAACAAGTAGATACGTTTCCACCTAGCTCGTCCCTGTCACTATTCTAATGGAGGGCGATATTACCCCAACATTCCCCCCGCTCCCGCGCGCACTTTCGGTTGCGATCGATCCGATTGCGCTGGTCACGACAGAATGTATCATTATCACCTCAGCAATGCGAAAGAATGCGAGGTGGGCACAGAGCAGCGTGAGTGCTATTCTCGGGGGAGGCGGAAATTCGGGGTTGATTGGAGCTGGAGGGACCCCTAGTAGTGGGATGTCAACGCCTGTTCCTGGAAGCCCCGCTGCAAGCTTGCAAAGGGGGAGGGTAGGTGCGAAAGGTGTTCTGGACGAGTTGAATGGGGACGTGGGGTTAGCGGGGAGGTGGGGGTTGAGGGGGAAAAAGGGAAAGAGCATACAGGTTTGAAAACTGCCCTAGATAAAAATTGGGGCTGGGCTGATTGGGAGATAGGATAACCCGCTTATGGCGGCATTTTCGAAACTCAGAGTAGATCTACAGGATTGCAAAGGTACGTTTTCTTGTAGATTACAATTACAGTTTGAACTAAATTTCTTGCAGATATTAGAACATTTGATACACCTTCTCTCCTCCATCCTTTTCTCCAGGTGATCCGCTCCTCCTCAACCTCCGGCCCAATTACTTCTCTAGCCCTCATTAGTATTTCAAAGTTTTTCTCATATGGACTCATCTCTGGTACCTCACCGAGGCTCTCCACGGCCATGCAACTCCTCTCATCAGGAATTACCCATTGCCGTTTCGAGGCCTCAGATTCGGCACAAGATGAAGTCGTCCTACTGCGCATCCTTAAGCTCATGGAAATGATGATCTCTGGTCCTGGTGGCGCCCTACTAGGAGATGAGAGCGTGTGTGAAATGATGGAGACAGGACTGAGTATGTGCTGCCAAATGAGACTCTCCGAAGTTCTCAGGAGGAGCGCAGAAATGAGCATGGTGTTCATGTGCCAAGTTGTTTTTGAGCGGCTGAAGCATCTGGAGATCGAAGCGGAGGATGAGGGTACAAGTCTTGAGGATGGGTATTCGGGGGATCAGATGGAGGCCGTAAAAATGGAACCAACAGTTAATGGAGAGAATACAGCTATCCAGCCCCTGCAGCCTTCTGATGAGCGACCATCTACCGATTTAATCATAGACACGAGTAGAGATCAACCAACGCCAACTCTAACTATTGCACCTATAAATATGGATAAAGCAGCTGGCTCAGAGTCAAGTTCGGAGATTGCGGAGATTAAGCCATATTCACTTCCCTCTATCAGGGAACTACTAAGGGTTCTTGTGGAGCTGTTAGACCCTCATAATAAAACACATACAGACACCATGCGAGTCATGGCTATGCGAATTATTGATGTTGCGTTCGAGGTTGCGGGGCCTAGCATTGCGAAACACCCAAGTTTGGCAAGCCTTGCTAAAGACGATCTATGCCGCTACCTTTTTCAATTGGTCCGTAGTGATACGATGAGTATTCTTCAAGAATCACTCCGCGTCACAGGCACTGTCTTAGCAACCACACGGGGAGTACTTAAACTGCAACAAGAATTATTCTTGAGCTATGTGGTTGCATGTTTACATCCCCGAGTCGAGATCCCACGAGAACCAGGAATAGATCCAATTCTGTACGAGGGCGTTCCACAGGCTCCCAAATTAGTCAAACCAGCGCCGAGCCAAGCGAGTTCCGGAAGGAATACGCCAGTGCAAGTGAAGGAGAGGCAGAAGCTGGGGCTAGAGGGTGGAACAAGAAGGCCAGATGCACGGGAGGCAATGGTGGAAAGTGTTGGCGCACTTGCAAGAATACCAACTTTCATGGTGGAGTTATACGTGAATTATGATTGTGAGGTTGATCGGAGTGATTTGTGTGAAGATGTGGTAGGGTTTTTGAGTAGAGTAAGTAATGGTTTCTCCTATATATTCAATGCTTGAGGTTTTGATTGGTGCGGGCTTGGACAGAACGCTTTCCCCGATTCAGCTACATGGAGCACCACGAACGTTCCTCCATTGTGTCTGGATGCTTTACTGGGGTATATCTCATTTATTGCTGATCGGCTCGATGATCACCCTCGCACTGAAGGCTTCCCACCACCCGATGTCCTTAGATCACAGCGCTCCCTTAAGCAGACCGTGATACGGGGTGCTGCCCGTTTCAACGAAGATCCCAAGAAAGGAATTGCGTTCCTTGTCTCACAAGGGATCATTGATTCTGCAGATAATCCAACATCCATTGCAAAGTTCCTACAGGGAACTACTCGTATTAACAAGAGACTCCTTGGAGAGTATATATCGAAGAAGCAAAATGAGGGGATACTTAAAGAGTTTATGGAAATGTTTGATTTCAGAGGGAAGAGAGTCGACGAGGCACTGAGGGATATGTTGAACACATTTAGGCTGCCTGGCGAGAGTGCACTAATTGAGAGGATCGTGGAGAGATTTAGCGAGTTATATTGCGGGCCAGGGAAGCCTGAGGAGGTGGCGGATAAGGATTCGGTCTTCGTCCTCACTTATGCCATTATAATGCTGAACACGGACCAACATAACCCAAATGTCAAGGTGCGTGGTATCCGTACCTGAGTGTAAAGTTTTATTAACAAATGTAGCAACAAAATCGTATGAAATATGAAGATTTCGCCCGAAATCTTCGGGGCGTGAACGGTGGAAAGAACTTCGCACCGGATTATCTTCAGGCTATATACGACACAATCCGTACAAATGAGATTATCTTACCCGAAGAACACGATAATAAACATGCATTTGATTCTGCATGGAAAGAGTTGCTTATTAAGGCATCATCCAATGGAGACCTTACTATCTGCGACACCAATATCTACGACGCTGACATGTTCGCAGCGACTTGGAAACCAATCGTAGCGACTCTGAGCTACGTTTTTATGTCTGCCACTGATGACGCCGTATTCCATAGGGTTATTACTGGGTTTGACCAATGCGCGATGATTGCCGCAAAGCATGGGCTTAAGGATGTGCTAGACCATATTGTAAGATGTCTAAGCACAATATCCACATTGGCCACCGAAAAACCGCCTAGTACAAGTCTTAACACAGAGATACAGGTTAAGGGGAATAGCGTAATGGTTTCTGAGCTTGCGGTAAAGTTTGGAAGAGATTTCAAAGCACAATTGGCTATGGTGGTCTTATTTCGAGTAATTACAGGGAATGAGGAGATCTTGAATAAGGGATGGAGTCAGATTGTTAGGATATGGCTAAACCTTTTTGTCAACTCACTCATCCCTCCGTTCTTTGCACAGAGCGATAGCGGACTCGACATTCCGCCAATCCAACTACAAACGCCGAGTATAGTTATTGAAAGGAATCAGGCTACGAGAGATGTGGGGTTGTTTTCTGCTCTGAGCAGTTATTTGTCGAGTTATGCGAGTGATGACCCGCCAGAGCCGAGTGATGAAGAACTAGACAGTACGCTTTGTACTGTAGATTGTATAAATGTTTGCCATCTGGGAGATATGTTTGCGAATATTATGTGAGTTTTCTCCCTATACAGTGGTGAATAGTTCTTGGGGTGGGAAATATAGAAATGGCTGATACATATCCTGATCAGGAACCTTGACGCCACAGCGCTGGATCCCCTGGTTACTTCGCTGCTGGCGCAACTGCCCAACGTTGATGACGACGACGATGACGAAAACGTTGTTGTTATGAAACCGGAGTATAATTCACCCCCAAACGGAACTCATACAGTCAATAAAGGGCCCAAGTATGATCCAGCGGTGGTGTATGTACTCGAATTCGCAACAAGTTTGGTGCTCAGAGATGAATCGACTGTTGCTACACACGGAAAAGTACTCGCAGATACCCTGATGGGGATCATCCGAAATTCGACTCGCATACATAGTATTATCGTCTCGAGGGTAGTCTATTACCTATTTTCACTCCTTCAAGCAAGTCATGAGCATTCTTTCTTGAATGTTCCTGTTGTGTTGCATTCTATTGCGGTGCTTGACAAGCCCCTGTTGGATAAAGCTGCCTCGTTAGTAATCAAGGGACTTTCAAAGTGCGCAAAGGGCGGATCATCATCGTTGAAAAGCGAGATGATTAATTCCCCAGATTTCTGGGTATTATTTCGAGCGCTTCTACCGAATGTGGACGCATGTGCTGAGGTTTTTGGTGTGATGGAGTTTATCACCACTGAGAGTCCCGGAAATGTCACGAGTGATAACTATGTTCCTGTAGTCTCACTACTGAACGATTTCGCGAGCGCGGGAAATGTTGGTAGTGTGTTTGAGCAGAAACAGGACAAGTTGGCTAAGCGAGGGAAGGCGAAGAAGCTGTTGGATCGCCCGTATGTTCCACTCACTAAGGGGGGGGGTAAAATAGAGTAGGGCTGACAGGAATATTAGGGATTCGGAGGTTGTTTTGAGGGGTGTGAAAGCAGTTCATATGATCTTCCAGCTCACTTTGAGGGTGCCGACACTTATCTCGCAATCTCACCTAGAAAAAAAAGAAGGTATTCATCTACCTATGTGCCTGGCTTTTCTCGCGAATTTGAGGACTAATGGATATAGCTTGGACAACTTATTGGACGCCGATTCTTGAATCTCTTAGTGCACAGTGTATCAACCCATGTCGCGAAATTAGAGGACAAGCTTTCACCTCTTTGCAGCAATCGCTTCTCTCGCCGGCGCTCACTTCCGATGACCATCACGAATGGACGGCAATCTTTGGCGATGTTTTGTTCCCTCTTATCAATCGCTTACTCAAGCCGGAGGTGTATCAGTCAGACCCCAGAGGAATGAGTGATACCAGAGTTCTAGCTGCGACTATGCTTTGCAAGGTGTTTTTGCACTACCTGGTGATGCTGGCAGAGTGGGACGGGATGCTAGATCTATGGTTGAAAATTTTGGATATCATGGATAGACTTATGAATAGTGGGCAAGGGGATCATCTTGTAAGTTTCTACTAATTGTGTCCTTAAAAGGCTGACACTAATCGGGGCCCGATATCAGGAGGAAGCGGTACCGGAAAGCCTGAAAAATGTTCTCTTGGTTATGGCAAGTGGGAAATATCTTGTTCCCCCAGAGGAGGATGCCACTGGCGAGGAGCTATGGAAACAAACTTGGAAAAGATTGGAGCGATTCCTCCCAGGATTCCTTTCAGAACTATTCCCTCCATCGCCCCCACCACCAACGCCAGCTTCGAAAGAAGAACCTACATTGGAAATAGAAGCAAACAGCGTGGTCGATGCTTCTCCAGAGGCCCTACCTACTACATAGAATGTTGATGCGATAGTAGATATGTTGGATGATAAAAGTGAAAGCAGGAGGATAAAAACGAGTTTGGCTTATAGCGTTGGGATTGTTATTGGTTACTTTACTGCTCAGGGAGGAGCTTTAGCTTGGGTTAGAATCCACAAACACTTGTACCTTTCAAGTTTTAGAAACACTTTTATAAGGGCTGAAGCTGCCCTTGTGACAAAGTGGCTGAATTAAGCTTTACATAAACAAACGCACCTGCACATGCCACTACCCGCAGTTTTGCACCTTCCCTGAAGGCTGGACGAACTTGAATTTAGTCTTTGATTTGAGCCCCATATCGACGATAATTTGGCCAGTCTAGTCGCATCAGCAAAGATGATAGAATCTTCAGATTAAAGGTTTTAATGGAAGGCGGCCCCATTATCAAACCGTCACGGAACTAGAAAGAGGTCACCACCGGTGCGCATATAGCTAGATACTAGGTACTATTCTTCCTGGAAAAAAAGAAGCTAAATACGTCCGTCCTTTGGTAATGTAGGAACAGGCAATTATCCCATGCAGGAAATCTAAGGACCTAAAATGTAAATCTCGGCGGTTCGGTCGTATGATGGGGGGCCATGCTGCGCACCCGATACAAGGCGATGCATACAAGTGGTCATAGGCAAATATCTAACTAAGTACATGTAACTTGGTAGCTGAATTGTTTTGGACTTCAAGCTGAGGAATGGGAAGTCACATGCACTTCAAATGAAACTTTGGGGGACCTCGTGGCACTCAGCTGTTTAAACATGGGCATCCTTACCCGGGTCTTGTCGAATGGGGGCCTCAAAGAGCGGAGATCCCAAGATGGGCTCGCCGCTGCCTTGGTTAAGGTGGTGTAAAATCGTATCGTCGGCCAAACTCGCCCCACTAGAGTAATCCAGATGCGGGGGAGAACAATAGGGAAATTATCATCGTCTCGGCATAGCCAGTATGGTACTCCATGTACGACGATGCTGGGGGGTACGTTTCTCTGGAACACTTCTCGAACCATGGATTGGATTGTGGATATCTGAGACCTTTGTTGGTTTCGTACTCAGCTTGCAATGGAGAACTTCCACAGAACAACAGTTCCTATTACCTAACTACTTGTAGTTGGGGTTGGGTCGGTGAGGTAAGATTAGAAACATCCCGTCACGAGGACTGTAGAACGAATGTGATAGGCATCTTTCACATACAAGAGCCTTACAGTTTAGTGTAAGAGGAGGTCAACATTCGGAATTGGGAGCTTCCTGTAATCTCCTTTCGATCAGCAGCTACGGCGTGATCATGTTAAAAAGTGAAATGAGCGGCCGTCGGCTTTCTAGGGAGCTTATTAGCCCCGTCCATTTTTGAAACTACATGTAGGTAGGTACGTACATACATGTAGCTATGGTCTCTTGTACAGGGTGAGAAGAGTTGAAAGTTGAACTCGCCTGCCTGTAAAACAAGGGTCTCCAAACCCTTGCCCTGCTTACCCCCCTTACAATACCCAAAGTAGGCCACGCAGACACATTGAGTGAAGCACAGAGCTTTTAGACGTGATTGGTATTTCAATCCCGTTCTCTCCTCTCCCTCTTCCTCTTCCCCCTTTTCTCTTTGACCTTCTTTCGTTGAAAACCTCAAAGTTATCCTCTCTTTGCCATCAATTCTATCTCAGAGCTTCCCCCGCTGTTTCAATCTTCGCTATTTGTCTCTGTATTTCACTCGCTTCACAAATAAACTAGTTACCATCATCTATCTATCATCGTTGACTAGACACCAGATAAATAATTCATCATGAAGGGTACTATTCCGTCCCCGCATATGGATAATGCAGGCAGCTCACTCGCAGTTACTAAAGCTCTTATTCTTGTTGGTGGTTTCGGAACTCGTCTTCGGCCTCTTGTATGCCACTCCCCCTGAATCTTCACCCCACATTCAACATTACGTGTGAGCGGTTCTCCGCATCTGCATTGTTTAGACGGTGGATTGCAGCGAGTCTGAGCGGTTTTGCTTCAAAAACATGCAATTGATTAGTTGAATGCTGACCGTGCCCTCGTAACACTATTTTCAGACCCTCACTCTCCCAAAGCCTCTTGTTGAGTTCGGTAACAGACCCATGATTCTCCACCAAGTCGAAGCTTTGGCCTCTGCCGGTGTAACCGACATTGTCCTGGCTGTCAACTACAGGCCAGATGTCATGATTAGCGTACTGCAAAAGGTGGCTTCAATTCGCTAAACCCGTTCCCCGCATGTCTCAGAAGCTAACAACGACATTTTTTGCGACAGTATGAGGAGCAGTTCAATGTCAAGATTACCTTCTCCATCGAGACCGAACCCCTAGGCACTGCCGGTCCCTTGAAGCTCGCCGAGAAAATCCTCGGAAAGGATGACAGCCCCTTCTTTGTTCTCAACTCAGATGTCATTTGCGATTACCCATTCCACAATCTTGCCGACTTCCACAAGTCACATGGCCAAGAGGGGACAATCGTTGTGACTAAGGTCGAGGAGCCATCCAAGTATGGTGTTGTTGTCCATCAGCCTAACCACCCCTCACGTATCGACCGCTTCGTAGAGAAGCCTGTTGAATTCGTCGGCAACCGCATCAATGCCGGTATCTACATTCTCAACCCTTCTGTTCTATCTCGTATTGAGCTCCGCCCTACCTCTATCGAACAGGAGACCTTCCCTGCAATCTGCGCGGATGGCCAATTGCATTCTTTCGACCTTGAGGGTTTCTGGATGGACGTTGGGCAGCCGAAAGATTTCCTTACTGGAACATGTCTCTACCTGTCATCTCTGGCTAAGAAGAACTCTAAGCTACTCACACCGGCCTCCGAGTCGTATGTGCATGGCGGAAATGTTTTGATCGATCCTAGTGCTAAAATTGGGAAGAACTGCCGTATCGGACCAAACGTAACAATCGGTCCTAATGTTGTTATTGGTGATGGTGTAAGGTTGCAAAGGTCAGTTCTTCTACAGGGAAGCAGAATCAAGGACCACGCTTGGGTTAAGAGCACCATCGTGGGGTGGAACAGCACTGTTGGGAAGTGGGCTCGTCTGGAGAACGTGACTGTTTTGGGAGATGATGTGACCATTGCCGATGAGGTTTATGTTAATGGCGGAAGTGTTCTGCCGCATAAGACTATCAAGGCGAACGTTGACGGTAAGATAACCCTGTGGTTTGAATGGCTCTTGCGGTTCGAATGGGTTCACTAATGAGGGTAATAATTATAGTTCCTTCCATTATCATGTAAATTTTGGAAACTCTATTGTCGAATTTTCACCATCATCTTCGCTTAAATCTTTTTCGGCGAGCCCTCGATTTGTCGTGAGGGATATCTCTACTCTTGGTTTTCCTCGCGATTGATTCTGGATTATATTTTCTTGTAATCATCTAGTTTCATCTCTCTGGAAAAGTTATTGCTGTGATGTTGGGAGTTTTTCTCTTTATTTCTTGTCCATTCTTCATTTTTTTGTTTTATTTCTAGTCTTTTTGGAGCTTGGGAAAGGTAGGGCAAGGCACGGGAGGGAAAGGAAAAGGTGTGAGTGTGGTGGCTACGCACCCGAAGTTTCATGCTTTGCGTCGATGAATGAAATAAGTACTAGACTGTGGTGGCGGCTGAGAGGGACCCTGTTCAACAGCTACAATACTTGAATGTTTGAAATTCGGGGGCGAGATGTCCCGGGAACGAGTCATGATTTGAGAAAGTGGTGATTTAAATCATTGGATTGTTGTATGTATTAGGAACCTTGGGGCTTGGCTTGTTAAAGCTTGTTGAAAAGCTTAACCACACCAAAAGCAAAAGCAAAAGTTCAGTTATAGATAAAGCTACAATCAATTGGAAAGAGGGGAACGGATGGAGCTTAGAAGATTACACTAATTGGCTCGCACATAAGGCACGCGACAGCGTAAAAACATTTCATTGGACCCCAACCAACCCTAGTTACACCGCTCTACCCCCCCATGCAGCCCTAAATGTCTGCAACACCTCTTCCGGCTCCTCCAGCACCTCACTGCCCCCCAGCCGCGTCTTCAAGAACGCCCCAAGCTCCACCCAGAATTTCTCCTCCGCCAGCGCACTCTTCACCGTCTCCTCCGGCGCAGCCGGCGTAGCACCACCCATCACCATAACCGTAAACGCGACGTCCGCGCCATCGGCAATGCCCAGCTCTTCGAGTGTCTTGAGGTCGGTCAAGACCTTACCCTTTAGGAGTAGCTTGAGCTTGTCGAGCGGGAGGTTGGTCGCTTTGGAGAGGTTGTGTTTGAGCGTGAGGATTGTGGAACTGAGGGGGGTTGAGGGGAGGTTGTGAGTGATGGGGGGACCGCGGAGAGATTTTATAGTTATATTAGCTGTGAGGGTGGTTAGTTGTTATAATTGTAGGTGGGAGAGGGGGGGGGGGGGGTACCGGAGGGGAGGGCACTGCTGGTGGTAGCGGTGGTGCGTCGTGTTTTTGGCTTCTTGGTGGGGGGGAGGGTGTACTATTTTAGTTGTAAAAGGTTGTTAGCTGAGATAGCTACATGTACTTAGTTTGAGGTACGTACGGGAGTGCGCGACGGCAGCTTCCGGGCGTCTTCGCAGAAGTCGGCGGGGATGTGGATGCTGCGCGTGGCGAGGTTCGCGAGGAACTGCTTGGTGAAGCTGAGCTCGGTCATGGTGGAATTAGTATTAGGGGTTGTGGTGGTTGTGGTTGTGGTGGTTGACTGGGGGTGAGTGATATATGGGGATGGTGCTGGTATGTAAGGGTAAGGTATGCCAGCAGGGTAGGTGGTACACGTCAATCATTGGGTGGGGGGGAGTGGGGGGGGATTACCCGGGTTGGATCATGAGGTGTCACTCGGGAGGGTTTTGGTGGGCTATTTATTATTTATTTATTCATTTATATGTTGTACTATAGGTGTTCTACCACCAAATCGTTAATTATAATATATGGTTGGATCTGGACGGCAGGAAGGCGGGGTGTAAGCATGCGCGGTCCGGGTCCGTTGAGTTATACCTGGAGAGAATAGGAGGCCTGTTGCGTGCGGGTCGAAAGGCTTGAACGGAAGCTATGGTCGTTCCTGTGGGGTAGTAAATACTTTGAGTGGCGTCCCGTGGCCGCTGTATACTTTTAAAAACATATAATACATGACGTAAACCATTACCACAAAGACTGGGCGCTTGATCTGCTAGTTTGAAGGCACCTAATATCTAAATCCCATTAACACACTAAAAACATTTTTGTATGATACTATTGATTCCTAATTTTTACGCACTATAGTAAATACAATTGTAAGTATCCTTCCACTGCTCTCCGGAGAGTGCTAAGCTTTAACCTCGTTGTTAGCCACCTAATACCTATATGCATGCCTAAGAGAGAAACCCAAATCCTACCAAACGTATATGCTATGAATAGGAAAATTATGTTAGAATGCTAGACTTTTAACCCCGTCACTGACAACCACCTAACCAATACCTAAGCAAATATGCTTAAAGGTACCGGTACAGCCAAACGCCACCAAATGCACATACCCCCGATATGTGGCTATACCAACGATACTTTCGGAACCCGCCCTTACCAGAGCAACTCAGTGGTGCCCTTCCAGAAGGGATACTCCTTCCCATCCTTCGTCATCAGTACGCCGCTCCTCAGCTGGAACTTCCACATTGTACCGCCGCCGTGGCGGAGCTTCGTCTTCTTGAGGGACTCGTAGAGGCAGACGCACATGTCCTCATCCTGATCCTCGTTCTCGTCGCTCTCGTCGGCAGAGAAGATGGCGATCTCATCGTCGTTCTCTGTGAGTTGCGCTTCGGACCTGTGCTCGTCGTCCCTGTTTTCTTCGTCCCCATTGCCGTCAAACTGCGGCGGAAAGTATGCGCTAGACCCTTGCGGGAAATTGGCATCAAGGAGCGCCTGAAGGTCGGGGGTCATCTCAATGCCGGCGAAAAAAAAGTTGTCATCTAGCTCGGGCGCCAGGGCAGGGTTCCAGGCCGAGTTGTCAGTCGCGGGGAGGATGTTGGTAGTATCAGCAGGCTTGTATGCGGCTGTGGTAGCATTCGGAGGGTAGGAGGGAGCGGTTTCGAGGTTGCCACTGTTGCCGTAGGCTTGGAAAGGGAGGGTGGAGTCCCAGTAGAGCCCCTCGGCGCCGATATTGAAGCCGCCGGTTCGGTCCCTACCGGCTATCCTCTGCACAGGGGACTTGTTGAAGAGGGATGCCCGCCGCTCTGTGGCACCGCCGGGAGCTGGGAGCTCGCTAGGAACCGAGGGCCCTCCATGAGCTGAGGACTTGCCGATAGTTGAGAACCCGCCATGAGCTGGGAACTCGCCGGAAGCTGAGAACCCACCGCGACCTGAGAACTCACTGCGAGTTGAGGACTCGCCGATAGTTGAGAACCCGCCGGGAGTCGAGGAGCCGCCGCGGGCTGAGGACTCACCGCGAGTTGAGAACCCACCACGAGCTGAGGGCCTACCACGGGCTGAGAACGCGCCGCGAGCTGAGGACTCACCATGAGTTGAAAACTCACCGCGAGTTGAGGGCCCCCCACGAGCTGAGAACCCGCCGCGAGCTGAGGATCCGCCGCGAGCTGAGGATCCGCCGCGAGCTGAGAACCCACCACGAGCTGAAGTCCCACCGCGGGCTGAGGACTCGCCGGGGGTTGAGGAACTGCTGGAAGCTGGGAATCCGCTGGAAACTGGGTGCCCGCCCCAACTAGGCCTAGTCCAATTACGGGTATCCTGTAGCTCATTATGGCCATTCTGGGCACCAGGATCGCGAGAAGGGATTCCTTGGTGCTGTGGCTGCGCTCCAATCAGCCTACGCTGATGCGCCTCCGCAAATATTGCCATAGATGGTGGCAAAGGCGGTAATGGTGTTGGTGCTGACGCTGACGCCGACCCCGCCATTGCCCGCTGCTCATAAGCAACCTTATAACCCGCCAGATTACTATCCGCGGTGTAATCCGCGCTATCCGCGTCCGTTTCCGTGAGTGCGGCCGCTTCCGCCTGCCGACCTTCTGCCCTCTTGAGGGCCGCCGAGTCACGGCTCGAAATGCTCGGCGCCGAATGCACCGCCGCCGAAGCCCTTGCAACTGCCTCCTCGCTCGTGCTGGGCGCTAGCCTCGCCCGCCACGCCAGATAGAGGTCTGCGCGGGCTCTCACCTCCTGGTTCTGGATCGCGAGCATTTTGTCTCGGCGCTCGGTCAGCTCGAGCTCATGGGCTTCCTTGAGGAGACGGTCGCGCTCCTGCTGCTGTAGGGCCGTGGTCATGCGCCCAATCTCGGCGGGGTCTGTAGACTGAGCGAGCTCACAGGAGCGCCGCCACATAAGCTCCATCTGCTCGATCTCGGCGCGGCTGTGCGTGCTCAGTAGAGTCGAGGTGAAGTTGGTCGGGAGGGATAGGTTACTGTCTGGGGCGGGCAGGTACGGCGCCGGGACCTGTCCAGGCTCTGGTACAGGCAGTGATGGCAGGTGCACTGTCTGTGGCGGCGGAATAAGTGAGCGCCGTCGCGACCGCCCTCTTGGGGCACCAGTGCCAGCGGCGCGTGGGGTGGGCATGGGCCGCGGAGGAGCAGCGGTGGCGCGGGGAGTGGAGGCAATTGAGGTCCCCTCGGGCTGGGGCTCCCTGGGGACAATTTCGCCAATTTTTGTTTCTGCAAGATTTTTCTGCCAGAGCTGTAACGGTCATTTCGCGTTAGTCGCACCGTTCTACTTATGTAGTAGTCCTTGATATTATAGGCCAATGATCGTCTAGCGGGTTTTTATAAAAACCCTAACCCTGATCTAGTGGATGGGGCTTTGGAACTTACAGAGGTAAGTTCGACTAGTAGGGATTCGGGAAGACCAGCGTTTTCAAATGTGAGGCGTGCGGCGGCGAGAACATCGTGCATCACGAGGGAGTAGAGCTCCACCTAGTTGAGTTAGTATAGTTTACGGCACCGTAGCGTAAGGTCCTTATGCGATGGACGATGGGGGGCTTACTGCATTGACGGCTTTTCTGTCTGTAGCCATGATTCAAAGAGGAAGTAGCACGGGTGAGATGTTATTGATAACGGATGAAGCCGGAATGAGATGTGCTAGGGGCGGGATGATGATGGCGATGATGATGATGGGAAGACGAAAAGGGGATGGCGGTTGAGGTAAAAGAGCACGTGCTGGTTTGTGGTGTTTGATGGCCGGAAATTCCAATTGACTGGCGCGGGTTGTTGAGGTTACCATTTGTTTTGGGGGGCTTATGCTGCGCATGTGGGAGAGTTGTGCGCAGACAGGTACAGCAATACTGTGGGCCTGGGTTCTTTGCTAAACACTACGGGCTAGCTGCATGTAAAACTCAATGTCGCTGACCGGAGGAGCATTGGCTCTAAGAACGGATTTGGAAACCTTTACACCAATTTAGTTTAGCCATAGTTTTATCGTTATAATTGATATTAAACTTTGGAAAACTACATGTAGAGAAGGTGAGGGGTACCGAAGGTTTCTGAGCACTAGGGTGATGACCGTCATCTACCAGATCGTTATCTCTAGGAACTGATCACGCCAAAGCCGCCAGCAATAATCCAGCACTGGCTCTGAACAAACATTAATGTAATATGTAGGGGCTTCATCAATACCGCTGACCTAGTTAGTTTCAAAGGGCTGCAGCTGGCGGTATTCTTCTTTATCGACAGTGTAGCTTTCCCGGAATCTTAAACTTTGAGTGCGGATGGGGGATATACTACATGTATGTAGTCTCGTATCCGTCCCCACGGACAGCTTGCTGTCTCTATAGGATGGCTACGAACAAGCCTAGGGAGATACATGCTTCTCTAGAAGTATGATGGATGTCGGAGGTGACTCTATCATCAGAGTCGGATGAAATCCCCCTTAAATACATGTACATACTAAAGTTTCCAAGCTGTAATGCTAAAGTACATGTAGCATCATCACGGCTCCCTACACTACATGACGTACGTGATGTGCTGGAAGAGCCTTGCTGCCTTGGAGAGCGCTACATGGCTTTGTGCCCGCCTCTTACAAGTACATACATGTACACAGCGTAACATGAGATGAGGGGAGGCTTAGGATACAATTTACACGCACGTAAAGTAGACCTGCACCTACTCCCGATACTTCATTACCTTTTTTCTGCACCATGTACGGTACATTTCATACCTGGTATCCTCCAGTACTGTACATATCTCAATACTGACGGGCCTCAACTAGGGCGGGAGGCTGGAATCAAGCCTCGACACAGCATCTGTATATCTCTAAGCAGATCGCAGATACTATGTCCCTAATTGCTGGACTTATCAATCAATTATACTCAGTGGCCGCTGACTGCTTGGGGATAGTAGAGTTTAATGATGTGCGAGGAGGGCTAATTGGGTAAATTGAAGAGATATAGGCGGTAGGTTTATGGCGGCTTGCAGTAGACTTGTGACACCCTGCCCACCCACTCCTAACCTCTTTTTGTTACTTTCTAGAACTCAAGGATCTAGATCAAACAGCAACGGCGTCCAAAAAGACGAAGGGGCCGAGTTGCGTACCCACTTTCTTTGGTATCAGGGTGTCTCCTCTATTTGACTAATGGTGAGCTACATTCCTTCGGTCTTTTTGTTCCGTCTCCACTGATGCTATATACCGCTTCTCATAGATCGCGATATCATCTGGCCAGCTGGTATTCGTTGCTATGCCAATCCACCACACTTACCCAAACAGAAATACTAGCTACGATAAAGTATTGGAGAACAGAGTACTGGTTTGCATATGAACTAGTTCAGTTCCGCCGTAAACCAGCGACCGGTTCAACCTACCGGCTGGCTGAGCGGGGTCTTGATATGAGATGATCTGCTCAAACCCTGTCCTCGCATTGGGTGTTATCTTCTCGGCATTTTATTTTTTGCGCTGTAACACTCATTGTTGAAATGAGCAGTGCGATGGGGGACAAGGCTGCCCAGGCGGGCTTATATATTAATTCTGCAGAAGGCTACAACATCGCATGCAATTGCTTAAAACCCGTGGCATTGAAAAAATTATAATTACTCATCAACGTTGCTGACACTGGAATACCATGGAATAATGACTCGCAATTGACCCTTTCCTGTGCTCGCTAAAGTCTGAGTAGAGGCTAGCAAGCGGCGCGGCTACACGCCCTAAGCGCGCCTCGAATCAATATCATTACCCCGTCATTCGGGACAAAGGGCATTGTAAGGCCTAGGAGTGGAGGATGGTGACTCGGTCTACCCCCCGAGAAGGAACGTCGTACGACATGATGTAGAGTACATGGATTGGAGGTACATATGACATAGAGATGTGGAGTAAACACATGTACTCGCCATGGTCGTATATTGGTGCGATTGAGTCTGCTGATTTATCATTTGCGCGCAACAACAACCTGATTAATCTTTCCACTGGGGAGGATTTCACTTGTGATATCGGCGGCTCCATCTCACCTGGGTGCTATTTACATCCACCGACATGCCTCTAATTAAGAGAATCCTCGTCGCGATCCCAGGCGCAAATGAACGTGTGGAATGCGGAGTACTTGCAGTTGGCTGTCGCCATAATGCATACTACCTTGTACTGTGCTGTATGACATATGTAGCACATGCTTTGTATGTATTTCGGGAGAGCCATGCAGAATAAAATGTACTTGGGAAGGTATCGTCGTATCACAGAGGAGAAAACATATATAGACTCGTAGAGTACCGGTACATGTAGGAGCACAATATCGAAGAAGGTTATCGCGCGTACCGCAACACGCGAGCTCCACACGCTCCTACCCCCCGTACCCCCCCGCCAAAAGTTATCTAGTTCCACAACTTTCCCCCACACTTCCCGCATCTGTTAGCGATCGCTACGCATTATCCTACCAACACAACCTTTCCATCTCTCTCTCTCGGGACGGACTAGACTAGAAGTGACGATCTATCCCACCTCACCTCCTCCTCCTCCTCCTCCTCCTCCTCCCCCTCCCCCTCTTCCTCCTTCAACATAAACCCCCCCCGCCCCACCCCCATCTTCTGGATCTCCCACACCCTACTTCCCGCTATATTCCACCCATCAATGCACCTGCTGCTGGGCTCTGGAAACCCCCGTGCAGAACCATGTCTGAATCTGTTCCCGGTTCTACCCAACGGCCTCCAAGTCCAGTCGGCCCTTCGTCTTTCCTGCGCCCGCAGCAGAAGCAGAATCGTCAACCCATAGACATCGTTGATAAGGAGCAGGCTGAGGGATTGGTATGCCCCCCTCCCCCTCCCCTCCCCTTCTCGTCACTTCCTATGTTGCGAGATGTTGAGATAGCTAACCCACTGACTGACTTCCGTTGCAGCGTGCTATCCGCGATTTCCTAAAGGTTAGAACTACGTATGACGTATTGCCAGTCAGCTTCAGGCTTGTGGTGTTGGATACAAGTTTATTAGTTAAGAAGAGTCTGAACATTCTCGTCCACAACGGTTAGTAGGAATGAGCCTCCCCCGGAACGTTTGTGGAACTGTAGGGAGCTAAAGCGGCGGGTGCAGGAATCGTGTCGGCTCCATTATGGAACTCAAAGACGTCGACATTTGCGGGATTGCTTACGAGCTCAGACTACATAAATGTCATCCAGTACTATTGGCAGTACCCGGAGAAGTTTGAGGAGATTGAGGGTTTCCGGTTAGATAGTTTGAGAGGTATGGATTTTTCTTTTTCTTTTTTTCTTTTTTTTCTTTCTTCTCTATCATGTGAAACTGGGCTGGATTGGAATCGGTGCTAACTTAATGTGTGTGCGGGTAGAAATCGAGCGGGCCATAGGCGTAACGCCAATTGAAACTGTTTCCGTCCACCCACTTGTGCCTCTCTACGATGCCTGTAGGCGCATGCTCAAGTCTCGCGCTCGCCGTATCCCGTTAATTGACTTTGACGACGAGACGCAGCAAGAGATGGTTGTATCGGTGTTGACCCAGTTCCGTATATTGAAGTTCGTGGCGGTAAATGTGCGCGAAACGCAGATGCTGCGCAAGCCGATATGTGATCTAGGGATTGGCACTTATGAGAATGTGAGCACGGCGAACATGGAAACGCCGGTTATTGACGTTATCCATAAATTGGTTGAGAAGGACGTTAGTAGTGTGCCAATTGTGGATTCAAGAGGTACCATCCCCTCCTCAATGCTTAGGTAGCGGTTACTCATGTGTGTGTAGGAGTGCTTTTAAATATTTACGAATCTGTCGATGTCCTAACCCTTATCAAGGGAGGTAGCTATGACGAGCTCAACCTCAGTGTCGGAGAAGCTCTCCTAAAACGCCCCGACGTAAGAAAACCTCCCGTCCTTTACAATTCCATATCTAATAATAGTTAGGACTTTCCCGGGATCCATACGTGCTCCCCTCAAGACCGTCTAGATGCCATCTTTGACACAATCCGCCGTTCTCGCGTGCACAGGCTCATGATTGTTGACAGCCAGAATATCTTCAAGGGAGTCTTGACTCTAAGTGATATCCTACAGTACTTACTCCTTGATGGTGAAGCTTAGAGGCTAGTATTTTAGGTATTTTTATGTTTATTTATGTCTCTCACTACATCGAACACGCTGTATACTTATCTAGCATTTCGTCTATTCCCCCTCACCAGCCATACTACTGCAACCACTACTCTGCATCTCCGTCCTATCTTACTCAGCTCATAGTTCTAGTTCTTTTATATAGTTTGGATTCGAGAAACTTTTAACGTCTTTTACTCCCATCTTTCCTTATTTACTCTATCCTTACGCTGTTGGCCTATCTCTCCCTCCATGGAGGTGTAGTGGGTTTTTTTTTTCCCTTCTGTTTTTTGCTTTTTTTTCCCTTTCTCTTTCTTTCCCTTGGTTTTCTTTTTCCCGCTGTTCTGTTGGCGGTGTGTGGGGACCTGCTTCTTGTTTTATGTTTATGGCTTGCGTTCGAACCGATCGGCGTTTTCGGAGGTCTTGGGTGTGCGGGTTGGCTTAGCTTAGCGGGATTGCTATGATAGCGATGAGGGCCGAGGAGTAGAGGGGAGTTTGTAGAGAGTAATGATACTGGAGAGTTGATTTAGTTTTGGTGCTTGTATGGTGGTGAGAACTGAACGTGCTGCATTAGTATATACACGAAGTAGTAGAGGTGATCCGGGGGAGGGGGGGGGGGTCTATTGGTATACACCGTCGTCATACTTCAAGGCCACCTGCCAATGGTCAACCTATCGTTGTCTAACGGCTCCGCAGATGAGTATAAGCTGCAGAAAACGTGTGATACCACCCCCTCCCTTACGGTACCGGGGCTTTCTCCAATTTGGGACACGAGGGGGAGCTATTCTGGTGTTACGTCGTACTGTAGAAGTAGATTAGATCTGCACTCGGCCCATGGCCCGTATGTCCCTGTATCGGGCGCGCCATGTGTCGATATGTACGAACGTCGGCGCGGAAGACCCAAGCTTTAGAGACCCGATCTCATCGGATGTGCCGGCCGTATTTCCTGGATAGGAAGGAGAGGTATCTTTGAAGATCTACGCTCGCCCGCCACGAGCACTGAGTACATCATGTTAGTGGTTTACAGTGGGCGTGCGTGCAGTGGTTACCCACGTGTGTATAGATAGATAACCTCCTCGTGGGGAGAGGATGGGAGGGGAGGAAGGGGGGGGGGGGGGGTTGCAGCTAGGTCTAATCTATGTATACATGTACCCTTAAATGCAGGGCATCGGGCTCTAGAGATTTTGTTGGCGATCGTTGTGGTGGAGAACTTGATGACGTTGTGGGTTGTGGGCCGGAACGGGACCGGGACCGGGTTCATGGGGTATCACTCGGGGCGCCCTGGTCGTGATCGCCGCAGCGGGGCTTGGCGCGTAGTTGGGTGATTGTGTTGCACGGGGTGGGGACGGTCTATGGTTGTGGGGATCTTGGATAGTGGGGTGGGGGGGGGTTGATATAATTGCATTTTTATATGTGTGGTTTGGGTGGCAACGTGATGGGGTGTTGTCCTTTTTTGCTCGCTGTGTGTGTAGAGTATTGATTGTTATGTACTTATGGCTCGTGGATGTCTGTATATATATACGTATGGGTTGCCTGTGTTGTTGTGAGTAGGATGGTAATTACTTAAATCGGATCATCACCAGGCAGGCAGAGAGATACATTGTAAATGCTCACGGGAGGGGGAGGACTAGCACTACATGTACTAGCTACAAACCCAATTAAGCTGCTGCGATACTACTAGAAACATGTGTATATAAACGTAGACACCGTTCTTCCTCGAAGGAGAAACCTCCCCCCTATCTCCGCCTCGTTAAATCCTAACTCTGTGTGAGAAGAACTACTGTGTATCTGCACGAGATGCGTGCAGAGATTTGGTTCGTAAATTAGCCAGCCTGGTTCGGACTTGGCACATACAAACACGGGGATGATAACTATTCAGGAGTTGCGGGTACTGCAAATGCATATAGGTAGTATAGTGGGGAATATAGATCCGATATTATACTCGCGAATCGATACATCTTATCTTCTCCACACACATATACCCACACCCCCCAGCGCCCCGCACGCCGGGTATCTGTCGTGCCGGCTCGGGGATCGATGCATGTAAAGCTGGTGGGCCCCCCTCTTATAATTAGTTTGGGAGCGATATTGTTGGCGGGTTAGGGTTAGTGTGTGGGGGGGGTACATGTACATGTAGCACATGCAGCTCAATGTATGTACGTAGTAGTGTGGGCCGTTATAAGTGGATAGATCAACGTCTTGGGTTCTGGGTCTGGATTTTTTACAGTGTCTATGTACATGCATCAATTAATTGCCGGGTTGGGCTGGGGACCGGGCTAGGCTAGGGTTAGGTGAGGAGGAAATGATTGGAATGCAGTAAAAAAAAAAAAAAACTTGATGCCAAGCGGTCGGTCGAAACCGTGCAGATCCGCTTACAGTCGTCACTCGGCCGCAAGGATACAAAGCCTTTCTTGAATTTCTTATTTGGAATAACCTGCGTCCTGATCATTGATATTATTACACGAATAACTAACCCTAACCCTCTCCGCCTGCGGGGCTCACAACAACTATTTCATATAGTTATGAAAACTGTGGAATTAATCAGAGATAAGATTACAGCCTTAAAAAATACATGTGTGAGTACCGGGAAAGACGTTGCATTTTCATCCTCGGCCCTCGAACTTGATATAAAAATACATGCAAAAACTGATTCTTTGTCCTTCACATGTTGCGCGGCCAAACAAAGAGCTCACCACACCCTCCCTCCGGCTTAATTAATCAGTCTGCACCCACCCATACGGCCTAAAACCCAAGACGAGAGGCCCCCTTCTCTTACCCCCATCCTCATGTTTCGCGAAATACCCCCTGCACACGTCGTCTAGCGTTGTGTGTGACGTTGTGCCCTGGTGAAATTGAATAATTGATTAACCAAACCAACCATAAATCATGATATGAAGAAGGGAATTAAGACAGGGAAAGAACAAACCTCATAGTACCCCCAAATGTTGAGCACATATTCGTCCTTCTCGTTATTGTATCCCCACCCCGCGCTTAGTACCTCCTTGATCGACTCATACATCTCCCACAGTGGGCGCTTCGCCCACAGCGCCGTCAAGAGCAAGGGCTCATTCATCTAGTCCGCCGCATCCGTCAGCTCTCTCACTGCCCACGCCCTTCCGGGTATCCCACTCACCTTTGCAGCCATTAACCTCCCATTCGTGATCCTCCCGCCCTCCGTACTTCCTGGGAAAACAGGGAAATACTTCCCCCGCCAAACGACAATAACCGGGTATGGATAGGTGTTTGTCTCGTCTCGCACCGCGGGAGCGCGGGATGCGGCGGCTCTAAGCTTGATCTGATGGGCGGCGCTAAGCGTCGGAAGTGAGGTGTGCGTGAATGCGGGGGCGGGAAGGGAGCGGATGAGGGTTCGTGGGATGAGAGAGGAGACACGGCGGCGCCGGGAGAGGCGCCCGTGTAGTATCTCGGGGAGTGAAGGCGTGGAGGTGGAGCTAGAGGTTTCCATGGTTGAGTTTAAGGTGGTGAGTGGTCGTGGGGAGAGGAGAAGGGGATTATATGGGGTTGGGTTGTGGGTTGTGGTTAGTTCTTTGTTTGGAGGGAGTAAAGGTATGAATGGAATTGTGAAAGTGTAGACGTAGACGGAGGGATGCCAAGTAGAATATCTTTATTCACGGCTAGCTGAGAGGAAGACAAGGCTTTGTGTAGGTAAAGCCTATGGCGTGGATGAAAACAATCGTCCATCGTGCGACTGAGGTAAAGGCTGAACCATCCATGAAGGTGACCATGTAAAACGACGATGATTATTTATAGTTACTTAATGATAGCCTTTAAATCTGCCATTAATAGTCATATTGTAAATCGTCTCACAAATTCCTACCCTAAGCCCCAAGGCTCACTACCGCAAGCAGACGGTCAATAATCAGCCTTTGCGCATGAAAATATACGATTGACACACAGGCCGAGGAAGGATATTGGAATAGTCTTATGCTTTCAGGGTGGCTTGTATCGCCTTATTATAAGTCCAAGGTCGAAAACATCTGGGGCCTTATATAGTCCGAGTGATATTCTGTGATTCAGTCATTATTTCTCCTGGAAAACTGGCAGTCCAGGTACCTGACTCAACAGATGTCTAGCAAACAACTAGGCTGTATTACTGCGGTGAAAAAATATACGAATATTTCGAGGAAGAAGCCGGGTGGGTTGATTGATACCAATCAGGTTGACCTTCACGGATAGTTCTTCTTTGTAAGATACCGCAAGATAACCGAGGAATAGGCGACTTATAAAAAAGAAGTTCCCCTATGGATGGCAGTAGACTAGTAGTGCTATTTGGCGACAGCTTCGAATAATCAACTCTTCTTGAACATATGTGTTCGGTATAACGATGAGTTGGAACATGAGACGAGACGCCAACTTAGACTACTTCCCACCCCGCTTTATCTGTTATTTAAAACCTCTAGGATCTTCAATACCCCTAGATAAGTAATGATAATATGGTCCCCGCCCCAATGGCCGCAATTGGGGGTAATCCATAAATTCGGGGGGCTAGAGCTCCTGTTGAGATGAATGCTGGATGCAATCTATTTAGAAAAAAGCTCGTAAACTCGTTATCAATCGGCTTATCTCGAGGGGTCTCAGAATAATGTCTCGAGATTAGTGCCCTTTGTTGGGACCCTGTTCGTATGTTAATGTTAAGCCAACAGCTCGCTCGATCGTAACTAATGTGAATTAGTATTGCTTAGAAGGGAGAACGTACAGGGTAGAGGGCACATCGCCTGCGAATCGGCTATAGTAGGTCTCTGGGAGACATTAGAGAGTGTAGTAGCCCTGTATAATGAGTATACATGTACGGGTTCAAGCGAGTGTAGAAGTAACGTAGTCACATGCGAGTATGAGCAAGGTGGCGACAGTAGAGGTGGCAACAACCAGTGTTAGCTAAAAGGGAGAATCATCATCAATACAATCAGAGAGCTGCTGGTGTAAGTAACTGAGATAAGTAAATGTAACGATGCAATGTTACTAGAAGCGTGACGTGGCCCGGGCCGTCTTATAGCCCACCTTAAGCAAATGTGTCTTTTTAGGCCTTTCATATACTTAGGGAGGGAAGGCGAGGATAGAGGGTGGGACTTATAAGGTGGGGACTCATGAGATGGCAGTGGGCTAGTAAGGTCACTAGAAACATCATTGATAAAAAAAGGGGGGGGGGGGGATCCGAGTCAGTCAGCACTGTGGCCTCGAGAAATTAATTTAAGGAAATAATTCTGGAAGAGAACTGCTACACAATATTGGCTCCTTGACTCTAGTTTCTACAGCTGTCTTTCTAGAGGCTGTTCTCGGAATGCTCTAGGGTCGTCAAGGGCTCTTCTTATATCTTGGGATCAATAGGTGTTCGGAGATGAAAGGTTAGCCATTTAGCTGCACGTATATATACGTATGTAACAGAGGACTTAGGGGGGGGGAGGGGGGGCTAGATGACCTACGGTGTCAAAGGTAAGTGGGTAGAGCCTGGAGGTGACCATTGGCCACTTACCCTTGACACTGTTGTACATGTGGTGTATTAACCTGGCGAGTGACCACCCATGAATGCTTACTAACTTTTGAACCCCATGCCCTAAGACCAACCTGCACTTCAGCGTAGGAGGTCACGTGCGTAGTGTCTAAACGACATACGTTGACCATCAAAGGAATGACCTAGAAGCCGTCAGTCCTGTGCAGTCTGTTTCTCTTCTCATCAACTTCCTCACCCCCTTCGCGTCGCCGAAAACATCCGTACACATCTTTTTCCCGCGATCACCGCGCTCATTCCACTCCGGTCCTTTCCTAATCAATCAGGCTCACCGCGTCGCGCGACAAACGTTGAGCCAGCCTCCTCGTGACCCATCGCCCACACGACACAGACAAAGCCAACACGACCTCTCGCTTACTCACACCCCAACGCGCAAAGCAAAAATGGACTCAAAGGATGTCAAGGCGCATGTAAGCAATTTGGAGAGGGGAGTGAGGGAGAAACTCCCTGCCCAGTACTTGCTAGATATTCTGGGCTCCCTAAAAAAGGAGGTCGTGGCCACCGAGCAGTTGTTGAGAGTAGGACACCCCTTTGCCGGCAAATATATTATCTTAGATCAGACGGGAAATTTCTATAGAGGATGAGCGGGAAAAAAAAAATCTAGAAACCAATTATAGCGTTCTTTTGTTTCTCTGACTGTACTGACGCGAACTGCCTCTACCGTAGGATACTAAAGTTGGAATGGCTGTCAACAAGTTGCGCATGAATCCCGACAAGACCGTCTCGGAACTTGCAAAGGAGATTGTCGCGAAGTGGAAGAAAGACGTGCACAGCAAAACAAAGCCCGGCTCGACCTCTGACGTCAAGAAGGAGCGCACGACAATAGCATCCCCAACTACTGGGTCTAACCCGATGTCCCCTCCTAAACCATCAGGCAAGAAGCCGGATAGCAACAACAAGGTGGAACCAGGCAGGAGGAACAAGACTACGGACAAAATCAATTACCAGGTTACGTCCGACAATGTCAGGAACAATTGTATCGGCGCGATGTATGACGCTCTCGTCCTTGAATCGGATGCGGGCAGTGATCACATCTTCTCTCTTGCAAAGGCTGTCGAGACCTCTGTGTTCTCGAATAACAAATCCAAGACCGACCCGTCATACCGCCGTCGCATGCAGGTCTTGTTTCTCAACTTGAAGGACACTAAGAATAACCTCCGTAGCCGTGTAGTCTCCGGCGAGATCACAGCGGAGCGTCTGGCCACCATGGAGACTTCAGAAATGGCTAGTGCCGAGCGAAGGAAGCAGGACCAGGAAATCCAAGCCCAGAATGAAAAGGACTCTATGATGCCAAAAAGCGAGAAGAGTATCAGCGATCAACTTACTTGCGGGAAGTGTGGAAAAAAGAGAGTATCATATACACAAGCTCAGACCAGATCTGCTGATGAGCCGATGACTACTGTGAGTTACCACTCTACCCCCAATTCTAGTTACGTTGCACTAACAACCATATAGTTCTGTACATGTGAACTTTGTGGTCACCGGTGGAAATTCTCATAGACTTCCTACCTTGCAACCCATATAACTAAAAAAAAGAAAACATAAAAAATATAAAAACGAAAAATGAACTAGCTCAGATCAGTGACTCACGGGGGTGCACTTCTTCATCTATTCCATAGGTGTAGAGGTGCACCCCCGTTTTATGTATATTAAGTCAGGGATTTGCGGTACCTTTGCTATCCCTTCTCGTTCATAGGCCTTGGGGGTAGTGGTTGAGCATATTTCCCCCTTTCTTTCGATCTCCTTATTATCCTAGGCCGATTAGGTGTTCTGAGTTTTATCTAGGAAATTGAGGGTTAGGAAGTTTTTTTTCTTTTTCTTTTCTTTTTTTGACCATTCTCCCCCTCTACATTCTTCTCAGTTCTTAATTTGTCCCTGAGGTATTTACAGTAGCTAGTAGGTACAGGGCGTTTTTTCTTTCTATTTTTTACCCTTTTCTGTGTGTGATGGAAGTTCTGAAAGGATGGCGGTGATGAGTATGGATTTTACGCAATACATGTTGGATGATGTAGGTTCCTGGCGGGCTGGTGGCCGGATTTTGATGTCAAAAATTGAGTGCGTGGGCTCTTTTTGTTCCCACTTCTTGCTGTTCTGGCTCATTGTGATCGAAGTAAATCATGGGAATTTGCGTAGTACGCAGGTTAGCTTGTAGTCAAAGGAGGGTTATAGGTAAATGGTTGCGCCAAACACCACCGGAGGTCACAGGGCAGAGTGATAATGCATGATTCCCGTCCCGTGACACACAGTGTAACAGCTTCATGAGACATCACTCCGATACTCCGCATGCACACGTAACGTGCATTATACTAGCCAAACGAAAAAAAAAAAGGTTCTAGTTCTCGATCATTAAATCGTGTATGGTGTTCTTTGGGGCGTTTGTATAGCTTGTGGGACCGGGAACCATGCTCTTCTTTGGCGAGGATTTTCTTTCTTTTTGGCTTCGTGCATGTTCTTGGTTGTGCCGTGATTAGCAAGTAAGGCATTGTACATACGGGAACTAGAATATGGAGGGATGGAAGGGGGTTTGTACACAAAGAGCCACTTCTTCTAGAGTCTCCACGTTTCTTTTCCTCTTTCTGTTTGTAGTAGATTAAGTGTGTGCTACTAATGTAAATAAAACCATACCTTACCTCCTCAACCTCCGAATTTTTGGAGAAATTTGCGCGCCTACGGACCAGTCTCCAGAAATTCAGAATGGGATGATAATATATGACTCCCGTAACACGGAGACAGCCTCACGGAACATCCCACTCCTCTAAATAAATAAAAGTATTGCCAGTTTGGTATTTACACAAAGGAAAAAACAGATTATTACCCGCTCAAACAGAGCTCATCACGGAGGCGTTTTTATACCAACTAAGCATCGGATTATCGCCACTTTGCGTCTCAGTTTCTTCTAAGAACGCCCAGCTCTTGAGAAACTCCTCGTGCTTCATGACTCTAGTTAGGCGTCCTGTCAACGCCTTGTACATGTCGTCCATTACGTCGAAATCTGTGGGGAAGAGGATATCGAAGAGGCCTTGTTGCACCTATTTGCTGTTAGTTTCCCTCTACTTTTTTAACGGTGACAAGAACTTACAAAAGGCGTTGAAACAGGGATACTGGTCCGCTTGTATCTTGTTTGTACCACTGGGGCATTCACGCCCTCTATAGCATCTGGCAAAGCATGGAAGTCGCTCATGAGCAGCTTATGTGCCGGAAAGTTCTCCCTCAGCACATCAAAAAAGCCCATCATCTTCGTTGGGATAAACTCCGGCTTGCTTAGGTTTGGCGTAAACGGTAGCGCCTCTCTCAACCTCCTTAATATTTTGGGGGTTCGTAGAGGGTGCTGGAACCCTGGCCTTGCGACGCGGGACCGGATCTTGAGGAAGCGCTCTGCTACGGGGTCCAAATGGGGTGTGTAGAATTCGTGGAAGTCCCCTTGTTTGTCGATCATTACAATACCCTGCAGGGCCCGCTCTGTCTCAGGGTCGTAACGGATCATGTCGTGCGAGAAGTTATCGAAGACCTCGAGCGCGAGGAAAAAGCATGGATCAGGGACGTATGTGTCCCAGTCAAAGATGCTCTTGTTTACGATCTCAATTTTATCCGCATGTGGGCCCTGGGAAGCTTGTGTGCGCTGCAGCGCCACAAGAGATGGTGAAATCTCAATAATCCGGTACTTTGTGCGTGTATAAACGTCGGGATCTGTGTTGCGGATATGGTCGAGAATGTTGCTCATCATGGTGCCATTCCCAGCGCCCATCTCGTAGATGATGAGGTCGTTATAGGGGAAGAGACTTAGCTTATAGTTTTCCACGAGGTAGCGCGAGATGGCTTCGCCGTAATAGGGCTTGAAAAGCTCTGTGGGTGTGTGCCAGAGCTGGCGGATGTCGGAGGGGTGAGTAGCATCGAGCGCGTCTTCAAAGGCCGTGTAGGACTCCCCGAGCCTGCGCTGGAAGTCGGATTCGTCAACGAGGGAGGGGAAGTTGAAAGCGTGTGGGGTGGAGAAGATCACGGCGTATTTTGAGAAGTAGCCGTAGTTGGGGTTGTATAAGCTGTCTATATTTGCGGTGGTTAGGAAAAAGGTTGTAGATTTTCTTCTTCTTCCTGCGACGGGGACACACCGTCGATAAAGTCCCGCACAAGCATCTTCACCCTCCTGGGCCTCTCCGTGCGGGTGGATAGTTGCTGCGCGGTCACAATGGGGTATCTTTCATATTCCTCTGAACGGTCACGCTGGAGGAATGTGCTCCGCGGCTGCCATGTAGTTCTGTCACTATCAGGCGCAACAGGAAGCTTGAACCCCATGAAGTTTCGCCGCTGGACAAAGCCATTGAGGCCGGCACGAAGACGCAGGCGAGCTCTGTGGTGGAACAGAGATCTGAAAAGGGACGACACGAATGGGGAATCCATTGATGTTCGGCGGGTGGGAAAGGGGACCGCAAAAACGTCGTTGCAACATGTGGTGGGGGTTTGATCGCCGGGGGTTTACCCCCGCCAACCGACGTCACAAGCTTAATTCCTCTCCTTGAGCCTCTCCCTCTCCTTCTAGTCTTCACACCCTCTCGCTCGAGTCTCCCACAGCCTACATCAGTTTTTAAACTTCACAACCACAAAAAACTCAATAGCCCAGGCTAATGGATGGATTCGAGCAAACGAAGCTTCTCCTTAGCGGAATAATCATCGGCGCTGGCGTCGTGCTCGCAGCCCAGACAATCTCTTCGCGCCGGCAACAAGACTCGACGAAAAATCCCCGATTATTAACAGAGGACATCAGGAACGGGCTCGAAGATTGTATTGGCAACACCCCTTTGGTCCGAATAAAGTATCTTTCTGAGGCTACTGGCTGTGAGATCCTAGGCAAAGCCGAAGTATTGCACCTTGCTTCGTTTACACACCCTCACTACCTACTAATAACACAAATAGTTCCTAGAGCCCGGTGGCTCAGTTAAAGATAGAGTGGCGTTAAAACTTATAAAAACTGTAATATTCTTTTGTTCTCCGTTTTACGTTTCTATGTTTTCTTTCTTTTGTTTTCTCCCTTTCTTTTGGTGTTATATAATTGTCTAGGGATAGTGTTAAAAAGCTAATATACTGCCTAGGCCGAAGAGTCTAACCTTCTTACTCCACACAGTGGCGATAAAGTGTACGAAGGCACTGTGGGCTCTACTGGTGTCTCTTTAGCGTTTATTTGTCGCGCTCGTGGATACCTCGCCCATATTTGTATGCCAAATGACCAGTCCACAGAGAAATCCTCCCTCCTGCTCAAGCTCGGTGCCTTGGTTACTCTTGTTCCCCCGGCACCAATTGTTGATAAAGGCCAGTTTGTAAACCTTGCACGCACCCTTGCTGCTGCCCAGACAGCTTCGGAGACAGAACCCGGACGTGGGTTCTTTGCGGACCAGTTCGAGAACCCTGCAAACTGGAAGGCACATTACGAGAGTACAGGTCCAGAGATATACCAGCAATGTGGCGGTCGTGTCGATGCCTTTGTGGCAGGTGCTGGGACTGGCGGTACTTTGAGCGGCGTGGGGAAGTATCTCAAAGAACGTCTTCAGGGTGTTCGTGTGGTGCTAGCAGATCCCCAGGGGAGCGGCCTCTATAACCGTGTCAAGTATGGTGTCATGTTTGATATCAAGGAGCGAGAAGGGACTCGTCGTCGACCTCAGGTCGATACCATAGTAGAGGGCATTGGCATCAATCGTGTCACTGCCAACTTCGAAGCTGGTCGCCCCTACGTCGATGATGCTATCCGCGTTACTGATGACGAAGCATTATCAATGGCGCGGCTATTAGTAGAGAAGGAAGGTTTGTTCGTAGGTAGTAGCAGTGCAGTTAACTGTGTTGCTGCGGTCCGGACGGCAATGAAATTGGGCCCAGGGCATAGGGTGGTCACCATTCTGTGTGATTCGGGGACTAGACACCTGAGTAAGTTTTGGAAGAAGGCCGGGGAAGTGGCGGGCGACGAAGAGATGACTTTGGAAGGAGTATTGGGATGTGGAGAGGTAGGCAAAGGGGTGAGTTTAGAAGGTGAGAAAAGTGGATACGGAGTCTAAGTGAGTGGTATATACATGTATGTATATATGAAATCATATGTATGTTGTTACCCAGACAAGTAGTGTGTGCTGACCTAGGGATTTTATGCTATAGAAAAGAAAAGTAATTAGGGTTGATGAGTGGAAGGTAAGGCTGAGGTTTATAAAAATTCGAACCTAATCGTATATTTTAGTCAGGATTTGCAAGGGATTATGGAAAAGGGTATAAAGTCACTTTCAGACTAACGTAATCCGCAGAATTATGTAGGTTTTCCACTTAATTTACGTATATAACAGCGCAGTTTTTACGTCACTAGGGGTTTTGCAAAACTTATCTTATATTTGCACAAATAAGTAATGAGGCGGGATATTTGCATTATGCATTGCACGTATCTTCTCATAGCATTTATTTAGAGCACCCTACAACTATTGGAGCTCTTTCACGGGCCTGGAGGTATAATCCCCAAGGCGCGAGCACCCAGAAGACAAAAAAGTCCGAGGAAAACTAGCCAGAGGAAAAAAATGTACCGAAACATAAAGACCCCATCTGTGTTGACGCTCAATCGAGGAAAGGACCTTGTCTCGAACCAGACGTTGGGGTTTAACAACGACTCTAAACCCAATTGGGACTGGTTTCGAGACCAGTAAGGACCATGCCCTGGTGAGAACCATCTTCCGTGAATACACATATATTACATGTAGTATTAACCAAAGTCTATAGTAACTCAGAAAAACAATCATTTTCATTTAGAAAAGACAAGGTGCTCGTTAAAATATACTACCGCGAGGATTACAGCACAGAAATATAATAAATGTACGTATGTCGATAAATATGGGTTAATCTTCCGATGCCCCTGATATCCTTTAGCAAATTAAATACTTTGATACGAAAATATGAATAGATATAGATAACTATGCCAATTTCCTGGGCCCAGTGCCACTAGGTGTTAGTTTCACGGCTCACCATCCACTATTCCTCGCCCGTTAATCTGGTCACCATATTGTCATCTAAGCAAGCGAGTTCTCAAATTGTGAGCCATTGTTTATTTTTGGCCCGTTTCCTCTATTAATAACATAAAGAGAAGTTGAGTTAAGCAACTCAATAGGGCGCCTAGTTCACAAGTCAAACCAGGCCCCATACGCACACCAATAACACTGAAATAACAACCTCACAAATAACAACACATTCACAGACTGCGAAACTTTCACAGAAAGTAACACCGCCTTACAAGCAATTTCATAAACTTCCCAGACAACCAACTCCATCACTTCCTCTTGGACGCTCCCTTAGATTGTCCAATACTCCCGACCTTCCTGATCTTCCTGACTGGTTCCTCGCCCTCCTCCACTCCATCCTCTTCCACCCCACCCTATTCCACCTCATCGCTTTCGTAACCACTTCCGTCACCCTTATTCATATAATCCTTCTCCTTCTCTGCCGCTGCATCACCTCCTAACTCTTCCCAGAAAGGTGGTTGACCAATCATTCTGTCCTTATGCACCCGCGAGGCGTGCCTCTTGATGTTCGCCAAACGTCTCTTCGATTTCGAGCAAAAGTTACACTGGAACCAAGGAACGTTTTTCGGGGGCACCGTTGGTTTGCTACCTTTTCCAGTTGAGAATGCATAAACCTCCGCCACATTATACTCTTCATGTCTTTTTTTGGTGTGTAAGAGTAGCGCATGGCTCGATTCGCCGGTGTATTTGCACAAGTAGCATTTGAAGACGGTTTCTATATTTGAATAGGGGAGCTCCTCCTGGTTCAATGTCCTAAGAATTGCTTCGGAAACATTATTTGTGTCCTGCGTGGGGTGTGCTTGCGCGACATGGCCAGTGATAGTGTTCGCTTGCGTAGTTTTCCATCTGCAAAGGATGCATTTGTATGACTTAAGGCGGGCATCATCTCTTGCCGCAGTCTCTTCGAGGCATTTTGCAACTAGGATGGCCGTGCCGTTACCTCCGTGGCGTTTCGGGATGTGTTCTTTAAATTGGAACTTATCGACGGTGTAATATTCGCATTCACTGCATAAGAAGATGCTCACATTGCCAGATTCGTGGCCCTTGGATTTCATATAAATATCGACCAAAGTTTCGGCAATATCAACATCCGGATGATTTTCTTGAATATGCTTTCTGAGGAGGTTGCCTCTGCCAGTGCATTTTGGGCATAAGCTGCACTTGAAGTCGCTCCGGTGGATTGCTTTGATGTGCTTATTAAGAGCCGTCTTTATAGGGAACATATCGTTGCACCTCGTGCATTCGTAGGCGGGAGGAGCATTCTCAATAGGGTGGCTATTCTTTTTGTGTGCACTGAGAGCCTTGGCGGATGTGTATGACTTGCCGCAGTTCTGAACTGCGCAATGGAAGGTTTTCACCCCAATAGTCGCTCTGGGTTTTTTATTACTACCGGCAGGGGTTGAAGACTCTTCGGTGGTTGCAGGCCTTGTGGATGGTCCTGGCTGTTGATGCTCTTGGTGGGATTGTGTTCCAGAGGCAGCTGGTACTGTGTGTTTATCAGCTGAAGATTTGGCAATAATGCGTCCCGAACGCTTGGTACGACTTTTTGGTCCAGGGGCAGCTAGTACTGTTATTTCGGCATCCTCATCTTCATTGGGTTGGTCACCGGAGGAGGTTTTGTACTCTTGCAATTCCTCAGGATGGAGAGTTTTTCTTTTATTAGATCCCGCTGTGAGGGAGGGTTTTTGTGAAATAAAAGAGGAGGAAGAAGGGAGAAAAGAAGAAGGAGGAGGAGGAGGAGGAGGAGGAGGAGGAGATTGGCTGTTTTGATTGAACTCAAGAATTTCTGCCAGTCCAGCGAGCTGGATATAGCTTGTTACAGGGACTTTCGACATGGTGATTTTCTTCAATCTCGAAAGGCTTAACTGAATACAAGTGGAGATGGAATTAAGAGGTTGTGGTCGAAAGCAAGTACTGCTTAGCTATCAGAGCTAGTGGAGTTGGAGATCTTTGCTCGAAAACTTGAAGAGTACAGGAAGAGTTGGTGGTTGAGGAGTAGTGAATGGTTGATGGTTGAGGAATAGTGTATGTGAGTGGTTGAAATTTTTATTTGTGGGGCTTCTAGAACGAGTATCGAGTGCTACAACTTGCAGGGGGTACGCAGTGGATCAGTATAGAACAAGGAAGAGAGAAATCACGGTCACTAAGGGACGAGGTAACCCGCCAGGCTCGGAAAAATCCCCGTATAATAGCAGCAGAACCACATCTCTCTAGGGTCAGGGGCCTAGATAAATAATTGCCAAGGTCACTGAATTTGTTTCAGAACCCCACACATAGGGAGGAATAAAGATTTAAAAACCTCTATAGGTCGAGTCCAGACTCTAGATCACAACAGCCGATAGGCTAGCAAGGTAATCTTAAGCGAAAACAATAGGAATCTACTCCCTCAAGACTTCACTCCGCCAGGACAGTGGCCCCAAGAATATGACTGAGCTGAGGATTCTCATGACATATAGTTCACAAGCCGGGCGCACAACTCTATAGACTGCTATAATGAAGCTAGAGGGGTGGAGAACAGGCCACGGGACAGAGATTTCGAACGTAAACAATAGAGTTATACCCCCAGAGCAGCAAGACCCACGAAAACGAACCGCAATGAACTACAAGCAATCTAGAAACTTCTATAGTGAGCTTAGAAAACCAGCAGTTAGCGAGCTACACGTACGAACCCATGGCCACAGCAGATCCAAGCTCAGGGTTTTCGCGTAGGATAAGAATCTCCACCCGCCCCCCCCCCCTCGACCTAGTGTGTCTACCCAATATGTGGCCAAGGAGCAGCTTAGTACCCGGCGAGATAAGCCTTGGATTAGGTCAAAACTGAGCCCGGGTTTTAAAAGTGGTTGCACTAGTGGATCAACAAATTACACCAATACAGCGAGATTCTAGGGCACCCGTAACGCAAAACCACGAGAGGCCACAACCAGCAACCACCGTTATGAAACTCGACGTAAAAGTAGTCGATTTAAATCACCTATACTACGGAATTAAATATTTGGACCCAGGATTCTGACGAGTGACATGTCGTGAAGATCGCGCGAGGTTGAACACTGGTAACACAAGCTAAAAAGGGTATGCATAGCCTAATGTCACGTGCAAAACCTAGCCTAACCACTTGCAGAACATAATTATTAAAAAAAAAAGAAGCTGGCGCTCGCTGCAGCAAATATTTGATACAGTGGCATTCGCTACGTATACATCGGTCGGCTATACGTAAAACACCATTAAGGTTCTAGCACGACGAGATCTTGAACAGAATTTTTAATTTTACAATTTTCAGGGTTAGGGTTTTTGTTGAAGGTCCATCATGTAGGATGATTCGCAACCTGCCCCCCAACAGAAACCTAACCAGAAATTTTCACCTAGCCCCAGATTTTAGAGGGCAAATTTCAAAAATGGAGTGCACCTACTACTACCCGTCACAAAATGGGGTCACTAAAAGTGTGACACAGTAGGTGCTATACATAGAAGTGAACCGGCACGATCCCAGCTTACCTACACCAGATCTTAAAGGCCTGAGTGAAGGATCGAGGCCCGGTTTTCCAGTCCACTTCGGTCCTCGCTCTTTACTGAGCTGCATGACAGGCTGTCAGCCTTCCGGCCCCCCCGGCCCCCCTGCTCCTTCTCCGTTAATTACTAAAGTCTTGAAAGCTTCATACTGCTCTAGGTGCTCTATCTATCCGATTATTATTAGTTCTACATAAGACTTGGCCATGTAAGTCTTGCCTCGCTCTACAGCAATCTTCTTTTAGGGCATGGGTGTAACTACATTTGAATTAAGGTACACTCAATAGCTGAAAGCTATATGTACTCTTTCCTGCAGCAAGGGATTACGGCTTCTCAGTTGACGATCTACCTTGACTTTTTCTCTATGCCACCCCACTAATAACTATCTGCATAGGATGTTCTTTCTCCACAGAAATGCGGCAGAGTGTATGGCCACACTTTTGCCAGGCGGGTAGGGTCTGAAGCTTACAACTGTCAGATAAAATCAAGCAACCGTGTTTTTGATGCTATTGCTCTTCTACGTCTACATTTACTTGACTGCAGTCTTATCAAACAAAGTCTCGAGATTTGGAAGGAACCCCCAGTAGCCACCGAAACACACCAGTTAATCATCCTTATCAGGGCTTCCGACTCCCCCTTCATCTATAGGTAACTTGAGAAGCCACTTCCAAACCTTTTTGGAAACAGGGGCTACTCTAAAGCTCTATTGAAAAGCACCAAAGAAATGCTAGAATGTCATAATCGCGACAGGCAAGGATATGGGGTACGTCTTTGGAAAATCTCTGTTCGGGACGCCTCTTCCATTATCCTTTCACGAAGAGCCAACTCGCTCGGATAAAAAAGGGCATAGCTTACGATTTATCGCTATCCGGGATTCCAAAGTAGAGGCCAGTAAATGGAGCAGACGAATGGGGCGGCGGAGTTGGTTGATAGAGCCAGCCATGCACGTGGTAAATGGCTACGTAGTAGCCCTCCTTGTGAAGTCGGGGGTCGCACTAGCGATGTGAGCGAAGGCGCTAAGAGACAACGATATAACGATTCATTCAGGGCATAGGATAGGATCGGGGGTTTTGGGCGGCGTGTCTTTCTACTATGATAGGATATTCGCGCCTGGGGTTGATTGGTTGCGACCTGCTAGAGGGTAGTACAGACAACCCAAAAGCAGAAAAGCGCCCTTAAATGTAACTGGCTATGACCCACCCTTTCCCTGAAAATTATCATTACCCTTTCATCCAACCTCGGTATTGATCCTAGTTAAAGTCCTTTGCTGCACGTCTTTTAAGACCTTTCTGAATACCAAAGCCGATATGGTAATAACGTTGCTCCGAGACTCTTCGTTGCAATGCATACATGTAAGTATGGCGAGGTCCGTGAGAGTTTCTTCCGCCTTGGCGCTTGTAGAACCACACTTAGATAATTATTCACTACCCGTCCACACTATGGCAGGATGGCCGAGTTGGTTATGGCGCCAGGTTAAGGTCTTACTCTTAACATCAATTCCTGGTTCGGAAACGAGCGTGGGTTCAAGTCCCACTTCTGTCATCAATCTTATTTTTTTTTTTTTTCCGTTTCGCCGAAGGCGCAACGTGACCAAGGGCAGAACCTCACTTATTCTAAATATGTACGCGCGCGTTCGGTAGCCTGCTGTTCCTCCGCAGGGGAATTAAGAATATTTCTACACTCCAGGTGGTGATCAGGAAACGAGATACTAAAAAAAAAAAAAAATTGGGGGGGTTTTGGAACCCCACTCGTGTATTATATGTCACGGCAGGCGCACTTCTTAGTCTTATTAGCCAAGTACTCGACTCGTTCGCTCCCCACACATTATTACTAAATTTTCAGAAACCAGAGTAACTAGAGGTAAATACATGTAACAACTATCATACGTAGCGGGGAGCGGGCGCTCACAATATGGAAACATACATGTAGGCCAATATTGGCCCCTCAAATGATGCCAAGCCCGAACGGGTATCCGTCTTCAAGACAGCTGTCATGATACCTATGTGTCCTGTTCTATCTTGACTGCTTTTAGACTCTTCGCCTGTCACTGAAGTCACTTAACGCTCTCATTCTGCTTTTCAACAACTTCATGTTTGTAACTAACCACCAGCGACCGAGTGATACACCATGTCGCACCATACTTCTAACTACATACATGTACGAACCTCAGCAAGACCGCGGCGGCTCACATTCCAACTAGGTGTAAAGGAACCTTGGCGCTGGTAATGACCGGGTAAATGGATCTAACCTGGGCAGAATAGAATGATCTTGGGCTCGCACGTTGATCCTGCATGCGCTGCACTATTCTGATACTACCAGGCCAATCAAACAGATGGTCTCTAGAGTTCATGACCTAGCGGATTACGGTATTGGGGGAGCGATGTTCTGGAGGGGGCCCTAACAACCCCCCCCTCTACGAGGTAAGAGACCCATCCAAATCCCTTCTTTATTTCATACTCACAAGCCTTCAGAGAGAGTTGGCAGACACTTGACCGCTGGCTATCTGAAAAAAGAAAAGAGAAGAGAGAAAAAAAAACTCTGAATCCAGCACTGGAAATTGTGTACATGTACGACAGTTGCTTGTATCAATAGGTAACCTTATACAGTGGAGAACGTTCACAAGGCCGCATTATTTTCTATTCCACCCAGCTACCCCTAGGGTGAATACAGTTTTCCAATCTAGTTTCATTCATACTTGGGGGCCGTTAGCATAACACGTTAACCACGCAATTCACAACACTCACCAAAATATGAGACACAAGCCTACACTATCAACGTAGAAAAGAAATATATTCCGTGGTCCTCTATAATACAATCATTACCGCCAAAAATCCGTCCTAATCCATCTCCATCTCCTCCCCCGCGTTTCCACTACCAGCAAAACCCTTACCGATCTTGGTCCCCATCCCCCATGGGAGTCCCACCCTCTCCAGATTTCCCCCACCTAGGCTCGTCGGCGCACTGCACATCGACCAATCATCGCACCTCCACACGCCCGCCACCCAGCGATCCTCGTCCCTCCACCCCTCGATCCACCCCTCCCTCAACCAAAACGTCACCTTCCTTGTCTCCTTATCCCACCACCATGTGCTGATCACGATCGCCGCCTCCCGCATCGCACACTTCATTGGTGTGCGCCCCCCCGTCGACGTTAGCATCTCCCTTACACACGTTCTGCGCAGGCCATGCCCCGTCCGATGCAGCTCCTCGAGTATGCGCTCTGGGTAAAACTTGAGCGTCAGGCAACTCACGAACTCGTCTCGGAACTGCGGCGCCGAAAGGGTAAAGCTGTACTCGAAGATGTGTTCCGGCGGTGGGAGGTGTTGGGGCGAGACGACGGTGAACGGCGCGATGCGCGCCCAGGTGCAGAGGAGGACCTCAAGCTCGGGTATGAATGGAGCGGCGGAGATGCGCAGCGGCGGGTGCTGGGCCTCGAGGTCGGGAATGCGTAAGGGCGCGGTTTCGGGGGGGCGGATAGTGGTTGTGACGCGGTTGGCGAGGATGTCTTCGAGAAGGGAGGAGACCCAGTGCGGTGGGTACCCGAGCTCGACGACGCGGACGAGGAGGCGCACCCAGGTGCTGAGGTTGAGGGGTGAGAGGATCTTGGATATGGACCGCGGCTCATGCATGGTCGGGGCGCCGAACTTGAAGAAAAGAGTGAGGAGCCAGCGTGTGAATGTGGAACGTGGGAGAAGTTGGCTGTAGGGGAGTGGGGTGGGGGCGGCACTGTGCTGCCACCGCGTGTAGGTGCTCATGGGCATGAATTCGTGTAGGTTGGCTTCCTGTCCGGGGCAGAGGCGGAGGCAGGTCGCGGACTCAAGCTTGTTGAGAGTAGGGAGGCAGACGTATTCGGCGACATAGTCCTCGACGGTCTGCCATAGGGGAAGGTTCATCTGGCAGACTGTGGCGATGTGCGCATGAGGCGCGGACTTGAGGACCGGGAGGGCATAGAGAGCGGGTGATAGGTGGCCGCCAGTATAGTCACTGGGGAAATCAGCCAAAGAGAATGATCCTTTCTAGTGGGGGGGAAACTCACGGGAGGTTGCTGAGATGGATGGTATCATATGCACGGGGGAAGTGCAGCGGCCTTTGGACATCCCGTAGGGGAACTTTATCTCCATACCGGATTTCTTCGAGGGCACCGCAACAATCACCAATGGTCAACTCTATCATGAGGAGGTGCCCAAAGTGGCGTAGTATCTCGGCGTACGTGATGAATAGGGGTTCGAAGTAGTCGGAAAGCTGAGTGGGTTCCTGCGGAAACGCTATATCGACATTCCCATAGAGCATTCCTACGAAGCTGAAGGGATCGAAGGAGACATCCCACACTCCGGCTCTGTTCGCAATCATAAGTATCACTCGGCCTGCGCACGACTGGGATAAAAACCGAACTTACTCCGTGCACCACTCCCGGTCCACCAATGTCATATTGACTTTCCACTCGCGACCAACATAGGCCCTCAAGCCGGCCTCCCACGCGACCATCCCAGGACCTCCGACCCCCGGGCCCCCAGCCAGAAATGCCTCCAGCTCACTTTCATGACAACGTATGGCCACCGGCGGGAAAAGCGCCCCAGTCCTACGGTAAGCGGTCCACTCGCGCTCACACCCCTTCGGCTTCTCTCCCTGTGGCATGATCCTCTCCGCCTCCGAGATCTGGGCCTGGGCATGAGTGACGGGGAACATGGGCTCTACCCAACTATCCAGAACCTTGATAATCCCCCAACAATCCCTCTGCGAGACCCACAGCCATGGCGGCAGCCCCGACTGCGTCAAGAGCGCACTCCGTGTCGTCTGTATAAACTCTTGGAGGTGACCGTGGACCCGCGCGGGCATCAGCACACCAAGGTAGATGTAGTACAGCAGCGCGATGGTGTCGATCCTCGCCTGCACCTGATCTTCGCCGAATACGGACAGCCGG
The DNA here is from genome assembly GCA_024713755.1 of Morchella sp. 2018-W16. Lineage (NCBI taxonomy): Eukaryota > Fungi > Ascomycota > Pezizomycetes > Pezizales > Morchellaceae > Morchella > Morchella sp. 2018-W16. The sequence continues at coordinate 478,820 of JAMGYY010000012.1, read as the reverse complement.
TGCAATAGCAGTATCATCAAGACATTACGAGCAGCGGCATGCGCTTTGATGTCGTTTATGGTCAAGTGGTATTTGGTGATCTGGGGGTCGGGGTGGAACCCGCATGCGTTACTTTCATTGGCTACTGACTGCTGCTGCTGCTGCTGCTTCTGCTGCTGCTTCTGCTCGTGCTGCGCGATTGATACGATAGTTGCAAATACATGGCGGGAGTCGCCAACGCTACTGAAGAAGAAGGAATGTTTTGCGCCCGGCGAATCAGTCGAGGGGTCAAATTGGGACTGTGCGGCATCGTGACCGAAGTTATAATATTCCAAGACATTCGTTGACCTATTATAGAGTAGATGATATTATTTTATTTTCTTGTCAGCATCCTAGAAACCGACCCAATCACAACAGGGGGAGGAGGGAAAGGAGCTCCTCACAGTTTAGGTCTATATTTCGGCATCTCAAACACAATCCTCAGCGCCTCCTCCTCCGAGATTAACGCCCGGTAGTGCATCATAACCTTTACGGCGGTCATCAGCTCCTCTGCCTCCCTCCTCGTCTCCTCCAGCGCGGCGGCACTCATCTTTACCCTTTGCGCAGCGTCCGTCGCCGCCGAATAGTTACGCATTTGAAGCTCGCACCTTGCCCTCCGCAGCCATAGCTTCGCCAGGAGCCCGCCGGCTGTGGTGGCATCGCACAGATCAATGCCGGCTCGAGCCACCCCCAATGCAGCCGCATACTGGCCAGTCTCAAAGAGCGCGGCGGAGAGGTTGAAGCGTGGATGCGGCGAGGTAGGGTCGGTGGTGGCGGCGAGGGTGTATTGCTTAATTGCTATCAAGTTAATTAATAGGTGCTCTCTTTCACTCTTTCACTTTCTTTCTCTCCCTCTTAATTCTCACACCACACTCTCTCTTCCTCTTCATCCTCTAGAGCAGTGGTGAGGATGGAGATCTTTCTTTTGTAGAGATATATTTTATGGGTCGGTGGCATGGGCTGGGCTGGGCTGGGTTGGGTTGGGCTAGCTAGCTACCTTCCGACAGCTCCCCCAGCTTGTAGAATCCATTCTCCCCCATCTCCCCCCGTGCCTGTTCCTGTTCCTGCTCCTGTCCCCGTCCCCGTTCCTGTGCCTGTGTTGTATCCGTCGTCGGCGTAGAATGCATCATATCGTTACCATTACAATCTACATGCACTCAAAAAAAAAAAAAAAAAGTTCGCGCCATAAGGGAGCAGGCAGCCCCCAGGGTCTTATAAGTACTTGTGCTCGCCCGCCCCCCCCCCAGCTCTCTTAGTACCCCTCCCCCCAGCTCTTCTAACACACACCCCAGCTCAGACATTGGAAGCCACTGTCTCGCAATCGTATTGTCTGGGGGGGGGGCGAGTACCGTGCTAGGGGAATACCCAGATCGAGGCCCTTGCCCTTGCATGCATGCATGCATTACATTAGGTACTCTACCTGCTGAAAAGTAAAGTATGGGTGAGCCAGAAAGCAACCGGGGACGTCCTGTCTTGCCTCTCCAACAAAAACATACACCCCTAACCCTGGGCAACCAACACGGTGGCGTTCTGTGTGTCGGTACTTGCCGGGGTTGTTTTTTTTTTTTTTGCGGCCCGAGCCTTCCTTGGGTGTGGGTGGGAGTGATGCGGTGTGAGGGGGGGGGTGACTGGCGCTCGGTATCGGGGTCGGGGTCGGGGTCGGGGTCGGTTGCGGGTTGGTCGGCGGTGGGTGGGTGGGTGGGTGGGTGGGTGATCCCGGTCGGTATGTCGCCTGGGTGTTGATCCCCCACACCTGGATGGTCCGGGGGCGGGGCGGGAAATCTGTACCTACCTACTTGTAGCTAGCTCGCTCCTTGGTTGTGACACATGTTTTAGAGGTATCCATGGATGGTATGAGCACTGAATTCAGTCCTTGTGCTAATATAATTGTGCTATAATTACAAAGTTGCCAATCCTTGAAGGTCCCGGGAGCGCCGGTGGGGTTCCCACACTGGCAATTGGTTCAGAGTCTGTGCTTTCATCCATCTCAAGGTATGTATGTATATAGACATTTGTAAGTACCGTTTCCACCACGGTATTAAAAACTACTTTGACACCATACCATACCATACCATACCCATATTTAGATTATCTTATACCCCATACCAACGGTCGTAGATCATTGCATTCACCACTGAACCTCAACCCCAACCTCAGCTGCGGTACTCACGGGAGCTCTTGGTCATCATTAGCACCCACTACCGCCGGCGTAGCGTACGTAGATTGGCCCCCGTTTCTGTATGTAGGTACATGTGTAAACACCAGCATGCGGTAGAGTACATGTAAGTAAGTAACCCACGCGTTGGTGGTGGGGTTTCGGGGCTACTTGGAAAGGAATTGGGAGCTGGGTAGAGCTGAAAAAATGTACCGGCATCAACGACCCCACAATACAATACAATACAATACAATACTTGGGGCCGGGTATCATTCATGGTCACTACACTATCGTAAAGTAGTTCCTCATTCCTTCCTACGCTCTATACTAGCACCTAGTACCTACCCATCTCCCTCTAAAAAAAGAATAAGAAAAAAAAAAGAGAGAGAGAACAAAACGCCAGCAATTAAAAATAATTAAAAAGGGAAAAAACTCCCATATCTACACAAAAAAAAAAAAAAAGAAAAGAAAGAAAACACCACCCAGCCGAGCTCAAACCAGATGATCCTCGGACCCCTCCCGGTCCAAGCACACGAAGCAGAACCCGCGCCCGTGCCCCCTGGCACACGTGTGCATCTGTGTGCCCCCCGCCGGTTCCCTGGCAGGTGCAGCTGTAGGTTGCACCCTCTCTTTTGCCACTACCACCGCCGCCACCGCCACCGCCGCCAGCTCGTCGTCCTCGTCGTCCTCGTCGGCGGCGGCGGAGGTGTAGCGGGCGAGGCTGTGGCCGCGGAGGCGTTCGCGGTTGATCGTTGCTGTCCAGCCGGGGGTGGTGGGCTTGCTGGTGGTGATAGTGGGTGTTTTTGGTTGCGGTTGTGGTTTCTTGGTGGGTTTTGGCGTGGGGGTGGGGGTGGGTTTTTGGGCGGTGGGTTTCGGGGTGCGCTTGGTGGCGGGGGTCTTGACGGCGGGGGTCTTGACGGCGGGGATCTTGGTGGCGGGGGTCTTGGTACCGGTGGTCTTGACGGCGGGAGTAGGTGTGGGGCGTTTGATGGCGGGGGTCTTGACGGCAAACGCAGACGCGGGCGTGGGTGTGCGCGTAGAGTTCCCAGCAGGGTTCTTGCTGCTGTTGCTGGGCGCGGGGGTCTTCTTCGTCTTCGTCTTTGGGTCTCTAGCGGCGGGGGTCGTCGCACGTTTAGCTCCGGGGGACGCTACGCCGGGGGTCGTTGGCACCGCCGGGGGGGGCGTATCCCTCCTCCTCGGGGGAATGGCAACCTCGAACGTAGCCACCCTGGTCCCTACCTCTACCTCTACCCCCGCCCGCCCAGTGCCAACCCTTAGGACCTTGACCCTCTTGCTTCCGCCCCCATCGCCGGCGCCCTCCTCGCGGCCGTGCTTCCCGCAAAACGCGGTCGGCGTGCCGTCGGGGTGCTCGTCGCGCCAGGCGTGGCTGTAGAACGGGTCGAGCGCGCGCGGCGGCGGCGCCCACGCGTCCTTGTCGTTGTCGTTGTCGTTGTCGTTGCCGTTGCCGTCTCCTTTGGATCCGCCGCTGCCGTCGCCCGAGAGGATGCGCTGCAGCCGGCGTATCTCGGCCCACACGGCGGTCCCACGCAGCGCCAGGCGCGCGCGCAGCTCCGTTATCGACAGCTCATGCAGCGCGCGGCCGCCCACGTCGTTGCTCTGCAGCTGGAGCGCGAGGTCCGCCGTGTCCGTGAGGGGCGCGAGGTGCGTGTGCAGCTGTGCGGGGCGCCATGTCAATAGGTGTGCGCGCGTGGGTGTCTGGTTGTTGTGGTGGTGGCATGGCGAGTCGTCGAGTTCGTCGCGGTCGGCGCAGGTTCTACACTTTTGCTCCTCCTCCTCCTCCTCCTCCTCCTCCTCCTCCTCTTCTGAAGACGAGGAGGGGGGGGGGGACGGGGAGGCGAGGCTGCGGAGGTGTCCGTTGTCGACGATTAGAGCGCCGGTGAGGGGGTCGATCTCGTCGGCGATGCCGGAGAAGTCGTGGCTGAAGCGCGCGAAGATGCCTTCCCAGGTTTGTTTGAGGCGGGTTTGGGAGAGGTGGCGGGCGTGGTGGAGGTCGGCTTCTGTCTGGATTGTTTGGGGGGGGTTTATCGGCATTGTGTGTGTGTGTGTGTGGTGAGAGATGAGGAGTGGAATGGGGGGGTGAGGTGAGTTGGTGAGTGTGGGTGACTGAGACTGAGACTGAGACTGAGACTGACGTGACGTGACGTGTGGAGGCGCGTCACGGGGGAGCACTCGAGGGAGCACTCGAGAGACAATAAAGCTGTTTTAGAATAGGTAGAGTGATGATGTGAGATGAGAGAGAAAAGGATCATGCACAGTCACCGATCGCGGGGTGTGAATCAATTGATCAGATCGACTGCGGGCAGCAGGCATCAAGCTTGTTTGGTCCGGCTGTCATATTTGTGTGTCGTTTCAACTTTCCATGTCTGGAGGGATGAACGTGAGTGTCTCAGGGAGGTGAGACTGCAAACCAGAGTAGATCCAGAGTGTAGAGGAGAGGAGGGAAGAATAGAGGAGATGAGATGAGATGAATAGAGGAGAGGAGAGATTCGTAGAGATTCGTAGAGTAGAGAAGAGAGATGAGTAGATCTATAGAGGAGGGATGAGATGAGATTCGTAGAGAGGAGAGAAGAGTAGTGCAGTGCAGTGCAGTGCAGTAAAGTGCTGCTGCTGCACAGAATATTCCACACTCCCCGCATCGGGTCGTGTAACATTCCCTCGCTTCTTTCTTTCCTTCCTTCTTTCCTTCCTTCTTTTCTTTCCTTCCTTTCTTCCCCTCCATTCCATTCCTTTCCTTTCCCACCCCTACATACATACACACGGTACAATACATACCACAACCTCGCTATTATCATTACCCCCCTTATTGTCTCATATACTCTCCCACTATACTCCCCCCAATATACCGAACATAGGTACTGAATTCACCCCACAGCTCACCCGTCCGTGCATCAAAAAAAAAAGCAACACCAGCGGGAGCGGGAGAGCCGAGCGTAGTGCGTGTGTGCGTGTGTGCGTGTGTGTGGACGACGACGATACCAACAACGACGACCCCCCGCAAGCCAATCACCGAACACTGAGTTACACTGAACACTGCACTGAACCAAACCACCAACACCACCACCACCACCACCACCACCACCACCACCACCACCACCACCACACTCGCCCCAAACACAATGGCCATGTCCGCAGCCTCCGCAAGCGACCGGGCCCTGCGAGTGCGCGAAAGTACACCCCCCTCCCCTTCTCTCCCCCTCCCCCGGAAGACCACTCACACATGATCACATCTAGACTCCGAGAAGGCAGTGCGGAAGGAGATGACGGGCGTGCCTGCGGACGTGCCATACACCGTTCTCGAGCTCGCCGGAAAGGGCAGTTTCAGGAGTGTCTACAAAGGGTCTTGATCCCCCCTCCACCTCCATCTCCATCCATCCACCACCACAACCACAACCACAACCACTACCACCACAACCTCTCCACGGAAGACTGACTTGGGTGGGTGCAGGATCCATAACGAGACAAAGCAGGTTGTGGCGGTAAAGTCACTGGATCTGGACCAGCACGACGACGAGATCAAGGACATACAGAAGGAGATTGCGCTGCTCTCCCAGCTCAAGGCCGGGGATGCCCCGAATATCACGGCGTTCCATGGCAGCTACCTGTTGGGCCATCGCCTGTGGATCATTATGGACTTTTGCAGCGGCGGGAGCGTCAGGACTTTGGTGGGTTGCTCTCCGTTACGGGGGCTGGTGCTGGTGCTGGTGCTGACGGGGGTAGATGAAAGCGGGGCCGATTGAAGAAAAGTACATCACAATCATCGTGAGGGAGACGTTGACGGCCTTGGGGTATCTGCATAAGCAGGGCATCATACATCGTGATATCAAAGGTACGCCAAGCTCTTTGGTGTGGGTGGATTCTGGCTGATGGGCTTTTCTTTGGCAGCTGCAAACATCCTCGTCGGACAGGACGGTCGTGTGCAATTGTGCGATTTCGGTGTCTCGGCGCAGCTCGCGGGAAAGAATGGAAAGAGGAATACCTTTGTCGGAACACCCCAATGGATGGCCCCGGAAGCTCTCACTGGTGGTTCCTACGATTCGCGGGCATGTACACCCCCTCACTCTCTCCCCGGGGATCTCTGCTAACAAACTATGCACTCACAGATCGACATCTGGTCCTTCGGCATCACAATCATCGAGATGGCCAAGCAGAACCCCCCCCTCTTCAACATCCCCCCCAACCGCGTCGTCGACATGATCCCACGCCTCCCACCCCCCCGCCTCGAGGGCGGCACATGGTCCAACCCCCTCCGCGAGTTCGTCGCCCTCTGCCTCAACGAGGTGCCCGAGGAGCGTGCCACCGTCGACGACCTCCTCCGCTCAAAGTTCGTCAAGGCGTCAAGGAGCCTCCCCTCATCCCTCATGCGCGAGCTCATCGTCCGCTACGAGGCCTGGGCCTCCCGCGGCGGCGTTAGAGACTCAATGTGGCAGGCTGCCCTCCAGAGCGACATGGACCAGCTCAATGCCACACTCGCATCGGAGCCAGGATGGGACTTTGATACTGTCAAGAGCCGCCTCAGCGGCGTCTCGGAGTACATCAAGCAGGAGATGGGCAGCAACAGCAACGTCAGCACCCTCAAGGCCGCCAGCTACCACACCCCTTCAGAGGCCGCACGCCAACGCGCAGCGGAGGGCCTCGTCCGTCTCTTTCAGAGTCCTGAAGAGGAAGCTGCTGCTGCCGCCGCCGCATCATCAGCAGCAGCAAAACAGGCGCCGGGAAACCTGGGCTACGACCCCTCGTTCCGCAGCGGTGCGAGCAGCCGCAGCACCACCCCCGAGAACAAGGTATCCATGATCTCGATCCCCACATTTGACGACAACGGCCTGCGGGTACCCGAGAAGCGCTCTGCGAGCCCCAACACCACCGCAATCCCGAAACCAACCTCGACCCCGACCCCCCCGCCACCACCCATAGTCCGCATCCGGCGCAACCGCGCCGACTCTGCCGGTGCCTCCCTGCACCGCCCCACGCTCTCCTCGTCCCCCACACCCCCGACGCCCATCGACGCCAACCACACCCCCACCCCCGTTGCCCCTACCTCAGTCTCGCCCACGCCCCCGCCGCGCCGCCCCACCACCGCCGCTTCCGCCCCCTCGTCACCGCCAAAACACCAGTACGTGCCCCCGCCCCAGCTCGGCCTCAAGTCGCACCACCTCCCGTCAAAGTCCGCGCCCAACATCGCCGTCATCCGCGATGGCCCGCCACCGCTGCCAACAATCACGCCCACGCCCCCGCCCCCGCCGCTACCCCCCGTCTCTGCCTCCGGAGGAGGAGGAGGAGGTGGTGGCCTCCGCCTCGCGTCAATCCCGCATGGAAAGTCGCGCAGCGCAGATATCACGCGGGGGCGGCCGCCGGGGGGTAGGCCCGGGAACTTGAACCTGGATCTGCCGGCGCAGGCTGCGGCGGGGATGTTGCCGCCGAGTCCGGGGAGGCCGTGGATGGCTGGTGTTGGGAGTGTTGGGAGTGTTGGTGTGGGGCCGGGGATGGGCACGGGGATGGGTCCAGGTACGGGGTTCCCGGTCATTGAGCCGTTGGATGTGGGGGTGTTGCCGCTGGATGGAGGCGACCCGAGGATGTGGGAGGAGTTGGACCGTGTTTTGGGCGGCCTTGGGGATGCGTTGGAGGTTGTGCAGGTGGGGTTGAGAGGCATGAGGAGGAGGGGTGCGGGTGGTGCGGGTGCGGGTGCGGAGGAGGAGTAGTGGGGGGGGGGGGTATTTATTTTTATTTTTTTAATTGCATTTTTTTTTTTAGTATTTTCTTTTTTTTTTGAGATTGCATTTTACTTATTTTTTTAGTACTTGTTTTTGTCTTTGGCGTATATGTAGCTATTGGCTCTATGGGATACCTTTTTCTTTTTGCACGTACGTACGTATGCGTTTATTTACACTACACTTACACTACATGGCCATCTCTTCTTTCTTTCTTTCTTTCTTTCTTTCTCTTTTAATGGGGCTGTTTTTAGTAGGTAATTACATTACATTACATGTAGAGCGTGGCGTGGAATGGGGTGGGGTTTTTATATACATACATACATACATACATACATACATACATATAATGCCATGTAGAGTTTTTGAAGAGTCTTTTGTTTAGCGGTTGTGTGTGTGTTGTGAGGGTGCGGGTGATGCGTGGTGCGGGTGCGGGTGATGGCCTGTGCAGCACCCACCAACTTCTCTCTATCTGTCTGTCTGTCTGTCTTTACAACCACAACCGTAGCGCCTTACAAGTACCTATGTAGCCAGCCCATACACGTATCTAATTTAAAACCCACCCGCCGCGTCCGTCACCCACAATCACTCGGCACCCGCCGGCCGGCCCTCCTACCACTACCGCTGACAGGCAGGGCTGGATTGGGGTAGGGTAGAGTTGTGCTTTTGAGACGCGGGGAGTACTACGCTTTTGTAACCTGGCCTACTTACTTACATGTATGTATTTATATTTATGTTCGAAAACCCTATTATATTATATTATACTACGTTGTGTCTGTCATGGGTTTCAAATATCCCGCGCGTGCCCAACACTTGGTAGCCTCGATACCCCCCAGATCAGACCGACCAAGGGGCGCCAAGTCTTTAGATGGCGGGTATTCTTAAGACACACGTATACTCTGTATCTAAGTATCTATCTAAGTAGGTCTCGAAAGTATGTCCGGGCAGCAAACATGCCAGAATGCCAGCCCTAATTGCTCATGAGGGCTATTAGTTAAGCACCGCACACACACACACAACCTTCTCACCTTCTCTCCTTCTTTTCTTCCTTTCTTTCTTCCTTCCTTCTCTCCATATTCTTATCTCTTTTTATCCCTTTTTTGAAAAAGGTATCACCACCGTGATTCCAGGACACGCTTCCTGGCCCCCTTGGGACCAAGGGGTGTTGTTAGAGCAGAGCAGAGCTGGCGGGTGGCTCATGCTATACACTCCTCCTCCTCCTCCTCCTCCCTTGAACGAGAAGTGTGTTTTCCCCCTCCTTAGTGAAAGCTGTGGGTTGCTAATGATGGTTGGGTTGGTTGATAGGATTAGCCAAGGGAGAGAGGAAAGACCACATCTGTGGGTGAGTATTTCTTTATCTTGGGGTGTGGGTTGGTGCTGATGCTTCCGCGGTGTAGTGGGTAGGCCACTATGCAGAAGAAGAAGGTATGCTGCCTTTTCCTACCCTACCTACCTGTTTTGTCCATTGCTGATGTGGGGTAGAAAAATGCCCGGAGGGGGTTAGGGTGTGTAGATATATGCGCATTCTATCTCAGCTAAACTTTTCCTAACGTTGATAGGATTCACTCTTCCGTCCTCACGCAGACTTGGGGTATGTACACTGATTCTTGTATCTCCACTCACCTATGTTTGTCTAACGAGCAGAGCAGGAAACCACTCGCTGTTCCTCCGCGGCCCAGGGCTGGCACCAAGTCCCACATGTAAGTCCACCCATGAGCTAAATACCCTCTTCGCTTCCCTTTCTGACATGCTGTGATTGCGGGCAGCGATACATCCGTTCGGTTGGGGCCCAGCATCGACGGCTACTATATAGTAGCCGTCAGTTCAGTCTCGCCATGCTCCTGGCAGCGTGGCACCAACGGCTACTATATTGGTGGCCTCCGGTGCAGTCTCGCTATCCCCCTAATTGGGTGGCGTGGTATTGTCCGCGGACGGGCATACCGCCAAGACAGTAGCCCTCAAAGAGAGCACTGAGTTTCATTGCTGGTGTGGGGTGTCTTTTTGGTACGGGTTCTATCTCCTCCGTTTTAAAAGTGTTTGTTGCTGACTTGGTGATTAGACGTACCTCAATGAGTGAGGACGGAAACGTCTCTGCGGGTGCGGCGGCGAAGGGGCCCACCCGCTCTTCCGTTCCTCGGGGGCTGGGGAAAGCGGGAAATCAACCCGCTGTGGCGTTGCTTTGGGTATGTATGGACCGACCATGTCGACGGTTTATATTCTGGTACTAATATGCACATGTAGGGGGGGGATTGCTCTTTTGTGTTGTGTTGGGCGCCGGAGCCGAGAGGACTATTGGCCCTTGGCATTGGGTGCCTGTATTTTTATTTTTATATTTTTATCCTTTCCTTTTTTTTTTTATTCTTATCTTTGTACTGTAGTTTTATATAATTATTTTTATCTTTTTTCTTACTGTGCTTTTATTTTCTAGTCCGAGTAATGTGTTGTAGAAAAGGCAAAAAAATTATGGTGGCTGGAGCTTCTGAGGACTCGTCTATGATCATGAGGGTTACCACCGGTTTACTGCTGTATGATTGAAAACAGCGGTGGGGTGTCTTGTATATTCGTGGGGTGGTGGTTAGCATACATCAATCGAGACCGAGGGTGCGTGGGACATGGACTATCACTCGGCCATCGGCGTATACATACATACTAACCCTTAACCACCAAATGATTAATAACCCACCCATCCATACACAGCCCAAAAGCGAAAATGATGAAGTAAATGGCACAGAACCTAAACAGGGCCGTATACTCTACTCTGTGGTTACGACACGATATGTATCCCCGCTAGGCACACCCCACCTCGCCCCAAAGCAGAACGAGCAGAGCAGAAACCCACCAACCAACCCACGCCGTCTGAAAATCCCCACGCGGCCATAGATCCACTCTAGCATCTAGTTGTACGTAGAGCGTGCGGGACGGTTGGTGGGCTGTAAACATGTCTAGACAGACAGTTTCCCCCCCCGTGCGTGTACGGCTGGACTCTGTATGTATGGTGTACAGCTAGCTTACCTCCAATCCCTAGGCGCGGGAAAAAAAAAAGGGGGCTGCCGGGGTGGACAGGTCTATCTATCTATATCTAGATGCGGTGTGTGTGTGTGGGAGGGGGGGGGGGGGGTGGCCATGGTGGGCACGGCATATGTTTAGGGACATGGCCATACATGGTGTGTTTGCGCGCCTCTCTAACATTCCATGTCCGACCAACCAGGGTGGTAGACTGTCCCCAACATATATTAATTAGCATAAATATATATATATATATTATACGTAGTCTCGTTCCCAGACCCTAGCAATATCTTTTGGCTGTATGGTTTAATTATACCGAACCGGGAGGGTCTGGTGTGCCCAAAAAGTTTGTACCGGCCCTTTTCCTGCCCGGCCGGTTGCTATGCCAGAGGTCCGGGCTCTCTACCAACTACTGTGACGAACCTAAATTATCTATCTCTATCGATCAGTCACAACCACCGACACCACTAACATCACCGTATGGGCTGGGTGCGAGACTATATTATACGGTCTATATTAGTTAGATGTGGGCCGGTGCATGGTGACAGACACTTGTTAGCTCCGAGATGTCAAGACAGCCTGGGTGCGATTTGGGGACATGGATTATCACTCGGCGTCTGGCGTGTAGGCCGTCGCCAAGGGGTTTTTATTAACAGGGATGGCAACACACGAAAACTCGCTCGTTATTTAAGCAGGACAAATCAATCATTCATTCAACATGCGAGTGAGAAAACATGATCTGTACATATTCATACGTGCATTTACAAGTATGTATGTAGGTAGATAACATGTACGTTTCCAAAGTATGATTCGTTATCATCCCTACTCTGATCTCGTAAATCGTGCTTTTGCCCACCCTCACAAACCAAACCCAATGATTCCTACAGTACAGATGCGGCCCCTAAAAACAGCCTTGCATTTTTTTTTTTTTTTTTTTTACTTCTCTTCTTGATCTTCTCCTCGCGGTAGTACCACGCATGCACGCACGCACGCATCATACGGTTACAGAAATAAGGGTAAAGGATGGCGGGAAAGATAACTGGGAAATGCAATGCAGAAAAAAAAATTAAAAAAAAAAAAAAAAAAAAAGAACAACACCGACTGAGAGTGAGAGAGGCTAATAGAGAGAGAGGGAGGAGAGGTTGGTAAGGAAGAGGAAGTTTAGACCTGGACTGAGAGGGAAAATGCGGCCAGGATAAAGGGTAGTGAAATGGAGGAAAGGCTAATGATTAACAGTACGTCGGGAATAATATAACAGGTAGACGACAAACTAAACCATCTCTCACACACACAGACTCATGTGCAGTTTCCTAGCTGGTTAAAATAAGGTATCAGTAATCTTCTTCATCCGTGTCGATGAATCCGTTAAGCTTCCTGCTTCTTTTAATTTCCGCAATCTGCAGTCATGTCAGAGCCAGTTCCATGAAGCACAAGGTATGCATTCGAACTGACCTCTAAATCCGCCTGCCTCGAAAGCAACACCTCTTCATCGGTTGGCACGCTCGGATTTTTTTCTTTCCATTCCTTCTTGAACTTTGTGGCTGCTTTATCGTACTCACTCAGCTTCTTTTTAAACTCTGTGACGCTCGCGGCATTACTCTTTTTATTGCTCTCTGTCTCATCCAAGTAAGGCCTCTTCTCATCCTCCGGCGCATCTCGCCACATCTGACCCAATGCCGCACGGACTTCATTTCTCGTTGCTTTTGCTTCGTCATTATTTGTACTCTTGCGACGTGCTTCATCACATTTGGCTTTGCAGATAAACCAATGGTCCTTCTGGTACAGCAAGAAAGGATTTGCCCCTGATCGGCCGGGCTTGGTGGGCCGCTCGCCAAGTGCTTCATGGAGTGCCTGCTTTAGTTTCTCTTCGTATTTTTCTAATCGCGCTGATTTTAATTCTCGCGCCTTCTCGATGACAGAGTCCTCTGCCTTTCTCTTGGAACCAGCCAATGAGCCATATGAACCCTGGAACTTTGGCTTCGGCGGGATTAGTGGCGATGGTACATGTATGGGCCCTAGAATAGATTCTGCAATTTCACCCGCAGCTTGGAGGCCGCTAATGTAAGCACCATGGACTGTCGCAGGGTACGATTTGCAGGATGCTTCCCCGGCAAAGTAGAGAGAGTTTCCAATAGGCTTTGCCATGAGATCATAATCATCCGCAGTGGCTTCAGGCCCCACATATGAGTAAGACCCTCGAGAGTATGGATCTTTCTTCCATCGTGTAACGATGGTTTCTGTAGGCTGTGGAACGTTCTTGTTGGGATACATTTTTGAGAGGTAGAAGGTAGCTTCTTTGACAAGCTCCTCATCTGATTCGAGTTCTGTTTGCATTGCAGCTTCGCCAGCCATGAGCGCCACTAGAGTGATCTATTAGCTGAGTAAGAAGGTCATTTTTTTAGCTGGCCAAATACCTAGCGTTGGCTTCCCGCTGGCCTTCGTGCAATTCCAGAACATGTAGAACCGCCCTCTATTAGCCTCGTAGCTTTCCTGGATCTCGGGAGGACCCATTGGGTCCCTTAGCAAGCCGACCATATCATTATCTACGTCCCAGAAAGGCTCATCATATACCAAAATCACCTATATTCCAAGTTAATTAGTACCACTTCTGGACGCTTGATGTCCCCCATCGAGCCTCAGGGCACAGACCTTATTGAGCAATCCATACCCTAATCTCTCAATCGCACCGCCCTTCCAATCTGGCAGCGCCGGCTCAAATTTTACTTGTTCCGCTTTCAAAACTCCCAATGGCAACGTGACAACAACCTTATCCGCATGGAAGACTTGATCATTTTCACATTCTATCGTGGCACCTCCATGGATATTCCCATCTGCAGTATATGTGATCTTTTTGACTACATGTCGCGTTCGAATATCCAATTTACTAGGGCTGAGCCAAAGACCCCTCGGAAGTTGTGTGTAACCACCCAACAGCATGGCGTGCGGTCCGCTAAAGTCATTCCCATCATCCTGATCCCAGTGGCCAAGAGATAATGAGTCAACATTAGAGGCGTTTGCATATTCTAAGTTTGCATAGTGCCAATTCATGAGTCTAAGATCTTGGGGGGTGATATCGATGATATTCTGATACTGGCGTAGCACAGAGTCCATTGTCTTCCCGAGTGTTGGATGACGTGAATCAGTACCATGAGGCTCAAGAGTGATAGTCTCTTCGCTCGTAACTCCCGGTTTTAGCTGCCAACCAATCTTTGCCGCCTGTTCGGCTGCGGGGACTTTAGCACTTGAGCCGGTGGCCGTGGAAGGCTTTCCTGTAAGCTTGTCGACATTGGCAGAGAAGTTCTCATCTGTAGTGCTATTGGCGGATGGCAAATCTACTTCATTATTCTCTACTTTGGAGATCATTTCACCGCCTTCGCCGGTTGGGTCTTTTCCAGTATCGATGAGTTCTCGATCACCCTCAACTGTTTTCAGTGTGGTAATTTTATTCTTAAAAGTTGACACCCGATCCAGAATATCATTGTAGAGGCGTTCCACCAACATATCTCGATTCTTATCGACCGGAAAACCATCGGAATCATGCAGGGATGAGTTATCTTGCAGACTATGGTAATGTAGTGCCAACTGCCCCCGGATCAACACACCGAGTGGATTCCCATTATCGAAACCTGTGATAACCTGTGCTCCCAGGTCTGCAGTAGCCCGCTTTCCCTCCGGAAGATTCGCGCCATATTGATTCTTCAAAGGATGTGAATAGACTCGTCCTCCCAGTCTTCCTCTGGCTTCCAAGACAATAATATTCGGGGGCGCTTCCCCGGCGGGCAGTCTATCCCCGAATTGTGAAAATAACCCTTCTAACTGTCTTGCGCACCCTAATCCGGACATTCCCGCCCCGATGACAACAATAGTTTTTCTTCGGGCCTTTGCCGTATTTAGAGATGGTGGGATTGTATTTGGGACCTCGATACATCCAAAATTAACATACCCGTGCCGTACTAACCACTCGTATGCCACTTCTGCTACATCAAAAAAACGATAATCCTTTGCGCAACCAGCAGCCTCTTCCCTGGTAACACTTACAAGAGGATTCCGTTGCCATAACCGCAGAATCCCATTTCGGATGTGGATATAAGTTGTTACTTGAGTATGGTTGATATGATCTTTGAGTATGAGATACTCATCAGGATGTAGCGCATACGGAGGTAGACGACTGGCAATGGCAGCCTGAATACATTGCCGGGCATATTCTTCCGCTGTCAGATCCTGTGGTATCGCGGTTTTAGGTCGGAAATCGGCTCGTCCTTTCGTTAGAGTCCGATCCGGAACAGTCCGTACAGTTGGTGTTGAAAGTACCTTTGATGACATCGCAGAGTCGAGATCCATAGGAGTTGAGGTATCAAGGGATTGAGGGGATGACAGGTCCGAAGACCCGGCGGAGATGCCATGTGGTCCCGGAGGAGCGATTCTATGTGTTCCGGTGTTTATTTGAGGGCGCTGGCTTTGCTGTTGCTGTTGTGCCTGTTGCTGCTGTTGCTGCTGCTGCTGAGCCTGTTCTCCAACTTGTTGCTGATGCGCCTGGTGCTGTTGAATCTGCTGTTGTTGGGCGTATTGCGGGTGGACAGCATGTTGTTGCACATGTTGAATCATTCCTGGGTTTTGAACCATATTTCCCTGTGCCAATGCCCCAGCCGCAACCTGCTGTTGTCCTCTTTGCTGCAATGCGAGTATTTGAGCCTGTTGCTGCTGTGCCTGCTGCTGTTGCTGCTGCTGATTCTGGTACTGCATATGATTAAATAGCTGCTGGAAGTTTCCTCCGGTAGTGTCCATCATAGCCTGTTGCCATTGGTCTTGTGTAGGCGCTTGATATGGTGAAGCTCCTTGCACATAACCTTGCTGGGGGTAATACTGCTGGGGTTGCTGCTGTTGCTGCTGCTGCTGGTCAGTCATGTAGAACATGGGATCTACTAGACTGTGCGCTGCTGCTGCGTGCTGTTGTGACGTTGTTCCATGCGGACTGTAGGGAGCTTGTTGCTGAGCGTGAGCAGCACTCGCGAGAGAGTCCATACTCCCTATGGCCTCGAAGTAATTCGCATTGGTTGCGGCGCCATTGGGATCCATCGAGCCAGCGCCGTGCGAATTGTCCTGGCCGGGATCTGCCATTCCCCCCTCACTCTTTTTTAAATGGGACCCTCAGTTATTAGCCAGGGTTTCTTATTATTTTTTCCCTTTTCTTCGCTACACTCCTGCTGTTATGTCACTCCGGAGCGGAAACTTTTTTTTGGTTATATCAGATTTGGGGCGTTGACTTTCTGAGTCTCTTCCAGCCCTGGCTTCTCTCACAGTCTTTGCTTTCGCTTCCGCTGCTAACCAGGAGGCAACCAGACGCGACGCGAGAGAAGAGCAAAGTGGTTTTGTGCGATATGTATAAGGAGGCGTGAACCCGCTGCGACAATGAAGAGCGAAGTGAGAGCTATCGGGTGGAACTTTTAGAAGGAGATGGAGATGAGGTTGATAATAACAGACGGAAAGCCTAGGGGAGAACCGTACGTTCAGGTTGGGGGTCGTAAGGCGCTCGCTGACTGAAGCGGCGTCGTTGAACCAAGCAAAGTCAGAGACGACGACGGCACCGTGGCTTGCACACCCAATCAAAGAAGAAGGAAGATCCTCCGCCACACAAACGCCCGGGGTTGCAGGTAAAGGATGTGGATGCCCACAGAACAAACAAGCACTGAGCTAAGGGGGAGGGTCCGCTGGTTGAAGAGTTTCCTCAGGTTTTTCTGTATGTATCTTTCACTGTGATTCTCCCTCTTTCTTCTTTCTTTCTTACCTCGACACTGGCCAGAGTTTGGCACGAGCAGGGATGATGTAAGTTTCTCTTGGCAATATCTATCACGTGATATCCCGCCGAGTCTTATTTATTACAGTCATAATGGATCACTCGCTAGGGGGTTGGATGTCGCACGACGTTTGGGGATTTCAGCTCCGAGGGGTTAATGTTTGACGGGAAGAGTTTCATGCGAATGTCGTGCCCAGTAAGTACAATTCTGTGGCCTAAGTTGCTACATGCTCATATGGTCATCGGGTGAGTAAGTCCAGGATGAGTACCCGAACCTCAAGTCAAATTACTTCCCTAGCACATGTATCTCGTGTGGCGGCACGAATAAGCCGGGAAAAAAAGATGGGATAACCGCTAGGTTGCGGGCTCCTACTCATATATACGCACTTACTATTATAAAGGATTGTATATACTTCTACCGAGATTTGCCTTGTCTGGGATTAAAGGTTCGTTTACATATTACATTATACCGTAGCTGTCCATGTTACATGCATTTTAGGTACTCGAGTATAAGCCTTTAAGCTAATCTCATCACAAACTTCTCTAGCTTCCTTAAGATAAGAAGGTTAGTAGCCCTAACAGTCACAGAAGCTGAATGCATGTCCTCATTAAAGATCAATACTAAAAATGCCACGGAAAACATCGTTACGACATATACTAGTGGTATTTTCTATATACGCTAGCTTAGAGCGAAGTTAAATTTATATATGCTGAATACGAATCTCCTAACTAGCGCTATACTACATTAATTCCCATAGATATCGATAGTTTGGCGATACACTTGCGGGGTAGAGGATGGGTATACTAGCTCATGTTTCCTACTAATCATAGATACCAAATGAGTTAACTTTAGGTTAGCTAGAGACCATTATCAGTTCACCACTGCGGTAGACGTTGGATAACAGTCGCGCGCGGACTCCCACTCCTCACTAGGTAAAGGGTCCGGGGGCGACATAACCATGCCCTCATAATGCTTTCTATATAAATACATGTAGTACATATACATATCTCCCCCGAATTTCAATTTGACATTGCATCCCAATTTGACCACTCAAAATGAAATTTAACAGCTTCGGACTACATGTAGTGTTATGTTTAGGTTGCCTTGCTAAGGTTACACTACAGGCCCCCTTACACTACCAGCTTGAAAAAAGTAATAAAGTCATGCTCTCAATAATATGTTTACTATACTGATATTCGCAGGGGGCGGAGAATATTTCTCGCCTGTTTTCACCGAGCCTTCTAGGTTGAACGACCTGGCCGATCCCGCGGCCGAGGTACGCCCAGACGTTTCAGAACTGTATGGCTTTGACGGCGGAAAGGACGATAAAGCCACCGTTTTCCCAAAGGCAATCCCTTCGGCTCCGTGGCCCTATGGTAGGGGCTTGAAGCCAGTATGGGAGGGACCAAATCATTGGTTAGATCCAAACCCGCAGTGGGATGCTAATTGGGAGGAGGAGTTTAAAACGTCAACTCCACCGACACCAACTCCAAATCCAAAACCTGTTAGAGGGGAAGGCGCATGGGCTCCATTGGGCGCCTTGGGCGACACTGTGAATGCTATGCCAGTGACTGTGGACAGTGGGATATGTGGAGAACAGTGCCCAACATGTGGGCGTAAGCCATCGGGTAAATTTCAATTGACTCTTTTTAGCCCTATGCTATGATATAATTATTGGTGTATGTGCTAATAACTATATATGTAATAGCTTGGGAAAAAGTCGTTAGATGGTTTAAGGGTGCTTGGGAGAAGGTAAAGGGGGTTTTTAAAAAAAAGAAAAAGGCTGAAGAAGAGTAAGTAAGGGGTAAGCAAAGTAGAGGGAGGAAGCGGTGATGCTAGCAGTGGCAGTGGAGATGTAGGAGATAGTACAGGATATCATGTATGGAAGTTGTCCGCCGGACAAGGTCCTGTCCGCATGGGTCGCAATTTTAGAAGTTCGGGTGCTCGGAAGCATCTGATATTGAGATCATCGTAGCGTTTAGAAAAGGGTGTCTGGTTTCATGTAAACCAATAGTAGGCCTGCTGCGCGCAGCTCAAGTCCATCCTTTCACTGGTAAAATCCCGAGGATCATCCTTCTAGCTTGCCAAAGTTGGGCCGGTCCAATGATGACAACCCGAACGAAGGGTAACTGAAATGACAGTATGTAGCTTAACATGAATACATTTATGTGCAAATATAATCCCACCTCTTCGCAAAGCTGGGTACATGTATACATTCAAATACAGACCAAACGCTCGGTAATACAGCAATTTTCTCCTTGCCCAAGGGCCTAGACGATCGTGACCTGCATCTCAAATGCTCAAGTGGAACAATCGTCACTAGGATACACGGTTAACTGAGGCTCCAGTGGCATGGGCCTCCTTCTATAATTTTGGCCGCAATCTCACCTAGGTACAGAGCCCATTCCGTGTTCCAGTTCAAACTTCTGGATCAAAGCAACTAGAAGCTACATGTATCCAACTTGACTGAGCAGGTTTTCAACAACATTAACTATGCACCCCTGGGCCGCGCCATCTCTTCCTGTGAAACACAAAGACGTCACTGTAACCCCTTAGCGTCGACCCAGGAACCAGGTACAGCAGGCGGGAGCGGGAACAGGCACTAGCGGAGGGTGCACTGGGGTTCAATTGCTACCTGTATCCAGGCGCGGTACATCGTTGATATTCGCGGGAAGTACAAGTACAGAAGATGATATCTGGGAATTACTAGTATTTACAGGGATCGCAAACATGAAGAGGGATAGGACAGGGGGTTAGGCAAGACACACCATAGACAGGAAAGGAGAGAGAAAGCAGGAAGAATGAAGAATGAATAAAAGAGTAGTAAGACAACTAGCTATAGAACTAGAACATGCACAAAAAAAGCAAACAAGAGGAGAGAAAAAATGCTATCAAATCTCTGCGTGCAAATGAAGATTTTCTGGTTAATTGAAAAGTATAGTTAAAGAAAAGAAAGAAAGAAATCGTGAGTATGTGCCCATTTTCCCTTTCTCCTATCCCTATCTACTAGAAACTTGCTTCTCGGAATCATTCATTTCGTTGCCGTTTGTTTCGTTTACCCGTTATCCCGGAGCGCCCAAAGTGATGATAAGGAAAAAAAAAGTATTTATCCCTCCGTTCCGTTTCTAAAGCGTGGCTACTGAACGTTCGCCTGGAAGTTCTTGGGGCGCCTGTGAAAGTGAAAGTTAGCAACTAAAATTAGTAATCACGGGAGGAGGACAAAAGAAAACGGGCAAGTGTGGGATAAATTACGATGAAACAGTGGGCACCAACTTAAAGAGAAGAATGTGCGGCTCAGGAGCATGAATCTCATAGTGCTGCCACCCCAAGCTCTGAGTGATACCAAGACCCCTCCATTCCTCTTCGTGGAGGATCTTAAGGGTCCCAGTCTCAACGTCAAAATAGTCCTTGGGGATCGCTTTGAGCATCTGCTTGGGAAGCATGACGTGCCTTTTTGATTGGTTAGCTTCCGCGATTCGGATCGGATGAGCTACTAGTAGCGGGGTATGTACCTGTACTCGTAGGTCTTGTCGGAGTAGCTATCAAGGCATCTGCTTAGTTTACGCTCGAGGAGAAGGAGGAGGGGAGAAGCAAGTTACCGGTCAGAGTAATGGATCAAATCGATAAACTCGTCAAGGCGCTCTCTCTCGGATTCAGAGAGCATGCGCGGGCGGCGATTGCGGGAACTAGAACCTTTTTCCATGGTAGTGTTGTAGTAGGTACGATTTGGGTTGAGCGGCGACGAGGCTAGGGGTTGCAGAGGATTATCAGCGCACTGTTGGAGACTGTTGTTGAACTTCTTTTTGCGCAAGAGGGAATAGGAAAGTGGGACAGTGGAGGGGTTAATAAAGTGGGGAGTGTGGAGTGATTTGGACGGGGGAGGGGAGGGTTAGGGGCAAATAATGGGCGGCGGGCGGGGCGGGTGGGAAGGCGGCCAAGGGGAAATGGACCTTACAGAAAGGGACGGACCGAAGCGTGATTTGCTTATGTACCTTTTTCTTTGATTCCGGTGTTAGTGGGCGGCAGCAGGGAGAGTCTCAATGTGGGCTGCTGGGGGGCGCGGCTCTGTTCTGTTGTTGCTACGATGATGGCAACCAACGTTTTTTTTTTTTTTTTGGTGAAAGGGTGATGGGATGTGTGTTGGTGAGAGTAACGACAACGACAGCTGACAAACACCGTACTGGTAGTACGTAGGCAAAAAACGCTCTGCGAACAGAAACTCGAGATGTGGTGAGGAAAGAGGGGGATCGTGAGCAAGAGGAGCAAAGGCGATAGTTAAGTAGCGAAGTCCCCGAGCGTTAACTCAGCGCCGCCTCTCTTGTTTACTTTCAAAATGGGCCAAAGTTGCGCATACATCAACACCAAGATACAAACTAGCCTTGAATACGCACAATAAGCTCTAATGCTAGATGCAGAGTGGGTGCAACTGTTGCCATTGAAATCTTTACCTGAAACGCCTTCGCATGTTCCCCTACATGGAAAAGAATGTTCCTTCACCTCTCATCTCTGCCCTCATGCGATGTGTGGCTTGTAAATAATGGGATAGTTTGGACTTTCGTAAAAAATCAATAATCACAACATCACATGACCCTCTCCCTCAACCACAATACCAAACAATCCCTTTGTAGTCCTTCATCTTATCCGCCTAGGTCTAGAGTGTGGCTTTCCTCCCGCTCGCTGACGCCCAGCGACCGACCGAGCGACCGACGACGTCGACTTTTCCACGCAAAAAAAAAAAAAAAAGAATCCCTCCCCGCCCGCCTTAGCTGTGGGATCGCTCGCCGCCGCTCCTCCACCCCATCGCGCTTGTTGCTACTGAAAGGTCCCTCAACTCCCACTGAAAAAAACGAGCAATTACTCCAAAAAAAATATTAAATTTTTGAAAACCAAAAAAAAAAAAAAAAAAAATTATTGGGCGCGCTTGATCGCATTTACTCAACCCAACTCAACCTACACTAAGCCAGTCAGTTCAGTCGCGAAGTCGCGTTTTCCCCCAACAGCAGCGCCCGCCCCAACTTCAACAAAGCACTCTCAACTCTATTTCCCCCTCCGCTCCGCCCAGCGCGCGAAAAGAAAAAAAGAGATAGAAGAGATGGATAAGCGCAAAGCTGCCCATGTACAAGCAACCGCCTCCTCGCCCACACCCGACGTTGATGATCGAGCGAGGAAACGGAGAAAGCAATCTGTAAGTTCTGTATTCTTGTTTGGTGGGGAGGCCGAGAAGGTAAAGGAAGAAAGGAGAGGAGAGGAGAGGAAACGCGACCTTAGGGATAGCTATCAATCAACCTTTCTCGCGTGGTTTCTGGCTATCCCTGATCATGAGGCTCAGCTATTATCCATCTAACTACATGCCCGCCTACCTACCCCCTTACCCCCTTCTACCCCCACTGTGATATGCGATATCGGTAGCTCTTCTTTAGCTAACTGGGCATAAGGCTGCGCAACAGAATGGATCTGACTGTATAGTAAAGCCTGCACAGGCTTTGGGCCAGGGTTTGCTGGATGCGATTATGAACCATCAGGAAAGGTAGGTTGTGAATATATATCCCTATTATTACACTGCTATACTATGCTAGTAGTAGCTGCAGTAATTGTAGCATTAGTAGCGCTGGTAGCAATAGTCGCTCTTATACGCTCAACCCAACCTGAACTCATCTCATCCGATCTTATTCTCCCAATACTACACCCTACATAATAGCTATCGAATGAAATATTAACAATCATATTTCTCCCAGGAACCGACACATCCGTCAACACTTCGAGAAGCTCCCCAACCAAGTAAATAAGCTCTTCCCCCCAGTTCTATTCCCCACCACTAACACCCACCATAGGCGGATTACCCCGATTATTATCAAAAAATCAAAAATCCAATCTCGCTCCATGAGATCCAGGTCAGTTTATAAATCTACATCCCCCAACCATTCTGCCCCACTCACATTCGCTAGACTAAGCTTAACAATCAACATTACGCTACATTGCAAGATGTTGAAGCCGACCTTCTGCTCATGTGCCAAAATGCTGCCACATACAACAAGCCCAAGAGTCAGGTTCACAGCGATTCTATCCGAGTTAGAAATGTAATTGAGGCATATATGACGGAAGTCTCAAAATCAAAAGAAGTAAAAAAGGAGGCCGACAATACACCGGCTGGTAGGGCTATCAGAGGCAGGGGGACGCAAACACTACAGCAAGCGATGATGGGTGTAGTAGAGGATATGATGGCCTTGGTGGACGAAGCGTAAGTTTGACCTCTCTGGTGGCTAGAACAAACATGGAAACACCCAACTCTTCCCGATAGGAACTAATAATCAAGCTTAGAGGCGAGCCCGTGGCCCACTATTTCCTCAACCTCCCTAGCAAAAAACTTTATGGCGAATACTTCCGCATCATCAAGCAACCCATCTCGCTCAACATGATCAAGAAGAAGGTTACACAAGGCGAATATGCTAGATGGGCCGATTTTGAAAATGCAGTCGCATTGATCAAGAAGAATGCCGAGGAGTTCAACGACGAGGGAAGCGATATTGTTAAAGATGCGCGCAAGTTGAATGTAAGTCAGGACATACTCATAGTCGGGAATGGAACGGGGAACGGTGCGGCTGATATGTTGTAAACGTAGGCATATTTCGTAAAGCGCCTAGCAGAGGGGAAAGCAAAGGTTGGAGACGCCCCAAGCGCAACAAACGGCGCTCCAAGTGGTATAAAGCTGCGCATAAATGTTAGCAGTCACCGCGCCCAATCACCACAAAAGCCGCAAGAGACCTCAGGACCCAAGATTAGGCTTAATGTCGGCAAGACGGCCGCCACACAGCAAACACCTAGAGCAAGGGCTCCATCAACCTCCCCGGCGGCGCCATCTGTGTCGCCTATCACCAATGGCAACTCTACTTCAAGCAGTCCGTCAAAACAGACGAGCAATGGTAATGTGTCGCCTAAAAAAGCGCCCAGTCCTCCCTCGCCTACTCCCGCTATTCTTCCACCCTCCGTTGTCCCAGTAGCAGTTCCAGTCCCAACGGCTCCTGTTGCCGCGACATCATTACCAGTCGGTGGGTTGGCCCCAATACCAGTCAGAGTGACTAGGTCTCGGACCCCCGAGAAACTGGAGTTGGGACGGTCAGGTTCTCCAAACAATGAGACGATTACACTTCGCGCAAACTCGATGACACGGACGCCAAGGTCCCAACAAATGAGCCCTCCAGCCCCGGGATCAATGCCCCCACCCCCGCAAAGGTTGAGTATCACACCGGCGCCGCAGAGTCCAACACCGTTGAATGTTCCGGTTCCGGCACCACCGGCTCATCGTGTGGGAGGTTATGATGAGCCAAAGTATCGTGCCGAGGGGAAAGGTAGGGAGTTCTCCTGTCACATGTTTTTACCACTTCCTGGGGAACTGACCGCCTATGATATAGACGCTTCGAGCGCGCTGATTACAAACCTTCGTGTTGCATCTGTATCAACGACTTCCGGGGAGGTCAAGTATACGAGGGACTTCTCCCCCGATGATCGTAAATTGACTTCCCAGTTCTTTATACATCTTCCGGCTGATTGCCAGACTATTATTATCACGCCCACCCTCTCTACTGGTCTCTCAAACCGCCATTACAAGCTTAATGTTGAGCACAGAGTGAATAACAACGCCGCCAAGCAGATCCCTATGTGGAACGGGCAACCTAGAAAGAAGGAGGAGTTTGCATACGAAGTGAGGCTAAACCCAGGCGCTGTTAATACTATCGACTGTACGGCTATAGCTGCAGCAAAAAGCGGGATGGTTAATGGCAGCGGTGGGGGTGGGGGCCCAGTGGGCATGTGGGAGTTGGAAAGATTTCGGGTGTTTGTCAGCTTGCTACCCAATTAGTTCTTTTTTATCTCTTTTTGTCTTTATTTTTCCAGACCCTGCTGGTTAAATTTCTGCTCTCTGAGTTATCCGAGTAATAATTATTTTATCAACGCCCCCTTCCTTTTCTTTAACTTGTTGATCCTCAATTATTTCCTTTTTTCCCTTCTTGTTTGATGAATTGTAGGTTTATTAGGAGGACATTTTCTATTTTATCTTGATTGCGTGTTTCAATCGGTGATGGTGTTTAGTGTTATTGCATTCTTTCTTCATCTCGCCGCTGATACGCTAGAGATGGGATAGGGATAAGTTTAAGACGGAAAGGGTAAATTTGGGACACTTGCTGTGTAGTTACTTCTCCTCTACATGCCCCTCTGGTTTGGGTGCATGAATGCCTGTTTTGTAGTTTATTATTTATCGCGGGTACATACATGATTCTGATTCTCCTGCTGTCCTGAGCCAATGATTCCAAAATTAAAGTTACCCCGGCCCGGTCTAGGTCCGCCACCAACCCTGATCCACCCCGAGCGAGCTGCAGGTTGCAAATCACCCCCATTGAAGTGTATAAGATCTCTACTCTATCATATCACGAGCGCGGAGCTCCTGAAGAGCAATTGCCGAGATACAGGATTTCTAGCTAGATGGAGTAGGTACAGGACAACCCGGTAGGATTTGCATGTGAAAAGCAATTATTGATAAAATGCATACTTGTACCTACCTGCTGCAGACCCCCATGCACCCCCGCAATTGTTACATACAACACATCGAGAAGCTCATATAAAGACCTCCCGAGCTCCTGGGAGTTCAATTTTACCACCCACTTAACTATACCCCATACAATTGAATAAGTAACAGTACACAAAATGGCAGCACCACCAACCACCACGATGAAAGACTTGACGGGCAAGTTCTGGATGGTATGTTTGAGATCCGGGCTGGGGTTTGCGAAGAGAGTACTAACTAAAACAACGTGTTAATGTAGAACAAGACCCTTTCAGATGACACTGATGATGTCCTCACAGAAGTGATTCCTTCCTGTTCCGCATCCCGGGGGGTATTGATGAATGTTTTAGTCCAGCCACAATACTAACCATATGGTGTTCCGTGATTATAGCAAGGCATCGGCTGGTGGACCCGTAAAGCCATCGCTCTTGCAAATATATGTCTTGATATCAAGCACTACCGGGATGACGCGGGCGTCGAGCACATTGATATCGTCCAGACCCTTACCGGTGGTATTCAGGGTACCACCGAGCTCAGGACCTTAGACTGGACGTATGCTTCCCTCCCTCCCGGTGGCTCTGCGGCGTGACTGATTGCGTGCGGGATAGCGAGCGGGAACATGAGGACCACATCTTCGGGAAACTCATGGGGAAAAGTAGGCGCACAAAGCCATCACAGGTGGACGATGACTACCTGAAGAGTAACTTCTTACCGGAGACCGAAGCGGACGGCGCGGTGGAGAGTTATGTCGTTAATAATGCGAATAAGTGGACTGCACACCAGGTACGCTCACCGTTTTTTCCTTTCTCTTTTTGGGTGTCATTAACTCGTATTGGGATTATAGATTTGGGGGTTCGAGAATATCAACGATATTAGATACTATGTCCGCCATCTTAAGTTCACAAAGGACGATACCAGCAAAGTACTTTACAAGAGGTTGGTTTACGATTGGGCTGATGCTCAATAGACTTCACCCCAGAGTGAAGGGAGCAAGTACCCCAATAGGATACAGTAGAATATCAATTTATTACATCATTTCAGGGCCGGTGATATGTGATTTGTGTATCATTCATTCATTGTCGCCAGTTACAAACAAGCAAAATTATTATCCCGATTATGTTTAACGAATAAAACGAAACAAAACAGTGCTGGGCGGTCTTCCATAGCTACATGTAGTCATTAATAAACGCGAACTTAGTGGATAGAAAAACCGTTATGGGTTCCAACAATAACAGACAAAACCTAGAAAATCACAACATACAAAGGTTGTGGCCCTTTGCACGGGGTACACTATAGTATCAAACGGAAGGAACGACGGCCACCGCTGTCTCAGTAGTTGATGACACCGTCGAGGACCCAAATCTCTCCGTTGGGGACGGTTTTGATGTCGCGGTGCTCGGCAAGCTTAATACCATCGGGATAGATCTATATCACAAAAAGAATATCAGAATAAATGTAGTACTCCGACGCGTTGGATATTGGAACGTACGATTCTGTCCTTTCCATCCATGTCCCACCAGATTTCCTTCCCCTGCAGAGTCTTTATCTTCTCCCCCTTTGGCCATGGCGAAACACTAATCAAGTGCGCCTCGACAAAGTTCCTCTCATTTCTGCTAGCGCGATCTTCTCCCACAAGTCCCTTATATATATCACTGAGAATATTTCCACCTGCCCCTTCATCCTCTGGATCCTCCCATGGTTTTCGCGGTAGCTTCGAAACGGCAACATTAGACGGTGCCAGTACAGTCGTGTTTTCATCAGTGTTAGAAAGGCGGGTGGAAATGGACTCGAATTTTCTGGTCAACTCCGCAAAAATGTCTATGCTCCTATCTTGTGAGAGCTTATCGGAGAGGAGCAGAGAGCCTGTGGGTTTGTCGCTGCTATAGAGTATTTCATGTGACTTGAGGGGAGTTTGATCGGTATTGGGTGAAGGCATCTTATTCTGCGTGGCGTCTTTGTTGGATTCAAGAGGGTAGAGGAGCTGTGCAGAGACGAGCGAATAGATAGCTGGAAGTAGGACTAAGGAGAGCTTCATGTTTGGCGGAAAGTTGGCGATGAGTTAGTGGTTTAGCGAGGGATTTAACCAGCTGATGGCTGCTGACTTGATTGTCATGTCAGGCAGCTGCCCCCATGGTGTGACGTATTTAACATGTTGACTAAGCTCGAGTCCGACGACAGGACAAAAGCTTGATACTAAATGGAAAAGAGAGCAAATGAAATAGATCAAAATAGATCTACCAAACTGCATGTAGTCGGGTAAAAACTATCCCCGTGTAAAAGAAAAAAGGACTTCAGTAAGAATGTAGGAATGCAATATTATGTATGTGATGACTAATCAAATCCGACCCCATAGATCTAAGGTAAACATTAGGGCAATATATATGCATAAATTAATTAATTGCCTGACGTTAATTCTTACATGATGCAAGTTTGATTTGTATCTGGAGTCAATAGTCACACAGTAATGTACATGTATCTAACAGTGTGGCCCAATGATCACACATTGTCACTCGCGTTACCAAGTTCTACTTGCTACTGTGCATGCATGAAGTGTTGGTAAACTAAACCAAAAGAGGGAAATAGCAAGCAATGAGGTTCTTTCTCATTGGTTAAAGTTTCTCTGTTTATCAAGTTCTGGGGATGTACCTTTGCTTTGGGAATTGATTATACAGTCGTTAACTATATTGATTGAATACATACATACATATATATGAGGTATTGTTAGCTATAGAACATCGTCAGACGATACACTTAATGCTGGCAACCCACGTACATAAGTACATGTACTATACATGTACTAAAGGACAGCAGGCATAACACATATGCCCACCGACCTTAACATAGATTAATGTACCGTAGTGATAGCTTAATAGAAGACGCCCTTTGATTCATACTTGCTATACTACATGAAGCACTCCACAATATATATAGGTAGAATGCATGTAGTCTCGTTCCCAGACCCAGTCGGTAGTTCTTTTAGCGGTGTGTTAAATACCGGTGTAAACTAATATAAACAATACCAACCACATCAAAATAGTGGATAGGCACGAGACTAGATAGAATGGCCATCCTTATACTAGTACCCGCGGCGGTTCCTCGATAACTATTTGTGTGTATGCATATGTGTAACTGCTTCCACAGATAACTAAAATATACAAGCAATTAAGCTTACAAAGTACATGTAGTGCTCTTAGTCTTGGAGGATATAGGCCGGAGAGTTAAGGTGGGGCAGGACCTGACCTCTCAAACTATGCGGCAAGGAGATAGACCTTCTCAGCACATTTTACCGGAAATGTATTATTAACATTCAGCCGACGAAACATACTCAGGTGTAGGACCTGGAACCAGAAAAGTGCAGATACTTCATTTTCATAGGGAAGAGGTGCCACTCCGCACAGACAATCCCTGCTTTGTCACTCGCATTTTCTGGCTCTTGTTTCCATACCCGAGCAGCAAATTAAAGGCATAGACGTCAGCTTCCTTTATAATACCCTGAAAGTACTGGTTGGTTCATGGAGCCGGAGCCTCGATGATTGGCCGTGAGTTCCCCATTCTAAGCTAACCCAAATTTTCCACGGACGCAGAACATATTGCACCTGCAGGGCCTTTGATCGATCAATTAAACCCCCTTCCCATACGGTTTCAAGGAATCTCGCAAGTTTCGTTATTACCGATACGTTAAACGGATGCAATCAAGTGCACTTGCAACAAAACACTCTTATTCCCTTACCCCACCGTCTTAGGCAGGAAAGGTTTACCTACTAACCGCTTCCTCCCGGCCCCGAAGGTACCAAGGAGCCCTTTCGTATAAGCGTTGGAAGTTTTGAAATCTCCACAAAGACCAAGAAATCCGGATCTTCATCAACCAGAAGATTGAGGAAAACATGCGAGCAAAGCGCCCTATCCAACAAGCTAGATTGCACGATAAAATTGTCAATGATATAATTGGTTTTGCAAACGGGGCGTAAGTGTGTGATGCCTTGGATATATGTGTGTGCATTACCCGACATGTGCCGTCAATAAGTCTCTACAAGGGCACTCTTAATTATAACTCTCAAGATGACCCCGAAAGAGAACTAACTTGACCCTGCGGAGGTTCGTATACCTGCAGAAGGTCGTTTGGGCGGCCGGGAGTATGGTTGATTTTGTCCATGGAAGAATGGGGTGTACGCCCGATCGATGGTTCAAGCCAAAAGATGGCGTCCACGGCCAGGCATCAGCAGCACGCAAGCCCGCTATAGGTGGGTATAGGAGCGATGTCCATCTATAGTCTCACTAGAACATTCTGGGGGGCGTATGCTTACATGTACGTAGGTGATGCTATCTGGTCTGGGGTGGGGTCGAGAAATCAAATTAACGGCGGCCCGGGGCTGGTCTCATACATGCAGCATTCTTACGGCTGCAGGTAACTGCGCCTTTGACCAGCAGGGCAGACACTCATCGCTGCTGCTGTTGCTGCGGGAGAGAGTGCATCTAGCTTCATCTCATCTCATCTCATCTCATCTCATCTCGCCGGCAATGTCAGCTGTAGCTATGTAAGTATGTGGTACACATGTACAGTCGGGGTACAGAAGTTTTGGTAGTTTTTGATGGCCGTTGCAACGCAAAATTTGTATGGGAACACCATACAAAATCAGAAATTCTTAAAAGACCACCTCGAAAAACACATCACACACACCTGGAAAGTAGGCTCAAAATTCTAGAATTCTCTGAGCTCCATCTTGAGATAATTTCTAATGTCTTTCCAAGTGGTGGAATTCTTTGTCCAACACTGAGTGGTTGGTTTAGGTCGCTAAACATGGCTACTTTGGCTGTAAAAGGTGTAATCTACCAAAATTTATGTCCTAGTACAGTATCAAATGACCGAGTGACCACCCATGCGCCAAGCCAACTACAAACAGATACTCC
The DNA here is from genome assembly GCA_024713755.1 of Morchella sp. 2018-W16. Classification (NCBI taxonomy): domain Eukaryota; kingdom Fungi; phylum Ascomycota; class Pezizomycetes; order Pezizales; family Morchellaceae; genus Morchella; species Morchella sp. 2018-W16. Next base: position 448,655 of record JAMGYY010000012.1, on the reverse strand, counting down.
ATAGCAGCGCCTTACATACTTAGTACATGTAGCCAGGATATTTCCCTACGCGGTACTAATTACATGTATCCTCAGAGGGCTTGACTCGTCCGGAGCTAAGTAGGTCCGGAGTACGGCCCACCTCCTAAATTCTAACCAGTATAAGCCTGTACGTCCATCGTCGCCAGGAAGCATTTCTATCGGTCACGGATGGTTGCAAATTGGTTTAGACAAAGAATCGTCCCCGTGATTGGAAGTATCATATACTATTACTCAAGTCGGAGAATTCCACAACCTACACTAAATTATAAAGGATGGACAGAGACAAAAATGTAAAGCACGCTGCGACTGCAGTGCACACAGCACACGACTACCATATGCGACCAAAGCCGCACTCCACTTGCAGCTCTTATATATACGAGTTCAGACACAGCGAGCCTGGTAGAACTATTGCAAATACGACCCAATAGTCCATTATTGGCCTCCAAAGGAAAGGGAAAAAAAGTCAGTCAGTCCACCAGGGGCAGGAATCAAACCCACCCCCATGGGAACCCTCTCCCCCACGACCACCCCATTTCCACCCCCCACAATCACTAACACACAGCCTCTCAACACGTACTGGCAGCAACCTTCTTTGCCCTTTGAACCCAACTCCACACCCGAGAAAAACAGAGGTGGATACAGTTTCTGGTAAAATTGTGTGCCTGGCTTAATACTGAAGATATCAGCACTAAAAGGCCCATAGGACTGTCGGCCGCGGGGCATGCAAGGCCCTCATTTCTATAATCTAGTCTACCAGACTCTGTTTATACCTACACACTTATGCACATACATAACCAGCCGGGCCCATTCCAAGCTGCGAGGAGCTGCACTAGCACTCCCGGTGAGGGGATCTCCGGCCACGGGGATCGTAGGCTTGGGGGTTGTTTGGCTTGGCATGGCATGTGGGGTTGTGTCTGCCCTGTGTGCGCGGGGTTGTAAGTGATTCATGTACTTTACAGGTGCATAACTCAGGGTCGAGTGATAGGCTGTGATCCAGCCGCAAAAAAACAAATCTACGGGCATATGGTAATTAATTACTACAGGCAGTGAATTGATGCAAAAGAAAAGAAAGGAACAACACTAGACAAAGCAAAGAACTCCCATATCGACATTTGCCCTATTTTAGCTATATACAAAAAGATTGGGCACCGCCACCCTACCACCACCCCTTCTTCCCCTCCTCCTTCACCGGCTCCTCCACCACGGCCGCCACCGGCTCCCCTACTTCCTTCACCGCCGCCGCCTCCTCCTCCACCTTCCTAATCTGCTCCTCCACCCAGCCGTCCTTCCCCTGCGCCCCAGCAAGCCCCGGCTCCCGACCACTCTTCTTGACCCCCCATCCGCCAAAGGTATCCGCCTTCTCTAGGCCATGCGCGCGGCGATACTCCCCGCGCAACTCGACATCCTCGACCTTCCGCCTTCGCATCTCTGCGACGCGGCGGCTCTCGTCCTCTGTGTGCGCGCGCACAGCCAGCAGGAAGCCCCGAATGCTCTCAACCGGGTGAGCCCACTCCCAGCGCACGCCGGCGGCGAACGGCGAGGTGTTGACAAAGTTCCGGATGGACACGGTGGCGGCGAGCGTGATCAGGATGCCCATCGACAGGTAGAAGTGCAGCGAGCGGGAGGTGAGCAGCGTGTGTGCGAGAGTGTTGGGAGGGGGCATGGTGTTTGGATAGCGGCGTGTGGGGTCGCGCGGGGGTTGCGGCGGTCCGGGGTAGTTTATGGGGTCGCGGTGTTGGCGGGTGCTGGGGTGGGATGGGGGGGTGAATTTGGTGGGCTTGGAGAGGACTTTGGGGCCCGTGGAGGAGTGACGGAGAGGGCGGGTGGGTGTGGGTGTGGGGAGGGAGCGAAGGAGGGGTCGGCGGAGAAGACGGAGGGCGAGGGACATGGTTGTGGTTTGTAGATATGTTGACTGTGGGTTATAGTTGTTAGTGGTGGTGGAATGATTTGATTTACGGAGGTGAGTGAGTGAATGTGGACCCTGAGTAACTTACCTTTCTTTAATTTCCCTATCTGTTCTGTTCTATTCTGTGTTGTGCTGTGCTTGAGGGTAAATGATTGTAATTGTAACCACAAGCTTTTCCCTTCCTCCAATTTAAGATTCACCAGATCCCCGTCGCCAAGATCAAACCCACCCTCAACCCAGGACTACAAACTACGCCTTCATGACACAGAATTCACCACCACCACCACCCCCACCCTCGATACCTACATGCTTAACAATGTAGGCACATGTATATATCTTTGAGTATATTATCGTCGACTGCATCAACGTATACACATCATATACAACGTACCCACCACCATCAAGCAGCAGCTAGCGCCCAGAAACCTGCAAAGATGAGACTATATCACCCCTAATAAAATAACCTGCTATCGGTATCATTGACGCTGCCCCACGTTACTACGTATACATACATGTACAATACATACACAAGTACATGCACCACACTCCATCCCGCGCGCGCCAGATCCTTGATTTTGCCCACTTAATTGCATGTAGTATCGAATCCGGCGCATGTAGGATGACGACAATCAAGTACTCCAGCCTACATAGACGTTATACGTACGGCAGCCCGCCCGAATGACAGTCCATGATCGACCGGCGCGGCCTGCATGCGTACGTCGAGTGACATGACGTTCGACATTTGACATTCGATGCTCGGCACTTTTTTTTTTTTGTCTCGTGGAAATGAAATAGAATGAGGCCAAGTTACGACGTATGTACACAGGATGAAAGCAGCCGATCAATCAAACTACATGTATATACAATACTCATGTCCCCCCTCGCGCACCATACACACATACACAACTGGCCACCCATTCTATGCCCCCCACTATAGCTAAGTACATGTAAGTAGTTATTCCGCCAAACTGCCAAGTACATGTACATGTTATACCGTGCCACAGCCCGCCGCCGTCCACACCCCAAAACTGTTCCCGTGGCACACCAAACGGACGATCTATCCAGCTAGCCCCCGGGTACGTGCCTGCTTGAGAGGAGGGAGCCACCTCATGGCGTCGGCGGGCGGGAGGCAACCATACACATACTATAAACGTTTTAAGGCAGCGAGAGAGATTAAATTGTAACGCATATATATATACATACATGTATATATATGTAGTTGGCTGGCTGAAACAAACTTCCTTTACCCTCTACAAACTCTATACACGCCGAATCTGTCTTTAGCTGTCGGAAACTTATCTCTGGCCTTCAAGGATATCGACCCACAGTCTACTAACAAATTTATCCTCCATATCTAAAAACAGAGAAGATGAAGCTCTCGATCTTTTTCTGCCTCCTCCTCTTCGTAGTGGGTGTCATATCCCAGGATGTCGTTACATCAGAGCCCAAAGTCCTCTGTCCTCAAAACTCTGTCTATGGCGAGGATACCACAAAGTTTACAATCACCGCTCCCCCCTCCGTCCTCTACCCCCACCTCGGTGACTTCTACTCCCCCAGCTGTAAGCCCCCCCCCCCCCACTCCTTCTCAGACTACACCCATTAACACCTCCAACCACAGGGCCCAAGCTCCTCTGCCCCCCCGATACTTTAACCTTCACCCCACCTACACGCACCACCACCTTTAACGCCGGCAACATAACACTGACCGAATACCTCCTTACCAACGCCAGCACCCCCGAAACAGGCGCCTTCATGCTCCGCTGGGAGCTCGCCTCAGACCCCTTCAGCCCAACAGGCAGGTTCCACATTGCCTATTACCAAATGTCAATCCAAGTCTTCCCCGTGTGCACGGGGGGTCTCCTTGCCAGCGTTTCGTGGCGGACGAGGGCATGCGTGTACGGGGATCCCGGCCTAGGGCTGGCCTGGTTCGCGGAGCGGCAGCGAAGGGTCGTGGGGAATATCTGGGCGGGCGTGGCTGACGGTTGGATGGGTGGGCCAGAGTCCAGCGTCGGAAACTGCTACGGGCTTAACGCCACGGAGACGGACACCCCAGGATCAGGCAGCGTCGTCATATATACGCCCGTTCCGGAGCTGAATAGTCGCGGGGCGAAGACTCGTGGCGTGGGGGGCCTTCTGGTGGCCGCTGGACTTGTGGCTGCGCTGGCTGTGGGGTATCTGGGGTAGCGGGAGGTGAGGGGCGGGTGCCTCTGCTGCTGTCTGGTCTGATGCATGTCTGTTTGTTAGAAGGGGCGGTAGGAAAAGTTGTGTTTTTTCATGGAATTCGAGTACTTGCTTGTTGGCTAGCTTAGCTGCCTTTCTCTCCCTGTTTCTTTTCCCCCCCCCCCCCCCCCCACACACGTATACGTAGTGACGATAATTACACATGATCATGCAAAGCGTGGTCAATCACAAGGGCCGGGTCGGTGCTCGGGTACCTGCAGCATCTGGACTGCTGATTTGCTACATATATATATATATATACTTATATGCTTGAGCAGGTGGTATTCGGAATCTTCGGACTCCTCCTCGGGGACTCGTTGGTGTGACTCGGGTGTAGATAGTACATGTGAAGAGGAAGACGAAAATATGCGGGAAATTTGCTTTGTGAGTAAGGGGGGAAGCGTTATGGTGTAGTTGAAATTCATGGCTCCAACATGGCGGAGGGTTTTCATTTAAAGATGCTCTCGGTTGTGGTGATGTCAGAGCTGCTACGTGTATGGAGGTGGGCTCTAGGTCTGAAGCCACATAAGAACTCGTCGAAAAGACATACAATAAATATGGTAGGTCATGTATACACTGCCCTCCAGCGCCAAAGCCACAACGTGGCAGTACGTCTCACTATTTTACACTCTTTGTTCTCAATACTGCTTATAGCCAAGTCATTGGCCAAGAGGTACAATTTGTCGACAGCCAGTGGAGCGAGTGATAGGCTGTGAATATCAGGCGGGACGTTAGGTTGGTTCCGAGATCACATGTAGTTCGTTTGGTAACATCTAGCTTTGGATCTGACTAACGGGACAGATAAGGTGACATACTTTCGATGTACGTATACTCTATGTGATTTCGGTTACATATGTGACCAGCAGAGCTGAGCTACATCCGGATATTTGCTTTTTCCCCTCTCTCTGTATGTTTTCGTGCTAGGACCTAGTTTTACGGCCTCCGTCAAACCTCAGGTTTTTTTTTCTGTCTTTCTTCTAAAGACCTCAGGTTTCCTGCAGGTCTCTTATCTAGATGGACTGCCTACATATTGGGTGGCATTCATTGTTTAAAGAGGCCCCCACGTTTCAGGTTGATTACCTCGACCCGGAACCATGCACTTAGGCTCTCACTAAGCCCTGTGCTCTAGTTTGGGTTGAATAGGCTAGATTGTTGGAAAATGCATACATGTACTTTGGCTTACTTTCATGATCAGGGAGGGGAAAAAAAAGGCGTTTAAGGCTGCATGTATGTAGTCTCTCTCGTAAGCTGCTTATGTAGAATGGAGAGACATTAAAACACGCAGGAAATGGTTCACAGGAAAACAAAGGGGAGTTAAGCATTTTTTTCTGACCGGGTGTAATGTAGGGGGAAGAAATAAAGGACAGCCTGAATTACATATTCTTGCGGATGGGGCCGTAATTTACGATGGCTTGGCAGAATTGGTGAAATAACCCATAGCTACATGTAGATTCCTCCACCTCTCGCACTCTTATCTGCGTCACCTAGTCAGGTCTGTCACCTCCAGCCATCTTTGAAATATTGGTGCTAATAACTATACATGTAGATGCACTCCTGGGGGTGTGGTTATCCTGGGCTACGGATAACTCCTCATAAATCTGAAAACCGAGTTCAACAAACAGTGCTCTTGGTGAATCTTGACAATAAAAAAAGGTTCTCCGGCCATATTCTTGCAAAGAGTACCATCTGTTCCTAGGAATTTCACTGAATTTGGGTGACATTAGTCATACCCCCGGTTTAACCATACCCCGAAAAACCGGCTGTGCATGAGATCAAAATTACTATTAGCAAATATGATCTATACCGTCCAACTAACCGCTAAGTAGATAACCCCTGGCCGTAGATAGCCTATTTTTCGAGTATGTAGCCTCATTCCCAGGCCCTTGTCTTATACCTACACTCACACTCTAGAGCAGATACAGGTATCAGCCATCACCTAGTCACTGTCACTGAATCCTTGCTGACCACCACTATGCTCTAAATCCCTTGTGGAATGGGTCCAACCCCGCAATCAGCTTTGCCGGGCCGATGGCGATCATGATCACGACGGAGCATTGCTACATGAAACCACCGATCCCGCTGTATTGTAAACACTAATCGTTAGTCAATATCTTTAAGCCTAAGACTACTTCCTGGTGGCATCCCCGGACAATACGAGGAGCACGGGCGACCAAATTAGGCCTTATTATATTATACGGAACCCCCGCCGTCCCCAAAGACAGATTTCTTAAGGCCCGTGATAGCTTTTTGTTCGGCATCACTGCGTCGGAATTATTTCACCCCGTCTATCTTGGGAGGAAGGCCGCTTGCTAAAACATTTGTGAGCATATATCAGTCGCTGATAAGCGCACCATCAAACGCTCAGAGCACGCGGTAAATCCTGATACTCGGAGTTTCCGACCCCGTTTCTAGGCCCGTCACTTCCTTTAATGGTCAAAGATGGTGAGGGTCTGACATGTTATGCAACATTTATGACCCACTTCCGGCATAGTTACGGTCTCCTGGCTCGATTTGGCCAAGGATTATATGAGACATTCCTGTTCTTGGAGGGGGTCTAGTTCTTCGGCAGCGGCTCCGAAACAGCAGCCGAATATTACATAAAATCCCAAACACCGATACCGGAGTTCGAGTGAAGTGCTCAGGGGGCCGGTAGATCTAGCTGTACCGAGGAAATCCAATTCTACTGAAGGGACTGACATCGTGTGATCGTCCGAGTATATTTCTCTGACTAGAGACATATACACGGGAGATTAGCTGGCGCACACAACGGTTTCCATGCTTTTATGTCTCACCGATTCCTCTCAATAGAGCTTATAATACCTACAAGGAGAATTGTTATTAAGACCTTATTATGTGGTATGGCCGAGTGATCTACCATGATTACCAATCGGCCCCGGTGACTACTGCACCCAGCAACCCGGTTGGTTTCCAACAGTTCACCTAACCCATGGGATGTTTTCCCACCCACCCACCCCTTTTGTTGGAGTCATGATTCAACCAATCAATTATGCCCTTTACATGGGGAGTGTCTTCAATTGCCTTGAATACAGCCGGCGGGAGGGATGAGTCTCATCAGACGAACCCCCCCAAAAATCTGTAATTGCTTTGGCCGTTACTCTACTCTAGAGTGCATCTGTAGACCGCAGAGATTAAAATACCCCAGGTACATACTACTTTACTCGCAGAGTAATAGGGGCGGTCTTGATTCCGTGCAAACCCTATCTAGCACGTGATGTGTTGGTCTCCTCGGATGAAGGCCATATCTACATGCAGATATGCATAAGAAATAGGCGAGGTCATCAGCCATCACTCACACCCGGTTGCAATGGGAATTTTTTTCTCTCACCGACAATCCATGCAAAACACACCAAGAGGATCTACAATCGTGCCTGACTGACTGAGGAGCCCGAACGAATGGTTGGAATTTGACTAATTAATGCAACTAAGCCTTTCATGCCGCTGTCGGCCTTGTGAGCATGTTATTTATTATACCAGCAATATCTATACCTTAATTCGGAATCTGCACATGTCCCCTTGGGGTTGAGTTATGAAAGCAGATGTATAGTTATTTTATTTACTTACAGTTGCACCCCGCTACTAGAACGCCAAGGTGGAGGCCAGCTTCTTTTCTTATAGCAAAATCCCCCTAAAGTTTCTTAATAGCAAGTAGAATTTTGCAGAGTCCTTAGCGTGTAGCCTGTGTATTATTTCTTACAGCAAGGTCCTCCTTATAGCGAGGCTCCTCGTAGCGAGGTTTCTTGTAGCGAGGTTTCTTATAGCAAGGTATAACTGTCAGATAGTGTAGGCACGTGCTTGTAGGCCATACATAGATCAAGAAGGCAACTCTCTCGGGCCCGGAAACTTATAATTATACAGCAACATCGAAGAACCCAGGTACAGTGAGACAATGGGGGCATATGTATGCACGCCTCACCATCGCTTCTTTCTTCTTCTTCCTCTCCCAATTTGCCGGTACCTAGCCCAAAACACATTTATTACGAGCTCTCAACCATCATACTCTGGATTATACGTACTCGGCAATATATTACGTTGGCAGTCCCTGCAGCAAGGGTACATCGTCGACTCAGGGGGGCCAGAGGAATTTTTTTTCCCTCTCTTCTCTACATAGGCCATTGCTGCTGTAAACAGCTGTCATAATCGTATGTTGCTGTCGGATAACCGTATTCCCCACGTAATCCCCGTGTCACTATCAGAAAAGCTTTCTAATACGGATCGAGCGCGCACAACAGGGAGAGTCAGAAAGCCCATGGCCAAAGAAAAAAGAAAAAGGGAAGGCGAGAAAAAAAAAAGCTTAGCTAGCATACGAAATGGTTCTGGAACTAGTACCTGGGACCTTCCAACATCGCAGGCTGTGCCTTCGATCACAATCGTTACTTTAATTCCCCGGAACAAGGGCATACCAAGTATCTATCTATTACTTATCGGCCTCGTAAAAGTAAAGCAAAAGTACATCATGTAGGTACTCATGTAGCTAGGTAGGTACCTACATATATAAGCCGCCACAACTGATAGAAGGGGACAGGTCAGGGGGTTGTACTTTCCCTATTCTTTCTAGAAACACCCAATACCAACGTAACTCCTGGAAATCGTAAAAAAAAAAAGTATTTATCCCACGAGTATGGGTGGCGAAAAGCACGTCAGTTAAATTTCTTTATTTTTTTCTTCTTTATTTTCTCTTCGTATACCGGCCCCTCGTTACGCAACCGAGCCAGTGGTTATGTATGGCGTTTTGGGTATGAGGGTCCCTGGCTCACGTAGGTAGAAGAGTGGTTCGAGAAAAAAAAAAGTGCAAGGAGCCACAGGGGGTAATGAATGCCAATGATTGCACGACAAGACAAATAAGGTTTAGTCTCTGCACCTGCCATAACTCTATCTGGTAAGTGTGATGAAAAACAAAGTTGACAACTTGTTTCAAAAGAACAAATGAGATCAGGAATAAAGGCTCCTTATCACGATTCGTAGGAGCGCCCAATGATAATAACAACCCAAGCCACCCGTGCAGTTCGGTGGGGGGAGGGGGTGGCCCTTTGGACCACTGGAGTCTAATCGGGTTGCCGGGAAAGCAGAAACCGAGAGGATACCTGCTTACTTGCATGGGGGGGAACGGCGGTACCGGCCATTAATTACGTGCTATGTGCGCATGCCCATGATATGTATGGACGTTATTTTTCTCTCTTAACGCTTGTATTATGCAGGTGGGATAAGGCTAGATACAAGATATTTATGCACGCTCCGATGCGAAAAACCCCCGGACTGAAAAAAAAAAAAAAAAAAAAAAAAAAAAAAGGTGCAATAGAAATTAATGATAGGAAATTGATCGCCCTGGAACGCCAGGGAGTTTTGTTAATACTGAGAGTCTTTTCTGTAACCACAAAATAATACCGGGTATTGGGTTGTGTAGCTAGATAATGTGATGAGAGAATCCTCAGGATCCACGCCGTTAAAATAATCGTAAAAACCATGAACTTTTGATCATTACCACACACCCAATTCTCAATTCCAGCGTTAGGCTGACCCTTCCTCTTTTTTCAGATCAATCGGTGGCCACCAATTGAGTCTCTTGTAACTCTCAATGATTTGTAGTAGGCCCTCCTCTGTGACCTTTGGAACATCGTATTTGAATCCCGTGACGGCCTCAAACCTGCTGCCATCAAGACTTAAGTCGTCGTCCTTCACCAGCTCGTTCTCCAAGTACGGGTTGATCGGGCCAGGCCTCGTAATTCCCGCCTCATTTAGAAGGTCACCCCATGGCTGTAGCACCTCATCATTCTCTTCATCAACTGCGGAGCCCAAGTTCATGCGTGCAAACGAGGAGACAATCGTCCCATGGAAGCCCGTCTTGATGCCGAAAATCTTTGAAATGTACTTCTGAAGGTCTCCCTGTGCTATTTATTTGTTAGTTTTCAGCTGTCAGCCATTCTTCCCCACTGCTACTCGGGATCTTTGGGGTTAAGCTACAAGTATCCCCATGATCCACGATATTGAATATCGGCACGCCCCCCCACGAATCGTCCCAGTTCTTCTTGCCGTTGTTGTACCAGTCGGCCGCGGTCCAGACGGACCTCGCGGCGTCAGTGACGTGCACGGTGTGGCTGCGCAGGTCCTTGGTCCATAACCACTTCATCTCTTCGCCTAAGTATGAGTATACTCGCGCCATACACAGCATTGTTGCAATGACCTTGCTCCCGTACTCTCCGTATACATTCGCCAGTCTCAGGATGACTAGGTTCAACCTATATCACCTTCGCATCAGCACTGGGCACTTACCCCAACCCCCCAAAATGGAAGATACATACCCCTCGATCTTTGACAATTCCTCCTCAGCCTCAAGCTTATACGTAGCCAGCCTGAGCCATGGCTTGAGCTTATCGGTCTCTTTACTTGGCTCGCGGTCGCTCTTGTAGACGGTGCCGGTGCTAAGCTCAACCCAGCACTTTATACCCTTGCGCGCGGCGACGCGCGCCGCCGTCGTCGACAGCTTTAGGTTGCGCTGCTTGTAGATCTCGTCGTCCTGACTGAGGCGGGTGTCGCCGCCGCAGTTGAAGACGTAGTCGTATGTGGTGCCATCGGCGCGGGTGAGTACTTTCTCACATGTGTCTAGGATGAGTATTAGCTATGGGAGGGGGGGGGGATGAGGGGGAGACGGAGAAGACGGACGCTCGCGTGACATATCACCCTGGTAGAAGCGCTCCTGTGTGCAAACCTCAGCGAACTCAGGAGCAAGCCAGGCCAGCTGCGGGAGCTGCTTGTCGACTATTCGGATCTCAGAGGCGAGGTCATTGGTGTGGATGTATTTCGCGAGGTAGCGTCCAATGAAACCTGAAGGTTTACAGTTAAGTTAATATCATGATTTCAAAGTGCAATGAGGCTTTTTTTTTCCCTCTCTCCCTCTTTCCCTCTCTTATTACGAGTACAGAGGTATCAAAGAATACGGGGGACTAACCAAGGCCTCCGATGATCAGGACACTGGGCTTAGGCGACTCTGAAGCCATCGCGGATTATGTGTGGGTGGTGGCTGTTTAGTTTGCGGGGAAGAGGGTGGTGGGCGGGTAGTGAGGTAGGAAGGCAGTAGTAGCAGTAGTACGAAGTAGTTTGGTAGATATCTGGATTTATCAGAGAACAGATTACCACAACGAACAATAGAGAACAAGCAGTATTTTAGGATGAGCAGACAATGGTGGCAGTGGCAGGAGTAGGAGTATATAAATTATCACGATAGTCGTTGAGGATGAAGAATGCCAGGGGAGTGAGTGATAGATGGGCGGATATCCGAGGGTACTTATTCGAGAAGGATGGAGGGGGGGTAAATGGAGGGACAGGTGGGGTTTTCCTCCTGATGCGGCGGTGGGGGGGGATGGTAGTGGTGGTAGTGCGGAGGAAGAGTAGGAGGAGTAGGAGGAGTAGTAGTATGAGGAGGAGGAGGGCCAGCGAAGCTACATACCAAGCATTCGATGTCTTGTAGTCTAGTCCACTCTGAGAAAGCACGAAGAGAGCGGGCCGGGGGTTTCTGATTGTGGGTTGAGGTGGTGGCTCGGGACGGCAACAGGAATGGTAGGAGTCGAGTATCACATCGGCCACTCGAAGCGGGATCTCTCTACTGTCGGTACTTACTGTTGTGTGAGTAGAATATTATCTATCCACCACCACCACCACTGACTACATGTAATGCCAGTAGTGTACCTACCAATACCTACACCACGAGTATCAATCTACATACCTCTCTCTCTACCTCTCCACAACTTTCCAACTCTGCCTCTCCTCCAACAACATCAACAACCTATCACATGCAGCCTGCACTCTTTGGCCGTTTCTTCGCCCCCTTTGCATAAGCATAAGCCAGTAAGTAAGTAGAGCACTCTAGAAGAGTTCCTCCCACCCCCCCTCTCTCCGACCAATAATTGGCGCGCGAGCGGCATTGAAGCGCGGCAACATCCCTCTGAGCTGAACCACCAGCTTAGAAAAGGTTCGCTCAGGTGGCACAGGTTGGATCAGTCAGCTATGACAGCCTATAAGTACTAGGGTAGGCTAGCCGGGAATGGATATACAGTACTGTAGTAGTGATTTCATTTCTACGACAATGTCTCAGTAGGAGAGTGTACATGCATCTTGGTAGGTAAAATGTGCTTGTAGACAGTAGAGACTGTAGAGTAGATGTGAGTAGAAGACCCTTTCTCCCTTGCAGCGGGTAAAGGTCGTTTCATCGGTGCAGGACTTACCCACGGCCGGCGCAAAATCCTCGATCAGGACGCAAGCGCCATGTACAATCTGCATCCTGCTCCTACTAGCGGTGGCTTCAAGTAAGTATTGGCTATATATCAGTATCAATAAACAATTTTTTTTGCATTACTGTAATATATACGGAATCACGGCGGCTGATCAGTGATACTGAATTGACATGAGTGGGTGGCTTATATATGCAGCAGGGGATACGGAGGGAGGGGGGAAGGGATCATGGAGGTCGATCAGGGGTAGATAATGGTGCATCTCGGTTGGAGTAGAGGGATCATGTAGATGGGTTAAAGTAAATTCGTAGTACTGTATATGTGGGTTCGAGAGCGAGGACTTAAGGTTTGTTGTGGGTGATCATGACGGTGCACGTGGTGGTGGTGGGTTATGAGGTATGTGTGATAGCTGCTTCTGCTGCTGCTGCACGGGCCATCCAAACGAAACATGGCCGTGGTAGAGTGATGCAGGTACGGAGATGATCAACTGTACGTCTGGGGGTCATCTACATGACGAATTTGTGGGCTGATAAACCTGCAGATATCTAGAAAATCGGTCAATGGATTAATCTATTTACACAGATTACTTGTTCATCTAGGTGATGTTGGCTGATCGATTTCGGTGACCAGGCCCGGCTAGATCAACGACATGCGTACGGATCTATGGGTTAACTACATGTACTTGACTTACATGTATGAATCTTTCCACCGCTCTTGCGCAGCTGCAAGTACATGTGCCTACCTGGAAAATATAGGCGCCATGTCTAGTTTACCCCAGAAATTATCAACCCTCGTGTCCGATATTCTACTACTACTGACATCGAGGCCGATAGGCTGCCTACTGGTGCGAAGAAGACGGACACATGTCAAACGGGGAACCCCCCCTCAACAAAAAGACCCCGCATCCGTTAAAATGGCACCATATGTGCATCCACCGCTTCTGCGATCCTCCTAGCGCCAAGCTCGGGATATTTACCCCAACTCACTCTCACTGAGGACCATCTCCACCAACTCAGACCATTCCCAGCAAACCACCTAAACCAACTCTCCAATAGACTATCGTCAGAACAAGATACCTTCCTCCCACAATGATACTGTGTCCACCGCACTACGATGCGCGTTCTATCTGCATTCTACTCACTGTTCATCACTCGACATTTCCGGTAGGTTTGTTTTATTATCCCGAGATGTTTAGTTTTCGCAGAGCGAATTTTTAGGTGGAGGAATCTGCCGTGAGTGATTAGGCTAGCTCTCGGGTGATTGACCAGGACTTACACCGCGCTAGCTACGACCAGATACGAGTTCAAAGTGATGTTAGTGGGATATATTTGGTCAATTTTTGTAAAGCAATGTGTGAATGGGCGTGGTCAAACGTGTATATCAAACCCTGCTAATTTAAAGTCCAGCTCAATGGCTATACACTCGAGAAATTAGCTCTTGTAGTATAACTACTTAATACAAGACAGAGTGCACGAACTGACAAACCCCAATATTCATAATAGGCAAAAAAACCACGCAGAGCTCCGAACAAGCACTAATGGGCACGAGACCTAATGTCCCGGGACTCGGTCTTAAGAGCTTTTTTTGAAGTCTTGAGATGAATCCCAAGAATTCCTAAGTGATGAGTGATGCGGACTATTTCGAGGTGGAGGTGTTTTTTTTTTGGCAAGGATATCTTGGGCCCCCATATATGTATGATGGTAGGAGCCCGTTTAGGAGCCAGGCCTTGACCCCACTAATGGGACTAAACAGAGAAAACTTAATATGGAATCTCAAGGTGATGTGTTGTTTAATTTGGGACTATCTGTTCACTTCCAAAAACTGAACATACTAGATCAAATTTTTTTTTTAGCTGCGCTACAGCTATCCACTACCACCAAGAGCTATACACCTCCTACCCACATGCCGGCTCCACCCACTACAATCTGCCTTCCATAAACTGTGAGCCCCCTTCTTGCCAAGCCCATGCTCAGTCCACTTGTCTAACTCCAAAGTATTCATCATAAATCACCGAGCTATACGCTTCCTATCTCGACAGCCCCTCCTCACGTCTTCACCCCACCAACTCTAAGCCATCTGGTCGACAGGCCACACTTAATACGGTTATCTAACTACGTCTGGTAGGCATATGCGTACTTTATTGCCTAAGAAGGAACTGCAAATTGGGATGAATGGATCTGTCAAGCCTTTGGACGCGGTCACACCCAGGACTACATGTAATTACCAGCGGAGCAGGGCACTGGATACACCGAAATATTGAGATCAACACCAACAATTAATGTTTCAGGCGATCTTTATGTAATATCCGCTCAAAGCTTATAGGAGTGAGGACTCCATGGCTAGGAACCACAAAATCGTTTTACGGAATACTGGGGGGCCTGGCACCTTATTATTTATATTTATTTATACTTCATACATGCGTGCAGCCCGTAGGCTATGGCAACCATCACTCCCCTCTTTTCCGGTCGTGACGTATTTTCCTCCCCGCTCCTCTCATCTCCTCCTCCAGTAGCACTTTTGAAAATACAAAAGAAAGAAAGAAAATGAAATGAAATGAAATTTTTTACTGAGATTCCTCTACCATGTTTCTGTCTCTGTCCATTCTCATCCTGCCCTTCCCATGGTGCGCTCATTATCTCGAGACTCATCATTCACCATGTTGCTTCTCCCTCTCCAGCCCTCCCCATCCATATTGCTCGTCTCTTTTTTCCCCCTCCTCCTCCTCGTCTCTTCCTTCGCGCACTTTTCTTCCTCGCTGGAATTCCTTCCATATTTCTATCGCCGCCTCAATGCCTTTTTCTTCCCACAGCAGGGATCGTACATCTTTCCTGTCCGGGTGTTTTTCTCGTGTCTCTTTGGTGTATTCGCACTCTGTGAGTATGTGCTCCACTGTCTGCTTTGTTGCGCCGCATTCGCATTCCGGGCTGTCCCTTCTTTTGATTCTGTGAAGGTATTCGTTATTGATGATGTGGCCCGTCCTCATTCTCGATATCGTTACTCTGTCTTTTCTGTCCGAGTCCTTGAACTTGATCTTGTTCCTCTCCGTTGGGGTTATTTTTGCCTTTTCCGGGTTCCTCCTCGTGCTCCACTCCTTCTCCCACTCCTTTATGGTTCTTTCTTTTGATTGGGGCCTGGCACCTGGCAGAGGAGGGTACCAAAGAAAATTGCTGCTGTAAGAATCTGGATAGCGCAAGTCAGCTACCCTGCTGTTTTCTGCATATGGTTCGTATTCTCAAGTTGGCCCATCTCCTCGAATTGCGCGTGTTTACGAGGGGACACAGAAAATCACTCGGAAAATCGTTCATGTAACACATAATGTATGGGGAAACACATGGATGCTCAAACTTTATTAATTACAATTGCTAATAACAGGGGTGATTGATGCTAGCCCAATATAATATTATGGAAACACAACTCCATTCCCTCAACCCATGAAACCTTTTGGCCTCGGCCATATCATAATGCCACCAAGACCTATTGCCTCCATATCATGCACCTACCCGTACCAAAAACCCAAAAACTCCAGAGCTCAGATCGCTGCAGTCGTCCATCGATGTTTAGATTCTATACGCGGATTAGGCACTCCCCCCCCGCATCTCGGGGGCAGGACCTATACAAAATCCAATCATATGAGCATTATCAATCTTATAGGTCCATGTGGCAACCTTGGAGAGAGAGATGTTATGACAATAGCGGACAGCCGGAGGCGCATGGTTGGACCCCGGGTATTTAACATTTTCTCACCACTAAAACACCAGCCACAGTTCGGCAATGTTAGGGGTCTAATCGCAACCCCAATCCAACTTCTCCCGAATATAAAGGTGAACTCATAGTCATCGTGTCTCCTAATAGGAAAGCCTCTCCCAGAAGGCACAAGTATGTTTGTTATTCATACCAACTGTCAAATATACAAAATAAGGCCCAGTCTCCCAGCTTATTTCGATTCATATACAAAAGTTCGAGCCCCCCCCAAAAAAAATTATCAAACTGTACTTTACAATCTAATCCCATTGTATTTACACCGATCCTTCCCATATATACCTACCCCTATCCGTCCTATCTAATACCAAGGAGATAGAGAGCACCTATTTTACACAATACGAGCACGATACAAAGACAGATAAATAAGCGAGCGAAGGAAAATACCAAAAAATGGCTTGCAACACAACTAGTTCTATGTAAGAAAACCCCTCTCGTACTCCCACAAAGCGAATGAGATAAATGAGAAGAAAAAATAAAAGGAAAAAGTTATTTTATGCTTTTCTACGAAAGGAATGAAAGAAATGCGACCCAAACCACAGTAGGCACAGAAGGGTTTTAAAAGTACAGCGAAGAAAGTCACTATTGAAAGAATGGAAGAAAGAAAGAAGCTGTAAACCACCCAGATCCCGCCCAATGCAGAGCCTCCCTATAAATCCGGAACGCTTCACTGACATACAATTCAAGCCAAGTGGTTTCCGTTCTCCAAGGCCAGAGTAAATGCCGGAAGTACCAGACTTGCTGTATGTCATGTCAACTTTCGAAATTTTTTTTAAGAAAAAGACAAGGTCAAGGTTTACAAAATATAACAAAATCCAAGCACACCTCCAGGAAGCGAGTGAGAAAAAAAAGGCATATTGACAAAGTTTACAGGAAAGAAGCAAAGTTACAAACTTAGCACAATACAATAAATCAAAAGAAGAAAGGTGTGTAGCGGAATATTGTAAGATTCATTGAAAAGGTCTCGAAACGAGGCGGAAATTAATACCCGTGTCAGAGGCCTTCGCGATTCATGTTCTTACAACCCCATAACCGGATTCATTTTCGTTATCATTTAGTGTGTTTTCATCTTCCAAAATTATTGCTGATATTCCATCGGAAGTATTATCCACATGAGGTGACTGTGGTAAAGGTGTTTCGGGCCACCAGTTGTCCCTCAAAACTCCCAGTCCTCGTCTGCTGATTCGAGGGCCCACTTGAACTTCTCGCGAAGAGTTCTCGGAAAGACCTTCTCAATAGGAACATCGTATTTTTTGCAGAACATGACCGACAATCGGGGGTCAATGTAATTCTAAGAATTTGTTAGTATCGTGCCCCAAGAAGATAGAGGGATTTTATAGAAGAATGTGTGCTGTGTTCAAACATACAATCTTACTAGTTCCTAACGCAACAGTTTTATTGTCTTCGCGGACTTTAGCCTCAGTTTCTTGCTTCAGGATTTTCTCATCCATTTTCTCAATCTGGGACTCAAGTTTTTCTACTGTAGCTCCCTTTGTCTTTGGTTCCACGGTACCAGTCTTGTTCTCCAGCTTGAATTCGGCCTCTAATTCATTAACAACCTTGAGCCGTTCCTTTAACTCACTGGGCTTCTGTTGCTTCTCGCCATTCTCAACAGCTTTCTCGTTCTCCTTCTCAAACTTCTTGCGGATTTTCTCCTTCTCCTGTTCAATAAGGAATTTTTGGTGCTCTAGAATCCAATTCTTATCGTCGATTTCGGGATCCGGTTTAAAGAAAGGAGCTTTTTTCTTCCTTAACTCGGGCTTGAGAAAGAGAATCTGCCTCTTTAGGCGTAACTTTTGGTAACGAAGGGCTTTGATCTAGATAATGGATGAGTCAACATCAAACAAGGATACCAACTGATGTCAAAAATATACCTTCTCTTCAGCTTTTTGCATCATGGTCTCATGGCTTGCGCTGACAGTACGCTGATGGTTGCAAAGGATAGCGACAGCCTTATTCGCCTCGTTATAAGCGGCATATTTGTCATGAATAGAGCCCTCATTGGGAATCTTTGCCAATTGTTCTTGCATTGTCCAAGATGCGTTGTAAGTACGAAAGACCTTAGCCGAGAGCCCAGGCATGTAATTTTGAAGGTGTTTATTCAACTGATTGGTCTATCAAACTGTTAGTACGGAGTAAAGACGTGAAAAACGTGAGAGTGACTTACATCCAATCTGTCAAAAATCATATCACCCGTGGTCTTAGGTTCCTTTTTGAAGATCCTCATGTTCTTAAATACCTGAGGAATAACAGGAACTTCCTGGTAGAATCTGATGGAATCCTTACCCAAGAAATCAAAGATTAACAAGTCGGGCTGTTTCAAAGTAACGTGCTCATATCGGAGTGAACAGCAGCCAACCGTATCGGCTTCGTCTTCGCCCTTTTCATTACCAGCTCTAAGGGCAAGTCTATCAATAAGATACATTGCGGTAGCGCGCTGGCGGTCGGCCATAAGTTCAGCCTTAAGATCTTTCCCATAATCGGCACGAATGCGATCGATGTGTTTCTATTTATGGCCTCGTTAGTATTTTCAGTGAATAATAGTTAATATCATCTGAAAGATATAAATTGTACCTTGAGCTCTCTCGCTTTCTCAAACTTCTTGAAGTCACTCATTCCTTTTAAGCTACTAGTAGCTGCCAACATGACATATTTGATGTTGCCGTTTATGTTCTCCTTCCATGTAGCCAACCAGGTAACAGTATTGTCATGGATAACATCGGCCCACTTATGACCTGGAGGTGGTGGGGGTACAGACGCGCCCTTACCAATGTTGATGGTAACTTGCTCTGGCTGAACCCTCTGTTTGACCATACCAGTCTTTGGGTGCTCTCCACGGCCACGAAATAGTCCGGGAGGTTCAATGCGGAAATTGCCGACCTTTTCTTTCCGACCATCTAGCAAACAGTGCAAGTAGTTTTCTTCTGCCTTGTCCCTTTCTGCCTTGATCGCTTTTTTCTCAGCGGAGCTTAAATTCTTCTTTGCCTCCGCTTCGGCAACGAAATAATTATGGATATCAGTAAAATCGCATTTTGTAAATTCCTTGATAAGAACCTTCTATAAAAGTGTCAGTAAAAATCATTACCACTGTAGAACACAACAAACCTTTCCGGTAGGGTCCTTGGCTCCACCCGATTCCTTCAGAATTCTTTGGAAATCTTTAAAAAAATTTGCAGTAAATGTAGGATTTGCGGCATGAGAAGAATTTAACATATGTCCGAAAAATCCGGCAACCTCCTCTGCAGCAAGTGGCAAAGTAATAGAAACTCCATCATACTTCAACTTGACATTCTTTGGCAACGGCTCATACGGTGGTGGGAAAAGAACTCCATTATGCTCCAAAGTAGTCCATTTTTGAGTCCCATCCGTCTCTGCTTGATTTTCCCACCATTTATACTCCTCGTCCTCGGCGGTATCAGCACCTGCGGGCGTATCTTCCTTAGCAGCCTTTGCCTTTCCTTTAACCACCGTCTTTTTGCTATCAACTGCTTTCCCCTTGGTAACCGCCGCGTTTTTAGAAGTAGCCTTGGCCTTCTTCGCCAAAGGGACGTCGTCATCTGAAGACTCTTGCTTGACGCCATTCGTCTTCTTTACAGCTGGTTTCCTCTTGGCCTTTAACGGAATATCGCTATCACTCTCGTCCTTAACTGATTTTCGCTTTGTCCCGTTCGCCTTGGCAGCAGTCTTCTTATCCTCCGCCCTAATCTCTTTTGCAGTTACCGCAGCCTTTTTTTCAATATTCCTTTTTTCCTTGGCAAGCCTTGCAGTTGCCAGAGGGGTGTCTGAATCCGACGATTCTTCTTTAGCAGCAGTAGGCTTCTTACTGGCGGTGCGGGTCTTTGATGCTGCTGCCCTCTTAGCTAAGGGTACATCGTCATCAGATGACTCGATCGTGCTCGCTTTGACCCCGTTGGTTCTGCGGCGTTTTGTCTAATCGGAAAAAGTTAGTAACATTCACTAGATGCAACGTATGCAGAAGATCGTGACTCCGCTAGAAATTTCGTAGATACTGAGGGATGGAAATGCACTCACCAGTGGAGTATCGCTATCGTCGCTACTTTCCTCCTTAATTGGTGGTTTTCTCCCCTTCCTTTTTGCCCTCCCGTTATCCAACTCCTCTCTGACAGCAACATTCACAATTGGCACACCAGCCCGGTCTTCCTTAGGGTAATCGATAGCCATCGCATTAAAGTCATGGTCAACTTTTCTGTCTACAGATTTTGGGATTCTGTCTGGTAGGATGGGCCCTTTCCCGTTGGTCAATGAGGAGGTCGCGGAGGATGTACCTAAGCAAGCAGCAGCCAAATGTCAGCGGGAAACACGATTGGAGATGAAAATGATAGAAATCCATAAGAACCTGCTGTTCTAGGTAGCGGGTATGTCTCGAAGAGGAGCAGAAAAGGCAAGAAACGGGCTTCCAGACGCCCCGTGGTACACGATTT
The DNA here is from genome assembly GCA_024713755.1 of Morchella sp. 2018-W16. NCBI lineage: Eukaryota > Fungi > Ascomycota > Pezizomycetes > Pezizales > Morchellaceae > Morchella > Morchella sp. 2018-W16. The sequence continues at coordinate 428,064 of JAMGYY010000012.1, read as the reverse complement.
CGCTGGCAAGATAGAAAATCAACAAAGAAGGGGGCGAAAATTACCGTTAGTGCGACCCCGGCCATTCAGCATGGCGAGTGGGACATCATCCTCTGAAGAAGACATGGCGAGGGAGGCGTCTGGAGATCTAAATGATCTAGAGGCGCGTATAGGATACGCGACAGCAGTTATAGAGGATGTAGTAAAGGGCTTCGACGGCAAACAAGTAATGCCCTTTAAAGCCCTTCTAGGGGTGGGGCGTGAGTTCGATGCAATGTGTAGCAAGGATGTACCGATACTTGTGGAGAAAATACGATGGAAAGAGAATTGGGGTTTGAGAAGGTCAATAAGAGGGTTCAGCTTTTAGTGGGGGGGTGGCGAGGGGGAGAGGAGGATGGAGGCTGGGGATGGCGGGTTGATGTTAAGCACCAGAGGCTAGAGAGAACTGAGCGGCGTGGTGAGTGCGTGTGTTAGTGCGAGTGTTGTGGAGGACTCGCAGAGAGTAACGGCAGTGTATGTAGTGGCAGTAGCAATAGTAGCAGCGTCACAAGAGCAGCAACAGCAGTAGCTACAAGAAGGTCGATAGAGAAGAAGGAGTGACGCGCGAGGAGGTGTAGAGGTCAATAGTAGCAAGCAAGGAGAGCGGTGGGATTTTTCAGCCTGGCAGAGTAAATGCCGACACGCTGGACGCTGGGACTGTTCTGGATGCTGGAACGCAACAAGTAAAGCACGGTGCAAGGGCGGGTATGTAGCCTGAGGAAGGGTGTGGGCGAACCGAAGGCTAAGGGCAAGTAAGTGTGTCGGTAAATAAATACATGTAAGTCAGAGAGCGAGGAGGCGAGACGAACAGCGAAAGTCAGAAGAAAGAGAAAAACAGAAGGATCGTGCCGGGCTGTTAATCGAATGCGAGAAAAAAGAACACCAGAAGTCGAAAACCGCTAAGGCCGGGTGAGTAAGTGTTCAAAAAAAAATATCATTGGCTGAAGCGTGATCTTCCTGGCTGCTGACTCAAATTTTTACTCTTAGTTGAAGAAAAAAACCATACCTAGCCCCGATTCCTTGGTGTGCCGCTCGCTGCTGGTTCCAGATCCCCACGTTAGGAAAAGGAAATCCGCCCACGCTCCATCCATCATTCCGAGAAGTTATTCATCGCTGCAGTGAACCACCACAATCACCCCCCCCCCCCTCTCCACTCCCCCCTCTCAACCCCCCCATAACCCTGACCCTCACATTCAATTCCTTTATATCCATTTTTCGTTCAAGATGTTTTCACGAGCAGCCAGACCTGTTCTCTTGAAGGCAGCGGCCACTTCTACTAGGTAAAGGATTTCAATTGATATCCCCCCCCCTCCCCCACTTCCTCGGTTGTTTCATCACTACCCATCATCATAACTATCGCTAACATCTCGTCTCGTTCCGTTCTCCCATTCATAGATCAGCCCTAAGCAACAATTATGCCACCCTCCGTGAAATCGAGGGCCGTCTCAAGTCCATCAAGAACATTGAGAAGATTACAAAGACCATGAAGATTGTCGCATCCACTAAACTTGCCCGCGCTCAGCGCGCTATGGGTGACTCTCGTGTCTACGGTGAGACCTCCAACAAGGTCTTCAACAATGCTGAGACAAAGACCTTGGAGGGTGGAAAGAACCTCATCATCGTTTGCTCTTCTGACAAGGGATTGTGCGGCGGTATCCATTCCGGTCTCACCAAGGCTGTTCGCAGAAAGCTCATCGAGAACCCCGACACCGACCTCGTCGTTCTCGGAGAAAAATCTAAGGCGCAATTGGGTAGATCTTCGGCTAAGAACATTGTCATGAGTTTCGCGAACGTCGGCAAGGACATCCCGACTTTCGTTGAGGCCCAGACGATTGCCGACCAGATTTCCCAGCTTGGAAAGACCTATGACAACATCGAGGTTCTCTACAATTCATTCAAGTCGGCCATCTCTTATGAGCCCAGCACCATCGAAGCTTACTCTGAGGAAGCTATCATGGCCTCTGGTGAGTCTTTGTTCTCTTGTTCCCCGGACTGTCATCTCCCATTCAATGATGAAGAATTTTCGGATGTAAAAATACTATATTGTTATCCGAGAGCGCAAAACCATGTGGATATTTTCCGTTGCCTTCCTTCTGAGATTTACCCTCCCGTATTTACCCGGTCCAGATTTTTACGCAATTTGATGTTCGTGGTTGATTCGCCTGCTTACGTCATCAATAGCCAACATTACCTCTTTCGAGATTGAGGACGAGCAGCTTGGCAACCTCCGCGAGTTTGCCCTGGCCAACACACTTTACTGGGTAAGCCCGCACATCTACGGTTCACCCTGACTTCAACATGACCTCTAACCGACCATAAATACAACATAGGCCCTTGCCGAAGGCCATGCTTGCGAGAACTCCGCCCGTCGCAACGCTATGGACAACGCCTCCAAAAACGCTGGTGATATGATCAACAGGTTCCAGATTCTTTTCAACCGTACCCGACAGGCTGTCATTACGGGAGAGTTGGTCGAGATTATTACTGGTGCTGCCGCATCTGCAGAATAAGTTTGCTAGATGTCTTGCCTCTCCTATAATCACCCTTTGTGCATATGTGTGGAATCACAAGAGGAAAAATGTGACGCGGTTGAATTCGTGTGGCATCTGCATGTAGTAAATTAACAGAGCATACCTTTATGTTCATGGCTTGTGAAATGCGGAATCTAAAAAATAGATATCTTTTTTTGTTGAAAATTATCGACGTGGAGGATATATACTTAGTACTGGACCCTTAACACAAAGAACTGACTACATGATATGCGACCCACATCGCGTAAGGCAGTGCCAGTCGAGAGGAGTGTCAATGGGTCAGCTTTAAGCTTTCTTTACCAAACCACAGCCAACCTTGTCGATCCTGTTTGTTTGCCAAAGTTTATTTCAAGACAGGAACAACGGAATCTTTCACTTGGTTGTTTGAAACTCCGAATAGATAAAGTGACTTTTCCATTGTCTTTGTGCTGTGTGGCACGTGTTAAGGTTCTCATCTCAATCGCGTACCAACAACTCACGTGTTATCGCGTTAAGTGCGCACTACTGGTCGATCGATATACATGTATCTGTGCGCTCCATGTAGCACTGAGCATTTAGGTCTGAACCAGTCACCTAAGATGTATGCGACTCGCAGTAGATCCAACTATGTACAATGTATTACATGTATGATTATACCTATGCAGTATGAACTTACTTACGTTTCCATAACACAATGGCTGAAGGTACATCTACAAGATATTATATTACCAGGCAAGAGTGTTTTGTTTTTATTCTACAGAGCTGTAACATGTAGTACCTACATACATACATGTATAGGCACTGTAGAGTACCCTCCACTACATGTAGCTTCCACGAGATTTAATAGAAATAAAGCCTCTCCTTTTAAGCGAGGACGACAATGCACCATCTTTCCCATTCTGTCGCTCTCCCCTTTCCACTCCTACAGCCCCTCAAACCTCATCGGCATTTCCCCAGGCTCAGCCATATCTGGAATTCTTACACTACATGTATCTTTATAATCCTAGGCACTTGTTAGAGGGGTGAAACCGTTTCACATGACAACCATTAAAGTGGGTCAGGGTGTCGGCGGCAACAGCAAAGTGGTTTTTGTGCCTCATGTACTTGGATACCCAATAATCATTGTTACTGGGGAGGAAGGGACCACGTGGCGAGTGATTGTCTATGAAGAAGGTTTTCAGGTACCGGTATCGACGTCAACCCATCAAGATAAAATTCGATGACGTCCTCAAGTCTTATGGGTCCACATCATTGTGGGCGTCAGGGCGTTGACGATCTCAAAGTGTCAACACCACTCCACCTAACTTCTCCTGCCGGTTCGCCAACTCACAGAATCCCTTTAACCGCGTTGTTCAGCGTGATTACCATCATGACTGTCCTAGCATCAGCAGAGGGACGGAGTATATTGGGGATTTCCGACTGATCACTTTATCCTTCTCAACACCGATAGGCCAATCGTAGAAGGCTGTGCTGCAGCCACTCTTCATCCAAGTTCGTCGTCGTCCTTTCTGAGATATGGGCGCATATGTATTAACCAAATAATAAAACGTCTACCAAGTCAGAAAAGTCTCCAGGATGTTGAGGTACGCCACAAAATATGGGTGTTGTTGTTGTACACGTGCAATGCATACCTACCCTCAAATCAAATCACCACTATTGACCCATTAAAAGGATGCAGAAACACGTATCCGTTTCATACAGTATAAAGGTAGCCTATCGTTGATGTGACGTCACCTGGTTGGATACTCTGCGAGTTGAAGTTCTAGTCAGAAATAGCACAGAGAGCAATACCTTCTGAATCTGTGGTATGGGTACACTAACGTTGGACATGTCCAGTGCCAAGAGGCTCCCCGCCAATCAGCACCGGACGCTCGTAGTAGAGACAAAATTGTTGGGGTGGATGGATCAGGCACTTGCTGTCTGTGTTAAGAACCTCCCCTCTGTATCCATATGCACTGCTGGCCATGCAAAATTTTGATGAATCAAAGAAATAGAGTATATAGCCTATTAGTATTTCGGCATGGCCTTCGATTATCAATCCAAGGCTTATTAAAATGGTTCCAAATGACAAGCTAATACAAAATTTAGCTAGTTTATAATTATAGATTATCCTATAAGGTTTCATTAGGCCAATAAATTTGTCGGGAGTGTGGAGGCCCGTCTTTTCTTCTTTGAGCCAAGCCTGCGCCAAGCCTGCGCTTTCAAACACATTTCGAGTGATAGCTCATGCATTTAATTCTAAAGCATGGTTGTGAAAAAACACAATATGTATATATTGTGTTTTTTTAAAGCTTTAACTCATATACTTTCTTTCAATACATCCAGAGGTGGTGGGATAGACAGGGCTAAGTGTGGGCTTAAATCTATACGTGAATATTGTTGCCAGTAGGTTGTAAATACCTAGCTAATGTGCGATAAAGATCTATGTTAAGCGTATGTGCTAGTTGTAGAATTACTTGCTTCAGCATCGATTTCATATATATTCGGTATTATATAGGTGTATGGAATGGAAACGGCCATAACTTTAATTTGGGTGCACAACGATTGACTTCGCAGGCACTATCTGGAGTTTTTTTCCCGGTCTTCTCTCCTAGATGTTCGCCAATCGGCTCCTCTGGCAAAGAGTCGAGTGCATAGAGACGTTTAAGAAACACATTTTCCTTTAGGCCATCTACGGTGGGCATAGCGTCGTTGACTGTTGAGATATTTGGAGTTTCACCGTTGGGAACTTTGTTAATATGGCTGAGGGATAACCCATCGATTTTTGCCAATAGCAAGCCCATATGGCTTTCTTGGTTCTTCACCACAAACCTGGATTATCTCCTAGGTCTCAGTGGTCAAGGCAGAGAGAACCGGAACTGCAATCTCTTCCAACTAGTAACAAGATATTTGTCACTAAACCGTGACAGACCTTCACGCTCCATAGTCATAATCTCATGATAGAGCGACAACACAAATCGAACCTTAACTCTAGGCTTTCACAACTCCATGAAACATCTAATTGATCTCAACGTCAGTGCAGGAAAAGTGCAATACAGATTAGTATACCTCACGTGCATGCGCCCTTCTCTGGGGTCAATTCGGCCTGAACTCCTGCGGGCGGATGGGGTGCCAGGTCGTTTGTCACTCAAAAACTGTCTACATACCTATAATTAAATAATATTGTGGAAGAAAGTACCTGTATACAATGCCGGAGGGGATATTTACACAAAGGGTGCAAAGAGTGAGGCATCAATCCAAGAAACTTTGGAGGTGCTAAGTGCGATTATACTCTCAGTACAGACAGTATGAATAAATGTGCTTTAACATCTAACAAGAATGAGGGACTCGGTTAAAGATGTTCGCTTTTTTGAACAAGAGGTTACTGTAGTATCTTTTGTCCCTTAATAATTTTCGTTGCGTAGCCATAGCTTTAGTTTGCTCATAGAGCCGGATACGCGTACGTATCACTTTACATATGTATATTGCGAACCTGTATTAATTGCTGAATCGAGCTCTGAGAGTTTTATTCTCAAGTGGGTGGGGTTGTGAGAGCTTGTAGAGCAGCTCGATCAGAGCCGGCTCATAGGTAGGTCATATCCAGAAGCTCATCTACTATACACAAAATTTTCTTTTCAAGCAGCGGGTCTAGGCACAGCTATTTATCAGTTAGTTATAAAACATATTTAATAACAATAGCCTCGTTGGCACCGAGCGATTGTAAGTAGTGGTTTGTAGGGAAGGGAGGAGAGGACCAATGGCTCTCTTACCTAGGATAGTTGATTCGAGTCAAGGTAGTTGAATGATGTCTTTTAGGGTTATAGTTTTAACTATAGAATCCTTTTTAAGTATGGTGCGCAGGCGTGGACCTGTAGACAGAGATACATGTACTTGTGCTGGATTTGGGTTCCTTCTTACCTTCTTACCTAACCCTATAACGGTCATGCGCATTTAGGACTCTGAGCGTGCTTAGGCAGCATAACGGCAATACTACTCTAACTCACGTGGCAAACACATATGCGTTGGCATACCAATGTTGTGGGAGTAGGAAATCCGTCCAAACAGCCCGCTTTGAATATAAATTCTCAGATGTATTGGGTATGTAGTACTCGATTTATGCTGCTATTCTTATTTCTTCGGGGAAGGTAGAGGGTGAGCAAAACGTTCATACCGCCCAGTAACATTGTGAATAGATCCCTGTATGCCGTAACCGGTCAGACCTACGACGTCAAAACAAACCCATCACCACACCGCTCGTTCATCCCTTCCTTCAGGGCCGTCCCACCGATCACTATCCTCCTCGTTCTCTTCTGGTGGTTTCATTTGAATCCAGCTCTCCCCCACCCCCACATCCCGAACGAATTCTCACACGCGGTTAGAACGCGTTCTCCATCAACCCACCACCACCACCACTACCACCACCACCACCACCACCACCACCACCACCCCTCTCAACCATTCATCTCCGCAACCCCCCCCCCCCCTTCTCTCTCCCGAATCGAACAAACACCGGTACCCTTGAATCTATTCTTACAATGGCTGGAAAACGTAAACGTACCTCCTCTGATAATACTGTAGGGGGTGCCGACCACACCGAAATGGAGGAGGCTCCCGTAGCGGTGCTCTCGGAGTGCCCGTTTAAGATCGAGTACAAGTCTCCCGCGGTCAAGAAGGCGATAGTCAAGAAGGCCAAGCAAGCTGCCGCGAAGCGCCAAAAGTCCACCGTTACATCCGGGGCGGAGGCGCTGCCAAAGCAGGAATTGGATCAGACAGTACCTGAGGATCTGCCCTCGACCGTTTTCACTATTAATCCGAAGAAACAGTGGGATAGTTTGAAGAAGTACCGGAATTTTGTTGGTGGGTTGATTAATTCCTTACGTTTAATTAAATAGCGGCTTTCTTTTCACTGGTCGCTCTTAATTCCCAGCGACTGTTAATGATGACTGACAGTAGCGAATAGTGGGAACCGAGAACTTTGCGCTCCAGGAATATATTTTCGTTAACCATGATAATATCCCACATGGTATTGATATTACAAATATGGACGATCACAAGTTCTGGGTAGCCCGAGTCCTTGAGATTCGAGCCAGCGACGAGGCGCATGTTTATCTGCGTGTTTACTGGCTGTACTGGCCTGAGGAACTCCCAGGTGGCAGGGCGTCTTATCATGGGAAGAAGGAATTGATTGCAAGCAACCACATGGAAATCATCGATGCAATGACCGTCTCTGGAAGGGCGAATGTCAAGCATTGGCTAGAGCTAGATGACGAAGAGGATCTGCCGGATTTATTTTGGAGGCAAAAGTTAGATTATCCGTCTTCGACTTTAATGGTAAGATATTATTCTCTATTTTATCGGGGAGGACGTTCATATCGTAGAATGTTGTGCTTCAGCAAGAATCACAAGTAGAAAGAATGGCTTGTAAACTTTGTCTCGTGATCAAGAAGAGCACAACAAACAAGGTTTGAATTATTAATCTAACTATACAGAGCCTGGGTGTGCGTTCGCAGATCCTTATTTCCTTGAATAACCCCCCCAATGTATGATTGCTAACACCCCACCCAGGAGGTCCGTGAACATTGTAGGTGCCGTGGCTATTATAACCCCGATAAGATGATGCTTGGGTGCACACATTGCAAAAGCTGGCTGCACGAGGAGTGCATAATTGCCTCTATACAAGAATTCATCAATGAAGCTCTCCTCACCGGCCAGGATCCAATGTCACCTACAGTGGCCTTGACCTCTGCCCCCGAACCCCCAGCCAAGGACGACGACACAATCGTCGATACACCACCAGAAGCAACACTGAAAAAGGGCCGCGGCCGCAAGTCAATCCTGGAGAGTGCCGCCTCTTCCACACCAATGGCACCGGCGACCCCAGCGAATGGGAAAAAGGGAGGAAAGGGGAAAGGGGGCAAGCTCTCAACTCCAGCGAAACAATTAAAAGAGGTGGAGGAGAAGTTTGAGGTGACGGTCCGCTCAGATAGCGGCAGTAGCCCAATGGTTGTCATAAAAGACCTCAGGGACGGTGCGGCCGCTGCTACACGGGAGGTGAGTGTAGTGTGCTTGTTGTGTGATAAGGTTGTAAGTTAGATTTGTATTGTTACGTTGTGAGGAGTGGGGGGTGAAGGGAGTTCCTGTCAAAATTGTTTTCTTTCCTCTTATCATTCCCTATTAGTGTTGATTTGTTGAGTATTCCCCCTCAACTTCCTTTCTAAGCTTGCGACTCATGCCTATTTTGTGTTTCTATTCTTTTCCTATCCCTTTTTGCATGGATTGTTGATCCCTACTTTTTTCTTTTGTCCCTTTTCCTTTCCTCCTGATACATGCATGAATTTCAATCGGCAAGTAAGTGTGTGTGTAAGGAGATGGTGGATCGGAGAGGCGGGGAAGGAGGGTTGCTGGAAAAGTATCGTTTCAAATATCCCTCTGTCTAGTGATCAATGATATTGTCGGCCTGGTAAATATTATCCGCAGATGCATCGTTGCTTAGTTTGGATATCTGCGTCTGATGTAAACCAGTCCTAGATGGGGGTGGGGAGGGTGAAAGGGAGTAGGAACCGCTTTTTCTCGATTACTCTATTTTGGTGTACTCTGATGGACTAATTTTGGATATCGGGTCTGGGCACAGTTATTCCGGGGAGCGCCAAAAAAAGCTGGTTGAAGTTGAATAGTGGAGCTTAGGTACATGTAGACACATGTATCTAGTACTGAAATCCGAATCTTTGGCAATGCCATTTTTCTTAAAGGTGGCTGCATATTCTAATATATAATTATATTCCAAGGCTGCAGATTTGACAAACAGCTTTTCCTAAGCTGGAGAAACTTACTCTAAGGCTTAGTGAGTATCGTGTGTACGTAAGCTAGGCCAGTACATACGAGTAATGAATTAAACAAAAAAAAAAAGCTAGGCCAGCAAGGATATCGCTCACACAATGCAAATACCCTCATACCCGCGCGCTGGGAGTAATTATTGAACCCACTGCCGCAATAGGCGCAGAAACCCTAAACCCCAACGATAACTTCCAAAAGCGGTGTCTGGCCCAATTGAGGAAAAAGATTGTATATAGGGTAGTTCTATATAGGGTACAACCTCAATCTCATGCGGTTGTGTCCTTTTTGTAATAGTACAGCGACAAGTAATAAGTGATGGAACGCCCTGAGGTACAAACACCAAATGTTGGTGGCGTTTTACCAAAACAGGCATCACTGTGTTCCATCACTTATTACCGCTGTACAGTAGAGAGGACTGGGCAACACGAGACTTACTTAATTGATTATATGTAATTGACTACATGACTATAGACATGACTTGTATGCTTCCAGGTGAAACATACTGTGTCCTCATGGTAGTGACATATGTCATATCTACTGGAGAATAGGTCTAGGCCTAATGGTTGTCCCCTAGGCACGGAAGAAATACGCATTATAACTCTAATAAGAAAAAGTGAGTGATATCCTATGTTTCTAATAGAGAATCGATAACTCATACATGTATGCAACCCGATTTCCAAGGGAGAAAAAAAGTACCGATCTATCGCTTTTTCCTGTCTCACTCGCATCATACCGTTCCCAGAGGATAAAGTGGATAAACTCACCAAGGCCTTTAGAATATCCCAATAGCTAGATATTACTTTCCTTACAACCACGTATCCACCTAAACCCGTATCTCTTACCACCTGACGCATCTACCTAAACGCAGCCGCACCCACCACCAAATGGAGGCTAGCCCGTTGCTGCGTGTACTCTGCCGCCAGCGCCCCAGCAACAGCCGACTCAGACGGCAAACACCCATGTCTAAAAAATCCTCTTTTTGACATTACATATGCTCTGCTAATCACAACTTACAAGCTAAAATCGACTGTCTAGCCCTTTATACCACACGTCTGCACCTACATAACCCCCGATATCTTATACTCGGTCAAATTAACCTGTACCTTTAAAAGGGCCACTTCTTTCTCGATGTAATATATTCCATACCCTACCCTGGGCACGTGTTGTGATGCGGCTTCTATGCCTAGGCTTGTCTGGCATAATGTATATTTTATGTGTGTGAATCTTTATTATATATTTGATCGGTCGGTTGATCGGTGGAGGTGAGAGACACAACTATAGCGCTTTAATCAGCCAACCAACCAAGTATTGCACCATATCTTCACAGTATAAAACACAAAACATGTTGCCATAACCTACGGGTTGTATGAAGTGATAAATAAATAAAGACAAACCTGGCGGGTGACTCTAAGCGAGTGATAATTCATGATTAAGCTACCAAATATAGCACTACATGTAGTGATAATTCATGATTAAGTGATAGGTCACCATATATATACTAGATCCGCCGATGGTCGTCTAAGCTAGAGCGATAATAAATGGATTTAGTCTCTTTGTTTATACTGAAAGCCTAATCTACCGGGGGCCTATCCGCATAGACATACAGGATCATATGAGTTATCATCAATCAGACATACTGGGCCACGGCTCACCATCCATTCGATCAGGGGTAGAGGCCAGTGGACTTGGTTGACTGATACGGAGTATAGTCTTATTTTGCAGGGTTGATGTATTATAAACAACCGAAATAGTGTCCTGCCGTACGCGTACCACCACGGCTTTTGTGAATGATAACTCGGTCCTAATTCACCGTCAACCTATATTCACATATGAAACATGCTAATCTTCACATAGTTCCTATGCACGGGCACCTGGGTAGCTTGTTGCCTGACTTTCCGTTTTACACAGCGCGATGACGCCCACCCAAATTCAGCAATGAATTAAACGAAATTCTTAGGAACAGGTGGTACTCTTTGTAGGAATATGGAGAACGTTGTTTTAATTGTTAGCACCCATCAAGAGCATTGTTTTGTTGAACTTGGTTTTCAAATTTATGAGGAGTTTGTCGTACCCCTAGGATAACCATACCCCCAGGAGTGCGTCTACCCCGTAAGGCAGCCCGACTAAGAGATAAACCATAGTCGGCCCGAGATAATCAGCCTAGTATATCGCTCGTAGATATCCCTATAGGTGGACACCCGAAAGTACGAGTGCTTCATGGAGACGTTCTTTGTCTGTACTCCCTTTTTCTTTACCAGAATTCTCTGCTTTAGATACCTACCACCTTGGAATTACAGGCCATTGGGGCGCCGGCCAGGAGTCGGAACCCTAGTGTGACCCATGACCCGAGCCCTAGTCTCGAGTTGGCTCACGTACCAACCCTTCTTCTCCTAATCCTGCCCGAGTCTTGGAGCGCTCAGTTTGGCTGCCCCCCCTCCCCAATTAAATAGATCTTATTCGCCTGTACACTAGGCTTGGTGGAGGAGTATCTTGTATATTTGATCATTGACCCCAGCTGGTGGGTGAATAAATGTGTTTATACGATGTGCTCTCTCCAGATTATCCGCGTAGTATCTTTTAACTGCGAATACTGCCACTTGACGAACAGGGATTCCAAGTATGGCAAGAGATGGCCAAGCCGCGAGATCTCCAGTCTATTAGCCCAGAGTCCCTGTTCGTCAACTGGCAGGATTCGTCAAGTGACTGTGAGAGGCTGTGCTACATGCTTTGAGCCCCACAGAAAACCTACCCGCCAAGCGTAACCGTAAAGTTACGCTTAACTTGAGTTATTACTACTGGGTAAACTATTTTGAAACATGGGTTAGGTTTGTTACACCAGGTTAGAGTTGACAACCAATTACGTGGTGGGGAACAACTGTTTGTTCGCCCAGCATCAAGGCATAGGCCCTGCCAAGACCTCTGGGATACTAGTTACATCTACCAAACCCTAATCCACCGCCAAGCCCTCGCTTACTAACTAGTCCGTCAGGCACCCACAACGCACTGTCACTCATGGAATATCACTCGGCCGTATGGCACACATGATCGAGTGATTATAGATGCCTTGGTATGGAAGCTATTGCTACAGGCCGACCTCGAGATCTCTGCCTATCTTTTTTTGACGTGCTGGATTGGACCTATCGCTTCTGTCGGATCTTGCGGCGGTACTGTTGTGTCGGGCGATATTACGTACGCGGTGCCAAGAGAGTACAGTACATGACTAAGCGGGTGACGGCGCTAACCTAGATCTAGCGACCAGGGTCATAATTTCCGGTAAAACGACTATTGGCCCCGGTTTAGTAGTGAGCGCGGGCCAGCAGTGCTATCGGAGTGGGTGGTTTGCGTGAGAAGGCATAATCCTAATTTTTCCCAGAATCTTGGCAAGTAATGATCTAGAAACTACGAATGAAGAGTCTCTAGAAAGTCAATTCCCAGGTTTAGATTACTACCTAATTAGCTATTTACTGCGCCAGAAAGGGACAACACTACACTACCAGAACTCCCAGCAGCCGCAGAACAAACACCCTACTTACAATTCCTTCTCTAACTTCTCCACAATCCCGCACCTCACCTCTAGCTCCTTCACCCACCCCTCCACCTCCTTCATATTCTTGCCCACCGCCTCCACACTCTCCCCCACCACCCCCTCCACCTTCACCAGCGCCTCCTTCCACCTTTCAACCTCCCCTGCCATCTCCTCTTGCCTTCTCTCCACCCTCGCCAGCGCTTCCACCGCCCTCCCCGCATCCGCATGTATCGCCCTCAAGCTCCTCAGGCGGTCCAGCACCGCCGGCAGCAGCGGCCCCATCCCCTCGATTGTCGGCAGCGCGCCATACAGCGCATTAATCTTCGCGTCGCGCTCACTGCTGCCCGCCGCCTCGCCGCCAGCTTCCTCGACCGGCGTGGCAGCGTCGTCGCCCGCACGCGCGTCTGCGGCAGCCTTGGCGGCCTTGCGGGCCTCGGCGAGCTTTTCGGCGTCTTGGGTGAGCTGGCGGACGCGGCGCGAAGCTGCATCGAGGGAGGAGGTGGAGGACGAGGTGAGGACGGACATTTGCCGGGCGAGTTCGTCGAGCGTGGGGATGATGGATGTGGGTGGGGTGTTGGTGACGGAGAGGGAGGGGGGGAGGCCAAGCACCTTTTCGAGGATTGTGAGGCGCGTGTCGAGGTCGGCGGCTTTGGCAAGGGCGTGCGTCTGTTTGAAGGTTGGGGCGTAGGTGACGGTGTAGGAGGCCGTGTGGGGTATCTCGGGAGCTGCCGGAGTTGTTGTAGTAGTGGTGGTGGTAGGGGTATCGGCGGTGGGTTCAGGGGCAGCGTTGAGGCTGACAGCAAGCTTCTTTGCGAGTTTTGCTTGAGCGCCGCGTTCCTCGGGACTGGAGATCTGAAGACTCTCTAGGGCATCGCTCAGCTCTGCGATCCCAGCCTTAATCTTCACGCCCTCCCCCTCCACCCCCTCCACCCCCTCCCCCTCCTCGTCCCCTTCCTCCTCCGCGGCAGCCTCTGCCCGAACCTCTTCAATCTCCCTCCTCAGTCTCGTCACCCTCATTGCGAGCGTCTCCTCGCCATATAGCTCGTCGCTATCATACCCGTCCTCATCCCCGTCCTCCTCCTGGACTCCCCCGCGCCGCCGTCGCCGCCGGCTCGACGCACGGTATGAACGCCGCTTGCCACTGATGCGGTCGGAGAAGTCGACGCCACGGGCATCAATCTCGGAGTGTTTGAAGCGGCCGCGGGCGGCCATCGGGTGTAGGTGGTCGGTGACGAGGCCGCTGCCGTCGACGGAGTCATTGTCGTGTGAGTCGTCAGAGGGGAGGCTGGTGGTTGTCTGTAGGTCGGGATTAGTTTGGTTCTACACTGGCCCCGGGGGGGGGGGGGGGCAAACTGACGGGAAGGGTGGAGGCGTCGTAGGTGAGGTCGGGGGTCTCGTAGATATCCTGCGAGGAGTCCTGCGGGGAATTAGCTGGATGAGCTGATCAATTACGTAGAGAGGCTATATACTAGGTCTGGGAGAGCAGCGTATTTGGATGACATCTCTGGTTGGTCGTGGTGGAAGTGGTTGTGGAAGTGGTTGTAGTGGTTTGTGGTGAGAGAAGCGAGGTGTGGTTGAGGCGTTAAGCTTGTGCAGGGGTTAACGACCGTGGTTACAAAAAACCATATCCTAGTATAAAAGGTAAGTATGGCGGGTCTACTCATAGAGGGTGAGCGGGAGTACATATCCACCCTAAAAAAAATACTACTGGTTGGGGGCCCGTAATCGTGTCAAACTAACCCCATCCAAGGAACTACGGGTCCCTCCTCGGCTGCCATCACCCGGATTTAGTGGCCATCATCCAATAGTATTTTGGGGGTGGGAGTACTCCCGCTCACCCTCTATGAGTAGATCCGCCATATTTTATATTAATCGCTTAATTTCTAGTTTAGATCTATTAAGATGCTTTTATGCTTTATTAATTAAGGGCCCTGTAAGGTTTCTGCTGAACGGGTTTTTTATTTTTACATACTTTTTTTCCACCCTCGCACTCATCGGCGGTGACGACGTGAGCCTTGGGTGGGGGGGACCTTGGTGCAGTATTTATGGCCAATAGCTAAAGTGCTCGGCGCAGAAATTTTATCAGCTTGTGTTGGCGAACCCGGTCGGACGGTCAAATTCGCAGCCTGGACCGTGCACGCACTGAGTTGGGTATATTTGTTGCTCTTAATGGTTGATAACAACCATAGAACCAATCAAAAATAGATGTTAGCTGCTTGCTTAAGCTAGTTTGCGCAAAAGACTCCAGAGTCTTTTTCTACCTGTGTGATTGGTTGATGGGAAAAAAGGTAAGCTGCGAATTTGAGAGTTTTATCCGTTGGATAGTTCCGCTAAAAAAGGTAATATTGGAATTGAGATGCCAAGCTTTTGCCCCCAATGCTCTAGGTCCTAAAAAACAGCCCCGTTTAATTGGGGGACGTTTAGAAGTTATAAGCGATCCCTCTCTAGCCATGATCTATAAAGTCTCTAACTCCGCAAAGTCGAGAAAAAAACCCAGCTCCCAACTATCTATTTTCCATACCCTGGGAAAACACATAACTGTCACACCCATCTCTAAACACTCGCTTACTCTAGCGTATCGATCCCCTCAAACACAGATATCTACATCCTCTTTCTCAACGCGCATTAATATCTCCAGCTATCCCCACCCCCGAAGACTAGACGACCGCTGCAATGATGTCTGCCGGCCCGGTTAGTCTGATTACTTTCAATATCCAAGCAATCTCTTGCTGTCTCTGTTTCAAAGGATCCAAAGTCGAGGACACCACGCCCCCCAGTGTAGCTGATGCCGGAGCTCTCGATTCAAACGGCGTGCCGATTGAGCTTGTTACCAGACCTCCTAAAGCGCCGGCTAGCATGGACTATCCAGCAGCTCAAACAGCACCGGAGGCACCCAGTGTCTAAGCTCGCGCGGTCTGTAATTAAGTAGGTTCTCAGCGCCGTGTATATGTACCTCCGCAGACTCAAAAGCTAACATGAACCCGTCCCAAGGGTGCAGACAGTTACTGTACCATCCCATATATATCCGTCGTCGGGATCTTTCAGTAGTTATAAGGTGGAGTTTGAGGAGTTCACAGTCTTTTATTTCTTTTTGTCTTTTATGAAGCGCTGGGTATTTTTTGGATTTGCGGGTGTTCCTAGTCGAGGGTTTTACTATTTTATTCCTTAATAGAATCCAAAGAGCGTTGTCCTCAAACCCTAACCCTACATGGCAACCAACCCACTCCAACAAACCACCTTTCGGTCCCCCAATGGTTGGAGTGGGATGGAGGTGGGGGGAAGGGCCGAAGGCCCAGTTTTTGGGGACTTGATATCCATCCAAAGGTAGCAACTCGCGGTCGCGAGGTGGGCACTTCTAGTACTACATGTACATCATGTATATTTGACCGAACACCAAAATACAGAGTATTTCCTTGGAGATAAAATAATACGCAACCGAAAAAATACCATGTTATTAAAATCATGCTGCACCCGAACAGGCCCTAGACTATGGGAGGAACCCCCCCTCCTCCGCCCAAGAACATTGACTTAGCATTTCACGGCTTACAAAAGCTAGTATATCTTCCATCCCCATCACCAGGTATATAGCTGCTGCCTTTTCTATAGCTATATTTCAATTACCAGCTAGCACCCCTAACTATGGTCCCTTCTAATTAAAATTCGTTCGGTTGCGACTCGCTAAGCGTTTCCTGTTGTCGCTAGCTAAAGGAGATCGGAAACAATAGAAGATGTCCCAGCTACTAAGTATCTATTCGAACGGCATACCGGCTGATCATGAGCTTAAAACTGTCGATGTACCGCCGAGCACTCTGGCGCTTTCCGGCAACTCAACCCTCGAGGTAATTACTCTTTCCGTCGACGTCTTGGATGAGATAATTTGTAATGAGCATGCTCATAAAGAAAAATAACTGTCTCGAACGTTTGGGAGTAAAGGCTCATTGGCCGTCCAATAATCCATCCGAGAATGACTAGAGCTGGGGTAACGAGAAGTGCGATTTTTACGATACTTCCTATCAGAAAATAACTGTCTCGAACGTTTGGGAGTAAAGGCTCATTGGCCGTCCAATAATCCATCCGAGGATGACTAGTGGGGTAACGAGAAGTGCGATTTGCATGCTACTTCCTATCGCGACTCCGATTGCGAGGTCCATCTAAAACCTCAGCGTCAGCATCTGTTGCGTCGGCAGCATTTAACGGTCCCTAAAACCGCGCACCCTGTATGTCAAAGCATCCCTCCCTAGGAATTCAGACAGTCTACGGTCCATCTCTTGTCATCTCGAAAGGCTTGGTCCTCGTAGCTTAGTCATGACTCTAAAAGCTGGAGCCTCAGGGTTAGGTTTTTTTGGGGGAGCTGGCGGTTTGGGGGATATAGGACACTGCTTTTGGGACTCCCTAATGTTATATATAAGTGATATCGTTAGAGCTGATACAAAGCTAGGCGAGCCTCTCAAAACCTCAGAGTCCAGAGGATCGTGTCCCCCACCCTTTAACTCTCTTTCTATACGCAAGTGGCTTATGGCATCAGTTAATTAGGCTTGGTACGTGGTTTTGGAACTACATTAATCTCCTAAGGATGGCGTTCTGCTGTGTGTGTTTGCTGTTTACTGATCAAGTCAGGGACAGTAGGGGTAAGCTGCGGTACGAAATACTTAAGTAAACACTTTGCGCTGAGTCACGGTGTTATTTTTGTGCGTGACATGCATTAGAGTCTTATCTGATAACTCGTCAGGCCGTATTGCAACGACACCTAAACCCTTTCTGGTAATATAAACAGCGTAATGAACCGAAACAATGCTAAAAACCGTCACGCATGCCAAAAACTACCACCTGAATATTCTGGGGGTTAAATTCATCACGCTACCATAAAGGGTTTAGGTGTCTCAGATTCAAATTCGGCCTGACGAGTTATCAGATACTCGGAAGTCGTGCATATGCACGCTCCCACATCCCTCCCGTTGCGAATAAAAAGAGAAAAAACCCGGTTACGCCATTGCTGCCACACAACCTTCTTTTGACGTCTGTGGGTCCGTGTGTGTGTGTGCCAAGACTGTGAGACGGTCATGGTGGGTCACTCGGATGTGGCTGTGGTGGTGTCTTGGCGGTGTGTTGCTGCCACATGTCTACCTCGATTTACCACTCACGATTTCAACCACATGCGACCCAATTGTAACCCTAATGAAGCAACAAGTAAACAGAGTATAAAGAGTTCATTAATCATATTTAAATAAAAGAAATCAAGGTCATTGCGAATTTACTAAGGCCTCACCTAATAGTGTAATCCCAAACCGTTGTATTACTTTCCGGTACCCTGGGTACATACGCGAGTGATAATGGATGGCTTCCCGTGGGAATTTAGAATCTGAATCTGAACAGAGGGGGGGAGGGGTCGGCTCAGGTTTCTAAACGTCAGAAACCTGAAAACCAGTAATATGATTGGTTGTTCGTGAGCCTTTGCCACACTGGTCAGGAGATCTAGGTTCTAAATTCTCTGCGGGAAGTCGTCCAATAGCCAGCATGAGGGCACCGGCCAGATTAAGCGTCGAGTTTCTCAAGAAGGCCATAATTGCGCGCGCAAGACCGCAGCATACTAGCTCTGTTGATGCTCGTCGATACAGCCATGGGTGTATGTTTCAGAATGGTGGGTTTATGGTTGGTGACTAATCAGGCTTATGGATTAGTCAGGTCATGGGGAATCACTCTTTAGGCTTAGCGTGCATGCGAGGCATACCGTAGAATCTGAGAAAACTCGTTGCGAGAGAGCAGGGGTATAGGCCAACCAGAGGCAGTCTTTGAACGCCAATATGCAGGTTTTGGTGTAGAATATCCCTGCTGCAGCGCAACGAGTTTTCTCAGATTTTGCGGTAGCCTCGTTCTACCCCGCGTGATGGATGTCCAACAAAAAGAGACTGCCGCTCCCCATCCGGAGGGCTGAACACCGACTTGTCTATCTCTCGCGCCAAGCGGGCCGAGGAGTGACCCCAAACAACTTAAAAACAAAACTTAGTCGCCGTTGCGTGTATTAAAGGATATAACTAAATAACAAATGAAAACTCCGATAAAGATGTGATCGTTCTAGAACCCGCAATGTGCTTCGAAAATGATGCGCAAAAGGAGGTAACAAAAAGAGGAAGCGAAAGGTACCCATTCCCAAGGCCTAACCCGACACCATTCATAGTTTTTCCATACTCCTATATCTATTACCCCCCAAAATTTAGCTGAGCCCTGCATTGCTTTGATTTTAGAATTCACAAGGATAGCTGTTCTTACAGACAGTACGTGCTAGGCGCCGTCCGACGCTACGCTAGGCACCTCGGAGGTTCGGTTTGCTGGATAGGCCATTCCAGGCGGTTTAGGAGGCTGTAACTCAACAATATCCCCGTTGACTGCATCTGGGGAGGAGGAATGCATGGCCTCTTTACTTTCGGCTTTTTTGGACCAAGGGCAGCAAGAAATACTTATCGAGTCGCATTTGAGCGAAATCAAATTTATCTCGATAGGCAGCATGGCTAGTTGATTTGCTTAGGCCTTTGATTGTGCGGTTGGTAATGGTAGCTGTGCTAAATATAACACCTAGCCACAGATTAGCTTTCTGGTAATTTACTATGGTGTTTAGCTGGTGTGGGGTCCGGTGGCAACATACGAGACTTTTAATTAGGAGAAACCTAGTTGTGGATGCTGAGCTTTTGTGTGGTGAAGTTCGAGGTTTGTAAGTACATGTAGGAATAGGAGAGGGAGTGGGAAAGGATGGGATGGTTGTATTTAAACCCTTTAGTATGAAAACGTCTAGGGGTAGTTCTTGGCTTGTGTTATACATGTAGTTTGAAACATTATTATCTCTGCGATGTTCGGTGGATTCTCGGTAAAATACCTCCACAACCCTAACCCTATGCAGCAACAATACCGTATTAGAGTCTTTTAGCCACCGCCCGTAGAAAAGTCCAAATGAAAAGTCCCAAGAAATAAAAACACCCAAGACCATTGTGCATGCATTAGAGGGACTTGGCCTACATGGGATTAGGAATACATTGACAGCGCAATGCTCAGTATTGGGGACTCAAAATGTCTTCAAGCGTATTTGTATTTCTAAGTCTTGTGATAAAAAGTGATATATCACATAAAACCTACATGCAGAGTGGTCTTGGGACTTCTCATTTCTTGAGACTTTCCGTTTGGACTTTTCTACTAAAAGACTCTAATAACTGGAATAGAAGGCCTGTCACACAAGACGTTGAAATTCCCATATTTGGTTGTTAGTCTTGGGTACGCCCCCTAATCTCCCCCCACTCTGGCTTGAAAAGGCAACATCAACGTCTTGTGTAACGGGCCTTCTATTCCAGTTAATACGGTACTCTATCGCCTGGCAGGCCGAAACATGCTCAGAATCTGGTGCACTGCATATTATACAAACCCGGCTCTTGACTTTCTATATAAGGTAACGATATAATTAAGACCACCACAGAAATTCCCTTAAACGGTGTTTTTGGCGCAAAATTGCCAAGGCTGTAGTGCACCAGATTCTGAACATGTCTCGGCCTGCCAGGCGATAGTAGAGAGTTTAAGCCAAACAGAAAAAAAAGATCGACATAAAAAAAGATCAGCATCCACTAGCCATAGATAGTAGGTATGATACTTTCAACGCCGCCCACAAGGCCTCCGGTACGGTATCCTAAGTGCAATCGTGAGAGCACAGCTGTAAATAGCGTTTGTCTGAGCAAAGTGCTGATCTTTTTTGTGTCGATCTTTTTTTTTGTTGCAACGGATGGTTGGTTTAAACTCTCTAGTGCCGTCACTTTTGGGAACCTGGTACAAAGTCTTGGCGCTTCTACCAACAAAAATAGGCAACTCCAAGCTCTAGTAGTCCTCCAACCAAACGTGATATCTAGTTCCAGTATTTATTTGGTATCTACGGCAGTCGGTTTACGTATACGATCTACCGATGATGGTTTTTATTTGGGTCAGGAAGTAAGAAGTACAGTCTTGACAATAATCCAAAGCCTTTCCTCTGGGTTTATGTACTGATATTGTGTTTTGTAGGAATTCATTTGACTGTGCCCTGTAGCTGGGATTTGGGGGGGTTGATAGTAGCCACTAGGGTGTATACAATCGAATGAACAGTATTTTGAAAGTTTTATTGACTCGCTTACCGGTAGAAGTTCTCTGGTTTGCGATTTGTAACACGCGTATGCTTCCCATCTCGTGCCCAGACCCCCTAGATACGAGGCACGCATGGCTACTGTTCTCCGCTGGGCGCATGTACAGCGAGCCACAGCTACAGACCGCCACGGCGCCATTATTCTAAGGACGTACTTATGTTGAGGTGGGCTTTTAAGAACAAGGTAGTACCAAAGACATCAGACGCAGATCTAAACAAACCGGGAAACATCGGATCAGAGTCTTCATGACACTAACCCCATTATTCTTGCACCATGCACCGGCATCTCGCCTGCTAAGACAGGTCCCGTCATAAAATGTCACTCGCCCATATTCTATCACTCGATATCCACTTTCTGTTGTTATTGCTAAATCATTAGTTTTTGTGCAGTATTTTTCTCCTATAATCTACTGTTGTTGATAGTAGGTAGCCTGTAGGCTGTGACAACAATACTCTACTGTTATTAATTTGCAAACGCTAGAGGTAAAGTTTTGTGAATGGAGTGTGTTTCTGCTGTCGACAATACATGTATGTAAGCGAGATCTAACATTGGCCTAAAATTGTACAACCTACATGTACTTATCTATAGGTATACTTGCGGTGAAATTAAGTATTGTCCCAATTAGTTATTGCGCTGGAGGCCATTCAACCCCACCAGACTTGAGACCCTACAGAATCACAATCACTAGCTTAATCCAAGTATACCAAACTCAGGCTACGGTCTTTTCTACATCCAAAAACAATTATATCCCACTTTAACCATCATAGTGAGGTCGGTTATTATCATGCGCGAGAGACAATGCTTAATTTCACCGTAAGTACATGTACTTCATTATTGGACACAATTTGTTAAGAATGTACCTGTATGCATTGCACCACATCTATGGACACAATTTTTTTTGTACTTGCTGTGGTCGGGCCTTGGCGTGCGTTGGCTCACTTGCGCGTATATAGCGGACAAATCCGTCCCACCTTAACCCTATTCCTTAGTGCGTTTTCACGACTAGGAACAAACTTGCACTCGGTAGTAAACCTAACCCTCACTACCTCTTGGCTATGGAATCACCCTAATTCTATAACTTATGCCTACATGTATTTTAGTGTCCCCAAAATCCGTAGATAGCTAATCTTGCTACGACGAGCGAAGGAACTATTGTCAGTCACGTTGTGGGGCACACTAGCACTAGTAAATACTTAGTAATATTATTTGAGACGAGGACTGTAGCCGAAATAGGTGCCAAATTATCATTACATGTATGTACTGTACATGTACAGGTCATGTCCGCATCACGACATGTACCTTCAGCTAATTTTTTGTCTTGTCTTATCATTACAATCAATATACATCCGTTGCCAGCCGAAGCCAGACCAGTGTTTATCCGTATCGTTCGACGGCGAGACTGAACACAACAGCCGGCCAACAACGTCAAGTCTAAGGGTGTAGTTTTCAGCTTGTAAGCGGTCTTCGGCCCTTCCGACTAGCCACGGAAAATACTGTACCCCGAGGCGCGTAGGGTTGATGTGCGTTTCTTTCCCCCGATTAACACTAGTGTCCTAGGTTTTGTCTCCATATAACCACGTATATCGCGCATGAACTATAGGCGTTTTTGACCTTGTGGTAGATGTCTCGAGATCGTAGGTCTCGGCTGTTCTATGCACCGGTATTTTGCCGAATTTCAATGACTGAATAGAGGCCTGCAAATTTCACATACTGTTACCGGCTCAACCCTATCCTAACTAATCGCGAACAAAGTACTAATTATCGCATCAAGCCACATATCGCTTAATACAGTGGCGTAGTCCCCAAATCCAAGTTAAGACAGTCTTCACTACCCGAAATTCCGGTTAAGGACCCATAGACTAGGCAACTTGTGTTAACATTTTGAGATTCGGGATAATTTGTGCGCGCGGAAGTTGGTCCGTCCAAGGGATTGTGAGAGCCAGGTCAAGGCTAAGGTATTGTGAAATTAGCACGTTGCAGGTGTCGAGCTGTATTACAATACACCGGGACTTTTTTACTGCGCGCACTACATAAAAGGGTTTAGGAGAGTACTTAGTTGGATAGGTGGTTTTAGAAATGATCATATACATGTGCTTATTACGAGATGAAGATGCTAACCTACATGTAAGTCTCTTTGTGGTGTGTGCCTCGGCGATGCTCCGGCTATATACGCCAGCGAGGTCTAGGGCGAGCCTATACAAAACCGCATATGTAACTTCGTGATTCTATCACGACAGTTAGCAAAGGACACATATCGTCAAAAAAAAAAGGGAAAAAAAGAATAGAATAGTAGTCCCTCAAACCCTAACCGCACAAAGAAGGCCCGCGGCACATTATAATCACGAGATATCACTCACCTCATAGTTGCTTTTTCGATCATAGTATTGTAATTAAATCTCCATCTTTTTTTTTTTTTTTTTGTTTACATCAGTAATTGCATGCAGCCCTAAGGCTATGGCAATATCGCACTATTTTATCCCCAGAACGCCCCTCCAACCGCCGCCAAAAAAAAGAAAAAAGGAAAACATCATCACTCTTCCTCAACACTCGCCAACACCGCGCGCTCGTTATCTCGAGCCTCATCATTCACTGTGCAAGCACCCCCAAAAGAAAGCTAGTAACAAGTAACAATTTGAAATGTGGCCCTCCTTAAAATTACAAGTCTATATCCTCTATCATTTCTCTTTGGTACCGGAGGATCCTGAATTCAAATTCTGTGTCATAAAACTTGAAGTAGCCTGCCCGCGAAAAATTTGTCCGTCCGTCGATCACGCCCAAGTCTGTTTCTTTTGCAAACCTTCCTGGTACAGGAAGGATAAAGAACGCCGTCTTTTCGCTATGTTTGAGCCCATTCTTTCAATGTGTATGTTTCAGGGTTCTGTCTGTTCCATTTCTCCTGCCTGCCTCCATGTACTGTAGTCTGATGCTGTCTGCTGGTATGGCGGTGATGCCACTTTTCTTTCTTATGGCGGCTCGGGTGAGAGTGGACCGATGTCTTCTTTCTGGCGGTGGTGATGTGGTCTGTAATCTCTCTTTGAGATTTCTGCGGGGGTTAGTGAAGGGGGTTGGTGTTCGGGCTGGTGGTGGCGTTGGTGGAGGTGGCGTTGGTGGCGACGGTGGCGGTGGCTGTGTGTTCTGAATGAGCGAGACTAAAGCCAAGCCGAGGTTACTTGGCGGCGGGGCGAGGCAGGCAGGCGAGGCGAGGCGGAGACGGACGAGGGGACTTAACCGAGGAGCAAGGTAGTAGGCGCCAGAGTCCAGATGGCGGTCGAGCGAAGTAATGTAGCGAAGATACCAATAGAGCGCGTCTGTATGTATCGTACATGAGCGAGGTATGGTAGCGAGGATGAAATCTTTATTCTGACGAAGATGGTAGAGGGATGACGTATTATATTCCAAGAGACGAGAACGTAGAAACAAGTAACAACTAAGGAAACTAGAAACGTAGAGTTGATAACAGGAAGGTTGCGTAGGAAAGGAAAGAAGAGAAAGGACAAAGGAAAGGCTCGTAGCCGACTATATATCTGATTCCCAATCCTGTCAGGGATGACTCATAACCCGTGTGACGGAAACCCATAGAAAGCAAAGAAATCTAAACCCATTCCACAATATCGCTTTCCTCCGCATGATGGCCGTGGTATGCCGTGATAGATTAGGTCCTCCTTCAGGCCTAACTCGCAGTGGCCTAGCTTTCGTGAAACCTGTCGTGAAAGTTCTGTACCAGCTCAGGCGTGTTCGGTCGGAGGGGTTCTTGTGATGGCTCATTGTAGCCGGTGTCTAACCAAATATTGGCGGCCGTGGCGTCGGCGTGAATCCAAAACTCATCGACTTCCATTCCTGTTCGCCTTCAACTTGACGGTGGTGGTGTAGGTCGTTGACCTGGGACAGGGCTGTTGGCGGCGAGGACAAGGTGAGACATGGAAGACCGGGTGAATCTTCATCGGCGGGAGGTTAAGTTCATAGGCGTGGACTAACCATTCTTTTGATGGTGTAAGGGCGATCGTTTCAAGTCGAGTTCTTGAGGTCTCTTGGTTTAAGTTTGAGTTGAGAAATACCTGATCCCCAACCGCATATCTGGGGGCTGGGGTCCTGTTCGCATTGGCTGAGTCTTCCTGAATCTTTTGGGCCCTAAACATCTCATCACGCAAGAATTCGAACACTCGTGCCATGTCTCTGGCCATCCCATTCGCTTGGTCTTTCTTTACCGTGGCTCCATGCTCTAGGGGGGCGAATGACATCCGTGGGTTTCTTCCGTAGTTTGCTTGGAACGGGGATAGCTTGGTGGTTTCGGAGACGTGGTTGTTGGTAGCGAATTCTGCCATGGGTAGGTACTTGACCCAATCGTCCTGTTGGTAAGAGGCGTGTGAAGGTATTCTTTCCATGATTGCGTTGATCCTTTCCGTTTGGCCATCCGTCTGAGGGTGGAAGGCTGTGCTGTAGCGGGGTGCGATTTCCAGACGGTCACATAAGGTTTTCCAGAACTCTGCTGTAAACTGTGTTCCGCGGTCCGAGACTATGGTTTCCGGTAAGCCATGCAGTTTCCATACTGATTCTAGGTACATGTTGGCTACATCAATAGCGTTGGATTCCTCCGTGCCGCGGTAGGAAGTGTCGCATCTTGGTCAGGCGATTCGGCGACTAGGATAGCGTTAAATCGCTTGGGATGTCGGAGTCGTGACAAAATCCATCGATCGTCGGTCAGGGCCTTTTGGTACCGATAATGGGCGGAGGACACCCAGAAGATTATGGCAGGCGCCATACGAGAATGCGACTGCAGTTCGTGACGAACGGTCGACATACTTCCTCGTTGGGCCAAGAATAATTATGATCGATGAGCTCGAGGGTTTTGGCCCGGTCCTGCCTGTCCCATGGAGTATTGTCGGTGTTCTCAGAAAGCAAACAGAATGGAGTTCGCCGGGTCAACGTAGATCGCTGCTCCTGTAAAGCAGGAAGCCTTCCTCCGCCTCTCACAGATTCTGCTAGCGAGATCTTCGGAGCTTTGGTGGCGTCATGGAAGACATGAAAGACTTGTGTGGGAAACCGTCAACTCTGTAAGTTTTAAATGCAATAATTCTTTACAGGCTGTTCCTTCAATGGGATTCATTTAACAAAGTTAACCCGCGAACAAACTTAGCTTTGACTCCTGCATCTAAATTCTTCTTCAACACGACTTCGCTGTGCGCTGCTCATCCTTCCAGCAGGTCTCCTGACCTCCTGTGCGAAAGGCGTCCCGGTTTTCCTCCTTGCTTTTCCTACTTAAATGCTGATGAATTTAAATTGAAACGGTAGCAGAATTCAGCCCATCGGGTCTGGCGACGGTTGAGGAGCTTCTTATTGATACGTAAGTATTCCAGATTCCGCGGTCGCCATGACTTGATTGGGAACTTCAGATCCTCTCTGCGCTTGTTACCATTCCTCGAAGACCTGGACGACCGCCAAGTAGTTCATTATAGATCTCAGAATTGCATTCCGGGCGAAGTGCTTCTAGAGAAGAAAGCCACTGGGTGTAGGGATTCTCGATCATCGTGATGACATAATCCCCGCTGGCACATACCAAGCGCCGGTTTTACTATTATTTCTTTCTCAGAATAAAGCGCCAACATCGCCGGCGTAAATGCGCCCTTAAGCTTCTGAACGCTTCTTCTGCCTGGAGACCAATGGAACTTTTACGCCCTTCTTGCTAACGCCGCGATGGAGACAACTCTCGAAGCACGCCAGATACGAACCGCCGTAGAAATTCGTGAAAACCTAAGAATTTTGACTTCCTAAGCTGGCGGTGTTTCCCCATCCCGCTATCACTGAGACCATGCGCAGGATCCATCTTGACGCTTCGCGATGATCAGACCGAGTATTTAGTCTCCCGACATGTAACTCGTGACTTCTCCTGCTTGAGCGACATCGCGATCTGTAGAACTTGAGGATTTGCTGAACGCGGCTCGTGTCGCTTTGTGTTCTCCAAAGTTTCCGAAGATATCAGGATATCGGCCCGTGGTTCGCATGTTTGGCCGGCGAGGGGCGGAAAGCAGATCATTCACCCAAATATAACGCCATAGATTGAGAAATGGATAAGATAACATTGTACTTCGAAATCTCAGAACGGCCCCAAACGCGGTTTTCCACTGCCGCCTTCCTGAATCCTCGATCTGGTATCCCCACCCAAGATCCAAATTTCGAGATAATACTTGGCCGGAGAGGCGTGACAGTGCCTCTGGTATGAAGGGATGGTTCTTGACAGTAATTTCATTGAGCTTCCTGTAGTCCACACACGTTTAAGGGCGATCCATCTGCCTTTTTGACTTAACAGGACGGGGCACCGGCGTGACTCGAAGAATCTGATTTAATATCACGGCGCATCACGCAGCTACCGCGGAGGAAAGGATATCATGGAACTGGGTCTAGGGTTCGGTTTTCTTTGCTTTCTATGGTTTCGCTACATCGGTTATGAGTCATCCCTGACAGGATTGGGAATTGTATATATAATGGCCACTTAGTCTTTCCTTTGCTCTCTTTCTTCTTTCCTTTCCTACGCGAACCTTCCTGTTATCAACTCTACGCTTTCTAGTTTCTTTAGTTGTTACTTGTTTCATCTCGCTTCTGAATAGAATACGCCATCACTCTTACCATCTTCGCCTTAAGAGTACTCGCCCTCGCTACCATAGTCCTCGCTCATGACGACAACAAGACGCGCTTCTACTGATCTTCGCTCACATCACTTCGCTCAAGACCGCCATCTGGACTCTGTGTCCCACTCACCCCGCTTCTGCTAAGTCCCTCACGCCTGCCCCGCCTCGCCTCGCCTCGCCTCGTCGCTGCCTGCCAAGTAACCTCGTTTAGATATAGTCTCCGCCGCTCAGAACACTAAGGTTGCCTCCCACGCCAACCTTCACAACACCAACCCGCCTCGCTTAGCCTCGCCGCCACCATGGCCGACCTCAGCGACGCCCTCAACGGTGACTGTCGCCACCTCTCGCCTTTCTCCCTGCCCTCGAATGCTTCTTTCCTGAACGGAAAGGTTTCTGCTACCTTGGCCTCGCCCCCTGCCCATTGGTTCAACATGGGCCACCGTGATCGTCCCGACCCTCCGCTCGCCCTCCGCCAATACGCTTTGAAATACAAGCTCAAGCGCTGAAGCTCACGCTAAGCGCCACCTTCACCCAACCTTCGCCGTAGCCCATATCGCACCCACCACCGACGCCCCCACCCCGCACACGACACCGGTTATCATCCGCCTCGCGACCCCACCCGCCTATCACACCATCGGGCCGCCTCGCAGCCGGTTATCGTCCCCGTGCCAAGGCCTCGAGCTGAATTCCCAAGACCTACGGCCCACTACTCCACCAACGGTGACTGCGGTCCTGAACTCACGGAGGCTCACAGCTCATCTCCGAACGCCTGGTCAGATTGACCACCTCCCCGACACCCCGCAAGACCACAGGAACTCGCCAGATGACGCCCACGAAGAGGTCATCACGACCTCAAACAAGAAATTGCCGACCTCACGCTAGAGGTTGAAGAATCCCTGGCCGAAGAAGAACAACTTCGGTACCGCTCAAGACTCCATCAGATGCCCTGCCACCGCCGACCGACCTCGCCAAGCGAAAAGGATATCCGCCAAGATCACCTCCGTCAAAAGCCTTTAATCCCAGGCCAACGCCACCATCGCTAACGCTTACTCGCCCGCCTCCCAGGACCTCAAGACCTCAACAACTACAAGAATGAGCCAGTTGAACAAGTGTCAACCAAGCCGGGCGCTTAAAAGGTCAGCCCCTTTGGTAAAAAAAGACACCAAAGCGCTTAGTCCCGCCACCACCCACCTTCGCTGCCTCCGCTGCAGCTGTGTCCGGCGACAAGATGTCGGAGGACCAACTCGCCGTCACCTGCCCGCCGCCAGAACTCTGCCTCCTTCAGACCTACCCACGCCTCATAGATACGGGCGCCAGGATACGATTCATCGACCAGGATTTCGCGAACCAAGCACGGCCTCACCCTGACACCCTTGAAGAAACCACGCCTGCTTGAGGTAATCGACGCAGATTGGTAGAATCAGGAAGGATCACCCATGTCGCCAAGCTCTCCCTGACATCCATGACACCAGGAAACCGCCCGCTTCTTCGTCACCAAGTTGGGACACTACCCTATCGCCACTATTCCTGGATGCGACACCACGACCTCGCCCCCACGCCTCTAAGGCAAATCAGGTCATCTTCGACTCTGATTTCTGCACTCAGAACTGTTCCGCTTCCCGCCCCGATCACGGCTCAAGGAATTCGATCCGCCTCGACAGCCCGCCATACACATTATGCCATCGGGCAGCCCCATTCAGTAGGCCTTGCCCAGACACCAAAATCACCTCTTCTGCGCCTCCTCCGCCATCAACGGCCTCGCCAGGAACCCCACCTCCGACCCCCTAGCTAACGCATCTGCGAACTCGCGAGTTCAAGTCGCTGTTTCAGGAATCCAACGCCACGCCTCGCCGCCATCGCCTCACGACCTAAAGATAGTGCTACAGGATGGGAAGCAGCCACCCTTCGCCCACTTTTATGGAATGTCCCGACCAGAACTACAGGCTTTATGCGACTACATCACGGAGAACCTCGAAAGTGCTCATCCGCTACTGAATCCACGGTGCCCCCTGGCCCTATTTGTCAAAAGGCCGATGATCCCTCCGCCTGTGCGCGACTATAGGAAGCTGAATGAGATCACGGTCAAGAACCGCCATCCTTGCCCTTCTTATTCCGAAACGCTGTCCCGCCTGTCCAAGGCGAAATACTACACCAAGCTGGACCTCAGGTGGGGATACCATCAGATTAGAATCCAGGAGGCGATGAGTGAAACCGCTTTAGGACCAAGCATGGCCACTTCGAAGTACAATGTTATGCCTTCGCCTAACAAACGCCCCGCCACGCTTTCAACACTGGGTCAACGATCTACTCCGCCTACCTCGCCACCAAGATACCTCGACGACATCCTCGATATACTGGAATCCTTAGAGGAAAGATAAGCAAAGATGTTAAACAAATCCTCAAAGTCCTGCAGATCCACGATGTCCACCTCAAACCAGAAAAGTCGAAGTTCTACGACAGGAGACCAAATACCTACCGATCATCACTCCGAGGCATCAAATGGACCCCAGCAAGGTCTCGGCAGTCACGGGATGGGAAACACCCACTAAGCTTAGAGAAGTCCAGGAGTTCCTAGGGTTTATGAATTTCTACCGGCGATTCATATACGATATTCCAGGGTGGTTTCCGCCACGCACTAACCAAGAAGGACGTGAAGTTCCAATGGTCCCCAAAGGCAGAAGAAGCGTTCCAGAAGCTTAAAGACGCGTTTACCTCGGCCCCGATACTGGCACACTACGACTATGAGAAGGCTACTATCGTGGAAACTGATGCGTCCGACTACGTCTCTGCGGGAATCATGTCCCAATACGATGATAACGGAATCCTGCACCCAGTGGCTTTCTTCTCCAAGAAACATTCCCCGCTGGAACAAGAACCACGAGATCTACGACAAGGAACTTTTAGCTGTTGTCGATGCTTCAAGAATGGCGGTCAAACCTGGAAGGATCTAGGTTCCCAATCAAAGTCCTTAGCGACCACAGAAACCTAGAATACTTACGTCCACCAAGTTACTCAATCGCCGCCAGACAAGATGCTGAATTCTGTCCCGCCGACTTCGCCATCACATTCAGGCCAGGGAAACAAGGGGGGAAACCAGACGACTTCACTAGGAGGTCAGGAGACCTGCCCATGGAAGTGGATGAACGCCTCACGCACCAGTCGCAGGTCGCGCTGAAGAAGGAGAATTTAGACGCAGGAGTCGTTTAAGTTTGTTCGCGGGTTCTTTGTTAAATGAATCCGCTGAAGGAACGCCCACTGCGAAAGAATTATTGATCCAAGCTTACCAGGTTGACAGTTTTCCCCACCAAGTTCTCACCATGCCCGCGAACGGCACCAAACACTCTAAGAAGATCTCGAAGCGGAATGTACGGAACGGAAGAAGGCTTCCGCTTTACAGGAACGCCATCTATGTCCCCTAACCTCGACGAGCTCCAGCTACGCCTGCTACAGGAACACCACGATAAACCTCACCGACACCCAGGACGCGCTAAAACCTTAGAGCTCATCAGCCGCAACTACTACTGGCCTAACATGAGAAAATATGCGACCGCCACGTCTCGAACTGCAACACATGTTCTCGCAGCAAAGCCTCACGCAATGCGCTGGTAAGGTGTTCTTCGTCCACTCGGTACCCAAAGGCCCATGGTCTGATGTATCAATGGACTTCGCCACAGGACTCCCACAGAGCAAGGGTTTAATGCCATCCTCGTTGTTGTCGAATCGATTAACCAAGATGCGTCACTTCATACCATGTACTGAGGAATCCAACGCTATCGATGTGGCAAACATGTACCCAGAATAATACGATGGAAACTACACGCCTACCGAAACCATAGTCTCGGATCGAGGAACCCAGTTCACAGCAAAATTCTGAAAACCTTACGCGACCGCTTGAAATTGCACTCACATTTCACGGCCTTCCCCCCCCAAACGGACGGGCAGACGGAAAGGATTAACGCAATCATGGAACAATACCTCCGCTTATGTCTCTTATCAACAGGATGATTGGGCCAAGTACCCACATGGAGTTTGCAACCAACAACCACGCCTCCGAAAACCACTAAGCTTCTCCCCTGCTTTCAGGCAAACTATGGAAGGAACCCACGGATGACGTTCGCACCCCTACAGCATGGCACCACCACCAAAGAAGACCAAGCCAATGGTATGGCTAGGGATATGGCACAGATTTTCGAATTCCTACGTGACGAGATGTTTAGAGCCCAGAAGATCCAGGAAGAATCGGCGAACGCCAAGATAGATCCCCGCCCCAGATATGCGGTAGGAGACAAGGTATTCTCTCAACTAGAACCTGCAGACCAAACGATCCTCGAAGAAACTTGACTGAAACGACGTTCAGATACCGTCAGGAGAATGGTTAGTCGCTACGCCTATGAGCCTCCCCCACCTCCATGAAAATACATCCGGTCTTCCATGTCTCGCTACTGTCCCTTAGCCGCAAAATAACGTTCAGGCCAACGACACCCGCGCCCGGTAGAAATCGGCGAACAGGAATGGAGGTCGATGCAATCTGGATTCTCGACGACATGGCCGCTAGAATCTTAGTTACAGACACGGGTTCTGACGAACCATCATGAACCCCCCCGGACTTGGAACATGCCCCGACCTGGTGCAAGACTTTCACGATAGGTTTCACGCAAACCCAGGCCTCTGGAGTTAGGCTGAAGGAGGACCTAATCTATCGCGGCATCACGAGCCTACTGCGGAGGAAAGGATATCATGGAACTGGGTCTAGGGTTCGGTTTTCTCTTTGGGTTTCTAAGGGTTTCCGTTACACGGGTTATGAGTCATCCTGGACAGGATTGGGAATTGTATATATAATTAAATTTCTGAGTCTTTCCTTTGTCTCTTTCTCTTCTTTCCTTTCCTACGCAACCTTCCTGTTATCAACTCTACGTTTCTAGTTTCTTTAGTTGTTACTTGTTTCATCTCGTTTCCCTGAATAGAATACGTCATCACTCTTAGTCATCTTCGTCTTAGTAGTACCTCGTCCTCATGTACCATAGTCCTCGCTCGTTAAATGTCACGATACCGTCAGACGTTCTCTCTTATCTTCGCTCACATCACTTCGCTCAAGACCGCCATTCTGGACTCAAGGCCCCACTACCCTGCTTCTCGGTTAAGCCCTCTCGTTGCCCCGTCCTCGCCTCGCCTCGCCTCGCCTCGTTTCTCGGTTGCCATAACCTTGGCTAGTTTAGATATAGTCTCCAGCTTCCCGTGAATAACGAACCCCTTCTGTGCTTCTTCGCGATATAGTCCCGTAACGCTGGTAACTTCCTGGTCGTGACATTCCGCATAGTGGTCCAAAGGGAGGTTCCTTCCGCCCTGGAGTACAATCTTGAGGTCATGGGGCGGGGCGGCAGAGACGTGGCGGTGGACTTGAAATAAGTGATTGAACTCCGCTAGCCCTGCAGGGTACTTCAGCTAGTGGGTCGGGGGCGGGGTTCCTGGTGAGGGCTTCGTCTATGGCGCGGAGGGAGGCACAGAAGAGGTGGTTCTGACGTCTGCGGGCGAGGCCTATGAACGGGGCTGCCCCAATGGCCGCAATGCCAGATAAGCGCATTATCGCGAGATTGAGATTCCTTTGGTACATGCGACGACGGGAGACAGAGTAGTTAGGGTGCAGAAATCAGAGTCGAAGATGACCTGATTCGCTGGCGGAGGGCGAGGTCGTGGTGGGCGCATCCAGGGAATACCCATGACGAGAGGCGATAGTGTCCCCAACTTGTGACGAAGAACGGAGCCGTTGCTTGGCCGCTGGATATCCAGGTGAGAGCTTGGCGATATGGGTGATCCTTCCTGATGCGACCAGTCTGCCAGCAATTAGTTCTAGCAGACGTGGTTTCTTCAAGGGTGTCAGGCCGCGCTTGCGTAAATCCTCATTAACGAACGCAGAATCGACGCCTGCATCGATGAGGGCGTAGGTTGGTACGAAGGAGGTAGAGTTCTGGGAGACCGAGCAGGTGACGATGAGTTGGTCCTCGGACATCTTGTCCTCAGACACGGCAGCAGCGGAGACGACGAAGGTGGGTGGCGGGACTAGCCCCTTTGGTTTGCCATTTTCTACCAAAGGGCCTGACCTTTTAGCGCCGGCTTGGTTGATACTTGTTCAACCGGCTTGTTGCGCCAGTTGTTGAGGGTGCGATCCTGGGAGCGGGCGAGGTAATGCGCAGCGGAGGCAGCGAGAGGCGGGCAGGCGGCGAAGGCGGCGCGATAAGGGCGTTGGCCTGGGATTCCCAGGCTTCGCGACAGAGGTGATGCGGCGGATATCCTTTCCGCTGCAGCGAGGTCGAGTCGGCGGTGGCGGGGCGCCTGGAGCGCCAGCGGTACCGTTGTTCTTCTTCGCCAGGATTCTTCAACCCTGCTTGAGGTCGGCAACTTCTTGTTGGAGGTCAGTGATGATTTCTCATGGGCCGCATACGGCAGGTTCTTGTGGGCGGGGTGTCGGGAGGTTGGTCAATACGACCAGACATTCGGAGATGAGGCTGTGAGCCTCCGTGAGTTCAGGACCGCAGTCCTCATCGGAGAGGGGCCGTATGTGCCCAAGACCAGCAAGCGCGCCAAGCGAGCGGACGATCATGACTTCGGGCGGCAGGACGGCCGATGGTGAAGCGATTGGGGGTCGCAAGACCACGAATGATGGCTTCGCGGGTGCGTAGGGGACGCCGGTGGTGGGTCCCGATATGGAGCTGCCCGGCAAGAGTGAAGGTGGCCTTTACCCAATGGGCTTCAGCACGCTTGAGCTTATATATCAAAGAGTATTGGCGGAGGACGGAGACGGAGGGGTCGGGACCGATGCGATGGACCATGTTGAACCAATGGGCTGGGACGGCGCCGAGGTAACAGAATCCTTTCCGCTCAGAAAGAAGACTCGGCGACCGGGGAGAATACGAGAGGGTGGCGACAGTCCTCATTAGACGTTCCCCAGCTGAGTCGACCATGGTGGCGCATCGGCGTTGGTGTTGTGAAGGTTGGCGTGGGAGACGCAACCTTAGTGTTACGGAGCGAAGCGGAGACTAAACTGAACTAGCCAAGGTTCACAACCGAGGCGAAGGCGGGACGAGGACGAGACGAGAGCGAGACGAGGACGGGACGACGAGGGGACTTAACCGAGGAGCAAGGTAGTAGGGCACAGAGTCCAGATGGCAGTGCGAACGAAGTAATGTAAACGAAGATACCAATAGAGCAAGACGACGACTGTATCGCATACTGAACGGCGACTATAAGTCGAGGATGAAAGTACTTATTTACGAAGATGACTAAGAGGGATGACGATATATTCCAAGAGACGGTAACGAGAAACAAAGAATAACCATGAAACTAGAAACGTAGAGTTGATAACAGGAAGGTTAGTAGGAAAGGAAAGAAGAGAAAGGACAAAGGAAAGGCTCAGAATGACTATATATATAGTTCCCAATCCTGTCCAGGATGACTCATAACCCGCGACGGAAACCCATAGAAACCCAAAGAGAAATCTAAACCCATTCCACAATATCCTTTCCTCCGCAGAGTGCCGCGATACATCGCGTGTTCTGTGACTTCTTCCATTATGCAGTCGGATCCGCGGTTCCGAGCGAGGTAGTTTCGTCTGTCTCTGTGCCGGAGGGTCATCGCCGGTCTCATTGCCTATCTCAATTTGGCCTGTTTCTGTCTCCGCTTTGCCAGGTCTGGTTCCTGTCTAGACCCTGGAGTGTATTGCTGTAATTTCTTTTGCCAGGTCATGAACTTGCCGGCCAGTTCATTGTTTTTTTCGCCAGTAACTAATGTTCCGTCAGAGTCTCGTAATCTGTTCCAACTGCTGGGTCTGCAAGTCGGGTGAGCTACGCAGTTTCTGGACACTATGGCTTTGTTTTCTCTCCAGTTGGTTGACATGTGCGTCTTGTTCTGATCGCTGTATCTCATGGTGAAGCCTTGAGGATATCTGGATGGAGTTTTCTGATTGGAGGAAAACTCGAAAGCGGGGTATTTCCTGGTGTTGAGGGAAATACTTGTCGACTTTTGATTGGTCGGTTCGTCCTGCACGTTGGTTGTCAAGGGAGAGCTCCCTAAATCTCCATCTTCGTTGGTATGTATCCGTGTAATTCGCTTGAGTTGGGCGATTAGTAGATGATGGTGCCAGCTTCCTTTAGTGACACTTTCCCTCCCTCTATCTAGTTCGTTCGTTAGGTAAATGAAAAGATAGGTGGGGTGCTTATGCGCGGTATAAGCTAGGGAACGATCGTACGAACAGGTGCAAATACAGGATCGCGTACGCACTAATTGTAAGTGGCAAGTACATGTACACGTAGCCAGGTAATGTTTACTGCCTATAGTAACTAGTGGAACATGTATACTATTGTTGGATAGAGTAATACGGACTTACTACTACATGTAGTTCTATGCATCTGTAATTCGGCGCGGACAGATAAAGGTGAGGAACAGCAGAATATATTTATGTGGCTAACCTTGATCGAGGTATCGATAGGGAAACTAGTCCTACCGCGGCGGCCCGAGGGGGTGGTTAAGGTTCGCACCAGGAGATGTCATCCAGGGTAGTGCATACATGTACATGTACCCTGACAGTCCTCGATCTTTTACAGCGACCGAGGATCGAAGAAAGCGATATTACGATTTTGGGTAACAAGATTATTCTCTACTGCTCAACGGTTTCGCTCGTTTACGTCCTGAATAGAGAAAAAGAAGATTTTGTATATCCATTCTTTTTTTTGTGCAAGAGACAACGTGGAGGGCCGAGGGGTTTGTAGATCTAAAGTCGTTTGTATACAAGGTATGTCGTAATAATAAAAAAATTGGATTTTAGTGACGCAATTTAGAAGAGATGTGTTTTTTTATGAATAGTAATGACCACTAGGGCATATCAACCGGAGCTGCCACCGAGAAGGTGTTCTCTATGCTGAAATGGCATCGTGTTCCTAGTAGGGTCCTGAAGGTATAAAAGGACCTTCATCCTACACCCATCCCCGAGAACCACCAAAGATCCTAAGATCACACAGGCTTATAACATTACGTTATCAGTCATCCCACGCATTCGGAAAACTATCAAAATCACAAAGTTTACCAAAACGTTTTCGGGATGACTAAGCTCTCCTACTCCGTGTACCCTCGCGGTACTTCTAGCGCTGCCTCTTCCTCTTCCTCCTCTTCCTCCTCCCCCTCCCCCTCCCCCTCCTTCTCCTCTCCGTGGTCTGCAGTTGTCCTGTCTGAACCCGAATCAGACTGGCAGGATAAAGCTGCCAAATATTATCAACGAAAGTTTGATAAATTCGCGAGGGAACCATCCCCGGTTCCCTCAAAATCCTCCTCAAAACCCTCTCGCACTCGTAGACGTGATCGTTTGCGAAAGGCCTTCGCGGTTTACCCTGAGCCAACTCCGATCGAATCCGGGTCCGTTTGGCCAGATTGCGATCATGAGCCTGACTGGCTCGGTGCTGCCGCTGACTACTATAAGCGGAAGCGCCTTGTGGAGTTGGCTGCCGAAAAGCCTGAGCCGGTACGAAAATCGGTCAAGAAGTTGATTCGGTCCTTCTTCAAGTGAACCATGCCGATCATCCGAGTCCCGATACTAATATCGGGCCGATGCCGGTTCCGAGAGGCCGATCCCGAGTGACCGAGTCCGGGTTTGGTGGTGATGTTAATCCCACCGATAAATTGTTATGCCGAGTCCGAGCCGTTGAGCTCGGTGTTGACCCCGTTCCGGGGGTGGTCCATGGATCTAGGATGTGATTTTTTACTGTTTGCTTTGTGTGCGTGCGTGCGTTGCTTTTCCCTCAGCGATGAGTTCTACCTTGACGTTGGTGCTGGGGCTTTCCACTAAATGAACTCTTCATGTATATATACTTAAATAATTGTTAAATATGAAAGAATATTGTAACAAACTCTTCTTCGAATATCTGCCAAAATATGTTTTTTGCTAAGTGATTCGATTTATGTTTAGATTTTGAGCTTTGAGAGCTTTCACAGAATGTTACCATGAAATATAGGATTATGCGTGGGTATCATAGTCACTCCCTGCATGGTTTTGCGAATAAAGTGGCCTGGGTCCATTTGTCTAGCTGGACCCTTGTCGAGAAACAAGGAACTCATCACTGGATGAAAAGAATAACCCTCTAAGCTAATTATATAGTCCAAACATCTCCGCGGATTTATGGTTTACTATTGTGTCGTTAATGGGTTCGCCTCGTTGGCGCAGCGATATTATGAAAGATATAGGATTCGTAGGCCGTCACTCAGCTATTGACATGATTCTAGTTACCATGTACGTATTTTATATCCCCAGAGCACCCAATACCCAACTGTACCCCTAGATGTCAGCGACAATAGCACCAGTGGGTGGATTAAGAATTATCATCATGGATAATCACTCGGTAGTCTTGGCGTTTAACTTTTCCTATCAAAGTTTGTTCTACTATGTCAAGGTTTGTTCTGCTACTGCCGACGCCGATTATTTGTAGATTTTAGTAAACTTTCAGGGTGTGGGTGTTGTATTGGGGATGCTTTTAGTACGGATTTTGTGGTGGTTAGTGGGGGTGGGGGTGATAGCATGGGCGGTGGTGGGGTTAGTGATGGAATCGATGTTTGAAGCAGGGGAGGTTTGTATATGTAGTATTGGGTAAACTCAGTGGTATTTGTCGAGCTTAGACGGTTTTCATCTGTGGCCCGCCGTAGGATGTATTACATGTACGAAAAACGGGGTGTAATCAATACTAGCACATATGCATTGACGAGAATACAGTAATGGATCTACACACTTTATTTTGCACTTTATATACAGGAAATCCTGGAGTATTTCATTCTCGGAATTTCTAGCCGGAAGGCTGTATACAATTAATGAATTAAACAAAGGAAAGAAGAAGAAAAGAAGTCTCGAAATCACTACATTTTGGGGACAACGACGCAACTGGTTAAACGACAAACAGGGATATTTGGCGGACAAAGCACAGGCGCTCAGGCTGGTATCTAATCGCTTGATTGACTGAAACGGTGACGGCGAAACCTGTGTTTTCGTCGTTGCCCCAGGCTCGTCGTTGCCCCCAAATTGACTTTGCCCTTAACCCTACATCCGCCTTTTACCTTCAGGAATCAACGGGTTGATCCAGGGGATATCAGTATCCAATGATGGGTAGTATTCTTTTTTTTTTTTTTAAGAAAAATAGGGTTATTCTCTGCGACAAAGGTCTTAACCGTACGGCAGGCGCTGCTTTTTTTACTCTCCGTTGGGGGGGGGGGGGGGGGACACATTGCGTTACTGCGAGTTCAATGGCAAATTTGGGGTTTTGGGCAATCAAGGCTCAACTCCTGCGACTAGGCCATGCATGTGTCCACCATACGCTGGCCTGTAGACGCGATAAACATCACTACATATACCCAAGTGCAATTGCGCAATGCATCCACTTGTAGAACCCTTAATCCCCTTAGGTGCGAATTATTCCCCCTCTAATCTATGGCCTTTCGATTTACCACCACCAATATCAACACTGCAGCTGCTCCACTACGCCGCGGAACCTGCTGACTGGTAGAAGGGGTGACATGTAACAGTACCACTACCAGCTGTAGCAGCCATGACCGCTTTCTGCCAGTCCAGGGTGTTAAAGCTAGACCGTATTCCAAGGCGATGCGGGGTGATAGTTCGAGTAATTATACCCTAAGCTCAATGAATGGAATTTGGTACGTGATAGTCTCGGCGACGAGAGCTGGATAGCCCATGGCCGGCAGCAATGGCAGCAGAGTTGGTTCGGGGGGGGGGGGGGGGTTGTTTATATAAAAATGGCACTATTTGTGGCTACAATATGGGCTCCGGTTCACGCTATTATCGTACCAACTAAATTTTACAGGTTGAGTATATAGGGATGCATTGCCTTTTAATCCATTAATCTAGATATCGCCAAACCACACGCACTGGTTACCAAATTCTTGAGAACAGAGCCACATAGGGTTCTTTGATGGTAGAGGAGTTGCTAACTCAATGTAATTATGGAATGGCCGGCCCCCACTGCCAAACCTGCGACCTCATCTTTAGTTTTGCAGGGTCTATCGTGGCTATCGACCTCCCAGCTCTTTGAACACAGGGAACTCTAATAGACAGCGGATAGGTCTCTGGGTAGGTCATCTTCAAAAGGGGGCCTTGATGATTAAATTGGACATCGGTGTTGATAAATAAAGTCTACCCTTGTAGGCCAAATTAGATGGGAGAGAAAAAAAAAAGTGGGGTGGGGGGGAGAAAAAAACAAAAGGAAGAGACAAAAAAAATGGGGGGGGGGGGAAGGAAAAAAAGACAAAAGACTTACGTGATCAGTATCATCCCTCAAGAGCGTCGCTACCATGTTGGGCATTCTGATCACCGCTCCCACCTGGGTTTGAACCATGGTGTCATCGGTACGTAGTCCAGTGAATCACCACTAGGCCACGCTTCGGCGAGTGCATCAAGCCATAGAAAGTATAAGAGCAGAGCGCGTTGTGCTTCCCTCCGGGTAACACTCCCTTCTCTCATACGGCGGGTGGTGGTGAGTGATATCTCGTGATTAAAATTTGGATCCATGACTTTGTATTCTCCTGACATAGTCAAAGGGCGATGTTTAGTTTAAAACTTATGTCAATCTATGGCTATATATACTTTTTTTTATGATTAGTATCAACCAGAAGGATGTAGTTGGGTAATTAACTTATCCTACATGTATGCGGCATGGGCGTACTTATGTAGATATACGGATTGCTCTGTAGCCCACGCAAAGATGTGCCCACACTTTCTATCCACTTATTCAGTCACTGCCGGACCCCTGAACCCTAGGTCAAAGGTCGCAAGAAGAATACTTGATTTAATTCCCCTAGCCGCTGGGGCATGTTTCTTTGCCCCAATGTACCTAGCCGCAACCTAGGAGTAGCAATCTAACCAGCTTGGTCAAGGTAAGGACATGACCCCGGGCATACAACTAGGATGGGCCACGTAATACTGTGATACGAGAAGTACGGGATGTACTTAAGTAATGGGCATAGGTGGCACACCAAGTGAAGTGGTGTTATGGAGTAACCCCTGGACCTTGATAAAGACCTTGTACCTACAGCTCCATTCAAGGGAACCGTGACCTGTTATTACTTACCGTGTTCGGCTAATATTGCAGATTCCGGTACAAAAGATTCTTTTAAGTCATAAGACTGTCGGGTCACGGTAAGCCTACTTCCGCATTAATCCTATCGAAAACTTACCAGATGACATGAAAACTGTTGAGGTCAGGCAATAATTTACAGAGTATTCAGATGGGTGGGTTCATATTCCTCTCAAGAGGTCTTTTTACTGAATATTATATATATTACACCAAGGGATTCCTTCTCAACCCATGACACGGTATCTTTTCGTCGAACACATCATCGCTCTATAAACACACATACGCGCACAAACACAAGCATAAAAGTGGATGCACTGTCTTGAGTGGTTGCAAGAAGAGAAGTTTAAGATATTATGTAAACGCTAGGAAAGAAAAAAAACCGCTCCGAAAAAAAAGGAATTCCCAACCAAACCACAAACTGAACCCAGACGCGAACTTAAATACATTTATCTCCCCCCCTAGGTCCACGATGAGGAGAACATGAAGACCGTGAAATTAACATAATGCTCTTTTTCACAACACAGACTTCTTTTTCCTTAGATATTGACAAGATCTAGATTGTACTTCCAGAAATTCATTCCAAAAGTATATCCAGGGAAATGATAGTAAGAAAAGTACGTTACACCATCTATGAAGCAAAGAGTTGGGCAAGACCGAAATGCTGCTCAACATTGTAGGCACCAGGTGCTTTCCAGTAGTCATCAGTGAAGGTGAAGTATGCAACACGTCCAGGAAGAGCGGAAACCATGGCGGAGACGGCAGTGGCCTGTTCAGCGACACCAGGGACAGCGAGACCGTTGGCGTCACCAGATGAGGGCCAACCGCACTCAAGAACCCAAGCCTTCTTTCCAGAGCAGACCTCTGTATAGATAGTTAGTACATATTCTTTCATCAGTGGAATGTGGGGTTATGTGACTTACCCTCAGTGAGAGCGACCTGGCTGCTCAAGAAAGTACCAGCATCAGATGCAGCAGTACCAGCGTTGAAGAAGGGGTGGATGTTAACACCAATGACGTCCATAGCTTTGCAAAGGTCTGAGGCACCATATGACTGGAGAATATTCAAAGGCTCAGTGGTAGTGACAGGACCGGTGTAACCAGCGGTCTTAAGCTCGGAGGCGACGGTGGTCATGTAGGTGGCTAATTCTGAGGCGGAGCAGTACCCATTGAAGACAGACTCGTTACCGACAACTACCAAGACAATCATATCCCACTTGCCCCAGGCAATGATATCCTTAATCTGATCGGCGCCAGTGGAGCCACAGCCAGCCTTGAGGAATATGCCAAGGATCAATCCAAGGCCGTGCTTCTCAGCAGAGCCACCAACATTCGCGAGACCAGAGCAATCGGTGGAGTAAATGCGGATGTTCTGGAATCCCTTGGAGGCAATTGAAGCAACGTCGGTCTCGACTTCGTCAGCGGTCTTGCACCCACCACCGTTGGCGTATGGGGAGTAAGTAATAGCCCAGAGGCCACCGTTTGAAGTAATCTCACCAACGGCGGAGGAGGCAGCAGGAGCAGCAGAAGAAACGGAGGATGAGGGGATAACAGTGGCGACAACGCTCGAGACGCTCGAAACAACAGAGTCAGCGGGGGCAGTAGACGAACCGGTGGTAGAAGTTGGGACCGCAGGGGCAGTAGTGGTGGTGGTGGGAATGGCGACAACGGCACTACTGGTGGCATCGGAAGTAGGAGCGACAGTAAAGAGCGGGCAGGTAACGACCTGGGAAGTGACGGTGATTGTAGTGGTAATCTCAGGCTGGACGTAGGTTCCAGGGGCGAAGGCGGTTGGGACTGGGTACTCGATGGTGGTCGGTGCAGGGACATCAGTAGTGGTAGCACCAATTGTGTAGGTACCAGCAGTTGGACAGATGTAGGTGGTGGTGTAGATCTTGCTAGTAGTAACACCATCATCAACCTCCACAGTGGCAAGCGGGCAGACGACGGTAGTTGAAGTCTCAACAATGGTGGTGACACCACCGTAGGTCTGCTGACCCGCGGGGAGTGAGGTGGTCTCAGGGACACAGACAACCTCAGTGCTTGTCAAGGTCACTGTGGTGGCCGGGATGGTGTAGACACCGGGGGTAGCGATTGTAGTCACCTGCTGGGTGGGAACAGGCCCTGCCGGGGTTGGGACAGGTCCAGCCGGGGTGGTGGCAGGAACTGAAGCAACATCAGAGACTGACGAGACTGCATCGACAGCAGACGAGTGAGTAGTGAGATAGGTAAAAGATGTCGAGGTCTCAGTATGCGTGATAGTGCTTGAGATAGTTGTGGTGTAATCACCAACATCTGGGACACCAGTCGATGAGCCAGATGAAGGAACACCAGTAGATGGTACTTCGATAGCTGGGACACCAGTTGATGGGTCAGATGAAGGGACACCAGTTGATGGTACTTCGATAGCTGGGACACCAGTTGATGGGCCGGATGAAGGGACACCAGCAATGTCTGAGGAAGCAGCACCCTCACCAGAACCGGGAACACCGGAACCAGGGACACCAGAACCTTCGGCCGGGGGGATTGACTTTGTAGCATCAACTTCGCCGATAGGGACAACGGTCTTTACTGACTGGATAGTGGTGGTGGCATCGGGGATGATAGTTGGCTCAGGGGTAGCTATTAAAACATACATGTTAGACACTTATGAACCATTGATGCTATGTGCGCAATCCTAAGATCTTCGCAAGACAATGCGCATATCGAAAAAAAAAAAATGAGGCAATCACTCACGAGTAACCGGGACCAAGTATGTGGTAACATAGGTGGAGCAAGCACACTCGTCAGGGACAACTTCAGGAACAATCTCGCGGGGCGCCAGATCGGCATGCGCATGGGCGTGACGGCGGTGGGCGTGTCCTCGTGCAGACACACTGCCTAGGAGGGCAGTCGCCGCAATAGCAACAAGACTGTATCTCATGATGACGAAACTAAACAATCGAGGGAAAACAAATAATTCTTTAACCGTCGATCAAGAACAAACTTTGGGTATATGGAATGCTGTAGTTGGTGAGTCGCAAAAGAAAGGAATGCCCGCTAAAAGAGTGAAGCGGTTGTGTACGTGAAGGTTGCCTTGTGCGTAGTGGAGGAGAGAGAGAAAGAAGGGGAAGATGGTGGTCAACGGGCTGCATATTAAGGGAAGTGCCAGTCAAGCCCAGCCCAATCGCACCCCACCAAAAAGGGGGTCGACCTCATCTGAAAGTTTAGTAACTAACGCCCGGGGTCGTCGCAGGTTGACGCTGCATGGATAATCAATCTAATAAGATGGATGAACCCAGAGAACTTTCCTGTTCCTGATAGTCATCTCATCCAAAGATGGGAAAGTCAATCACTTCACACACTGACCTGCCCACTGCTGGCTGCTACTGAGAACGAAATTCAATTTCGACAAGACGGGACAGACGTTTCTGTCTGAGTCCTACTGTTCGCCGACACCGCGAAGAAAACGGGCTGCTCGGAATTGAAAAGCTGCGACCAGGGGCAAAAAGGAAATGAGCCCAGCAACAAGGATGAGTAGGCTGAACCAGCTGCC
This sequence comes from Morchella sp. 2018-W16, assembly GCA_024713755.1. Taxonomy (NCBI): domain Eukaryota; kingdom Fungi; phylum Ascomycota; class Pezizomycetes; order Pezizales; family Morchellaceae; genus Morchella; species Morchella sp. 2018-W16. The sequence continues at coordinate 383,772 of JAMGYY010000012.1, read as the reverse complement.
GATTCCGTTGTTGGCGCCTGCAGTTGTTGACCACCACCCCATGTTGACCCCTTCCTGCAAGGCACCTTATGTACTCTACCTTTAGTACAGCTTGGCTGTCCAAGACAACAGCCTATCAGATCTTGGACCCTTGTTCCAGGGCCCAGGACCCTTCAAAGTCAGCATCTTAAGCTCTGGAGGGGTCCAGGAGCGATGACAATACTCTGATGGGTAGAGAATATTCTAAAGGCCGAAAGGTCAAAATATCGCCACGAATCGTTGGCAGAGTACTAGTGCGCTCCGCCGTACTGTTCACATTGAAGATTACAGGGCTCATTAGATTTGTCCGCATAGACTTACACATTTGGAAGCAACGAACTTTGATGTATCAACTTGGCCTTGGCCTCCTCAATCGTGCCGCGGCCCCACCCCCATCTTCATCCCGAGCCCCAGAGTAAAGCTGATCTGTTCTAGGGATTCGAACCCACGAAACCCCCAATTGCTTGACCAAAACCTTAACAGTCTATTGTTATTGATGGTCCCGACCTAGCTGTACGACATCGAGATCAGGGCCGCTCTTTGGAAATTTTGGAGGCGCGTTTCAAGAACAATAATAACGGCTCCGCCCACAATCTGCAGGCCTTGTGTGGGGACATCCATGGCCACCCCGTAGCTTCATCAGCGTGGAAGTACATGCAGTGGTAAACATTTATATCCTTTGCGCTGTACCTTCCCTCTGTGTATTAGGTACTAATAAAGATAACCAATCTTAGAAACTATGGGCCTGCCCATCGTAGGCCGTATCGCCAAAGCCGTCAGTCCTTCCATGTTCCCATAGATGAATTCGAACCCTACTCCATAGAGTGGGCACATAATTAGAGTACCGTGGGCCTGGCTCCTCCTAAAGATCTAACCAGTTATGACTTGACTTGGCAGAGAAGTCTACTAGGAAAGTTCTCTTGGTTTGCGGGCAATTTCGGCCAGGGAGCATGCATGCCCGTAGCTACATGAGTAGCTGCCAACTAGACCAAGAACGCCTCGCCGACAGAGCTCCCTTTGTATCCTACTCCTCCTGTAGTACTACGGGCATTAACAGAATAATTACTGCGCATATATACATGTATGTATGTATGTATGCGAGTGACATGCTATGAACATCAGTCCGCATAACCCACACAACAAACACATGCATAGATCCTTTGCTGTGTTGGCGCTCGCGCTCGATCGTGCAAGGGCACCCACCTAAAAGCTAGAGTAAAATGCAACAGAACCACAACTCGCTGCATCAAATTCCAACGGTGGCGATCTGGTACATAGCTACCGAAGAAATGTGGTGTCAAAAAGGGGGTCCACATACCTTGGCGAATTGACCTTTGAGGCTCGGCGGTATGTGCCGCACACGAACTCTAGCTCATCCCACCATCACTAACTAGTTCCGAGATCCCGCGTGTGCCATTGCCGATTATTTGAACATAGGCCAACGCAGGTTGTTTTTAATAGGAAGTGATATTCTCTTTCCTGCAACTCATGAAGTAGATCTCGGAGGATACGAAATCTCATTCTGGTCACGTCAATGTGCGTTTTCGGTTCTTTGCACCTGTGGGTTCCCTACACATGTATGGTATCGATCATCATGTAACGGCTGTTCTTTTTGGTTTGTAGAGACAACATAAGCTTCTGAGCTGCGCCTACATTGCCGTGCATGAATATAAATGAAGTACAGGTTGTGCATGTTTTATTTATTTATTCAGCTCCTTTGCAACCATTTAATATAGCACCCGCAGACAAGCCCGCGCTGATACTTCTAGGTAAGGCAGCTGGACAATTTTAGGAACCTCTACATACATAAGTACTTTAGGTATTGCTTCTCCAGCTAAGCACCATATACGATACGAGGTCGTCTCGCATCATCATGTATTTTCCAACTCGTCTCGCGAGACAGAACCACGGACAATGTCCGTGACTAACTGACCGACCGATAACCGTCTCATTCAATTCACCTTAGTTAGGTGCTTGCACAATTTTTTCTCCTCCCGTGAATGTCTTTAATTTTCCCCTTCACGCAGCTCGGTACAAGGAAACACCAGGGCAAGGGATGTTTTAAATTACCTAGTGTCTCGATAGGGGTTTCTAAGTAAGAGTATATATTTATCGTTTGAGCACGGATTATTTAGTGGCAATAGGTACGTGCTTTACCCCCCCCCCCCCCTTTCTCGCTTGTATGCATACATAATACATACATACATGTAAGCACTTTTTAGGCTCTTCATGACCCCTCACTCGATATGCACTTGAAAACTTAATCGAGTCCGTTTAACTGTGACGCAAGTTAGACAGGTAACATCTGGATATTTCGGGCTTCTGACCATGGGAGGGCTCTTCCGAGGTTCTGAAAGATTTTTCGAGGTGCATAAGAATACATAGACTGGAGTATATGCTTGGGGCCCTGAGAGCGGCTTTTATGCTCGGATCGATCAGTGGATCCTTTGAAATGGACATAGGTAATGATACAACTTGACTGAATGAGTCCTTCAGGAATCAGAAAGATAAAGCGAGTGTAAACCAACATCTGCCAATTAAAATACCCTTGTTAAGGAGCGCTAGAATCACCTCTACTACCCCTCTGCCCAAACCTGTGAACTCTATCACGAGTCTTACCGTCAGTTTATTATAGGGGTACTTTCTCCTCAAAAAACTAGACAAACATCCTATCTTAACCACTTGTATTCCCGAGTCTTCAGTGGATTAACTTAGGCTTGTATCTCATATGGGTCATATATGTTCTAGGCTCGAGATAAGTCCGTCACTAGATTTTACGGCGATATGTAAGGAGACCTTTAATCCTGCCGGTAAACACACACAAACTCGGAGCGAAATATATATTTTATTTTGTGTAGGGACCGACAAGAAATCAATCTTGTTCTACGAGCACTACGTACGCCGAAATCTTATTAGCAAACTATATATCACTCTATCCTTTTTTGTATCAATTAGTTCTCTCTTTCGAGCGGGTTGGAAAAAAGAAAGATAACACACACCCTTCTCACGGCCTGCACCACTTCCAAACTCAGTATACCTTCTCAACGGCTCCACTGGCTCCACAAACATCGACTTATAATACCAAAACCTCCAACACCACCTATCCACCCCACTATAGCCCATAGGGCATTCTTCACTCTCGCTAGACCATCCCTCACATGAACACTCCCAATCAAATCCCGGCATATCAGTTTTACTACATTTAAACCTCCAGCCCTTGCGACATCCATTTCCAGTCTCGTAGAGGTAGGCACATTTAGACATATCGGCATTGCAGTGCTTAGTTATGCCTTCTTTGTGCATAATTGTAGAGTCGGCCCTGGTGGGGTAAGTGCATTCGCAGTGCGAGGTGCGAGTGACGGGCTGGTAGTAGCAAGAGAAGTTAAAGGGACGGGGGCAGCGTTCAACATCGTCCGCAGTCTTGAAGGGGGCTCTTGTATTTGCTTTAGGGGGGCCCGCCGTTCTAGTAGCGGTGTCTTTTCTGACTATTACAGACAAGCAGTAGGTTAACTATGTGGCTTGTAGTTTTTCTGAAGAGGGGAGGGGAGAGGAACGTACTTGATGCCGAGGCCGTTTGGCAACTGATGCTGAAAACGACGTGGAGAAGAAGGACGGCGGAAATATAAAGTTTAATAAAGCCATGCATGGCAATATGAACGAGATGGATATATAATGATATGAAGGATCTGATGAAGGAGGAAACTTGGTTTTTTATAGCTGATTGATGTGCGAATTGAATCCTTAATCATAGTCGAATACATCCCCGTTTAAAGTTTAGGGTATTATTTGTAGAGACACAAAGGTTGTTTTAATGCAGTTAGATAAGGCATTGATAGAAAGGACTATAATTAAGTGTATTGTTTTGTGCTGACATCATTACCGTTGTGCACTGTGTCAATATATGTGGCATTAATACGCCTTCCCGTCGGAATAACATTCATCGCAGTGGTTATCCGTAAAATGTGTTTTTATGTGTCTAAACGGGACAGTTTAAAGCTCCGGCGAAGAGAAAAGAGAAAGGATGAATGTACCTATGTGTATGTGCATGTTGAGTACTCGTTTCTTGGCTAGAAGGATTAGTTTGTTTCGCGAGAGCGCAAACCCCTCAGATAAACGGTGAATTTCTATGCTTACATATGTGCTGAGCCTACTTGGAAGTATCCCACAATATTACGATCAACATCATAACGGGATTAAGACGGTTGGGAAAGACGGCGTATAAAGGAACCATGCCATGCTGACCGAAAAAGAAGTAGGTGATGAAGATAGCAATAAGTATTGGGTATGGTAAAGCAGGCGGGTTTTCAACTAATATCAATTAGCACTGCTCAGTGATAAGGATAAAAGGGTTATGGATTACGAAGAGATCGAGAAACACATTCAAGGGAAGCAAGACTAGTTGTTCAACGTATCACCGGGAACCACAATGTCTTCAACCAGTTAATAATTAATTTTGAAACTGCGTTACTCGTAGTACTAAAGTCATATGTTAGCTGGGGCTATGCATAGGGCCCCAGCCTTTACCGAAATAGGTTATAATAGTCTCAAATTTGCAAATTCCAACTTCAAGGTCATCTTAAAATCTATAAAATATCAATGTCATAGATCCCGCAAGCCATGGTATTACATATCGATATGGAACTTCATGCTTTTAGCATGTAGAACAGATCAATTGATCAAATGAGTCCCCCCCCCCCCCCCCCCTTTTTTTTTAAAAAAAAGATCAAGTTGTCTATCACGTTATTTCTGTAACAATATCAATATCCGGCGCATTAAGGGAGGAAAGCAATTATGGCATGGCTTGGCTAGTGACTGATTGTTAGTAGGCGTTTGCCGGTCTTTCTTTAATAGCTACTGGTCCCAACCTACCGGCTCACTTTGCTGACCGATCCACCGCACGTTTTTAATACCTCGTCACCAACCATCACCAACATGCTTTGCGCGCTTAGCTTCCATGTTGGATATTTTTTCACTCTAACAACATCTGATATGAGGGGACTGAAATTAAAAGGCGCTGCATGTACGTGGATGAACATGGGATCGGACGCCCCACTGCCAGTTAATCCCATCTCCCAATGTGGCAAGTATATACGTACTTAGTATGTATATGAGTGAGTTTTATGCTATCCTCGGGCGATTGGATGTTTCCGGTATACCCCACGAGCTACCTGCCTAGATAACTCGTATTCGCCACTACTACTACATGGAAATGTAGACAGAAAAGGAACTGCGAATCGACGGGGCCTTCTGGATGCAGGCATCCAGTTGTGAATTACTAGGTGTAATATAAATGAAATGATCGCCGGTCAAGGTTAATTCAGTAGCTTAGTAGATTATATTACCGAGATATGGGATGAGATGGATGTTGGGGGGTTGTAAGAAGGATGGCAGAAATGAGCTGAGGTAAATGCAAAGCAGTTGGCTTAGTACACTCATGAGGGCGCATCATAGGTGATCACTCTATCCGTAATTGCCTACTACACTAACGTCTCGCTAAACTCTTCAAACTTAGCTACATTTCCCTTTCAGAGAAAGCACGTACCACCCACATCACGCTATCTATCCCATTTCATCCAGACATACGAGATCTCTAACAATCTAGCCATAGATGAAGAGCAGCGAACAGAAGATCTACAAAATACTCAAAAGTGGTGACTGTTCGGTAAGGTAAGTACTATCTAGGGCCAGGGTGTTGGAACCTTTTGAGCCTGTGCCTGTAGGCAAAATCAACACCCTTGCCGGCCGGCCAGGCTTTTAACTGAAGATGGATGATGATAAGGTACGGGATGCAGAATTAAATACATATCTACTTATACCCCATAGGAAAATCTCCATGCCCCACCATAGTGGGGGGGAGGGGTGAGCACCCACTTTATCAATGTCCCCTCCCCTCCCCTCGCTCAATCCTCAATCCTGTTTCTCTTCTTTACACCTCAAACAAGGTCATGCAACGTCACTCGTCGCCCCCCCACCAGGCTTCGAACTTGGTATCACACTGTACTCGTTACCATCATGGGTACTGTCAATCATACGTGTATGATAGTGAGGACTTGTGGGAAATTCTTTAGGGTATACTGCGAATCTTTACCACCTGTCATCGCCCTAACCATCACCTAAATACATATATTAGGCACACCATATACATGCACCTGCACCTCTTCGATCAGACGAATCGGCATATAAGGAACCCGATACGAACATACCCCGATCGACCAACCCAAGGAACATGTGATCGTATTCTATACCCACAGAAACCACAATAACAACAGCAACTTAAATTCATCACCAGAACCTACAGGCGAATCGGCGCTTATTGTAAAACTATCCTCGGACCCGCTGCTGGTAACCGTCTTTTGATAACTTTTACGTCAAACAGAACAATCCAGCACATGCCTTGCTTTATATATAACGCACGAAAGACGACACCACTCAATATTGCACTGCGTACAGTTTAATCTACATAAATACATACATACATATGAACCTTATCGATCCTGTGGCCCCGGAGCTCGGATTCACCGATGCCCGGCCGGAGCTGTAAGATCCGCCCTGACCTGAAGCCCCCGCAATTGTCGGCTAATGCCATGTGTTTCTTCACGAATAAAAATTCATAGGCACCTTATTTAACAATTCCATCCCTTTAGTTCTCCCCCGCAACATCATTTTTTGCCAACTCAAGTACACAAGCCAAGCATATGTGCTGGCCATGGTCTTCATCTTATATCTTGCCACCAATATCCCAACAAACGCCATAATGCAAAAAAGAAAAAAACGAGAACAAAAAAAAAGAGACAACTATCAATACTATAACGAAGCGGATAGCGGCAGGAGTGGTCAAGATTTACACTTCAAGAGGGGGAAGGCAGAAATAAATGAATATGCTAACTGCTCTAAGGGACAGTAGTTTCGGTTATGATGTGCGCAATTTTAAGAAATTGATACGAAAGAAGGTATTTTCCGGCGAAATAATGCGAAAATAAACCAAAGACACAAACCCCTTGACACAAGAATTACGCCAGTACATGCAGGCGATATGCCTAAACAGCACCTCAAAATGAAAGAAAAGAATGGAGGGAAACACGAGCAGGAAAAAAGAAACACCCCTATACTTGATTGATTATATAAAACCAAATCAATCGTGTGCACCCACATTCAACGCAATCGATGCTTTCTTCCGTAAGCCAAAGAAGCTAGTTCGATGTTTTGCCTTTGCCTCTTTTTCCTTTTTCTTCTTATCTTTTTCTTCTTTTCCGGCGTGCCCATTTTCGAGTACCTCTCTGTCGAGTTCCTTTAACCGCTCTCTTTCTGATTCGCCCAGCTTATTTAGACCTCCGTTCGTCCCGTTTAGTTCACGATATTCGTTTGTTGGTGGGAGCGATGGAGATAAGATTGGTGTTGGTGTGTTAGGGAATGTTAGGGTGGTTGGTAAGGGGGACATATCTCCATTCTCGTGGGAGAAAGATGCATTCCGTTCCCGGTCTTTCTTCCCCTTGCCATCACCTCCTAGCCACTTTGGTGGCCCGCGAAGGCTTTTGCTAGTCGAACGGAATCGATTCATACCACCATGATAGCTAGTTTCTCCTTTATCCTTCTTTTCTGCCTTCTCCTCCCGCTTCTCCTTCTCTCTTTTCTTAGGCTTAATGAGGCCCGGGGCAGGAGAGAGTTGATCGTGTGAATCAACGACAGACCTCCGCCTGTGATCAGCAGGGGTCTCCGTGTTCACCGCGGAAGGGTTTGGAGGGCTCAAAGGAGGTAGATGGTTATCCTTCAGTTCTCCGCTAATCGACCCTCTGCTAGCATGACCGTTCAAATGGGTACCCACGGCCGGTGATTTGGACTTTAATAAATCGGCCTTTGCTGCCTCGGCCGCTGCCCGTGCAGCTTCCTCTTCCTGTTGTTGTTCTGCCCACATCTCCCTTTGGACCGCCTCCAGGGTTGTCTCCTGATAAAACAAGACATACGCACATGCCATGCCAGGACGCTCACCAAAGAAGTTTCTAACGTAGGCTTTGTCCACAGGCTCGACAAGCTCATCATCGAACAGCAACCAGCCCTTGTCTTCAGTCTTGACTATTGCTACATAATGACCATGATACGGACCGCCGCCAATGTGCACCACCACGGCATATAGCTCGTACAACCTATCTTGATCTTCTGCATCGTCTGTCGTGTTGAATAACCTCAGGTGATAGGGGTACACCACTCGATAGTGCAGTTTCTCGAATCGTTGTGAGGTTTCCATATATTTGAACCGCTTCAAGTGTAATGCAAGAACCTTCGGGAGCCGCTTGATCTTCATTCGCTTCTCAGCTTCTTGTAACCCACCACAAGTGTCACAGTGAAACTTATTGCGCTCGCACAACATTTCCGATGCGGAAAATTGTCGCAGGCATGATGTTACTGACGAGTTCTTCTCTAGGTCGATTGACAGATCGAGGAATGGTTCGTTTCGCCGTGATACATTCTCGCAAGTGAGACATTTAGTTTCGGAGCTGATGAGACCTTCAAATAGTTCATGAATCCAACCAGCAGCTGAGGCGGAGGTCATGGAAGCCGTTGAAGCTGCGGAAGACGAATTTACAGGTGTCAAAGAGCCGGACGACTGCGATTGAGGCGCCGCTAGGCTTCCATTCCTTAATCCATTCTTCTTCTGGTAGTCGTCAACGTTCTCAATGACCTGGTTCAAGACAAAATTAAGAAACTCGTGAGCGTCCTGGTGTTGCTGACCGCTGAACATATCATTTTTCTTTCTTAGAATCTCTAAAAACTTCGCAGGATTGACAACCCCTGTCCGCGACTCATGCCCCATGATGGCCTCAAAAATATCCTTCAGTCCCGAAAATAAGTTTTCCTCCATACCGTATGCAGCATTATTTGATTGATCAACGTTCAATACTGGACCGGTCAACAAGGCTTGCTTCTTTTTTGCTTCTGGTGTATCCTTGTTTTCGCCTACCCCCATTGGGTTATTTGTCAAACTAGCTGCTAGCGGCAGATGCTTCTGCCTTTTCAAATCCTCTTTACCTCCCGCGGTAGGCTTTGGTATGTTATTCCGGAGAAGTCCGGTTGGGGAAGCCGGGGTTGATAACGCAGGCTCAGTGCTAACCCTCGCAAGTTGCCGCGCGTTATGTCCCCCGGATATGCTTCCATTGGGTTGACCAGGAAGCTGAGATCTGTGGGGAAAATTGACAACGCTTTCTCGGAAAGGTTTCGAGTAATATAAACACTGTAGAATTGAGTTGCAATAGCTGTGATCGTATTAGTTAAGAAAATCAACCCCAGCGGACTATCAGAAATGGAATTTTCGGGGAGAGTTATTGATTGTCCCATACCAAGTGTTTCCGAACTGCGACAGAAGTGAAGCATGTTAGCCGGGAGATCTTCTCTTCACATATTGGATGTGGGGCGTACGCCAACTACATTCTCCATCCCAAAGAACTTGTCGCTACCATTCATTCTAGGGGGCCCATCTTCTATTAATGCTTGTAATCCGGTTGGCGGAGGCTCAGCTTTCTGCTTTGTGGGCGAATTCAACGCGGGTTGGTGCGAACTCTGCAGGCGCACATCAAGGGGCGTGTCAGCACATTGTAATTTCTGCGCGCGGTGACGAAGGCCTGCCGTTTCCTCCCTTCCCCCCACAACCTCCATCAGCCTCACAACCTTCTTTCTGAGCTCCATCAAGCCTTACAATTCATCCTCATTATGGGATACAGATGTGATCGATAGGAACCAGAAGAGAAATCATGGTAGGCGTGATACGGGTATGGAGGAGGAGGAATTAAAGGAGGATGGGAGACCGATGAAGGGGAAGAAGAGTGATGGTAGCAGTGGTTGAAGCACGTAACGAGAAAGCGGGTCGAAGGAGGAGTTAAACTAACCGCGCGCTCCATCCACGAGAGGTTCTTAAAGGAGCTCAACATCTTCAGCGGCAAGTAGTGCCGTCTGGCTACCTAGGAGGGTAGGTTATTCGAGGGTGGTTCTCGTGTACCGAAGGTTGTTTGATAGAAGTGTGTTCAAGAAAGGCTGTCTGTCCCACTATGCTTTGTCTTGGTTTCCTCTTTTTATGTCTGGTTCTGTTTCCCAAGGCTTAGGTAGGGGTTTAAGACTGGAGTGGGAAGGCAAGGAAAAAAGAGTAGGTCTTGGAACGGAGAGGAGTGGTGGCTGTTCACTGAGTACGTTGGTGTTGTGCAAGTAGGGTGGTGGTGTAGGAGTCCTTGATTTTGATGCCTTGCGCGGGCAACGTTTAGGCGAAGGTTTGGTAGTAGGACCTTAGTGGAGGCAAGGTATAGTAATGAGTGAATGAAGGAACGAGTGGAGGGGGGGGGGGGTGGGGGCGGCAGCAGTTAGGAAGGTCGGACAGCCGCAAGTCCGTGAGTAGTAGGTTATTGGCAATCTATCTACGGTCTGGTCTGTCTTAAGGGATGACAGGTAATGTTTTATTATCTGAGGGTTCCCAATGGGATATGTGATTTTCGTTACAGAGGGGAATAAAATAAATAACGATTTGATAAGGCTGGGGTTTATTGAGGTGCGTACAAGTGTGTATATGTACGGGCGGTGATGTATTGATGTGAGGGTGTGAGGAGGCGGTTAGGTGATGGGTGAACGTGTATTGTGGGGAGGAAGGAGGAGGAAGGGGAGGAGGGGAGGAGGAGGATGCCCTTACTAGGGGAAGACAGAGTCGGTGGATTCGGATGTACCGAGTCTGTTTTCGCCGGTGATGTACACCCGTGTGTACCGTCAAACCAGCCATGAACTTCTCGCCGACTACCATCCGGGCATACGAAGGCATGTTTTATCAATTGACGATATCAAAGCTATAATTGCTCCCCAATTGCCCCCGAGTGTACCCACGATACCTTCTTACTCAGTCGCAACACCACCGAATGTATCACCACCATCACCATCACCATGACCCTGATCCGTCGCCTTCTTCATCCCACCCCCGGATGACCTGCCTTCCTGCTTGGCTCTTCCTTGGCCTACCCATACATACATGTATGTATGTATGTAAGTGTAAGCCAAATGACGGCTGTCCCTGATTCTGATTACCAGTAGTCCCGTATATTTACCTACGAAGCGGCTCTAAGAAACATGCATGTACTACACACTAGTTTTCTGAGTAAATTGAGCTATTTACATACGCACCTCTTATGAACAATATCAACGGTTTTGGGGGGTACCATAGCCCATAATTAGCATTTCCCCATACTCACGACCCCATAGTTACCGACTACCACACACAGAAGAAAGAGGAGGAGAACCGGCCCCCAGGGTAGAGGGAGTTTTCGTGGGATCCGGGGTGGAGAGACCCCCGCCGTTCGCTCGGAACTCCGCCCCTTCTCCTCTTAATCCTCTCCTCCACAACATCCACACCCTGTAAAAAAAAAAGGTTACGCATCTTTTGTTTCAGGGCTTAGGTCTGTCTACTAGTCCCTCATACTAAACTTTGTGGATCAGCCTAAAACGTGCCGTTACTAGCCAGCTGGGTTTGCGGAGGAATAACTAACACTCGCGTGGGTGGGGTTGACAGGAAAAAACCCCCCCTTTCACTTCGAAGTAGGTAGAGTACCTACATGTACCTAAGTGTATGTACCTACGGTGTCAACAGTGACGGTCTAGCAGGAGGCACAGTCTAGGGACCTCCCCGGTTCCAGGGTCTGTTACACACACGTGTGCTGCGGGTGGATCTAAATGGATCCCCCCTTCGCTTTTTTCAACCTACCACACAACACCTTCCTTGCCTATCATATCATCACCACCAAGCATTAATGGGGGAGAGAAAATAGGTGGCTTTTGGTTGTTTATCCTATTCTGCCTGTTTTTTTTTTTTTTGTGGGGGGCGTCTACGGCTGGAAAACTCCATTGATAAACGCCGCTCCTTGTCCTCAACTAAAGCACTCCTACGCGCATACTTTTAACGCGTTGCTTGCCCCAGGTGTCATACACTATACAATAAGGCCTTTATTTCTCACCAACAACAATCCACCTGATCCTCCGATGCAACCTCACTCACCCACACCAACCATACCAGTTTCAAGGATTATCCATACATAGTGGTTCTTCACAACCTTCTAGCGTGGGTTCCACCAGGGACAGGGACAAACTGTCCATTCTACATGTGACGTAGTTTAGCCGATTACCGGCGGACGACGTGGGTGGGGGGGAGTATTGATAAGCTATCGATGAATCTGGGGTGGTTCAGCTCGCTCTCTACAGTCTTCACCATCTGGATGAACAGCGGAAAGGGATGGGAGGTATAGAGGGAATGCTACTCCGCATGCGATTCCAGGTACACCGACGAACCTGCATACACACTCTACTCTACAGCGCCGCTCCGGCAGCAATGTCCATCTACTTGTACATAAATATAAACGCGCAATCCGACAAATACAAGTACCAAGCCATACAACCATCAGTTTCGGAGGCCTTTAGAAATTGGTACATACACTGCGAAAGCGTGTTTTCTACCCCTGCCAACCCCTCACGCCCCCCAACAAAATTTTCATACGCTACAACCCATCACACCGCACCGGGATAATCACCCCGCAAACCCGACCTTGCTTACAAGTTGCGGCTGTTGACGGTGCTGCGTGAATGCGGCGGCTAAAGGATGGAAAGAACCCGATAGACTGGGACGGGGGGGTCTAATAAACGCAGTGCGGTAAAGCGCTGCTGCAGTGGGATGGGTTTCCGGGAGATTTCTACTCTATTCTGTGGTATCTGGATATTGGGAAATTAAATCAGGAAATCCTTAGAATACTCTCTGGCCAGAGTTGGACGATGCCAAGAGAAGGATGCTGGGGACGTCAGATTGATGATCCCAACGCCTACCCACAAGCCACTCACTCACTTGCGTAACAGGAGATCTGCTACATCCCACCACCACCACACCAAATATGTCATATAAGATGAGCCATTAAGGGGGATTATTGCCGCCTCCATGGATCCCACAGAGCAGACTTCTACTCACTCATGTACAAGCATTTATGTTGGATGATTCTAACCCGCAATAACCCCACCCATCTTAAGGCCTTCATTTGACCTACAAAGCGGGGTAACAGGGGGTTCACAAAGTGGCTTCGAGTGATTTCGGGGAAATCCTGGCACTCCTCTAGCGAAAGGACCAGGACTTTAATGTTACTCGAGGGGGGTAACTGGTTGGGCATTGGTCTTGTGCTACCTACAATCTCTAGGAATTTGGAAGGTACTACTTGGGGTCCGGGTCACTGAACCGAGGGTAATATATCTACATAAGTTTTGCGGGGATTTTGAAATGAGTGCAGTCGCTTGTTCCTGAGCGCATGGAGGGTAAGGATATATTAATTATACCACGAGCTTTTTACTCGATCTCGTGGTACAGTCCGATGAGCGTGAGATGGGGGTAGATTGGAATGGGAACCCCATATATAACGGTGGTGGTTACGTTTTAGAGGACTCACATTCTCTCAACGTGATTTATCACACGACACGCTCCTCGAATCATTATCGTTTGCCACAGCTAGACCTACAGACTCTGTAAGTAAAATCTTGAATAAAGTCCGCAAAGTATATCTCCCCAGATAGAAATGTATTTTTAGATTACACCGGTCCGCAGCCTAGATACATGTAGATACAGGTATTCCTACCTCCTCCCCATGGTCATTCCATGGCCATCCCGCAAGGTCACATGCATGCATAGTCTGCTGGGATTGACCCGCGCGTATAGGAGGTACTTGAGAAATATCTAGCGGAGGGCAAAAAAATATATATGAAAAAGAAGCAGGGCCTGGTTATCGGATTTCTAAAGTGCCACACAACCCTAACCCATAAAGTCTGACAATTGTCAGTCGGGTGCAATTTTCGCGAGGTTAGGTATCCTGAAACCTGTTCTGACGGCACCTGGCAGGGTTACGAAACTCTAAAGGCTACGATGGTAGGTGCTCTCGATAAGGATAAGATAAGGATGACTCGCAAGACAATCAGCCAGCAGGGCAACGATAAGACAAGACAATTAATACTGCACTTTCTTTTGGGAGGAAGTCTCGGAGTCTGAGCGGTGGGGAGATCTGCAGGAAAAAAAAAAAAGGTTATTTCGACCTCATGGCGTTGGTGGGGATTACTTAAGCAAGCAGCACGGTGTCGGCCGAGTGGCATTAACCCGTACGAAAAAAGCCAATTGTTATTGGTTACTGCATTCCATTCTTCTCTAGCATGCCACGTAGCTGGCTAGTGTGTGGGGTCTCGAGTGATATTTTATGAACGTCCGTGCTCCCGATATTTGTTGTTAAGTCTTAATTCGCATTCTGGGTAAAGCCGGGAGTTCTAGGTATTTCCGCAGACCCGTTTAGAATTTAGGCCACCACCGAATTGTTTCTGTGGCGCATTTTGATGGCCATTCAGCGCTCTGTCCAAGCAAAGTAGACGTCGTGAGGGTATGTATTTATACGGTATAAGCAGTGGCGTAAATTACTAGTTTTATGATATTATAATTATTTACGCAACCATATATTTTTAGAGCGCTTAAATAAATTCTCCAGGCCAGTATTTAAGCGAAACTTCAGGTCTGACCAATAGATACGAGTAGCTACAGTATACGTATCCACTCAATTGATCAACCATCATGTGTGAAAAACCAGCAATTTTTCAAAATCGATATATTCCGCATTGTTCTTCAATATTACAACCGCCACGTATCGTTGTTTAAATTTCTACCAATTATTTCTCGCTGTATAAAGCATCATGATTTCTGTTGGGAGGGGAATAACTGGGGGCCGCTATTGTATCGAAACACCTGAACAGATAAGAACCTAAGAATGAATTTCAGTCCCTTCGTGATTAGCTCTTGGTTTGTCTTGCATTCTCTATGTATATTCATATCCGTGCTCTTTCCAGGTGCTGCGGTCTTAGATTTAATTTATGTAGTTATTAGGTCCTCGAAGGTCTGTGACATTCCCAGGCGGCTGCAAGAGATTTTCGTTGCAAGCTTATTGTAGAGAGAACTCTAGTAGGGAATACTCTCATGAGCTCGAGCCGTTGAAGACATAGTTGAACGGGCACCTGTCGAGGCGGGGCTGCTGGGGGGAAACGCATTTTCTGCATACCACACGTACGTACGATGGTAATCGGAACATTTTAGGGCGGCACATTAGCTGTGGTAAGGTTCTGGCCCGTTCGCGAATGTTACCCATAGATCGGCAGAGGTTCAAGACGGACAGAAATGTCCCCAAACAGAAGAGACGAAAATGGGGTGCATTTATCTCCATACTACTACTCCAATACTTGTACCTCACGGAGGTAGTATATCAAGCACGACTCGACTCTTGGAATCGGGAGCTATATAGTAGTAAAATCAAGATTCGGGGAAGGCGTCGGTAAGGTATCATACACCAGTAAAAACTACAGTCTCGGAAATGGGAGTAAAAATGTAACCGCGGGGCTACGGTATTAAGTCAAGGATACCAGTTTAAACCAGCATCATAAATAGAATACCATATCGATACCGTATCAATACCGTATTCTTACAGAATTGCTAGCGTAATGACTGGAATACGGTAGTCAACTTCTGCCCATTTCCGGTACTGTAGTCCAGTCCAGTGTGGTCCACGAAGCCGAGCGTTTTGTAGCTTCGCTTCAGGGCAGGCGAGACCAGGAGCTTATATATAGGGCCGATAGGATACCTCGAGGCCACGAGATAGGTGCCTCAAGATCTCCAAGGATTTGATTCTCGAGGCCAGCTAGGCCGAGAAAAGCCAGCGATGGCCGAAGCCGAACGGCCTCGAGGCAACCCTATGTCCCCTCATTGAACGGCGACCTCTTAGGCGCTAGCTAGGCTCCACTACCTCAACATCATGTACCCCGGTCACACTCCAACATCCGCTCCTATGTTGATTTAAGCCATTAAAATGCCCTTCACTACGTATACACGTACTTCACACGGATATCTAAATGTGTTCAAATAACCGTCCTAGTGAGCCACTATACGCGCGCCTAGCTTGCGAAACCGAAAGAATGGGATACCCCCCTCCCCAGTCTCCTTCCTAATTTCGAATTGACCCTTTTCCTCTTGCCTCACTCTCTCAAACAATGGGGAAGTCGCCAGGAGAAGCCCCCTACCTTGGGAGATGGGCCAAATGATTCCTTGGAACGTTTGTACACATAAAGCCCAACAGGTTGGGAAAGGTATCAGTTGTCTTTCTCTGTGGGGGGGGGGGGGGGGGACATTGTGTCTCTCTGGGAAACGTATTAACTAACGCATATGATCCACTGACGCCTCTCCCAGCGTGGTAGAGCTAGCAAGTGAAATAACCCTGGGCCCTCTTGCTTATAATACAATCTGTCTGCGTAGTACTCACAAGGTTATCCCCCCATCAAGCACTATTCAGCGCTCGAACTATAGGGTATTTATTACAGGCCCTTTACAGTGTGTTTGGAATATCACTGGGGGTGTTATGGTGTTACACATTCAGCGCTTGATTGGCACCACAATGATCAAGAGCTACCGTCCACCATTGCCATCATATCAACCGTCAACACCCACATCATCACTGTCACCACCGTCACTATTATTAAACTGAATATTCTGACCCCTGGCTTTAACACACACAAGATTTGTAGAAGGTTGATATAAACACCGTACTTGTACCTACTTCCACCAGGATAGAGGGTGTATAAAACAAAACAATATATCATTTGAGGAAAGACGTATCCCATGAGGACCTTACAAATCTTGTTTACTACATTCTTCACCAGGGAAACACCCTACACCGGCGTCTTTTGGTCTATTAACATCGAATAGCTGTCCGCAGGTCCTTCTGCGGAACTCCCCTCCAATGCCCCATGGTGAAGGTTTGATGCTAATTTCTTTTGTAGGCCTAGATGAAGTAAAGACAATAAACTCAGCTCATCTCCTAACGGAAGATGATCTACTTCTACATCATACATTCATGCAATCTCAACAGGAAATTCTGTGACCTTTGGTACGGGAATAAGACCGGATAATATGATAGGGTCTTATTAATCCAGAGGTTAAAAATAGCCCGAAGGGTTACCTACTGCCCAATCGAAGGGAGAGAGACTCTTGGGTTTCAGGAAAATGTGGTTCAGGAACCGCCCCGTCAATATCCCTAAATCTAAATGACCAGTGCAAACCATACACGAAAGGGGGCCGCAGCCAGGCCAGCTGCTATATATATACTGATCGAAAACAGTGCTTCTATCCATTATTGACCCGTCATACTTGGTAGGGAATTCCCGTCATGTGCTATCACTCGGTAAATGCTCCTAAACACAGCCCAGGGTCCATTTATCCCTCACACCAAAGAGACAGGCTATGCCCCGGGGGAGTAGACAAGAGCTAGTTGCTCGGTTTATGACTCGATGGTGCGTTGGGGCAGGACAAGGAGGCCTGTTGGGGCCCGTTTAGATTGTAGTAAATTATAAACTCAGGGCCCGTTCGAACAACCCAGTAATCTAGATTATTGGCGATAAACCGATAGATTATCGACCTTTGAATTATCACAATAATCTAGACTGTTTACATTTGGAGCTCCCGATTATCCCAATAACCCGCCAAGAAAACAATCACCTCCGGAGGTAATTATTCCCACACAACACAGATCACATCCCGAAAGCCTAATCCTATTTCCACGTTATCTGGACATGTAGATTATCCACTGGTTAATTATCGTTTTCGTTTTCTGATAGTCCAATCTGCCCAATAATCCAAAGAAATAATCCAAGGTTGTCCGAACGGGCCCTCAATGAACTGAGAATTTCTATCATGCGGTGTAAGATATAATACCTGCTTGGATAGCTACAACAAACATGACCCGGGCTTCGAAGGTCACAAGGAAGTGGGGGGGGGGGGGGGCAGTCAGCTCTAGGAATAATTATTTAAAAATAAACTAGAGCGCATCCAAATGGAGACTTACGAGAGTTGAGCGGAAGGAAAGATCAGTGCAAAGGGGGGAATGGGAATCCGGTGGGACGCCATTTAACAGTATCACTATCACTTTATATCATGGGAGACCTTCCAAAGACAGACAATAAACTTATTTGAGACCCATACTGGTTGACCTCTACTTTCTTCTACAGTCTCCTTCTCACTACATACACCTTTATTGACAGTTTATGTTTTCTGGGGCCATCGACCATGGTATTAAAAGCCCGCTCTCTCGGGGGGACCGTTAAGTATAAAGCAATTAAGGGTGTAAATATGTTGGACATGTCATGAAGCGTCGACCAATATCTTCCGTTATGTGGAAGATGGTATACCTTAGGTGATATATATAGTGGGGAAGATACCGGGTGCCCCAGCGTATCCAGATACCCACCAAAGAGGTTCTGGCCCTCTTTGGCTGTGGCTAAAAGCGTGTTAACAGTCGGTATCTTACCGGTCAATTACGCAATTTATCAAACAAATTCACTCGAGTCTTTTGAAACTATATGTGGAGAAAAAATCACTTAAGGTGGGAGCCCCTGCGGCACCCGCTTCGTCTACAAATGATAGACCACAAAACCACTGCAAACACGTTTAGAGAACCCTCGAATCAAACCAGAGCTAAGTATCGAGTAGAGGCCTGTTGGGGGCAAGTGCCATATACAATGTGATCTGTTTTACTGTTTTATACAATATATAAGATGTGTAATACCGGTGTTGCTGGTTTGAACTAGAGACACCACTAAAAATATCAATATTCTCACCACCCGGCTCAATTCATCACCATTCTATTACGGATGGGTTAGACCACCTACATGTAGGTAGGCCAGGTCTGGATCAGGTTAGACGATCCCCGCACCCTTACAATTAGCCTGCCATATCACAGACTATCACTCACATCCCAGCAATCGGCACGAGTGATATATTATGACCCCATACCCCCCTGACATGAAACAGGAGGCTTGGCGACTCTGATCCTGTACGACCACATTTGAGGAACTTTTTCGTTTATAGAAGCTGCAACAGAGGCCTCTTTGGGTAGGTATAACCCATGCTGTGCAGGTTCAACAAGATTGGCCGTAGTAGGTTGGATACCAATAGAGGGTAGAATAGCAGGGGAGGGGGGGGGTTGTGGGAGGGGAGGGTGGCGGCCGCGATAAGCTTGGGGTAAGGTGAAGATTGAGGATTTCGGCGTTACTTCCCTCAGGGCAATTGACACGAGCTGCTGCTGCTGCTGCTGTTGCCGCTGCTAACTCAGGTATGCCTCGTTAGTGCTGACTTAGTAAGCACAAGAATTCACGGAATCCAATCTTCTTTGCTTGTACTCTGTATGTCTCCGCCTCGCGAGGCGGTACACGAAAAGCAGTGTTGCAGGGATCACTCCCCAGCCAACAACACAACAAAGCGATAGTTGAATTTCAGCAGCTCAGCAGTGTTCACAATGCATGAATTTGCTGCGCCGGCAGCGGAGAAATGGGGGGAGGGGGATGGTGAATGACGGACGCCCAAAAGCATTACAATGTTGTCATAATAATATATGTATGTAATAGAAGAAAAAGGGAGACTTGACTTTTTTGTGAATCATGGTGATGATGATGATGCTGAAACGACCGAGTCCCCTGGTTTCAAAACCGACCGATACGTTTCGGCTCGGGAAGGCGGGGTTGCGGGGAGGGGTTGCGTAGTAGGTCGCGGGTTGCGGCGGGTTATAATAATGTGCGAAGCCAAGTGCGAAGGATGAGATGGTAGATGCTGTAAAGCGGGTACTTTTAGATGGAAGAGGGACGTTACATGTAGGTGTATGTATGTAGGGTACATGATGTATGTTGTCGTGATGGTGGTGATGGGGGGGGGGGGGGGAGATTTCATTTTGCTTTTCATTTTTAGTGAATCCGTGTGAAGAGGCGATGGCATGTATTAAGTGGTGGGGTTGTACAATTGTATTGGCTGCCAGCCAGACAGAACCAGTGGGGAGGCTACGAAAAGAATGCCCTAGATCGGACCTAAAAATGGGCTGTGTGTAGGTACATTACATGACATGCTGCACAGGTAGTGTAGTGTGGTGGACTAGAACCAAGAGTAGAGTTTTGCCCAAGACACTTTACTGCATACAATCCCATCTTTGAACGCATCCATCCCCCCACACACAGCTAAAGTACTGAGATGCATTCGTTGCTAAGTAGGAACACGTATGTGTTGTTGTTGCCAACGCATTCAATAAAACCCAATTCTGCTCAGCTCTGGCAACCCAATTTCACTTTCAACCTAACAAATCACAGCCAATAACTAGAGATGATGCGATGTCATGCACAGTACCCAATCCATCCGTCCATCCCCCTTCATCGCACTTCGTAGTAGTAGTCAGCACGGTGGCGGCTCAAAGGGGGGGGGGGGGTGTTCGAATAGATACATAGATAGGTAGTTGCTTGCTCTTTCGATGCTTGTTTGTTGCAAGGTTGCCGAACAGAGCGGATCAGAATAGAACAGGACAGAAACCCATATTTACAGATCACCCGAACAAAAACCAGAGAAACCAGAAAAGCCAAAAAAAAAACCAAAGATGAATTCAGACTCAGACGAAAGCTCTTATGAGGACGACTCGCCGCCAAACTTTGCCTTTTCGCCCGACTTTAGCGTCCGTGCCTCGCCTGTAGTCGTCAATGGTGGGCGTGGAAAGCGAAAAATGAGCCTTACGTCGAGATACCTCGCTTTATCGACAAGAGGAGGAGGAGGGGGAGGAACAGGAGTTGGAGCAGGAGTAGGAGGCTTTTTGGAAACTGGGGAAATATATCCAGAGCATCCACGAAAGAAGAGAAAGGGGCCACAAACCAGCACTCCCGACTCATCGTCCGATCGCTCGTTTGCGTGCCCATACTACAAGAACGATCCGGTAAAACACTCGAGTTGTGCCGAGTGGAATAAGAAGGACATCCACCGAGTCAAGTATGTCGTTCTCGAGCGTTGTTTCAAACTTTACGCAGATTTGCTAACCCCACTCACCAATTGAAGGGAACACATCAAGAGGTCGCATCTGAAGCCTATCCAATGCCCACGATGCAGCGTATACCGCGCTGGCGACAACGGTCAGATCAACATCCATCTACGAGACGGAGAATGCCAGAAAGCAAAGACCGCCTCCCTAGTAGAGAGCGACGTCCTGAAGAAAGCGAAGGCACTCGAGCGGAGGAACTTGAACTGGCAACACATCTACCAGATACTGTTTGGCTGTGCTGAGAGCGATATACCATCACCCAGTAAGGAACCCACCACCCAAACTTCCTCCCCCTCCCCTCTTCCCCTCCTTCCCTTCCCCCCCCCACACAAAAGACAGAGGACTGAGTTCAAGAAGTTTGGCAGAGCAATATCACACCACCAACACCTCCAACGATAAAACTTGAGTCATCACCACTTCTTGGGGCCTACTGCAGCGACATGTTTGAGGCTCACTTGAATGAAGAATTGAATGAATTTATAGAATACTTCCAAGAGCAAGTTCCCAGAGTTGTTCGAGGGTTATTTCGCGAATTTCAGGCTTTGAAGTTCAAATCCGAGTATCCCTTGTCCTGCGGGGGTGTTGATTCTGTGTGCAACCAATCGAGCACCCCTCATCCCGGCGCTTCCGCGCACCCACACAACAACAATAACATCAACATCAACAATGCAGACTATGATCAGGCCCCTCGTAAACAGAAGACAACAGCAAAGAACAGCCCAAAGGAGCAAAAAAGGGCTGAGGAAACCACCCGGAAGGCGACTGAGGCTGTTGTCCAAAAAAAGCAAAGTGCCCTAGCTGCTGCACCTTCACCAAAACAACGCCCTGATCCAAGGAAGATTGCTTCTGATGAAAAACAACAGACTCAGCGGGGCGACCTACTGAGAAATGACGAGGCTATTCAGAGAACAAATTCGCCCGTCTCTCCTCTTACACCTTCAACCCACAAGCAGCAACAGCCTAACAATGTCATGAACAGTCCCGCTACCCCGCAAGAACAAGTGTTTTCCAATAGAAACGAGGCTACCAGAATGTGCGACATTCCGTCACCGTACATCCAACTTCAGCACACACGCGACACCATAAACCAGAAGTTTGCATCACTACAACACAACGACACCAGTAGAGGCATCATTCCAGACCACGCTGCTAGGATTCTTCACGATCGGGTTATGGACGATACCAGCTCACCAGTGGTCGGGTTCGGAGACCTTGCGCTGAATAATGCCAGAGATGATGCCAGCGGTGAGGTGGAAGGGGTTGGAAGTTGTGATCCGGCGATGTTATGGATGCTGGATGCTTACGATTGGAGGTTTTGAGAGATTGCTTTCTCTGCGGGCATAGTAGGTTCTCTCTGTAAAGTTGTTGGTGTTTCCTTTTCCTTTTCCTTTTCCTTTTCCTTTTTTGGTCGGGGCGTAGTACTACTTTAAATTTTTCGGTTTTATATGACCCATGAGATATCCTGCGATTTGCTTTTTTTTTTTTACGATGTTGATGAATGAACCGTCTTTTTTTTTTTTTTGGCTACCTGTATATAATCGGCCGGACCTAATCCCACCCCAATCCTGTTTCTGTTCTCCTTTGTTTGTTTGGTGTGTGGATACATCTCCAAAAGCTTAGCGATGGTTTCTGTTTTTCTTTTCGGTAATGTTGGCTGGTACTATTCCCTATACATTTCCTTGGAATCCTTTTTTCGGCTGCAAGCGTTTAGTTTTTTTTTTCTTTTTCTTTTTTCTCCCTCCCCCTCTCCATCATCTGTCCTATCCTGCGTTCGAATCGGGAAATTATTATAGCGAAAATAAACACGACGATATGAGACCAGTACACATATATACACATGTAATGTACACGCATTGCCAGCTAGCAGTCATGTGTGCGACGGGGGGCCTACTGGGGTGAGGCCGGTGAGGGGGAAAGGGGGTAAGGGGGGAGGGAGGGGGGAGTACATGCTACACGTGACCTGTAGGTACAGCTGTGCCTGAGGGGGGTGGTGGTTTTTTCTGAAACCCAGAGGTTGATTGGCGTGTATATATATATATATAACGGGCGGCCTTGTCAAACACTGACATGTCTGAATCAGGCCGAGTGATCTCCCGTGATGGTGGTGGTTCGCAACTAGACCGCCCCCATCCCCATCCCGCGATGCAGGCAGCTGTAAATGGACGTCAGGGTGCGAGCCACAGCCCTCGCTGTCTCGTGGAGGCTGGTGCGGCGCGGCGCGGTGTGGTTGGTGCGTGTGTGCGTGTGTGTGCCTCAGTGTGTGATGATGATAACGAGGAGGAGAAGGAGGAGGAAGAGGGGGAAGGGGAAGGGGAAGGGAAGGGGGACTAGCGGGACGAGTGGGCATTTATATATATATATATATATATATATATATATACTGTTATACCACTACCCTCTCTCACCCACTACATGTCCCTACTCTGTATCTCCCCAACTCTCCAGTCGACGTCCCCGTGACGTGTCTGGTGTCCTCTACCTATCCAGCAAGTTATCGATACTCGTGTGTGTATATATAAAGCACCTACCATTGACGAGCAAGCAAGTAGTTGGTGCGTCCAGCCCCCAATTATCTCAGTGGGTGGATGGCGCGCTGTAGATCAGCCGTGTGCACGGCCCGGCAGCGGGTCCGAGGTCTCTGCGGGTCTGATTGGGGGGAGGAGATGGATAGCCCAGCCCGGTGTCGGCCCGTGCTCGTTTCCTGCCGTCTTCCTTTTGTTACAAGTCCGTCTGTCTACTCCAACACGACGCAACACACACAGAACGAGTGACGCGCCGTGATCCGGACCCCTGGAGGTAGTCTTTGAGGGAGGTATCGGGCGTTGGTATTGCAGCTCGCGGGGGGTAGTTATTACACCGCTGTTTGTGGCCTGGAGAGCGGTTTGGTTAGGGGTGGGTGGGTGGGTTAGATACATGTGTACATGTAACTAATTACTACGATCTCTACATGTGCTATATATATATATTGTGGGTCACAGCCTGTTCTAGCTACGGTATAGCGATTATTCTGTCTTCCTCGAGTTCTGGGGGTCTGTTTACTCTAGTCTATCTATCTATCTGCATGCCTTCTACATCTAATTTACATCCATCCATCCACGGTACGTAAACACCTACCCCCCCAACATGCCGCAGCAGCAGCAGCAGCAGCAACCCAGCCGCCCTAACCCGCTGCGATAGGACGTAGTTTGACGGCTGGGAGGGGGTACACGGGCAGAGCCATCTAGTAACGTACACAAGGGCCGCGACCGCTCAACCGGGCTGCGGCCGGCCCAACTATATCCCCAGGGACAAGGGACGCCGCCACAGGTCAGTGGCTAGGGGGTTGTTTAGATGCGTGTACGGTAGTCGGTGTTCTCCTTGATGGAACTGTGCGCTTAAGTCGTATTGGCTGCAACCTGGACTGCCCGACCGGATTGGCTGGGGGTCTGTTCCTTTCTGGTGGGAGTGTCTCGAAAGGTATTTCGAAACTGGGCGGTCACATTCTTACATGACCTCTCATCCTACACCTCTCCCCCGTTTTGCGGGTGTATGTGTTTGTCTCATCCGCTGATCCTATTTCCTCTCTGCCCATCGATCGTATCTTCTATTTCCCATGATATCTCCTACTTAGTTATGCTCCAATTCTTCACCCGTCATACTGGCTACACCGACACTATCCTCCTTTCGTCCCTGATCTTCATACCTACCCTCCGTCCCCGTCGTTCTATACCCCTCTCGCATTGCACAATGCGCGCTGTGTACACAACCCACCGCCCGCCCCAGGTGCGAACCAATAACCCGCGAGAGAGCGAGTACCCCTTATTCCTCCGTGCCGGTCACACGCCATCACTCGTAGCCATAAGCTCAGGACACAACGACTTAGTAGTAGTAGTAGTAGAACAAAAGGGACAGTAGCCACAACCATTTCTGTTTTCTAAAGCTTACTCGTGGAGCTGCTGCAGGTTGTAATTACTACCTACAATGGGGGCAGCAACCAGCCGTTATTGTACACAGTTCCAACCAGGGCGACATCTATAGAACTACGACACCTTCCCCCCCCCCCCCCCCCAGCAAGCGAGGTTTCTTGGTGCTGCAGGGCGCACCAAATACCCACCCTTGAGGTACGCCCCGGCAACCCAGCTTCTTTGTATTGCAGGTGGGTAGCCACTGCAGCGCGGGTACTCCGCTCTTACTCTAAGCGCTAGGTAGGGGCTGTGGCGCTTGCAGGGGCTACTTGTCCCCAGACCCAGGGGTTGGAGACGGAGGTGATATGATGCATGATGGAGGCTGGGCCACAGCCCCTCTTTGAGAAATGGTAGCGCACACCCGACAGACAGACGCCGGGGATCGAGGCAGGAGAGTGCATCACGCCCGGTTAGGGTATGGTCTCTTGGGGATAATTAATTTATGTGTGAAGTATAAGCAGATAGAGCCAATTAGTCTGTCTCACAGTTCTGCCATGGCCTTCGGGCTGCATGCAATTAATTAATCCCACACACAGCGAGTGACGGCCCATGACCCCCGGCCCGACCCTGCCTCGGCCAGGCTTGGCGAAAAAACAGGGTCTGCGGAGATATCGGGCATTGCGGCAGGGGATAAGAGACAACTTGTGATGTCATGCCCGGTCTTCTAATCCGGTATATTATCCCCTCCATCTTCTACATCTCCATACTCTGCTGTCTGGGGTCTTGGATCTGTTTACACATCTTCTAGCTATATCTATATATCTTCTATATCGATACCCAAGTCTATATCCCCTACAGTAAACAAACGATGCCGCTCCCGCCCGCCTCCCAGCTCTACCCCTACGCCTCCGTCTCCTCCTCCGCCCAAACAGAGCTCGAGAAGGCCTCCCTCGCCGCCCAGAAAAAAGCCGGGCACATAGCCCTCTACTCCCCCAAATACTACGCCGCCTGCACCCTCGGCGGTCTCTTCGCCTGCGTACCCCCTCCCCACCCCCTCCCCCCCTCGCTCCCTTTACCACACTAACACCTTACCACAGGGCCTAACACACACAGCGCTGACGCCCCTGGACCTGATAAAATGCCAGCGCCAAGTCTCACCCACGCGCTACCCCAGCAACGCCGCAGCCCTACGCACGCTCCTGCGCGCCGGTGGCCTCCGCAGCATCTTCACGGGCTGGTCGCCCACGCTGGTTGGCTACAGCGCCCAGGGCGCGCTCAAGTACGGCCTCTACGAGTACTTCAAGAAGACGTACGGCGACGCGGCCGGCGACAGCAACGCGAGGCGCTACAGGACCGCGGTGTATCTGGCGGCCAGCGCGAGCGCAGAATTCATCGCGGACATCGCCCTCTGCCCGCTCGAGGCCGTCAAGGTGCGCATGCAGACGGCCGTGCCCGCGCCCCCGTTTGCCGGCGTCGTGGGAGGCGTCCGCGCCGTTGTTGCCCAGGAGGGCGTGGCGGGACTGTATAAAGGCCTGTATCCGCTGTGGGGGAGGCAGATCCCTTGTAAGTTGTTTCTCCCCCACCCCGGGTGATATGCGGTGACTGACACAGGGTAGACACGATGATGAAGTTTGCGTCGTTCGAGACGGTGGTGGAGGCAATGTACGCGCGCCTGCCCGGGCGCAAGGAGGACTACAACAAGGGCGCGCAAGCCGGCGTTGCCTTCGCGGCCGGCTACGTCGCGGGGATCCTGTGCGCCGTCGTGTCCCACCCGGCAGACGTGATGGTGTCGAAGCTCAACGCGGACCGCAAGGCCGGCGAGGCCTTTGGCGCGGCCATCACCCGCCTGTACGGCCAGATCGGGTTCGGCGGCCTGTGGAACGGCCTCCCCGTCAGGATCGTCATGATCGGGACGCTCACGGGCTTGCAGTGGCTGCTGTATGACGGGTTTAAGATCTTCTTTGGATTGCCCACCACGGGCGGTGGGGGGGAGGCGGAGGAGGGGAAATGATTGGTTGGATGGGTAATGGGTGTTCTGTTTTTTTTTTTTTTTTTTTTTGTTTACTGTGTATGTAGGTAGTTTAAATTTGGTAGTTAGACTTTTTAAAGCCCGTGCACGGTGAGGTCCTAAAAAGCAAAGACAGTACTGCGTCCGCCAAAAGAGTGCCCGGGCTGGCACTCGCTAAGCCTGATAATACCATTATCACAAAGAATTCAAAACAAAGACTATTCTCATAAAGTGCCCAGATGAATTAGTTTGAGGAGATGTAAATTATTTATTGATTGCCGCCAAGAGTACTTTACTCATAGACGCCGGGCGCCATACATTTCTGCAGCACCTCATCGATCACCTCATCACAACCCCGCGGCCCCACCACAAAAACTCTCCAAAACACAACACCACAAATCAAACAATGTCCACAATGACCGCCCCCCCACGGCCCCAACCAGAACCCCAAACACTCCCCTGGCCACCCATGGACGCCAGTAAATACCGCGGCGTACCCTCCCCTCCCCCCCTCCCTCCCCTCTCCACCACAGCTAACCCCCCATAGGCCACCGTAGAAGACCTAGACCTCCCTCCCGCGCTCTCCATCACGCCCAGCACCGCAATCTCCACGGCCCTCGCCATGTCCTACGACCGCGACTACAGCCAGCTCACCGTAGTATCCCCGACGCGCGCGCTGCTCGGATACCTGTCCGTGCCGCGGCTCAAGGCGCTGCTGGCCGCGGGCACCGTCGCAGACACGGACACGGTCGACCGCGCAATGCGCAGGTTCGACCGTAGGAGGGGCGCAAAGGCGTATGTGGTCATCACGCCGAGCACGGGGCTCGAGGTGCTCGAGGACTTTCTGAGGAGGGAGGAGTTTGCCGTTGTGACGGACGCCGAGAGGAGGTGGGTGCTGGGCGTTGCGACGAGGGGCGATCTGGAGGAGTTTGTCAAGAGGAGGCCTGGGTAGAGGTGGATATATATAGGGGTGTAATTGACGGTTGTGGCTTTTTGTGCGTTCGGTGCTTTTCTGGGTAGTGTTGGGTTCTAGTAATGTTGTCCCGCCCTAATAAAGTACGGCGCCACATCGCTGTAGGAAACGCCAAGGTGGCGGCGGTTTTGTTTTTTTTATCTTATATGAACCCCCTCGAAGTTCTTATAGCAGTGAGGTTCTGGTGCAGAGTCCTGTGTGCTGTCCCATACAGCAAGGTCTCATATAGCGAAGTCCCTTACCCCACCCCCTCGATCGTGGGACCGAAAGCCGCACCAACAAGTGCCATGACTACATGTAGCCACCCATTAGCATTTTGGAAGGGGTGTCGTGGGATAGCGGACCTACATAATCTCAACACAGCTGTCCATCCCGTACCGTACCGTATATATCCATCATAGCATATCACTCGCCCCCAGAGGGGCTGTCAGTGTAGATACCTTCGCGCGCCGGGTCTCCCCCCCTGGCTGTGGGATATGGTGGCGCACGTAGTCGGGTATGGCTGGCCGGCTGTACCATATGTAGTCCCGTTTTGGTAGCTAGCGCGCGGGTGGGTTGTGTTCGAGCCGGACCAAGGCCGAGAAGGGTGGTGTTCGTGCATTGGTATCGTTCGGCTTGTTGGTCTGCCACTTACTCGCTTGCTTGTGGGGAGGGGTGCTCGCGGCGTTCTGGGCGGGTCGGGCGGTGTGGCTCGTCTGTTCGTTCGTTCGTTTGGTTGCTGGTTGCTGGTTGGTTGGGTTGGTTGGTTGGTTATAGGCGGGCGGCCGTCACAAGCTATCACTCGATGGAGCCTGACTGAGTGCAAGATTCACAGTGTGCGTGTGAACGGCCCTGTCCTGCTAGCCACTTGGTCGACTACCACATCACCGCTCGGGGGGGGTAGATGGCAGCTAGGGGGAGGAGGGTAGTAGGTACAGCCTTCGGTGCATGCAGGAGGGGGCCGGCCGGGGCATAGCTGGGTGGTCATGGATCCGGTACTTGTACATTATATCGGCGGCTAGCTACAGGTATGGGGGTGCTGAAAGGTAAGTACTGGGCCGGGTGATTGAGGTGGCGTGACATGTGTCTGTTTGGCCCCACGGTATCTCACCTCGAGAGCGTCTCAGTTGGAACAATCTTGGCCACTGCTTATGGACCAATGAGATTCAGATCCCGGCCATGTTATGACTGAAAACTAAATCTTGGCTGTAGGTCGCGGTGTAGGGGTGTAATACTCTACTGTTCCACTTTACACGCAAAGATAGGTAAATGGCATTACTGATAACTTTTCAACAGGACAAGATATCAAAAGAGTGTTGACCATACCTAGGCCTACGATCTGGCTTGATATCTTGTCTGGTTGAGAGGTTCGCAACGCAATGCAATCTGTCACCGTTAGGGTGCGCGGCATGCACCATACGTTGGAAAAACCCGGCGACAGTTAGCCACTATGTGACGTGTACCCGTTTGCCATCATGTACCCGTGGGCGCCCCAGGCGCTGTCTTAGTCGATACTCGCCTCGTTGGATTCAGTGAAATACCTATTTTGTAGATATCAGCTCCGTATCCGTTGGCACTGGTTCTAAGCCTAATGTTTGGTATGCTTGTAAAGCTGGCGCGGGCAGACGGTGGTACACGGTCCGGGTACGGGTACACTAGGGTGAAATAAAATACGTTATTCCGAAGTCTTTGCGCCGGGCGGGTGCACATGTATGGGGCGGCAAATGTACCGCCGGTATAAGCACTGGATTCTAGTCCTTGCGCCGGCAGTATGGGTGCTGGGTTTCAGTCGTTATGCGGCGGTATACGACTACGCTAGTAAATAAAGAATGTCAGCACCTATGAAAGTTTCCGGTCACCGGTACTGGTGGAATTCCCCATAGGGGGCGTGGTGTTCGTATATGCCCCCTTTGGCCAAAGTTTCTGTGCTCTTGGCGTAGGGATTGATATTGCTTTTGACATATTATCGGATATCTTGATTCAATTACGTCTCGTCAAAAGGAAGCCGCTCGTGATGCCTTCCTGGGTTAGTCAATCAATCAGCTCGACGTAATTATCTAATGAATTACCAACAATAATCAACCAACCAGTTCAATAAACAATAAATAACAACAATCAATCAACCCATGCATGCATGTACGAAGTATAAATAGATAATAATCGGCGGCCATGTCTTCATGAACTATCACTCGTCAACCCTTCACAGTTTATCACTCGATGTTGTTTGGTGCCGGGTAAGCGCTGGAAGTATTAAATTGTTATTATGAGCCTGGGAGGTACAAGTATATCCTGACTCATGTAATAGGCCCTTTGCGCAAAAGACTCCAGATCAGTCTTTTAATCAAGGTACCGGAAAAAGACTTCAGAGTCGTTTGCCTAATAATTGTGGCAAAGGTTTAGATCGGCCGCTTTTGTATTATGTCATTACTGCTTCTTTGCCAAGGCGGGTTGATTATTGTTACTATGTCCCCTCGATTACTCCGCTGCTACAGTCAGTAATACATACAGTAAAGTACATGTACTTATAGCAACACAGTGTGGTATAGTCTATAATTGCACCCCCACTACTATTCATTTTGTACTAGCTCCACACCCATTACCTCTCTCCTTCTACTCACAACTTCACTTCTAAACACAACCGCCATGCATGCCGCACAAAATGTAGTCTTGGCGGTTTTTGGTGCGTGTGCCACGAAAATCATCAGCAGACTTTTGTTTTCGGGCAAGCATGTAATATTAGTCGTGGCTTTGAATATAAAGAAGGAATACAGTTCCAATAGCAGCAGCGAATTAGAATATTAGTGATCAATACGTACAGCCTCTGGTGGAATTATTGTAGAAGTGTGGCAAGAGTTCTATTGGCTGGGCCCGCCAGCCACCTAAATCCTGTTTTTAGACCCAGAGGCTGTACCTGAAGACTCAGCTGTCCTGACAGAATTCCCACCACGTGACCAACACCCGTTGAGTCCCAAAACAAGGGCCCGGGTTTAATGCAAAAGAACAGTGCAAAGTGGTGGCAAGACGTAAAGAAACCAATCAGACGGCTTGAGAACTGACGTTATCTGCTCACATGCACACCCGACCCAGTTGCATGCAGGCATTAACCTTTTGGTCTCTGACGCAACCCAACCAGAGTTATCGTACTGAGTTATCAATCGACCCATTATCCAGGGCGTCGGGCGTGTGTGTGGTTGCTGCCCTCTACCAGTCCCAATTGCAAGGCCGGCCAGCCCGGGCTAAAATGACGCCCAGGTCCGGCCGCAGCCTGCGTAGGGAGTCTGGGGCTGGGTGCCCTAAAATACCCATTTGGTCACAGGCCAAATTGTTCTACTTGACATCTGCAGCTGGGGATCATGCAGGGGAAAAAGTCCCCCAATTAAGAGAGCCCTGCAGACCTAGTACTAACCATGCAGAGAGTAATATCGGCCTCGCCCGGCTTAACCTATTGTTGCGTAGAACCAGTAACCGGCTAAACTTACTGTGCGTGTAGCCTTCCAGATATGGCATATGCTTCTACTTAAATTCCACGTGCTTGGTTGATACCATTCGACTACTGTCGTTCGCAGGTGATGATGGATACTAGGTTGCCTATCAGTCAAACCCAGTGTCCATCAATACCCAGTGAGTGACAGTACCGGGGTTTCACCTAAAGTCTGAAGAATCTGATAAGATAGATACCTCTGTCTTATAGCAAAATTAGCCGATCAAGTTCTTCAGACTTATGCTAAACACCCGGTACAAGTTAACATTTATAGCGCCACCAAAGACTAGATGAATTCATTGGTTATCTCCATGCAGATTTCTTGAATGATTGGCCATGGCTGAGTGGCATATCTATATCAAGCATTACACGTGGAAGCAATTTTGATCCCAAGGGGGCTAGCTAGATTTGTTTTGATATAGGATATCTGATACGGGAAATAACTATGATAATACTCCGTTTCCCTGCTCAGCGAGATCCCTACTCAGCGAGATTCACATACAGGTATTTCTTGGCCGCAGGCTTGGCGGCCAGATTTTATGTGGTGGAGGGCGCGCCACAATTCTCGGTCAATATATATAGTGATCTCACTGATCAGCAAAGAAACGGAGGAAGGGTCTCAAGTGTTAGTCGTAGGATTGGATTGGTAGAGGATGGAACGCGGATAGGGTACATAGTGACTTTCAATACGTAGCCCGCCAGCTTGATATTGTACAAGGCTCTGGGAAAAATTAAAAGTGAGTGAACGGATATATCCTCACCTGTCAACACCACATTTGGTTCACTCACTAGTTTATCCCAGAGCCTTGTATATCGTAACATGTAAATTTATAGTCGTGCATAACTCAGAGAACGAGGCTAGTAGACTGGGCTTTTCTTATCATCACATAGCTATGGACCTTAGATCCAAGGGCACTTGCGCACTTCTGAAATCCTATTTAATATGTGATACTCTAGATGTATATCAGATGAATTATAGAGGTACTTGAAGTCTTTTAGAATTTAGATTTAGCTATGTGAGTCCCCAATTGAGAGATAGATGTAAAGGTCCCGATTTCATCGTTAATTAGATACAGGCATAAACTATAGGTGTACTTACTCAAGGCTTGCTGATAGACGCCTTAAACTCGCAGAGGAATGGACAATATTTAGCGTAGTGCTGATTATGATCGATCGTAGCCAGATACCCATATATGGGGTGTCGCAGTACGTTATCTGGATATAATCGGGGCTAGGAAAATATTCGCTGTACCGGCCATGAGCTATGTATGATTAGGATCATGCGTAGCTGATGGCAAAGGCGCTGCGTCCATATATATATATATACATGTGGCCAATTAACCTGCCTGTCCAAGGATCGAGAAATTGAAATGCAACAAAAGAGACAATTACAGAGAGCAAAGTAAACTGGACTAAATCACAAACACCGGCCAATACCTCTACTAGTCCTATGCGACCCAAATCCAATCAAGGTGACCCTAATATGGTGTGACAATTCCTTCTCTCGTGAGAATGAATTTGAGAGAAATTAACTTTAATAATCCTGGATCCGCTCTCAAAGGACCGTTCTTCAAATGCAGAAGCCTTCTTCATCCAACGTTGGTCAAAATCCTGTAGGAGGTCGCCCATATATCCCTCTGGCAGCTGCAGCGTGACTATATGGCTTTCAAGGTACTCTGCTATGTGGTTTTGAAGGTACTCGCTTAAATCATGCTGGTAGGTCCGTTTATTACAGGAAAGTTCGGCGCAAAAACGTATCATGAGCGGAGGCCCATGGGCACAGCTTTCGGGAGGGCCCCCTACGACTTCGGTTTCATCTTTCCTACTACTCAGCTTGTGCCAAACTAGTTAGGGGATAACCAATCTTACAAGAGCTTGGTATATCGACATCCGGAAATAGGGCGGAATAAATTTTCTCCCAAGTTTCTCCTCTTTCCACCATCTCAATCTGCTTTAGAGCCGAAGCCTCATCGTGCATATCGCGAGTCTCCGATTTCATACAATTATCATGCACTAGATGGTGTGTAACCTGCTCGTAATCACCAGCTTTAAAGCTTTTACACCGACCACATCGGAGTGGCTTAATATGGGACCTTCGGATATGGTACCTTGAGATGTAAGTACATATACTAACACATGGATCTGGGCTTATACTTCAGTCTTGGGAGCCCTGACCCCCGCCATCCCGAGCACTCTGAATTTTTGACTGGGTTGTTTTTGTAGAACGGACAGGCAAGGGGAGGCTCGGATGGCTTTTTAATTTTACTCAATGGCCTCGAGCATTCGGCCTCCTCTTGGGAATCACTCTCTGACTCGCTATAGTCATCGGATGTGCGCTTCTTTGGGTTGTAACCGGCTCCGTGAATATCGTTCACAAATTCGATTGTGGCACGACTGGAGCCCCCCGCAAAGTCCGGCCCACTTACATGTAGTTCTATGCCATCAAACTCGCTCGTGGTGTTATTTTGCATTGTAGAAAACTGACGATATACGGTTGTTGAATTTTTGGCCTTTTGGGGGTGTTGAAATTTCACGATCTTCGAATGTCAGCTTGGCTATGGACGTGCGGTGGATACATATGGCGGCGTAGGTTTATATATTATCCATATATGGCTTTCCAGATGTTCTATTGGTGATACTTTGGGGTGCGTAGTAAAACCAAACCCGATAAAAGTCAGTTGTTGCCAGATACACTTACAATATCACATGATTATTACCAACAGTAGCGC
Organism: Morchella sp. 2018-W16; assembly: GCA_024713755.1. NCBI lineage: Eukaryota > Fungi > Ascomycota > Pezizomycetes > Pezizales > Morchellaceae > Morchella > Morchella sp. 2018-W16. Next base: position 349,788 of record JAMGYY010000012.1, on the reverse strand, counting down.
TTTCAGCAATTTTCGTACCTTTTCGAGGTGTGTCGTAGACCCCATCACGTGACGATGCTAACCGATAGTCACGTGATCTCTTTAGATCGCCTGGCCGAGTGATTTGCGTTGAGAGACCGGGCTGGCCGGGTCTGTCACCATATTAGGCCAATTTTGAAACATCGCGCATTACGCGAGTCAACGTTGGCTATGGTGCGCGACTGCGGGTACGCGAAAGTGCGGCAGTCAAAATGGGTACAAATGACGTTTTTCATTCAACGACAGTGAGAGGGGTTATATAACTACAGTACCGTACATGTATATACCAAGGTCGCGATCGGCCGTACGCGTGATGGCTATCATGTAGGAATGATCTATGGAAAAAGTACTTCTCTATGGTGCACCATACAATTTCGCCCCCCTGTTCCCCCATAGGTAGATCATTCTAGTCGCTGTAAAGTATATATCATTTTTAAATGATACGCTTCAATGTTATAATTAAGTACCAATCCGGGCCAAGGTTGACGTCTCTAATGTATGCTGTGCGTATTTACATCTACTCTAGTACTAGCTACATGTAGTGTTAACATAAGACTGAAAGGGGACCTATCTCATAAAGTGTCAAAAGAGGGCGCAAGCCCTTTCTATAGTAATTATGCTATAAAAACTGCAAAGGGTTGAAAAAATTCACGCATACAAATTGCAAAGAACTCCTCGGGTTGCAATATATATATATATTGCCTGACATGAGCTATCAGTTGATAGATCGATAGCTATAGGAATAAGTGCACTAGTGCTAAATCATAAAAGTATATATAACGTCTTTATGAACTTATATATAAGTATATGAGAAATAAAAGACAGTACAGACATGGTCTTGTGCAGCTAGCCCGGCCCCCAATTCCTTTCACCAGGCCACAAAACCAGAACTGAAAAATACACCATCAAAGAGCTCGCTCCCTCGGGTATAAGATATTGGAGGAGCTGCGTGGCTTTGAAATCCAATATTTCCAGATTTGGGTAGGTAAAGCCCCTAATTGTTTTTATTACAGGTTTAGGCCGGGTCTTGACATAACTTTCAAGAACAGTCAGTCCATGCAGTATCCACACCGAGCGAAATACTCTAACTGATCTATGATCAATGCCTAAATGACTATTTTTGAAATACACTCGTGTATCGGATCTTGAAGCTGTTGGCCATAGCATGAGCCCGAAAATTAAAAGGTTTTGTGATGGTTTATGTCCAAATATATGGCCATGTGACCCGTGGCCATATATATGTATATGCATCATTCTCATGATCACAAAATCCAAAGGCTTACTAGTAAATTTATTTCCTTTGTTATTTAAGCAGGATTCATCTTAACTAATGACTGAATGCCATTGGCAGATATGGTGTATGGTGCGGTAAACGTGTTAAAAGTGATTTCACCAACGGTGGTAAAAATAATACCGACATTTATGTATATGTACTTTTAAATGGATAAAAGCACAGACCCTTCGGCCGAAAGGGGCTATATAATGCCAATATAAGTCTTCACACCAGGTACCGCAAAAGTCCGTTGGGTAAGACCAGTCTCTTTTTACAGGTTCGCAGCGTAAGCCACACCATTTTTCTGTGGCTTATGCCGTGAACCCGTAAGAACAGACCGGTCTTATCCAACGGACTTTGCGGTATTTCACCACTGGGAAACATTTATAAATGTTGGCATTAATCTACTAATGAAGTATGGCGCAGCACAAAGACTGAAATCCAGTGCTTATACTGGGATAAGGACTGAAATCCAGCACATATACCACCAGGGGTAATAATTTATCAACTGTTGGTATTAAAATTACTTTGACACATTTACCGCGCGCTCCATATGGCAGAGGCATTATATATATATACATGTAGTTCAGGTTATATATGCAGTATTAATACTATTTATATATACGTATTATTGCGTACACACATGTATGTATGTACATGTAATTATCAGCTATGCACAGGCTCGACGCGCACGAATTTACATTTAAACATACATAAGGTTCTGGAATTAAGTGAGCGAGCTACATGAGGTGTTGACAGGTAGGGATCCGCTCATTAATTAAGTGCCAGTGCCTTGCCGTGGAAGCATGTATATACAAAAAAGTAGAACGCAACGATTCCTATATGCATATGAGCCTCGTAACTACTTCTATGAACATAATTAGAGATTATGGCTGGGATAATACAGCTATTTCACATCTCTAGAAGTGACATGCTGTGTTTTGGGGTTGGTGGGGCGTTTGAGTCCATTGGGGTTGCGGGGTTGGTAGAACTATGGTGTGCCACTTTTTGATAATTCGTAATGCATACATGTATATAGCGAAGCTTTCTATTAGGGTACGCTCGGGATCAAAGTTTGGTACTCCTCTTATAGCGAAATTACCCTTATATATGTAGAGGGTACCAGGCACACAAATAACAGAAAGCGTGGTTATTCCTATGAAGATATCATCCTGATAGGAGGTACCTTATATATAGAAAACTTTAGCTGTATATATATATATACGTACGTACATATGTATATGTTAAGTCCATCATATTCATCAATGGGTTACATGCAATCCCCAAATACTAGAAGTATAAGCAGCGTGAATCAATATTAAAGTCCTGAAAGTCACCTAAATAAAGAAAGAATTCAAAAGAACATAGTATCATGGAATACTGTTTCTGTTCTTGTAACCGAACTTGATCTTTATCAGCCTACGTACAACTACATGTACTCTTACGGGAACAGGGGAATCAGCTGGAAGGGGGGTTATATGCCAGGTTTCGATAAATCACTTACTAGGTCTTATCATGATGTATCCCAACCATAGTAGGATTGCCTGAACAGGCTACCAAGGCCCTCCAGCTCCTCCATTTCAGCATTGTAACCAGCGGGACTTTGGGGTACAAGTGGCTGGCCGGAAAGGACGTGATCCCATAAAAACTCCCCGGAATCGTTAATTGATCCTAGCTGTGCTGGTGCTGGCACCAATTCCTGTGCCGAGGCTAGTGATGTACGTTGGGGCTGTAGTTGCTGTGACGTTGGAGGTGGAGGTGGAGGTGGAGGTGGAGGCGGAGGCGGGGGTGGGGGTTGCGTTGGGGGCGGAGGTGGGGGCGGCGGGGGTGGTACTACTACTACTGTTGATACTGTTGCTACTGTTGCTACTGCTGTTGCTGCTGGTAACGATGGTGGTACAGGTGTTGGTGGTAGTGAAGGTGTCACGGGTGTTGGTGGTGTTGGTGGTGTCCAAACTGTCACCTAACATTAGATTAAGAAGGCCCATATGGTCCTGCATGCAGGTATCAAATAAGCCCACATACATGGATCTGGTACGTGCACAAAAAACAGCAGCCTATAGATCTTCTCCCATGTTTGCGCCTTCTTTACCCCCTGAAACGTCACATACTCCGGAACTTCACAGTCATCCCAATCGACCACATTGTTCATGTCGCAGTCGTCGTTTTCCAGGTGTTTGTTTAACTCCTTTTCCCTATTACCCATTGCGAACGTTTTGCATCGCCCACATCGGAAGGGCTTCAAGTGCTCTGCGCAGTGCTCCCTTAAAAAGAAAAAAAGTCAATTTAAAGGGCCCAAAACAAAGTTTCCGCTACCAAAACAAGCCCGAAGAATTATAATCCTTCGTGGAAAGGGCCTCATACTTGACTTTTTGAAGACTGCTGTCCCTCCAATAAGCACATTCTAAGTGGAGGTGTTGAATCGACTCATTCCAATAGTATGGACAGGCGAAAGGCTTGAGAGAGTTATCTATACGCCTCCTCTTAAAGGGTTTACCCCCGATATTATCATCCCCGTCGCCGCCTCCGTCAGGAGGTGAGCAGCGTTCTGGGAGTGCTCCCCCTCCCCGCTTCCTCCCGGCCCCTCCACCTGTTTCATTACGCTTCTGACTAGAGAGGTTAGTGCCTCCAGAACCACCAGCTCCACCTTCATTTTCTCTGCCCCGTGATCTATTGGTACCGCCTTGACCACCGCAACGAAATATATTTAACCCCAGTTGAGAAAAGCAGTAGAGAAGACAACCGAGTGTATCTACCCGGTGTATCGTAGAAACTTCCTTGATAAACCAATGCGACAAGTTCGCCGCTAAGCTAACAGGATCAATGGGGTGGCGATCTCTCATGGTAAGGTCATGGAACGACCGCTCTAGAGCTTCGGACGATTTTCTGTCACAGGTGTTCTTCCTGAAGTTGCCAGCTAAGGTTGCTTGTTCCTCTATATGAATAACTATAGGTATGATCTGTTCTTGGGTAGGTTGTTGTAAAGGGTCATCAGAGTACTGTAATATGAGATCTTGGAGTATAGATTGATGAAACGATTTATCTCATATTATATGCAAAGAGCCGGCCTCACAGCACGCAGCCTTCTTTCAAAAGAGCGAGGCAGCAGCTATATACATGTAGTAGCGGCATTACAGGGATCCCAGTTAAGCAATGTTGTACATACATATACTCACTCGAGTACATACACGTTGTACTCAAAGTGCACAGAATATAACGTATACATGTATCAGATTGATGTTTTTCAGTTCGAAAAATTACCGCTACTAGCTGTAGTACTTCTGAATTCAAAGTCAAAACACAATACTAAGTTATAAGGAGCAATTCACGTACTTGTCACTTCTACCGTACCCTTCTATCGATCATTTAGACAGAACTCCCACCAAAACCTTGAAGCCCATTAATCAGACTAGATTTGATCACGTGATTAGCTAGCCTAGAGAGCCCTGGGTTAGACAAGGTGATAGGGCCTACGTACTCAATGGCCTCTGGTGAAATTTAGAGTAAGTATAATCTTATCAGCTGCTCGAAAGCGCGCACACTGTCTAACAAAAGCCACCGAGACAAAAAAAAAGCAATATGAGTGCGCATGCTGTGCGAAGTACAGTACCGAATAAAAAGGTGGGTGTATCCTGCATCCTATCTAGTAAAATACAGGTATGGGCTTACGGTATTATAATGGGCGCTAAGATTGCGATTCAATTTGGAGGTTTACATAATTGTATGTAATACCCTATATGATTACGGTATGTACCTACATATATCCTCATCTAATTCTTGGTACTAGCTTCACACATACTTACTTACATACATATAGGTGCATGATGTAGTGGGTTTATTAGGGTTGAAAGATCGACTAAGATACTGACCGCCGCCGTATGCATAAGCCAAAGGGAGCAGCGGCGGATCCGAAGGGGCCAATAACCTGACGGGACTCTCATTCTTCTCTCAGCGTAATTCTGGGAAATCAGACAGATCACTTCTAAATATCAGGGTTAGGTTTTCTTTCATGCAAAAATCTAAATGTCGACAGGAACTGTTAGTAAAGCCACACCAAACTTACTTCCTCTGGGGAGGGGGGGTCAGCATTTTACTGACAGACTGGATACGTACATACAGTAAAGATGACTGCCAAAATGAAAGCCTCTTTGTAAAGCTGTTCTATTAATGGTTGCGAAGAGCTCTATATATATAGTAGTCCGGCCTGGGTTTTTGCCGCTAAGGGGATCCGTGCAGCTGTGGACTTATCCATGATACATGTATTGTCTCAATTCTGTGGCTTGCATGTAAAGTCACCTGGTTACACCTTCTGGTAGCACTTAAGGGACTGGCCCGGTTGCTGCAACTCCTAACCCAGAACAACAGCCTCCGGGTTTCAAGCGCTCACCATAGGACCTCAAAAAGTCACACTGTGTACCCATACAGTCCCCGCCCAGTCTCATTAAATCTTCCCGGCCCGCCTGTTGGGCAGTCGTAATATCGGGTTTGATATTTCAATTACTCGGCGGATATATTCGCCGTCCAAGGGTGTTTCGAAGCTCACATAGACCTACCTATAATGTTGGGACCTGAGGGCTTTAATGCATCTCACCAGGCTCCCAACGATGAAGACCTCCTCCAATTCCAACTAGAAGCGTCAGGAGGAACAATGGATGGGAGGCCTTCACCACAATCCAGTACGACTGCAGGCAATAGTGCTTTCGCTACATCGCTATCTACTTATAGAAAAACAGTTCTTATCCCAAGGCCGTCTGATAGCACCAAACTCCCCCTCCAGGGTGGTGGCGGGGACGGTGGGGAGAACGGAGGGGAAAGAGATCGACTAACCCTGGCTTTGGTACCAGATACCCTACCCAGTACGATAGGAAAGGAAAAACGCAAGAAAGATTCATTGATAAGGCGAACCTCCCAGGACTGTGGAGGTGGTGAGGAGCGCTCGGTGAACCAACCCCGCCAAAAGAAAATTTCACCGCAGCCTTTTGCCTGCCCCTCCTTCCAACACGATATCCAGCACAATAAAATTTTAAACGCACAATGCGGACGCTGGCGGAACGTGAAGCTTTCTCAGGTCAGGTATGAGTTTCCACTTCGAGAATTTATGAATCGGATTTGGATTTGGGGTTGGGGTTGTTTTTAGTACATAGCTACTTTACATGTAGGCTTTCAATAGCCATCGAGGCCATTTAAAGCTTTATACCACATAGCTAACAAAACAACTGCCCACTATTCTCAAATACGTGAGTATACAGATAGCTAATTATAACTCATTATAGACAGCACTGTATAGAAGAACATGTAAAGCCTCTACGATGCGGTCGGTGCAGGACCTTTAAGGCCGGCACACCAGAGGAAATCTTTAAGCATTTACAGGAACGCGACTGTGAGAAATCTCATATTCCGGACCCTTCGGAGGCAGATGCTATCCCAAAGGCTAGCGAAATAGAGAAAGCAAAAACCTGGGAAAGAATTTATGAAGTGTTATACCCCCAGATTATACCAGATCCATGTAAGGTCATATACAGCCATATGCTTTCCTTTTTCTCACATGGTGAATAGTTTGGCAGCCTCAATTAGAGCAGCTAAGCGGCGCTACCCAGGATTCATCTGATGTAGTTCCAGCCCCCGAGACCCTACAGGGATCGCAGTATAACTCGGGTTTGGTCGATCTAAACGCCAAATACGACAATGAGGGCTCAACTGAAGACCTAGGCTGTTTATTCCTTGGAGGTATCACAACCTCCGAGAGTGATTCAGATTTCGGAACGATATACCCTTCGTTTCTCTTAAACCAGAATGCGGATACGTCTGAGCTGCAGCGGATGTGGGAATAAAGAACATGAGGATATATGAGCCGGCCCGGTTAGGGTATACTATCCTTTATAGCAATGTAAATGGAGTGCCGATCTGGGATGTTTCAAATTTCATACCTTTAATCATTGTATGACCAAGTTCAGATTAACTATAGCACAAATCCTGGTGCAATTCTAATTCCATGTCTTTTAGATACTGTTTCCCAACAAAATTACCAGAGTGTCTATATAAGATCCATTATGTTCAAGTTAATTTAATCCACTGCAGAAGATATACATCTATGTACTCAACAAGTGGAAAACCATGTGAGCGGGGATATCAATACAGCGCCAACACGCCCGAGATGGCTGACTTCCAGCGGCCGTTTCGACAGTTTAGTATGTATTCCAGGGTCTATAAGGCTTCCTTCTAATACGTGGATTTCCACAGTGACGTAGTGCATTTTTACCAACTGTGGTGTTCGCTTACGCGCCTACAAAGTTGCGTGATCGTTCAAGATATAAAATAGCCCGCTGTGGTACGGGGTCAGAGCCTTTACCGGAATAACTAATCGAACTGGAGCCATGTTTGGTCAAGATGATCAAAGATCTAGCTCTAGGCCGGTCTGGCTGGCAAATGACGGCATCGGGGATCGATAATAAGATCCGTAGGCAAAAGCCACCAACTTTTGCTTATTTCTGGGGTGGGGCAGCATCTTACCGACAGGATAGTCCTAACTCACTCAGAACCCGCAATTTCTAGATAACCCTCAAACCTAATAAACCTTTGCTTTCCACTACATACATGTATGTGGTTGTATTTGTTTCTGGGTCTGTACTCTACCTCATACTTCATACATGTGCCTACATACATTTACTACGGGTGTAGGGTAAGTCTGTAGACAGTGGTCGTAGTACCTCGCTCATGGCTATTTTAATACTAGCAGCAACCCCAACCCTGACAAGGATTGCCAAAGTGCTCTAGGTACGTACACCGTGCACCACGGTCCACGCCCATATTGGTTGCTAGTCATTTGACCCTGGAGTTGATCCGCACTTCAGCGTATGGCAAAACCTCATCACATGACCCTGTCTTGTGGAGCCTCCCTGATAACAGCTAAGCTGGAGACCTCAAGCTTGTACCTACAGCCTCTTCGCGTTTCAAGACATGTTGACTCCAGCAACGCTCGCAACTAGAAACTATGCACATGAGCTAGAGTTATTCAAAGTGAAAAGCGTTATTCCATATATCGCGATGCATAGTAATAATATACGTGAGTTAACTTCGGTCATATCTTCACCACAACACTTCTCACGGGACGCGAACGTCGAGACAGCTGAAAGAGGCACCAATCTACACATAGTGGCTGCTGGTATCTCTGCTCCCACTCCACGGCTTGCCCGTCATGTATTACTACATTCAACTGATATTCTTCTTCCAAAGACATCCCTTACACATCGCCTGTGACTTCTACGAGAAGCTCCCAGCTTTACTACCGGGATACAAGTACGTTATCCCTCGCGTCGGTTTGATTTTTGGTGGCTCACCTTTCATGGTCCTTAGGTACCAAACATCAAGATACCCCGCCTAGATACGCGGCATCTGAGAGTATCCGTTCTCAGTCTGGGGCGTCGCCTTCGGTAGGGAACCCATCAGCCGCCACGTGGGGCGATAAGATGCCCAACGATAAGGGCTCTGTCGAAATTTGTCAGAGAGGCTACTTCCCACAGGCGCCACACCCTTCAGACAACACTGAGCTACAATGGGTTGACGAGAACGGAGTTGGAACCGAATGTGGATATGATGACGAAGATGAAGATGCAGACCAAGATGAATATGAGCTAGGAGAATACGAAAATTTGGCTGAAGTATGCTCAGATGGTACTGGTGGTCGAGTCGATCTCCGAATATCGTCCGCCTCCCTAGATATCAATAATATTCAAAGTCGGGTTTCTGGCCAAGGAGAGAGTAAAAGAGGCAAACTATCTACTCCACGAAAGCGTTCAGCGCCTCGAGGATTTACCAGAGACGTACACGATGATGTCCAAGACGACGATGACTCCACTGGAAAACCATCCAAAAGAGCAAAGGAGCAAAAGGGGGCAAAAGATGCGCTGCACCATCAATCAAAAAGACCATTCGCTTGCCCTTACTTTAAAAAGAACCCTATAAAGTATGTGGATTGTGCCGACTGGAGAAACACAAAACTCACCATAGTAAAGTACGAACTCAACATCCCAAGATGTATGGCACTTCTTTCTAACCTTGGACGGGAAAAAAAAAGAACGCATTGCATTTTAGAGCACTTGAAGTCTAGATGCCCACGATGCAAGACTTACAGGGGTATTCAATCCGAAATTGTGAAACACTTAGAAGACGAGGATTGCCAGAAGCCGGATACCTACGACTCGTCTGAGGAAAAGGCGACTGAAGAAAAAATCCAAGAGCTAAATAAGGCGAAGACATGGAGAAGGATTTATGAGATTCTATTCCCTCTATACATACCAGACCAATGTAAGTCAACATCCTACAAACTATCTTACGTACTATACCTGAATAGAGAGGGATAGTCTGGCAACACACTATTGAGGCTTTAGTGGTCCCCAATGATGAAGACGAGTTATCTTTCATGGATAGAGTCCAGCTTTCGGTTTCAATCCGGGAGCAGGCTTATAGAGCCGCAATATCAGAGCTCTTTAGGGACCGTGCAGGTGCCGATGCGGTAGACGAACTCTTGCACCAATTCGACAAAGTTTTAGAATCAAAATCTTGGGATCAAGGTTCTTTTGACGGCATAAATAACTCTAAGAATATAACACACGACACACAGACCCGTTGGAGCCCACCAAAAGAGTTGTCAAAGGCTGAGCAATCTAGTACCTCAAGTTTCATCCATAGCCCCACAACATTGAAATCTGATACCCAATCGAAACCACCCCCGAGCACCGATCAAAGCGGTTCTGAACAGCTCCATAACATCACTACTACTAATAATTTCCCCAATCAACCCCAGTACCCAGTCGATCACCTAATGCCAACCCAAGGCCACACCAACGCGCCAGTTAACCTTTCAAATTTCTCGGAATTCCACCAAGACCTGCTCGGTCAGAGTTTCACTAACGATCCTGGCTCACAAGATATGCATGACTATGTGAATGTTGATGATGATATGTTTGAATATGGGGGAGATGAGGCGTTTGAAGATATTGCAGAAGATTTCCTTGAGCCTGGTGGGATGGGTTATTCACTGTAAGGGTGCGAGTTTAAAGTTTATATCTAAAGAGCTAGAGTAGAGTACATGACAGAACTTTTACCAGTATTTGTTTTCTTCAAAGTCCATACCTGTTAATTATCGAGGCAGAAACATCTTAAATGTGTGATTATCTCTTTTTTTATGTACTAGATTCTGATTATTTCAACCGCCTTTAGGGCTGTTTAGCGTATTTGAGTTTCTTCTATACCCTTGAAGGAGAATGTCCGACGGCAGAACACACAATACTTTTGTTCAAATCATAAATAATTGCGCAATCCCTTCTTCACATGCATGGGAACCAACCATGGGCCACAGATGGGGCCAGTTTTGCCAAGACAGGATAGGATAGGATCATCCTTAGCCACGCAAATAATGGCCCTTGATCCAATTTGATCACCGATTCGATTGTGCACAGACACAAGGTTCAAAGAAGCTTTCTTACATGTAGCTTCAAGGGTCCGTGGGTCAACATCGCTAGCCGGTTGTGGCCAAGACAAAACAAACCTTATTTCAACCACCCGAGTCTTCCTGTTGCTGAGTTGAGTCTAGCCAGGTGTATACTAGTTCGTAGAGTCTAGATAACTTGAAAAAGATTGTACTTACATGTATGTATGTACATGTGGCTCGAAAACCAACCTGTCCCCGGACCCACAACTTGCCGGCGTGGTGACAAACGGAATTTCTTTTTTTTTTTTTTTTTTTCTTTTTTGATGACTACCATTTCCTCCCTGTGGTGAGCCACTGTTAGCCACAAGCCTAGATTGGGCACTCTCTCCGACGATCCATCCCCCGGACAACCCATCAATGAGTAAATTTTGGAACCATTAAGTGCTTGGTGGAGTGATTTGGCCAATCCCTGTTTTACAAATTTTGAGCTCAAATTTTGAGTTCTTGGCGGGATTTTCACACCAAAAACTATCGCCAAGAACCAAATATTTAGATTCAGTGGTTGTTGGCCAAATCGCTCTAATTCATCTACAGGTAGGAAGGATATGTGAATTACCTAGGGGGATGCTTGGTGCCGATATTACAGTATATGAAACCACCACCATATAATACGTAATATAGCGACGAATTCCGAGTTAAACCGGCATTGTCCTGTATGAAGAATACAGCATTAATTAATAGCGCATTGACTAGAATACCACATCGAATCCACACACCCCCTCCCCCCTTTGGCACTTCATTTAATCCAATCGCCAACCCCTCCGCGTCTAGCTCCTCTGGTGCTCTTCAGTAGCCGGGTCAAACAAACAGTGGTATATACCAGACATACCCCCCTGTCTTTCATAAGCGTTAATACATATGTAATGCCCGAAAAGCGAAAGCTCTTATCCTCAACTCGGAGTAGGGGAGTCTAGCATATATAAGAATACCCATTGCGCCGTTTTCTGAGTCCCCCCCCCCCCTGGCTGGTGCTTACGCTTGTTCACTGTTCTGTGTGAGTGATAGATTGTGATTCCATTTCCACCACCACCCAGCTCTCCCCCCCCCCCCCCCCCGCCTCCTAACATTCAGATAGTAATGTGGCGCTGCAGCCTCGAGATATAAGTGTGATACATGGCCAACGAGTTAGGACAACGAGTGCATCAAACCATCTTTACCCAAAGGGAGAACTGGCTCAGATGCCAGGGCAAACACATGTCTCTAGTACATAATTGTTAGTTGCCTCAAGGACTTTAACTCTAAGTGATGATGATTGTGAGACGGTGAGTAAAGCCTAGGGCAAGAAGGGTAAAATTCCTGCAACCCTGCAACATTAATTAGAGCACCCCGGACTCAAAGGTTTAGATGATAGGAAGCTAGCTGGTTCTGCCCTAATAATTAGATGGAGAGTCTTACTTCGATTTTCTTTCACTCTTACGTGCTAGTACAGGGGGGAAGCTCGGCCCAGGGGGTGGCGGACTAGGCGCTTGGCTTTATGGGCCGTGCCACGAGAACAGAACTTCTCATATCTCTATCTTGATATCAACTACGTATATCATTGGCCTTCAGGCACGCCTAGCCACAACTGCTAAAATAATAATGGAGTGAACCCTAGTATTCAAATACAAAAAGTAAATGAGCTGAATCTGCCGGGACCAAATGTTATAATACTAGAAAATGGAGAACTCTGAAAGAAAGAAAAGTCCAGGGATAGTTGTAACGACTGTTGCAATTGTACAATCTCCAAGAGTTGGAAATATTTCCAAAAATCAGTGCTTACATTCCACTGATAGATATGGAACACCTGAGCACTGAATGGTTGCCAATCCTTCGCATAAGAAAACCCCAGCCTGGCCCGCTCCATGGAAGACTGAATCTCATGAAATCAATGTCGCTGTCTTGGAATGGAAATGTAAGTTGAGCCGTCCTGTCGTTAAATGGGACCGACTATCCAAATGAAGATACATGTAATCAGAGACCGCTTTTAATAGTTGTAAAGTATCAAAAAGAGAAATCCCGGCTATACGAACCTTAACGCGTTGTATAGGGGCCATAGTAATGATTAATCCTAGGAGCCCAACGCACAAGTGACGATAACCTTGAACTATACCCGAGGCTCTTTTCCCAAAAATCTTTACCCTTGCGCGCAGGCAAAGGGCTGCGCAGCAAAGAGCGTGCCCCCGACAAATTGCATGCACCATAGCCCGAATGATTCTTTATTGTCGCGTCTGCACCCATGTCCTTCAGTATCTCAGCACTCTCTGGGCACAACGGTGCGGCATTGGCCGCTAGGTGCAATGGTGTATTCCCGAAAAGGTCTTTGGCATTTATATCGGCACCCCACTCCAAAAATAACGGAATTACTTCTGACCAACGGAAAACGGCAAGGTGGAGTGCAGTATGGCCGTATTCATCGCAAAGTCTAACATCCGCACCTCCCCTCAGCAGTAACACTAGAATCTCCCTATATGCATCCTGTGTCTCTTCCAAACTGGCAACCATCCATACTTTTCTCATATACTCAAGTATCGTGCAGTGCAGAAGACTTCCGCATTTACTCTCCCACACGCTTACGTCGGCCCCACTTTCAATGAGCATCTTTACAATTGATACGTACCCTTGGCGGATCGCATGGTCTATCGCCTTCCCACCTGTTTTAGGGTCACGGTAATCGATCTCGGCGCCTTGTGAGATGAGGTATCGAACCATCTCAATTTTTTCATTGGCCACAGCCCAGTGGAGCGCTCGCTGTCGGGTAATATGTTTGCCGGGGGACATGTAATCGCTGCTCGGGGCGTCCCAGACAAGATTAGGGCCCTGTGAGATGATTGATTCAACGTCGGTAGTGATATTTGGGTTCCGCGTTCGAAGTGCTTCTAGGTGAGATTTCACTCTTAAGGCGTTGCGTGAGGCAGCGAAGGAGAAGAGAGCAGCCACAGCGTATTTTGGAGTAGAAGCATATTTGGCGAGGATAGGAGATATGAATATTGCGAGGCCACGGTGGGCCAGAAGAAGATGGTTAAGATCGCATGGAGATGTGAGATATTCAGCGATGAGGAAGTAGAGCTCTCCGGGAAGATCGAGGATTGACATTGTGTTGTTGCGGGTAGTGAAATCTCTCGATAGGCCGGTTTATGGTGATGATATGGGGGGGTTTGTTGTGAGGGGGGGAGGGGGTAGATTGGTAGGTAGCTGTAGAAGTCAGCAAAGATGAGGATCTTCAGACATGTGTGTACTTAGAGTACATACCTACATGTACAGGATTGAGGGCCTACATGTAACTCCCCCAGGAAACATCTGTCCAATCAATATGCTCATAGGGCTAAGTAGCTAGTCAGCTGTACCAAACTAACCCGGTGATGTCCGGAAGCCAACCGGGGGTGCGTTGACATCGTACCGCATCCATGCATGGTTGCTGTGTAACTATATATGAATCATGATATATCACTCGCCACATATGATCTAGCGTTCTTGCTCGATTTTAACGTATGTATACGCACATTAATAGATAGAATATACATTTAGTTCTATATTCCATTAACCTTTTACTACATATAATATTAATACCTGGTGAGAATCTACATATATATAATTTCCGCCACAAGTTTAAGCGTGATCCGTAAGCTCGGCTAATGTTTTTTCTTCCGGAGCTACCATTCCCACCCGCATTGACCTCAACGGATCCGAGGCTGTGCTTCTATGCTTCATTGGACATGACAGGGAGAGACGGGACCAATAATACGCATGCACATACATGTAGCTTACGTGGATATTATTGTCAAAACCAGAACAAATTAAAAGCTTCAGGATCCAGTTTAAGAGTCGGCAGCTATAGTTAATATACATAGCCCGACTGAGAATTTTGGATAGTCTCGTTCCCATCTCCTATTTTGGTGTGGTTGGTGATATAGTATTGAGCACACCACCTAAAGAAATGTATTAACCAGTTAAACACGCAGTGCCCCAGCCTATTATCATAGTCCAATCACGTGACCCACAAACTTCAAGTAACGTCGTCAAGTACCTACAGTAGAGTACATGTAGGCACTAGCTACTCGTAACACGGACCGCCGTCCAATAAACGAAAAGAAAAATAGATTGGGTCAACGCCGAGTGTTACGCCTTGATAACCTTGCTGTAGGTGGTGATGAACGAAGTGTTTCCACCTTGATGAAGCTTTTATTTTCAGTGACTGCATGAATTCCACAACTACATGTAGCTATGACATTGGCATATTCACTGTGTGAAAGAGTATCACCACAATACCCTTGCAAATTCTCCACGGTTTTATAAAAACATAGCTTAGCTGGACCTATTCTTGTATGATACTTCAGCACCATTGGTTCTCATCACCTGACCCGAGAAAACCCTGATATCCCCTCGTCCCTGGAGGTGTGCAAGTGGCCGTAGTGGCGCCAGGCTACACCGAGTTCTTGTTGGGTTGGGCTGCCAGATGCTCATTTGGCCCCAAAGGAATGTGTCCCTGTATACGTAATAGCTCTACAATGAGCACCCCCTCCCCCTATGTTACTCCCTGCCCCCGTGGAGCAGCGCTCTCTGACAGTAGTAGTTCCATCCTCAATGATGAGAACAAACTAGACGCGTGTGCGGGCATCGCCAACGATATCGTGCTAGACAGCGGCGGCCGCAACAGCGATGGCGATGAAGGCGATGACGACGGCGACGGAGCCAGCGGATGGGATGGCATTCGCATGGGCCTGGATCTGTAAATACGCCAAGCTAGATCCACTACCTACCTGTTGAGACAGCTCGCATGAATGGAATGGGGTTATTGGCACAGTGGAAGGGGCAATATAGACACATATACGACCGGTTTGGGCGGTGCGTATGTCAGCTGTCAATCAATCTATCGATCACCAACTTAGTTTCGGCGCGAGTGATATATGGTGAAGGGGTGATGTCCCATGATGTCGACAAAGTATGTACCGGCCTAACCTGGGTATTACCCAGCTGAATATAGCACACTACTACCCATATGCATGTCCACATGAGCATTACATCATGCTTACATACGTCCGGGCGAACCATCATTTGATATTAGTTCTGGTGTTTCTCATAACGCGTGCTTAAATGCCATGGCTTCGGTGAGGGTTATATATATTCGGCCTTTGGTAATGTCTATATATGGTTAACCTCAATTGAATATGTACTCGGGGTGTCGGAAAGTGATGCACATTTAAACCCCCAGAGTACATATCACATGCGATCCCAGCGTTGGGATACATATTGTGACCAGAACCAAAAAATGAGTCTGCTATCGATTCTTTTCTGTGACCTTTACCACCCATTTTACTACCCTGAGGTGACTTCTAGCTAGAGATGTCTGCATACTAAATGTTTGCTTTATAGGGAAGATAAATTCCAGGCAATAATAAAGGGAGTATATATTCGAGACTCCACCGAGAAAGTATTCTGGGTTGGTGTATTTGGGTGTTAAGTCAAAATGTTATATTCGGTGTTTGAATTGCTAGGTTGGATTGGGTGCCTCGCTGGGTTGAGAGATTGGGTGTCCCACTTCCCCGATCAGGTCATTTCCTGAAGGGGAGGGGTGTAGATGAGGACGGTATCTCCCGGACGTATGAGACATTGGAGAGTCTCTCTCATGCATAAACCTGCGAACATTATGGCACATTGGTAGTATTTTAAGGACTGCGCGGGGGGTTCTCCAATGTCTTATACGTCAAGGTCACAGTAGATGCGCACTGCAATGGAATTTCTATGGTTAGCTTGCGAAATTCAGTTCTAAGCGTTTCACCGTGGTGCCCGTTGTAGTCCGTATCCACCATATATCTACTCGCAGCAGGTAAGAGGTACCCGAATATAGTCTTGGACCGATTAGCCCATCTGAGGTGAGCCGAGGAGAAGTGTTTCTTGGCACCTTACTGGCTGCAAAACTTTTATCCACCGACGGGTGTGGTTGGTCACGTGTGCAGGCGAAAATTAGGAATATATATTCCAGTTCTTATGCCCGTATGGAGCTTCTTCACAAGATAGGAAATCATCAGTTAATATCCTCCGAGGGGCCACATCAATTAAATTAAAAACATGTTCCTATGACGCTGGCTCCTGAAACGTTGAAGGCTTCACGAGCGATATTACCCGCCAAGACAGCAGGGTGAGGTGGATCTTCTAATCCGTCATGTTGCCATTATCCTCGCTAGATGGTTCGCTGTGCGTTTGAACTCCGTCAAGTAGGTCGCCCTCGGCCGCGCCCTCTTGGGGGGCCCGTGAGGTTTTCGGATGAGGGGCGCTTCCTGCTATTATCCACATTAATTGTACTAGGCGCATGGACATTATACTGATCGCCAACGATTATAGCAGGTTTAGCACGGGAAGCCGCTGTCCTTAGATCTATAGTATCTTTACCCTGAGGGGAGTTAGCGTAGTTGCCAATCCGCCCCCCCTGCCACTCGGTCGGTATAGCAGGTCCACACACGAGAGTGCAACAGCCTTGAATAGCAGACCGACGACGAAGGCCATCTGAGCTCCGATGTATCATCATCGGATCGGCTTGAGGTCTCTTACATGTATGGACAATGCAGGCCTTGAACAACGGACCGACGACGAAGGCTATCCGTGCCCGGTGGGGGGGAAGGGGGTTTAACTGGGTGATCCCGATTGCCGAAGCCGTCGGATGAATCAAGATTAACTGGTAAGACTCACTTTATGGTATCTATTGAGCAACCTATGCGCCGTTTTCCTGTCTTTCTCGTTATGAAGGTTGGAACGTTTGTTGATTATTGCTTGTAAACTTGACAAGTAGTCACGAGTAACTGCTGCTACATCGGATGTGTTTGTACGGTTTATACTTCTATAGAAATCCAGGATATTCCATTGGCTCGACTTCGTCGTTGTGAAATATGGGGCGATATTCGGGGTGTTAGGTTTCGGCAACGGGGGTTGTGTCTAACATAATAAGTACTGGACCAAGTAGTATTTACATGTGAGGTGATAGAAGTTTGTTACGTTGATTAGCCTTAGGTGGGCGGATGCAGTGAAGTATTTAATGATACCGTGTACGCCAAGCTCCAACAATGTAATTTGGGGGTAGGCCACCTAGCCGGGGCCGGCCTGACATGTATGGTGACATGCCGGGTAGATTCCAGCCACTTTATGGCTGAAAACCAACCATAGAATCCCTGCAACCCAAACCCACCTCAAACTACGCCGTGATATTGAAAGTGCGGAACATTGAATAATTACTACATGGTGTGTAGGGAATGCATGGGATCAGTTCTGTATCGAGAAAAATGATTTGGTTAAACGGTATTCAGGAAAGTACATGTAGGTTTATTATTGAATTTAATCATGCTTACTAATCTGAATTATGTAAGCAATTATGTAAGCATCAAGAGGGAGAAAAACTGGCGTATCTACGCCAGTTTTTCTCCCTTCACCCCCCTGTCAGATTCACATGCACCTACACACATTCACCCACACCCCTTTTTTTTTTTTTTTTTTTTTAATTCAGGCTAGTTTATTATGGGCTAAACTAATTGCGTGCAGTCTAAGACTATGGCATAAAAACCCATCCCCTAACAAAAACAAACAAGCGTCCCCAAAAATACAAAAAAACGAAAGCAGAGAAGACAAAAGAGAGAAGGCCTATGAGGAGTAGAGAAGAAAGCGAAGTGCGAGAAAATACAGAGGGAGGGACAAGGAGTTCGGCCCCTAATGTCTCTCCCGATCCTCCCCAGTGTACAGACCAGTCTTGATTCTATATAGGGCCTTTTGAGTGAGGTATTTGTGAGGCCAGACGTTGGAGGGTGGTGACAGTCTCTAGATTGTCTCCATTTGTGGTGTTGAGGACTCCAAATATTGGATCGGATTGGTGGTGGTGTGTTACGGAGTCAAGACGATATCTAACCAATGGCGTTCACAACCGGCGCTGAAAGGTGAGCGAGAGTGAGACAAGGACGAGACGATATCGGTAAGCGAGACAGGGACTAAACGAAATGTGAACCACCGCGTAGATTATCACGGCGCACGTGAGCCATCATGGAGGAAAGGATATTGTGGAATTGGGTCTCGGGTCTAGGATTTCTCTTTGGTGTTCTATGGGGTTCCGTTACACAGGTTATGAGTCATCCCTGGACAGGGATTAGGAGTTGTATATATAGTCGGCTATGAACCTTCCCTTTGTCTTTTCTCTCCTTTCCTTTCTATCACGGCGTGATACGATATCGAGCGCGGTTGTGGGAAGAAGGATTAGTCAGGGTTTCTCTTATGTTCTATGGGTTTCGGTTGCAGGGTTCTATGAGTCAACGATATGCAGGTATTTGTAATGATGGATTTCCTTTGGGTTCTACGGGGTTCTATGGGATGAGTCAGCGAAGGGTTTTCCTGGGCTATATATAGAGGGCTCGTTCCCTCGCTTGTAGGACTTCTCTTCTTCTCCTTTCTTCTTCACGCAACCTTCCTGTCATCTTAGGCGTCCTTAGTCTTCGTTGGTCTAGAATACACTCTATCTCCCTTAGCCATAGTCCAGTCGGTTGTGCTGCCCCCACGGGAACGTCAAGACCGCCTCCTCGTACCTTCGCCTCGTCCCTCGCTTCCCGTCTTGAATCTCCCGGCTCTTCGCTCCACCCCGTCCAAGTCCCACTGCACCCACAGCACAGCCTGCCGGTGGTTTGTTCGGCTAGTCCCGTCCCCCAGCCAAAGATCATGATACTAAGGTTGCGTCTCCAACGCCAACCCAAACCACAACCCTACCGCCATGTCACGAGAACAAGAAATGACAGACTCACCCGACTACGACCTACTTGAAAGAGACTTAGCCCGCTTCGCGAAATCATATCCCAGAAGCACACCGGCGCATCGAGACGCGACGTTCAATCACAGAGATCATTCTCCGTTGCAGGATAGTCATAGCAGAGCTTCAGAACGAACTACACCTAGACAAAGAAGAGCGAAGAAACGGAGGCATGGAAGAAAAGGATCACAGAACTGGGACATAAGAGTTGGATGAGGAAGAAGCAAAGAAGAACCCTCCAAGCCCAAGTCACCAGCCTCCAAGAAGAAGTCGCCACGGCGCGACAAGAAACCCGCACCGCCCAGGACGACTCGCAGCCAGGCCCCCCACCACCAGCAGAGAACCACTGCCCCGCCGCACCTCCTCGCCGCCCCAACAGATACCTCTAAGGCCTAGTAACAACCCATCCCGAAGCAAGGGTGGAAAAGTCAGAAAAACTCCCAGACCCCAAGCAATTCACAGGAGTGAGAAAGGAACTCCCACTCTTCAAACACATGATGACCCTCAAGCTCTTGGGCAATGCCGACCGGTACCCCACCCTACAAAACCAACTAACCTACGCCATCTCTCGTCTGGAAGGCCCAGCAGCCGACCAGTTCATGCCATACCTGACCAACACAGGGGTTAATCTCCCCTCCATGGAAAGGTTTTTGAAATCTTGACAACAGCCTTCGGAGACCCAGACCAGGTGGGAACGGCCCGCCAAAAACTCAGAAACATCCGCCAGTACGGACGCTGCTCAGACTACTTGCCGAAGCCTAACGCTTACGCCGACGCCGGGTTAGGAGAAGCCGCCAACGTGGAAAGCTCTAGCAGGGCTAAACGAGGAACTGACCAGACTTATGGTCCATGAAGACACCCCCGCCACTGTCCTGGAACTCGCTACCATCCTACAACGGTTGGACAACAAACAACAGGCTCTCAACGCTCGCTTCCGTTCCCGCTACCAGTCCTCCGCCGACGCCTGCGCTCGCTACAGCCGCTCCGCCGCCACTCGCTACAAGCTCCCGCACATTCTCGCTCCTGACCTCGATATACCACCTCGCCAGAACTCCCCGCCGCACCAGCCGCCCCATCCGTCCCATGCACCGGAGAACAGTCCCCATGGACCTGTCAACGGTCGAGGCCGCCGGACCTCAGGAAAGAGAGGCCCGCCGTAGAAAATAGATGTTACTATTGTGGAGGTGTAGGACACCTCATCAGGGACTGCCCACAGGCACTTGCGAACCCAGCCCCTGCGATAAGGGGAGCTAGGGCAGAAATCAGGGATGAAGGGAAGGAAGAAGGAGTCTCCGGCGATGAGGCGTTAAAAGATTTTTCCCTGGACTGAGTGGCTCACTCCAGGGACGGTTAAAGGATTTTTCTAGGATTTCGGTTTCTGGGTTTTCGGTGTCAGAAGAGGATATGGATGGGAATCAATTAGTCGTAACTTGTTCTATTTCTCAAAATAAAGATTCTTTCATCCCATCATATGCCCTCATTGATACTGGCGCCTCAGGATACGCGTTCATAGATAAAGACTTCGTATGCCACCACAAACTTAAAACAATTCCCTCATTCTCCCGACATAGACGTAATAGATGGTAGACCCATCGAATCAGGAAGGTCACCCACAAAGTCATCCTCAGCCCTGACATCAACGGACACAAGGAAGAAGCACTTCTTTGTCACCCAATTGGGACACTACCCAATAGTTATGGGTCTTCCATGGATGCGAAGACATGCAACAACAATTCTCCCGCTACTAATGAAGTCCAATTCAACTCCTCGTCCAACCATTGCTCCTCAACCACACCAAAGTCACCAAGTATCTCAATTGAACCTCCCACTAAACCAACCACAAACATCTCTGTCATCGTCACGCATTCCAATCGACTACTCAACAAAGAAAAGGAATGCGACTCTCAACCACACTCAAGGCCCTCGACGACCTCCTCACCCCATCATCCAAAGACCTCCGCGACCTCATACCAAAGAAACACCACAACTTCCTCCATCTCCTCAACGAACCTGACGCTGCAGGACTACCACCTCGCCGACCCGACTATGACCTCTCCATTGACATCCAGGAAGGCAAGACGGTACCCTTCGGACCTATGTATGGAATGACGCGGTTGGAACTACAGGCACTTAGGGAGTACCTAGCGGAATATCTTTCCAGTGGAAAGATCCGCCACAAAGCACCTCCCCAGCAGGCTCCCAGTCTATTTGTCAAGAAAGCGGATGGATCTCTCCGACTGCTCGTATAGAAAGTTGAACGCAGTAACGGTTAAGAACCGCCACCCATTGCCACTAACTCCGAAACCTTCATGGGTATCTCGGCCGCTAAATACTTTACCAAGCTAGACCTACGTAATGGGTACCACCAACTCAGGATCAAAGAAGGAGACGAATGGAAGACGGCGTTCAGAACCAGATATGGCCATTTCGAATATACAGTCATGCCATTCGGTCTTACCAATGCGCCCGCAGCCTTCCAACACTGGGTGAATGACATGTTACGCCCACACCTCGATCACTTCGCGACGGCCTACCTAGATGACATACTCTATCACGGTGCTAATCGAGGGCGAGGGCTGAACTAGCCAAGGTAAACCACCAAGGCTGAACTATGGTAGGCGAGGTAGGAGGGTACGTGGGAGAGGGGGCGGCCGGGGAACTTTGGGACGAAGGGCGAAGGGCTAGGTGCGGGGAGAGGGTGCGAGGAGGTAGCTTGATGTTCTCGTAGGGCAACGCAACCGAAGGGACTATGGCTAAGAGAAAGAGAATATATTCTAAACGAGAGAAGACTAGAGGCGCCTAAGATGACAGGAAGGTTGCGTGAAGAAGAAAGGAGAAGAAGAGAAGTCCTACAAGCGAGGGAACGAGCCCCCTATATATAGCCCTGAAACCCCTCGCTGACTCATCCCATAGAAACCCGTAGAACCCCAAGGAAATCCATCGTTACAAATACCTGCATGCCGTTGACTCATAGAACCCTGCAACTGAAACCCATAGAACATAAGAGAAACCCTGACTAATCCTCCCTCAAGAATCAGACCGAGCATCAGATCACGCCGTGATAGATATTAGGTCCCTCTGAGGCCTAAGTCCTCTTAGGCTTATGTGGGTAGCGTTCGGGGAAGTCTGTCACTAACTCGGGGAGTTGTCCAAGTCGCTCCAAGGTTGCTGAGGGTTCATCATACCCAGATCGGACGGAGTACTCAGGTCGTCCTCTTCGTTCATGGTAGTCTAGGATCGCATCGACCTCCCATTCCTGTTCTCCTTCTATCTCGACAGGTGGTAGCGGAGGCTGTAGTTGTCCAGGGACGGGGTCGTGGGCCGCAGGGGACAGGAGTGATACGTGGAAGACTGGGTGAACTTTCATTGATGAGGGTAGGGTGAGTTCGTAGGCATAGGGGCTCACAATACGGGATATGGAGTACGGGCCGACTTGTTTCCAGTCCAACTTCTTCGAGGGTCTCTTGGTAAGTAAGTTCCTGGTAGACAACCATACTTTGTCTCCAATGGCGTAACGGGGGGCCGGCGTTCTGCTGGCGTTGGCTGCCTCTTCCTGAATCTTCTGTGCTCTGAACATCTCAGCTCGGAGGAAGTCAAACACTTCTGACATGTCTCTTGCCATAGTGTTAGCCGTAGTCGTCGTTGCCGTGTGAAGGGGCCAAAGGTCATTCGGGGGTGTCGCCCGTAGTTTGCTTCAAAGGGGGAGAGCTTAGTAGATTCCGATACATGGTTATTGGTCGCAAACTCGGCCATAGGTAGGTATGTGACCCAGTTGTCTTGTTGGTAATCGACATAGGCCCGGAGATATTGTTCCATAATGGCGTTGATTCTTTCGGTTTGGCCATCAGTTTGCGGGTGGAAGGCTGTGGAGAAGCGGGGAGAGATTTCTAGTCTTTCGCAAAGTGATTTCCAAAAGTCCGAAGTGAATTGGGTATCCCTGTCTCACACGACCTTTTCTGGTAGGCCGTGGAGTTTCCATACATTTTCCAGATACATTTGATGGTCGATTTTTTATGCGCGATTTGACGATTAGCGTTGTTGCTGAGGAAGGCGGTGACAAAGTCCATTGATACGTCCGACCATGGTAGTTTGGGTACTGAAAGCGGAGGACTCCTGGGGCGCATGGTTTGCTTTGCTTCTTCTAAGACGTGGCAATTCATAACATATCGGTCCAGATTTTCGCATGTTTACTAATAGTATTCGCGCTCAGGAGTTCGAGTGTCTTCGCTTCTTCGGGTGACCCGCTGATGGTTTGTCATGGTATTCTTGTAGGAGCTTAACTTGTAGCTCCACATGTTCTGCACGTAAGAGTTTTCGGTACAGGAGGTTCTCGCCTTCATTTTCGCAAGATTCGGCGAAATGAGATTTGTTTTGATTGTTTGGTGCCGTCTTTTCAACATAGTTAGGACGCTTATTCGAAACTGTCTTTTGGTAAAGCAATTGCAAACAACTCTTGGATGGTAGGCGTTCCTTCAGCGGATTCATTTATCAAAGAACCCGCGAACAAACTTAAATTGAATCCAAATTTTCTTTCTTTCAACACTGTCTGTTGGGTATCCAGGCGCTCATCATCCCTCCAGGTAGATCTCCGATCTCCTAGTTAATGCATCTGGTTTCCTCCTTGTTTCCCTGGTGAATTGTATAACTAAATTGAACCGATAGAATTCGACCAACGTGTTTGTCGTCGGTTTAATAGTTTCGTTGACATAAAGTATTCAAGGTTCCTGCGATCTGTTAGGACCACTTGATGGGGAAGGAGGCTGTTTCAAGAAGTATCTCCACCTCAAACCTCGGATGATTGCTAGTAGTTCTTTGTCGTAGATTTCATAGTTGCATTCTGTCGGCGTGTTTTTCGAGAAGAAGGCCACTGGATGTAGTATCCTTCGTCATCTCTTTTGCGACATAATGGCAGCTGAGACGTAGTCCGATGCGCCTGTTTCTACTATGATTTCGCGATCGAGAAGTGTCTGAAGATGGGTGCAGAATGCTATTTTTAAGTCTTCGAACGCCTTCCGGTTTTTTTCGTCCATTCAAACTTTACCCCGCTCTTAGTCAGAGTTAAGCGGGAGACAACTCTGAGTATGTAGATTTAATCTTCGGTAGAAATTAGCTGCTCAGGAACTCCTGACGCCTTTCAGACAGGTTGGTGTTTCCCAATTCCTAATGGTGGCGACCTTCTTCGTCCCATCTTGATTCCTTAAGTCCGAATCCTGTGACATTGCTTTTTCGACGCGCCATTCACATTTCTCGGGTTTCAAGTGTACTTGATCTAGAATTCGGAGGATCTTGTCGACATGGACTTTGTGTTCTTCCAACGGAGTAGATGATATATCATCCAAGTACGTTGCAAAGTTTCGAGATGTACAGAAGATATCGTTGACCCAGTGTTAAGGTTGCTGGCGATTGGTGAGGCGAATGGCATGACTGTATTCAAAATGGCCATATCTGGTTCTGAATGCTGTTTTCCATTCGTCCCCTTCTTTGATTCTCAATTGATGGTAGCCATAGATTCAAACGGTAAAAGATCTTGGCGGCTGAGATACCCATAAACGCTTCCGGAGTTAGTGGCAATGGGTGGCGGTTCTTGACCGTTACTGCATTCAACTTTCTATACGACGAGAAATGGAGAGAACCATCCGCTTTCTTGACAAACAGTCTTGGTGACGCTGACGGCGCTTCTGGATCTTTCCACCTGAGAGAGGTATTCCGCCAGGTAGTCCCTCGAAATAGTTCTAGTCGCCATTATTCCATACATGGGTCCGAAGGTGCTGTCTTCCTTCTTGGATGTCCGATGGAAAGGTCGACTCGGTGAGGTGGGAGTTTTGCAGCATCTTATTGAGGAGGTGGAGGAAGTTGTGGTGTTTTTGAGACGAGGTTACGGGGTCCTTGGCGATTGGGTCAGGAGGTCGTCGGCCTTGAGGGTGGTTGAGTATAGTCGCATTCCCTTTCTTTGTTTGTTCAGTAGTCTGTGGAACGCGATGCGATACAGAGATATTGGTGATTGGTTTGGGGGGGGGTTCAATAGAGATACTAGCGACTTTGGTGTTATTGAGGGAGCAGTGTTGACACAAGCTGAGGAGTTGAATTGTATTTCGCTGGTGGCAGGGAGAATCGTGGTTGCATGTCTGCGATCCATGGGACGCCCAACGATGGGGTAATGTCCCCACGACAAAGCCTCCTCTCTGCCATTTTATGTTCAAGTGAGGATGACTTTATGGGTAACCTTTCCTGATTCGACAGGGTCTACCATCTATTACGCCTATGTGTCGGAGGATGAGGATTTGTTTAAGCCATGGTGGCACAAGTTTTTATTCATGAAACAGATCCTGAGGCGCCAGTATCAATGAGGCATACGATGGGATGAAAGAATCTTTATTTTGAGAAATAGAACAAGTTACGACTAATTGATTCCCATCCATATCCTTCTCCAAACCGAAAACCCAGAAACCGAAATCCTAGAAAAATCTTAACCGCCCTGAGGACCACTCAGTCAGGAAAATCTTTAACGCTTCATTGCCAGAGGCTTTTCTCTCTTTCTTCTTTCTGCCTGCCCCTCATTCTGGGGCTGGTTCCAGGCGCCTGTGGGATTCCCGAATGAGGTGTCCCCACACCTCCACAATAGTAACATCTGTTCTCACCCGACGGCCTCTTTTCTGGGGGTCCGGTTCTGCCAAATGGATAGATCCATGTGACTGTTCCTCCAGGTGTGTGGGATGGGTGGAGTCAAGGTGCGGCGTCGGAGGAAGAGGAAAGGCAGAAGGGCGCCGGGGCCGGGCGGAGTAACGGAAGCAGGAGCAGAATGGGGGTAAATGGCGCAGATAACGAGGCTGGCGCGGAAGGCTGATAGCGTGCGGAAGCGGGCGTTGAGGCTTTGTTGTTTATTGTCCAACCGCTTGTAGGATGGTAGCGAGTTCCAAGACTGTTATGTATCCTCACGACTGGCTCACCGTTAGTCCGGCCAGGAGGCTTTCCACATGGCAGCTTCTCCTAACCCAAGATCGGCGGCAAATCGTTGAACTCGGCAAAGTAGTCTGAAAACGATCGTCTGTGATTGGCGAGGTTTCGAGCTTGGGCGGTGCCGACCAAGTCCGGATCCCCAAAGGCTGTGTAG
The DNA here is from genome assembly GCA_024713755.1 of Morchella sp. 2018-W16. Lineage (NCBI taxonomy): Eukaryota > Fungi > Ascomycota > Pezizomycetes > Pezizales > Morchellaceae > Morchella > Morchella sp. 2018-W16. The sequence continues at coordinate 323,144 of JAMGYY010000012.1, read as the reverse complement.
AAATTTCAAAAAACCTGTCCGATGGAGGAGATTAACCCCAGTGTTAGAAGGTATGGCATGAATCGGTCGGCGGCCTTTCCAGGCGAGAGATAGCATAGGTGAGTTGGTTTTGTAGGGTGGGACCGTCGGCATTGCCCAAGAGTTTTAGTTTCAAAGATGTGTGGAAGAGGAAGTTCCTTCCGGAGGCCCGTGAACTGCTTAGGGTCTGAGCCCGACTTCTCCATTCTACTTGGTGTGTGGTTGTTAAGCTCTGGAGGAAAGGCGAGGAGGTGCGGCGCTGGTTGTTCTGCATGGTGTTTATTGCTGGTCTGCTTCCAGCAGGGTTTCTTGTTGTGCTGTGGTAACTTCGCTTGGAGGCGGTGACCTGCTTGAGCTTTGTGGTGTTTGCTTCTTCCCTTTCCAAGTCTTGCCCCAGTTCGGTGATCCTTTGTTTCCATATCTCCGTTGCTTCATCTGCCTCCTGTTGGGTTAGCCTCAGTTCGTTTCGGAGTTCGCTAACCGCCTGATGGCTACGCATGACGACGTTGTGGTTAAACAATGCGTCCTCAGATGCGCCTTCGGGGTATGGGACAATAAAGCGACCCAAGTCTCTTTTCGAGTCGGTCATAGTCGAGTTCTGTTGGGTCTGTCATGACTTGTTTCGCGACATGTCGGCGGGTTAGGTTCGGTTGGCGTTGGAGACGCAACCTTAGTATCACGTGCTAATCGAGGCGAGGGCTGAACTAGCTAAGGTAAACCACCAAGGCTGAACTATGGTAGGCGAGAGAGACGTGGGAGAGGCGGGGAACTTTGGGACGGGCGAAGGGCTGCGGGGAGAGGCGAGGAGGTAGCTTGACGTGTTCTCGTGAACGCAACCGAAGGACTGGCTAAGAGAAGAGAATATATTCTAAACGAGAAGACTAGAGGCGCCTAAGATGACAGGAAGGCTATGAAGAAGAAAGGAGAAGAAGAGAAGTCCTACAAGCGAGGGAACGAGCCCCCTATATATAGCCCTGAAACCCCTCGCTGACTCATCCCATAGAAACCCGTAGAACCCCAAGGAAATCCATCGTTACAAATACCTGCATGCCGTTGACTCATAGAACCCTGCAACTGAAACCCATAGAACATAAGAGAAACCCTGACTAATCCTCCTCCCCGCAACCGTACTCGATATCGTATCACGCCGTGATATACTCATATACTCCGCTACACTGGAAGAACATAAGGTTCATGTCGACAAGATTCTTCGGATCTTGGATCAACACGAAGTACACTTGAAACCCGAGAAGTGCGAATGGCATGTTAAGGAAACAATGTACCTGGGATTTGGACTCACCCCGGAGGGAATCAAGATGGACGAAAAGAAGGTCGCCACCATTAGGAATTGAAACACCAACCTGTCTAAAAGATGTACAGGAATTCTTGCCGCTAACTTCTACCGGAGGTTCATCTACGCATACTCTAGAGTCGCTCTAACGGCCCTCACCAAAACAGGAGTAAAGTTTGAATGGACCGAGAAGCCTTCGATAACCTAAAGTTAAGATTTACCACCGCACCAATACTCGTATTAACTTCGACCCCGACCGGTAAATCATAGTGGAAACAGACGCCCGATTATGCTCCGCCGCAATCATGTCACAAAGAGACGATGAAGGATACTCCACCCAGTAGCCTTTTTTTCTCCAAAAACACACGCCGGCGGAATGTAACTACGAAATATACGACAAAGAACTGCTAGCAATCATTCGAGGGTTCAAGAATGGCGATACTTCTTAGAACAGCTCTTTCCCCATCAAGGTCCTGACAGATCACAGGAACCTTGAATACTTATGTCAACAAAGCTACTGAACCGACGACAACACGCTTGGTCAGAATTCTTATCCCGCTTTGATTTAGTATACAATTGACCAGGGAAACAAGGGGAAAACCAGATGCAACTAGGAGATCGAGATCTACCTAAGGAGGATGAACGCTCATTCAGTACCAGAGACCGTGTTGAAGAAAGAAAATTTGGATTCTAAGTTTAAGTTTGTTCATGGGTTCTTTGATAAATGAATCCGCTTGAACGCCTACCATCCAAGAATTATTTACAATCGCTTACCAAGAAGACAGTTTTCCGAACAAAGTCCTAACCATGCTAAAAGACGGCAACAAACACTCGAAACAGATCTCGCCACGAACGCTTAAAACGAAGACGGCTTCTCCTGCATCGAAAACTCTTTGTACAGAACATGAGGAGCTACAGATTAAACTCCTACAAGAATACCATGATAAACCATCAGCAGGGCATCCAGGAAGAGCTTTAAAACACTTGAACTCCTCAGCCAATATTATTATTGGCCAAACACGCGAAGTATACCGACCGCCACGCATTGCCACACCTGCCAAGAAGAAAGCAAACCGCGCACCTCAGGGAGTCCTCCAGTACCCAAACTACCATGGTCAGACGATTAACGGACTTTGTCACCGCCTTCCTCAGCAACAACTACAACGCGATCCTCGCTGCCGCCGATCGCCTTCACAAAACGAGACACTTCATCCCACGACTGAAGAATCAGGAGTCAGAGACGCCGCTAGAATGTATCTGGAGAATGTATGGAAACTCCACGGCCTACCAGAAAAGATTGTATCAGACCGTACCCAATTCACTTCAGACTTTTGAAATCCTCCGCGACAGACTAGAAATCTCCCCGCTTCTCCACCGCCTTCCATCCCCAGACTGATGGCCAGACAGAGAGAATCAACGCCATCATAACAGTACTCCGAGCTACGCCGACTATCAACAGGACAATTGGGCTACCTATCTACCAATGGCTGAATTCGCAAACAACAACCATGTATCAGAATCCACCAAGCTCTCCCCTTCGCCAATTCACAGAGACACCCCGAACGACTTTTGGCCCCTACGACACGGCACGACCACCAACGAGGATCAGGCCAACACCATGGCAAGAGACATGTCAGAAGTGTTTGACTTCCTCCGAGCCGAGATGTTCAGAGCTCAACGGATCATGGAAGAATCAAGAATGCCAACAGTAACCCCCCCCCGCCATATGCCATTGGAGATAAGGTCTGGCTGTCCACCAAACCTATTAACCAAAAGGCCATCAAGAAGTTAGACTGAAACAAATTGGCCTGCACTTATATCCTCAGACAGTGAGCCTTACGCCTACGAACTCACGCTACCCCCATCGATGAAAGTTCACCCGTCTTCCATGTATCGCTTCCTTCACCCGCCGCCAATGACCCCGCCCCTGACAACTACAACCTCCACCACCACCAGTCGAGATTGAAGGAGAGCAGGAATGGGAGGTTGAGGCAATTCTAGATTCTCGAAACGACGTGACGACAATACCTCAGAAGCGACATCGGCCATGCATTTAACCTTCTTGGCAACCTTATGACGACTTAGACAACTCCCCCGAGTTAGTTAAGGAATTCCACGAACTCTACCCACGTAAGCCTAAGAGGACTTAGGCCTTAGAGGGGGACCTAATATCTATCACGGCGTGATACGATATCGAGCGCGGTTGTGGGAAGAAGGATTAGTCGCGCTTTACGTTTCTATGGGTTTCGGTTACAGGGTTCTATGAGTCAACGATATGCAGGTATTTGTAATGATGGATTTCCTTTGGGTTACGGGTTCTATGGGATGAGTCAGAAGGGTTTTCCTATATATATATAGAGGCCGTTCCCTCAGGAGACTTCTCTTCTTCTCCTTTCTTCTTCACGCAACCTTCCTGTCATCTTAGGCGTCCTTAGTCTTCGTTGGTCTAGAATACATTCTATCTCCCTTAGCCATAGTCCAGTCGGTTGTGCTGCCCCCCACGGGAACGTCAAGACCGCCTCCTCGTACCTTCGCCTCGTCCCTCGCTTCCCGTCTTGAATCTCCCGGCTCTTCGCTCCACCCCGTCCAAGTCCCACTGCACCCCGCGTACCCACAGCCCGGCCTTGGTGGTTTGCCTTGGCTAGTCCCGTCCCCAGCCTCGCTTAGCACCGTGATACTTTCCTACGCAACCTTCCTGTTATCAACTCTACGTTTCTAGTTTCTTTAGTTGTTACTTGTTTCTCAGTTCTCGTCTCTTGGAATATAATATGTCATCACTCTTAGTCATCCTCGTCTTAGTATTACCTCGTCCTCGCTTAGCCATAGTCCTAGTCCATGACCCGTAAGTCCTCTACTCGGTATCTTCGTCTTCATCACTTCAGACGCAGCCATTTTGGACCTCTGCCTCACGACCTTGCTTCCTGGTTAAGAACCCTTCGCCGCCTCTCGCCTCGCTTCGTCTCGCCTCGGTTGTAACCTTGGCTAGTTTAAATATAGTTTCGCCGCTCAGAACACTAAGGTTGCTTCCCACGCCAACCTTCACAACACCAACCTCGCCGCTTAAATCGTCGCCACCATGGTCCGACCTCAGCTGACGTCCCCAATGGCGACTGTCGCCACCCTCTCGCTTCTCCCCGGTCCCCTCGAATGCTTTTCTTTCCTGAACGGAAAGGATTCTGTTACCTCGCCTCGCTCCCCAAGCCCATTGGTTCAACATGGGCCATCGTGATCGTCCCGACCTCCGCCTCTCCCCTCCGCCAATACGCTTTGAAATATGTTTCAAGCCAGTTCTACGCCAAGGCCACCTTCACCCAACCTCTTGCCGGGCAGCTCCATATCGGGGCACCCACCACCGACGGCCCATACCCCGCGCACGACACTGAGGCCATCATTCGTGGCCTTCGCGAACCCACCCTCGCCAACCACACCATCGGCCGCCCTGCTGCCGAAATCACAGTCCCCGTCGCGCTCCTGGAGCGCCTTGCTGAATTCTTGGGCACATACGGCCCACTACCCACCGATGAGGACTGCGGTCCTGAACTCACGGAGGCTCACAGCCTCATCTCCGAATGCCTGGTCGTATTGACCAACCTCCCCGACACCCCCGCCCCACAAGAACCTGCCAGATGACGGCCCACGAAGTTTCATCATTGACCTCCAACAAGAAGTTGCCGACCTCAAGCTTGAGGTTGAAGAATCCCTGGCCGAAGAACAACTGCACCGCCTGGCGCCCACCAGGACGCCTCGCCACCGCCGACCACCGCTGCATGAAAAGGATATCCGCCAGATCACCTCTGTCCGCGAAAGCTCTAATCCTGCGCCAACGCCACCATCGCCAACCTTCAACGCCGCCGCTCGCCGCCTTCACCTTCGCCGAACCCCGCTACCCGCTTCCCTGCTCCAGGATCCTCAAGACCTTCAACAACTGACAAGAATAAGCCAGTTGAACAAGTGTCAACCAAGCGCTAAAAGGTCAGCCTTTGAGAGAATGGCAAACCAAAGCGCTAGTCCCGCCACCCACCTTTGTCGTCTCCGCTGCTGCCGTTCGAGACAAGATGTCTGAGGACCAACTCGTCCGTCACCTGCTCCGCCTCCCCAGAACTCCAGACTTTCGCGTTGCCCACCCACGCCTCATAGATACGGAAATGACGTCAGGATACGATTTGTTGACCAGGACTTCGCGAACCAAGCACGGCCTCGCCCTGACACCCCTGAAGAAACCACGCCTTACTCGAGGTAATCGACGGCAGGTTGATAGAGTCAGGAAGGATCCCCCATATCGCTAGGCTCTCGCTAGACATCCATGACACCAGGAAACCGCCTGTTCTTCGTTACTGCTGACACTACCCAATTGTTATGGGTATTCCCTGGATGCGCCACCACGACCTCACCCTCCGCCCCAAGACAAATCAGGTCATTTTCGACTCTGATTTCTGTACCCAGAACTGCTCGGTCTCCCGCTCCCCGGTTACGGCAAAAGGAATCTCGATCTCGCCTCGATAGCCCATCGATACACATCGCGCCATCGGGCAGTTCCGTCAGAGGCCTCGCCGCCGCCGCCAGAACCACACCTTTTGCGCCTCCTCCGCCCATCGACGGTTTCTCCAGAAGAAACCGAACCCCGACCTTCTGGCAAGAACGCATTTGTGAATTGTCGCAGTTCAGGCTGCTGTTCCAGGAGTCTAACGCCACGCTCTGCCGCCCCACCGCCTCATCGACCTCAAGATCGTGACCTGCGACGGAAGGAACCTCCTTGACCACTGTATGGAATGTCACGACCAGAGTAAGCTTTTACGGACTATATCACAGAGAACCCAGAAGGCTAGGAAAGTGTCAGAATTCCCACGCTTCCTTCGCCCTGTTCACCCAAAAGCAGACATCCTCGCGCAAGTATGACCATAGTTTCAATGGGCTCATCGACATTGTCACATGAACCGCCATCCCTCCCCCTCATACCAGAGACACTGTCCCGCCTCTCCAAGGCCAAGTATTATACCAAGCTGGATCTTAGGTGATACCATCAGATCAGGATTCAGGAAGCGACGAGTGGAAAACCGCTAGGGACCCGTTACGCCATTTTCGAAGATACAATGTTACGCCTTCGCCTAACCAATGCCCCCGCCACATTCCAACACTGGTGAACGATCTGTTCCGCCTACTCGACCACTTCGCCACGGCTTACCTGGACGATATCCTCGATATACTGGAAACTTTGGAGGAACACAAACGACATCGCTCAAAGCAAATCCTCAAAGTTCTACAGATCCACGATGTCCACCTCAAACCAGAGAAGCGAGTTCTATGTCCAGGAGACTAAATACCTCGGTCCGATCATCACCCCTGAAGGCCAAGATGGATCCTAGCAAGGTCTCAGGTAACGGGATGGGAAACACCCACCAAACTTAGGGAAGTCCAAGAGTTCTTAGGTTTTGAATTTCTACCGGCGATTCATATACGCCAGATTCCAGAGTTGTCTCCCGCCACACGGCATTAACCAAGAATGACGAAAGTTCCATTGGTTCCCCAAAGGCAGAAGAGGCATTCCAGAAGCTTAAGGACGCATTTCCCTCGGCCCCGATCTTGGCACACTTCGACTACGAGAAAGAGACCATAGTAGAGACCGACGCTCGACTACGCTCCATGGATTATGTCCCAACACGATGACTCAAGGAATCCTGCACCCAGTGGCTTTTCTTCTAAGAAACACTCGCCAGCGGAATGCAATTACGAGATCTATGACAAGGAACTACTGGCGGTCATCCGGCTTCGAGAATGGCGCCAAACCTAGAGGGATCTAAGTTCCCAATCAAAGTCCTTAGCGACCACCGAATCTGAATACTTCATGTCAACCAAGCTCCTCAACCGCCAGACCCGATGGGCTGAATTCTGTCTCTGCTTTCAATTTCGCCATCACATTTAGCCAGGAAAACAAGGAGGAAAACCGACGATCACCAGGAGGTCAGGAGACCTGCCTAGGAAGGGATGAACGCCACGACCAGTCACAAGTCGTGTTGAAGAAGGGAATTTAGATGCAGGAGTCAAGTTTGTTCATGGTTTTTTGTTAAATGAATCCGCTGAACGCCCACTGTAAAAGAATTATTGACCCAAGCTTACCAAGTTGACAGTTTCTACACCAAGTCCTCACCATGCTCCACAACGCACCAAGCACTCCAAGAAAATCTCAAGAAGCGGAATGCACAGAACGGAAGAAGGCTTCCTGCTTTACAGGAACGCTGATCGCCCCCGACTTCGACGAACTCCAACTCGCGCTACAGAACACCACGATAGCGTTCTCCGCAGACACCGGACGGGCTAAAACCTCGAGCTCATCAGTCGCAACTATTACTGGCCCAACATGAGGAAATATGTCGATCATTACGTCCTGAACTGCAACACCTGTTCTCGCAAAGAAAGCCTCCCGCAATGCCTTATAAGGTGTCCTTCGCCCACTATCGGTACCAAAAGGCCCTTTGACCGACGATTAATGGACTTCACACAGGACTTCCCGATGTCTCAAGGATTTAATGCTATCCTAGTTGTCGTTGACCGGTCGACCAAAATGCGTCACTTCAGAGCCTGCACGGAAGAATCCAACGCTGCCGATGGCCAACATGCATTTAGATCAAGATGGAAACTGCATGGCTTACCGAAACCATAGTCTCGGACCGCTGAACACAGTTTACAGCAGAGTTCTGGAAAACCTTGACCGCCTGGAAATCGCACCGCTACAGCACAGCCTTCTTCCACCTCGGATGGCCAAACGGAGCGATTAACGCAATCACGGAGCAATACCTACCACGCTCTTACCAACAGGACGATTGGGTCAAGTACCTACCCATGGCAGAATTCGCTACCAACAACCACGCTCTCCGAAACCACCAAGCTGTCCCCTGCTTCAAGCAAACTATGGAAGAAACCCACGAATGTCGCTTCCCCACAGCACGGATCCACGACCACGTACACTGCCCACCAGATGGTTAGAGACATGGCTCGGTGTTCAATTCCTACGCCGAGACAGATGTTCAGGGCTCAGAAAATTCAGGAAGACTCGCAACGCGAATAGAACCCCGGCCCCTAGATATGCAGCAGGAGACAAGGTTTTCCTCTCAACGCGAAACATTGAAACCAAGCGACCCTCGAAGAAACTTGACTGGAAGCGCATCGGCCCCTATGTGGTCAAAAGAATGGTCAATCCCTATGCGTATGAACTCAGCCTACCCGTTTCGATGAAAATCCACCCGGTATTTCACGCCCGCCCTGTCCTCGCTGCCAACAACCCCTGCCTCAGGCCAACGACATACCCCGCCTCCTCCGTAGAAGTTGAAGAACAAGAATGGGAGGTCGATGCAGTTTTGGACTCACGACGCCACGCCACTTGGAATATTTGGTCAGGTATACTTGGTTCTGACGACCATCATAGCCTCCTCCGACCTCGAGCATGCCCCTAGTGCAGAACTTCCACGACAGGTTTCATTTAAAGCCCTGGCCTACTGCGAGTTAGGCCTGAAGGAGGACCTAATCTATCACGGCTGCACTACGAGCTACTGCGGAGGAGCGATATTGTGGAATTGGGTCTGCTAGGATTTCTTTGGTGTTCTATGGGGTTCACTATTGGTTATGAGTCATCCCTGACAGGGATTAGAGTTGTATATATAGCCATGAACCTTCCCTTTGGTTTTTTCTCTCCTTTCCTTTCCTACGAACCTTCCTGTTATCAACTCTACGCTTTCTAGTTTCTTTAGTTGTTACTTGTTTCTCAGTTCTCGCCTCTTAATATAATACGTCATCACTCTTAGTCATCCTCGCCTTAGTATTACCTCGTCCTCGCTAAATACCCCCTACCCACATCACATGCAAGTCCTCTACTGGTATCTTCGCCTTCATCACTTCAGACGACAGCCATTTGGACCCTCTGCCCCACGACCTTGCTTCCTAAGAAGAACCCTTCGCTGCTTCGTCGTCCGCCGTTCCCCGCTTTGTGTAACCTTGCCATTAGATATAGTTTCCGTCATTCGAATAGCGGGCTGAGACAAGGTGGAGACGAGACGAGCGGTGGGTTGTTGGGGAACTGAGGTGGGTTCGAAAGGTGCGAAGAGGTGGTCCTGTCGTTACGGAAAGCACAACCTGACGGACTACAAGAGAGAGAGAATATATTCTAGACGAGAAGGCTAAAGACGCCAAGATGACAGAAAGGTTATGCGGAGAAGAAAAGGAGAAGAAGAGAAGTCCTATAAGCGGCGTGACGGTTTCATATATATATAGCCCTGAAAACCCTTTGCTGACTCATCCATAGAAACCCAGAACCCAAAGCGAAATCCATCATTACCAATACCTGCATGCCGTTGACTCATAGAACCCTGCAACCGAGCCCCCATAGAATATAAGAGAAACCCCCGACTAATTCTTCTTCCCGAATCAAGGCTGATATCAGATCACGCGTGATAGGACGAGACGCCAGCGAACTTAACCGATGAAAGAGGCTAGGGACAAAGGGATGGTTGTTCAGACGAAGTGATGTAGACGAAGATACCAGTAGAGGACTTGCACGACGGTCATGGACTGGTGACTATTAAGTCAAGACGAGGTGTTACTAAAGACGAAGATTTACTAAGAGGGATGACGACGATTATATTCCAAGAGACGAACTGAGAAACAAGTAACAACTAAAGAAACTAGAACGAGAGTTGATAACGGAAGGAAGGTGAAAGGAAAGAACAGAAAGAGACGAAGGAAAGACTCAGAATTTAATTATATATACAGTTCCCAATCCCTGTCCAGGATGACTATAACCCGAGTAACGGAAACCCTTAGAAACCTGAAGTCTCCTTCCACCTCCGCCTTCTCGCGTTTTCAGCAGGTGGTGGTGGGGGTGGTGGTTAAGTGGGTTGAGAAATTGAGAGGCTAGCCTGAGGGCAGGCCGAGTTGAAGGAGCGAGGACTGCAGTTGACGACTTGGCCTTAAACCTCGCAGCAGTTTTCCGGCCATCTCGCCCAAAGAACCAAGACGCAGCGTTGGTCGTGGTTGAGAGTGCAGATTACGCAGTTTGTTCGTTTGCATAGTTGGGATGGGAAGCGACAGACTTACGGCATTGCTGGGATCATGGGAGCATGCGGGAGAAAGGCGGACCGTGGGGCCGAACTTGTCAGCGTCTTCCGCTTGGACGGAGATGACGATTGACGAGGTGGCCTTTTTGTTGCGGGAGGTGTGGTCGGGGTTTAGGAACCTGACGGAGAGCGCTGACGCCGGTTATGCGAGGCTGACACACTTTAACGAGGTGTCGGCGTCTCTTTGTTCTGGAAGGCGAAGAGGGGATGCCATGGATGGCGATGTCGACGCCGGTGGGGCGGGCGGAAGGTGTTGATGGGGTTGTCGGGGACTTGATGGCCCTCGTTGATGAGCCCAGTGAAAGCCTCAAGAAGTAGGTGGTGGTGGGGACGGTGGGTAGGATTGACATCGCCACGCTATTGATTGAGACGGAGAGGAGGTGGCGGAGCTTTCTGGCCATTACGTTTCCAGAAACTGTCCCAGGATGACTGGGAGGGTGACCGTGAGCCTATCGGCTTTAAATGGGTGTAGAATGGTCACAAGAACCGGCGACGCAGTTGGGAGGGCCTTTTCCTTAAGATCAGAGCCAGCGGCCTTCCTTTCTGGGCAGTCTTGGTCTTGGCTGCATTCTGTTGGTGGTGGTGGGTCCGGCTGCAGCTGACGCTGACGACTTTTTAGCTTTTTAGCCGTGTTGTTGGCAGGGGGGTTAGGGGGTGTGGGTGATTGCCTGATGTTGACTGGGGTTGGGGGTGATTGTTCATGGCGAAAGTCTTCCATGGAGGAGAGGTTCTCGACTTTGTCTCAGGTGTTGATGTTACGGAGTCGAAGCGAGACTATATCTAAACTAAAGGTTCACAACCGAAAGTGACAGGGCGGCGACGAGAGACGAAGGCGAAGGGTTCTTAACCTAGGAGCAGGGTTGCGGGACACAGAGTCCAGATGGCAGTGCGAACGTAAGAATGTAAACGAAGATACCAAGAGAGGACATCGACTGTATCATACATGAACGGCGACTATTAGCGGCGACGAAGATCAAGACGAAGACGACTAAGAGTGATGACGATTGTATTCGTAAGAACGAACAAGAACGACTAAAGAAACTAGAGACGTAGAGTTGATAACAGGAAGGTTGCGTAGAGAAAGGAAAGAAGAGAAAGAGACAAAGGAAAGGCTCAGAGTAACTATATATACAGTTCCCAATCCCTGCCCAGGATGACTCATAACCCGCAGAACGGAAACCCATAGAAACCCAAGAGAAATTCAACCCGGAGTTTCATTCCACAATATCCTTTCTCCGCAGTGATCCGTAGAGACGCCGCGATAGATTAGGTCCTTCAGGCCTAACTCCCAGAGGCCTAGGTTTTCGAAACCTGTGAAGTCTTGCACCAGTTCGGCATGTTCTGGTCCGCTATGATGGCTCGTCAGAACCCATGATTTGACCAAGATTCTAAGCCGACCGTGGGCGTAATCCAACACAGTGTCGACCTCCCATTCCTGTTCGCCTTCAATTTCCACAGGAGGTGGCGGGGTGTTGTTGACCAGACGTTGTTGGCAGCAAGCGACAAGAGCGAGACGCGAAGACCGGGATTCTCATCAAGCGGGAGGCTGAGTTCATACAGGGCTAACCATTCTCTTGACCGCAGACGGCCGACGTCGTTCAGTCGAGTTTCTTCGAGGCCGCTTTCTAGGTTCCGAAGCTGAGAGAAATATTGCTCTCATCACAGACGTGGTCCTATTCGTGATTCGCCAGCCTTCCTGGATCTTCTGAGCCCTAAACATCTCGTCACAGAGGAATTCAAAACCCGCCATGTCTCTAACCATACCATTGGCTTGATCTTCCTTAGCCATGCGACTACGCCGGTGCCATGAACGACATCCGCGATTCTTCCGTAGTTTGCCTGAAACGGGAGAGCTGGTGGTTTCGGAGACGTGGTTGTTGGTTGAAAATTCTGCCATGGGTAGACATTTCTACCAATCATCCTGCTGATAAGAGACATAAGCCGGGCGATTGTTCCACGATTGCGCTGATCCTTTCCGCTTGTCTGCCTGTGGAAGGCCGAGAGTAACGGGACGCGATTTCCAAGCGGTCGCATAAGGTTTTCCAGACCCGAATCCTCGATCGATCCGGTTTTCGGGTTTAGGCCGTAGTGGTTTCGCGTCGTGTTAGATGCATGTCTGGCCACATCAATAGCGTTGACTCTCGGTACATGGTATGAAGTGGCGATCTTGGTTAGTCGGTCGACAACAACGAGGATGGCATTAAACCCGCTCTGTGGGAGTCCCGCGACGTCCATTGATACATCCGACCATGGGCCTTTGGGTACTGAGAGTGGGCGAAGAACACCTCAGTAACGCATTGGCGTGAGGCTTTGCTGAACATGTGCTGCAGTTCAAGACATACGTCCACGATTTCATATTGGGCCAATAGTAGTTGCGGCTGATGAGCTTAAGGTTTTGGCACGCCCTGGAACGTCCTGCTGAGGCTTATCGCGCTGTTTCCCAGAGCAGGCGAATGGAGCTGGGTCAGGGACGTAGATTGCATTCTACGTAGCAGGAAGCCTTCCTCCGCTTCCGCACATTCCGCCAATGTAGATTTTCTTTGAGGTTGGTTGACCATGGCGTAAGCATGGTGAGGACTTGTGGGGAAACCGTCAACTTTGGTAGTTTCGGGTCCAATAATTCTTTCACAGTATGTTCCTTCAGCGGATTCATATTTAACAAAGAACCCACAACAAACTTAGCTTGACCTGCGCCTAGATTCTCCTTCTTCAAAGACGACTCATGACTGGCGCGCGAGACGTTTCATCCTCTTCCTGGCAGGTCTCCTGACCTCCCAAGTGAGCAGATCCGGTTTCTCTTGCTTCTGGCCTGAACTTGATGACGGTCGGCGAGATAAGAATTCGCCCACCGGGTTTGGCGATTGAGGAGCTTGGTCATGAAGTATTCCAAGTTCCGGTGATCGCTAAGAACTTTGATAGGGAATCTAGATCCCTCTAGGTTTGAGCGCCATTCCTCAAAGCATCGGATGACCGCCAGTAGTTCCTTGTCGATATCTCAGAATTGCATTCCGCTGGTGAGTGCTTTTGGAGAAGAAAGCCACTGGGTGCAGGATTCCTTGGTCATCATATTGGGGACATGATTCCCGCAGAGACATAGTCGGAAGCGTCAGTTTCTACTATGGTTTCCTTCTCGTAGTCAAAGTGTGCCAGGATCGCTGAGGTAAATGCGCCCTTAAGTTTCTGAACGCCGTCTCTGCCTTTGGGGGACCACTGGAACTTCACGCCCTTGGTTAATGCCGTGGAGACAACTCTGAGTACGCCAGATATGAAACGCCGTAGAAATTGCGAAATCCTAAAAACTCCTGGACTTCCCTAAGCTTAGTGGGCGTTTCCCATCCTGTGACTGCCGAGACTTTGCTAGGATCCATTTTGATGCCGATTTTGACAGCTGGCGATTATTTCCTCAACATAGAAGACTTTCTGGCTTTGAGCAGACGCCGCGATCTAGAGGACCTTTAGAATCTGCCGTACATGTTGTCGGCGTTGGTTCCGGTTTCGAATATATCAGAATGTCGCCCGCGTAGCGGTCGCGAAGTGGCGAGGACGAGCAGATCGTTGACCCAGTGTTGGAACGTACGCATTAGTCAGTCCAAAGGGCATTTGACATTGTACTCAAAATGCCCGTGATCGGGTTCGAAGCGGTTTTCCACTCGCCTCCTTCCTGAATCCTCGATCCCAGATCCCCATCGGGTCCAACTTAACAGAAGATTTACTGGACAGGCGCGACAAGGTCTCGGGATGAGAGCGCAGACGGTTCTTAACCGTTATCTCGCTCAGCTTCCTGTAGTCCACGCACGGAGGGATCCATCGCCTTCTTGACGAACAGACGCAAGACCAGCGGACTCGAGTAATGGATGAATCCTTTCCTAGGTTCTTCGCGATGTAGTCCCGCACAGCTCTGGTCGCGACATCCCATACAGTGGTCCGGCGAATTGCTCATTCCTGGAAAGACGATCTTAAGGCCACGGTGGGGCGGCAGAGACGTGGCGTTAGACTCCTGGAACAGTGAATTGAATTCCGACAATTCCTTGGGTACGTTTACCATTGGATCAGTGTCGGCATTCTTCGCGGCGCTTCATCGACGAAATGGAGGAGGCAAAAGCGGTTCTGGCGCCTGTGGGCGAGGCCACGAACGGACTGCCCCTAATGGCCGCATAATATGTATGAGCTACTGTCGCATGAGATCGAAATTTTTGGCTGCGACCGCGGGAGACGGAGCAGTTTGTGGTGCAGAACTCGAGTCAAAGATCACCTGGTTGCTTTTGCGGAGGGCGAGTCATACACAAGATCCAGGAATACCCATGACAATTGGGTAATGTCCCGCATGACGAAGGGCAGTTTCCTGCTCTATCACGGCGCATCATTTACTGCGGAGGAAAGGATATTATGGAACTGGGTCTAGGTTCGGCTTTTGGGTTTCTAGGGGTTTCCGTTCTGCGGGTTATGAGTCATCCTGGACAGGGATTGGGAACTGTATATATAACCCGACTCTGAGCTTTTCGCTGTCTCTTTCTCTTCTTTCCTTTCTCTGTACCTTGCATTATCAGCTCTCGTTTGAGTTTCTTTAGTTGTTACTTGTTTCTCATTCTTAAATCTCTTGGAATATATCGTCATCGCTCTTAGTCATCCTCGTCTTGAGTGCCACCCGTCTCGGCTTAGCCATAGTCGCCGTTAAATATGCGAGGCAATGATCTCGATGTCCTCTACTGGTATCTTCGTTCTGTCAACCCGTTCGCTGCAATACTGGACTCTGTGTCCCACTACCCTGCTCCTCGGTTAAGTCCCCTCGTTGCCCGTCCTCGCCTCGCTCTCGTCTCGTCCTCGTCTCGTCTTCGCCTCGGTTGTGAACCTTGGCTTGTTCAGTTATTATCTCCGCTCTGCTCCGTAACAGTGCCCATTGATGTCCAACGAGAGCTTGGCGATGTGGGTGATTCTCCCTGATTCTACCAGCCTGCCGTCGATTACCTCAAGCAGGCGGGATTTCTTCAGGGGTGTCAGGGAGAGGCCGTGCTTGGTTGCAAAATCTTGGTCAATAAAGGCGTCTGCTGGCGGCTCCCGTGTCGATGAGGCGTGGGTTGGCGCGAAGGAGGCAGGGTTCTGGGGAAGCGGAGCAGGTGGCAGCGAGTTGGTCCTCAGACATCTTGTCGCCGGACACAGCGGCAGCGGAGCAGCGAAAGGTGGGTGGCGGGACTAAGCCCCTTTGGTGTGCCATTTTTACCAAATTTGGCCTTTTAAGCGCCCGGCTTGGTTGACACTTGTTCAACTGGCTCATTCTTGTCAGTTGTTGAGGTCTTGAGGTCTGCAGGAGGCGGGGAGGCGAGTAGCGGGGTTCGAGCAGAGGCAGCGAGGCGGCGAGAGGTTGGCGATGGTGGCGTTGGCCTGGGATTCCCAGGCTTTTCGCGACAGAGGTGATCTTGGCGGATATCGCTTTCCATGGCCGAGTCAGAAGTCAGCGGTGGCGAGGCGTCTTGGTGGAAGCGTAGGCAGTGCGCAGTTGTTAACTTCTTGGCCGAGGATTCTTCAACCTCAAGCAGGTCGGCAATTTCTTGTTGGAGGTCAATGATGACTTCTCATGGGCGTGCATCTGGCGGGTTCCTGTAGGGTGGGGGTGTCGGGGAGGTTGGTCATCTGATAGGCGTTGAGAGATGAGGCTGTGAACTCCGTGAGTTCAGGACCGCAGTCCTCGTCGGATTGGGTAATTGGGCCATATGTGTCCAAATTACAAGAAGTATTTCGAGGCCTTGACGGGGCTAATGGCCGTCGGCAGGTCGGCGATCGTGTGGTTAGCGGTCTTGAGTCGCGAAGGCCCACGAATAGCGACCCGGATTAATCGTGTCTTGGGGTAGGGACATCGGTGGTGGGTGCCCGATGTGGAGCTGCCGGCAAGAGGTTGGAGTGAAGGTCTCAAGGCGTCGGTGTAGGGCTTAGATTCTGCGAGTGCGGAGTAGTAAAGTGATCTTCAGGAGGAAGTATATATTGGAAGAGGATAGGAGAGCAGCGATAGTCATAATTTATAAGTAGGACTATAATATATTGGTATACTAAAGACAGAAGGCGTTGCGTGAAGAAAAGGAAGAAAGAAATCTGAGGAGTAGGCGTCGTTGCCTCACTTATATAATGCCACCGCTCCTCCGTAAAGCCTGACTCATTTGTCCGCGTAACCCGCTTATGACTCACTCCTCCGTGTAACAGAAACCAATGGAAACTATCTTGACTCATCGCTTCCATGCATGGCGTCATGCTTGCCCGTGGTAATCGCCCAGCCTCGAACCTAGTCATCGTGTGAAAAGAAGGTGGCGCTTGGCCCAATGGGCTTCAGCGCTTGAACTATATCTCAGCGTCTTGGCGGAGGAGCGGAGCGGAGGTCGGGACGTCGATGGCATGTTGAGCCAATGGGGCGAGGCAGGCGAGGTAACAGAATCGCTTTCGTTCGGAAAAAAGCGTTCGAGGGGCCGGGGAGAAAGGCGAGAGGGTGGCGACAGTCACCGTTGAGGGGCGTCCCAACTGAGTCGGTCATGGTGGCGACGAATTTAGCGAGGTGGGGTTGGTGTTGTGAAGGTTGGCGTGGAGGGCCTTGGCAACCTTAGTGTTCTGAATGCGGCGGACTATATCTAATGGCCGAGGTTACTTGGCGGGAAGCGAAGGCGAGGCGAGAGCGGCGAAGGGTTCTTAACGAAGAAGCGGGGTAGTGGGACGCGAGTCAGATGGCGGTCTGAGCAGTGATGTAGCGAAGATCTGGGTAGAGAGACGCGTCTGGCTGTATCGTCGTGAGCGAGGACTATGGTAGCGAGACGAAATCTTTGTTAAAACGAATGACTAAGAGTGATGGCGTATTGTATTCAGAAGAGCGGAACAATGACATTAAAAGAAACTAGAGGCGTGGGGAGTTGATAACAGGAAGGTTGCGTAGGAAAGGAAAGAAGAAAGAAAGAAAAAGGAAAGGTTAGTAGCGACTATATATACAGTTCAATCCTGTCAGGGATGACTCATAACTGCTATGTGAAACCCATAAAGCAGAAATTCGAACCTGAGGCGTTCCACAATATCGCTTTCCTCCGCAGTGATCCAAGTAGTCTGTGGTGATAATGGGTACCGAGTAATGCTGAGGGAATGTCGAGGTCGGCGTTCTTCAGCGCGTAGGCGGATGGATTCAGCTCTTCTTATGGTTGCCTTATGTTGGGCTTCAGGGTGTTTGAAAGGTAGTGGACTTGGTTGATCAGGCGGCGACGAGTGTGTGAGTTTGTTGGCGTCGTTGGAGTTGGAATGTGAGCGTCCTCGCGATCTCAATGGCGATGGCATCGTGGTTGGCGTGAGGGTGGGTAATCCTTTTGTCAATTCTGGGTAGGGCGAGGTCTGCTATAGCCGCCTGTAGTTGGGGGCTATTGAAGTATGACATTTTGAAGTTAAAGTTCTAGAGAGTTTTGGTGGGGTGGTGATAATTGCCACGCCAAGCTTGGAGGTTGATTTCAAAAATCAGGGACGGAGAGGGGAAGAAGGATGCATTCACCCACACCCACACCCACAGATAATAATACGGTCGGAGTGCAAGTTGTCCTAGCAAAAAGTGGGCGAGGAGCTCCTCTTAAATAATGTTGTGTACCTCCGCTACCCTACCTTCGCCCCCTAAGAAACTTCTAGCACCCGCACCCAACTAAGAGCCCACCATACCTTTGCCTACATACCTTCGCCCACCCCCACCCCATACCCTTAGCACCCTGGCATCCCAGTACCTACATCTCCCCTCGCTTACCTGTCACACCTAAATCACAACGCTCCCAAATTAACGACCGTGAACCTAGTTTATTATTGAACACAGGTTGAAGCGAGGATCATGCATGAACTTGATATAAAAGGTTTTGAACAAATTGAAATTGGAGACTAGAAACAACATTTTTTAAATACATGTAGTTATATTGCTATTTACTGATATACTTGCCAAATCTTTATGTTTAGGACGAGATATAACCAAAAGTTGGGTGACACCGCCCTAAACCTAAAATCCGGCAAGTACATGATATACAAGGAGATAACAGCCAAGCAGTAGAGTTTGCAGCTTATGATGAATAAATAAACAATAGATCTCTCGACTCGGTTCCTATACAAAAATATTAATTAAATCTACAGGAATAATTTCGCTTTGATTGTGGCCTATATAGATATATTCTTTAAATATAAAAGTATTTTTTTAGTATTTTTCCCGTATCTGTTGCTCCTCTTACGGGGGGCTTCATATTTACTATACTATAGCCAATTCCCAGTAATGTGATATTAATTATAGAACTATACCAATATCTTATAGGCTTTTTCACTAGAAACAAGCTGAATATAGTACTAAATATAAAGTTTTTCATAAGGGGAGCATTAGATATGGGAAAATACTAAAAAATAGTTTTATATTCAAAGAACATATCTGCATGGCCACTGACAAAGCGAAATTGTCTTGGCATTTATTTCTTAAACCCTGCACGGAGATAATCAAGTTGAGTATTTGTAGAGCGTGTAGATAGCCCGCCAAGAGCTCAAAACTTGAGCTCAAAGGTGTTGCCAAAACGCTCTAATGTCCAGGTTCTAACGACCAGGATGTCCTAACTTAACTACCAGGAGCATTACCGTTCGAGCTCTTTAATAGTTCCTACAGAATGTCATTGATCCGCATCTCTTTTGTCCGGGGGCCTTAGTAGCCCAGACGAGACTAACGTAGCAGTTAGAGCTGACCTAGCATTACCGATGGTGGCCGAGGCCAAGGCTTGAAGAAATCAATCAAACCGGAGCTCCCGATCTTTCACACATAGAGGGGTACTCTCAGGAACATATATACATGTACTCCTCTTTGGAATCATAGATTATCACTCGGACAGCCACCATTGAGATTTTCCGCCCTGTGGGAGAACAGCACACCAGAAATACTACTTACGTATACGCCCTGGTTTCGGAACGCCCCAGTTTTGTAAGCCACCGGCCACACCCCCCACAAGATAATGCTGGCACTTGTGCACTTTGGGGCAAAACAAACTATAGGGCATCCTCCAATTGCAACCTCTGCCCAGGATTAATTGGCATATTGATAAAGTAGCGTTTTCTGGGCCCAACATTATTTTAGTATCTACATGTACTCACTGGTGATATAGCTACATACATATAGACGTGTAAGTATAACCCGGCAAGGTCCGCGCGGGTACTCAAGGAGTACGGAGCAGGCACCCCCACCCCGAGCTCTGGTTGTCGTTGCGTGAGTTGAGATCATGGTCTCACAACAAGTGGTCTCTCGCCGATGGCTCTTTTAACTTTACTTTCAGGGAAATACATGTATCTCTTGCTCTAGCGCAGAAACTAGTAGATTAAGAATTGGATTGCTAGCATACAAGTCCCCAAACCACAAGCCCCCTTCTCGATACCTCCCGCCCGCCTCCTACCCCGCCAACAACATCCAGCCCCGGCCAGCCTCTCTTCCCATAGACTCGCCATCCATATCTGCCATGTTAAGCGGGGGTTCTGGCACGACAGAAGCCTTAGACCAGCCGGGCCCTAGCCAGACATAGCCCCTACCTCCAGAACCCTGCTTAACATGGCACGATACGGATGATCGGTAGGGAGGGGCGGGCTTTGGGGAGTGGGTGTGCTGGTGGGAGAGGGGGAGAATGGGAAGAGAGCAGAGGCTTGTTGTAATTGGTGGGTTGTAATGGTAGCGGTAGATAATGAAATAAACCCGTAAAGAAACCCCCCATGCAATAAAAGGGAAAAAAAAGAAAAAGAGAAAAAGAAATCGATTATTAGCTAGGAGATAAATAGGTTTTGTGGCTTTCTCAGGACCCTCCCGCCCGCCTCCTACCCCGCCAACAACATCCAGCCCCGGCCAGCCTCTCTTCCCATAGACTCGCCATCCATGTCTGCCATGTTAAGCACAGGCCTAGAACGTCATGCGGTGCCGTAGACCCAGCCGGGCCCTAGCCGGATAATAGCCCCCCCCGTGCTAGACCTAGCTTAACATGGCACGATACGGATGATCGGTAGGGAGGGGGCGGGCTTTGGGGAGTGGGTGTGCTAGTGGGAGAGGGGGAGAATGGGAAGAGAGCAGAGGCTTGTTGGAATGGGTGTGTTGTGGTGGTAGCGGTAGATAATGTGTGATATGCTATGAAGTAAACCTGTAAAGAAACCCCCATGCAACAAAAGGGAAAAAAAAGAAAGAAAAAAGAAAAGAAAAAGAAATCAACTATTAGCTAGGAGATAGATCAATAGGTTTTGTGGCCTTCTCAGGGCCCTGCCTTAACCACCTCGGTGCCCATTCCTGTTCATACTCCAATTCCGGATTAAACAGCTCAATAAACTACCCAAACGTCAGCACTTGTCCGTATCACCGCCGGTCACCCCCTCACAGGAAATCACTCACCTCTAAATCCGCCTCCCCCTTCTCACCCGCATACCTGCCATACTCCGCATGTGTCGCTGCAAGACTCCACCCCTGCAGCACTCGCCTCATGCACCCAACCAGCACCCCGGCTCGATGTTTCCCTTTGTTTGAGTGGACGAGAACAGGATGGTTGCGACGGTCGAGAAGGATGGCGAGCGCCTTGCTGATGTAGACTGGGTCGTTGGACACGAAAGGCTCACGGACAGCGGGCTGACGGAAGTGGTGCAGCGTGATGTTGTGAGAGGAGCACCAGGCAAGGTTTTCAGGGAGGTAGTCCTGGTCGCCGAGATAACTGCTGGGTTGTTAGTCTAAGGTGCGGGGGTGAGGATTGGAGGAGGAGAGGAGGAGGCTGCTACATTATAGTTTTGAGGCAGAGGCGCTCGAGCATGGGGAAGTTTATCTCGAGAGGGTAGCCGCTGCGGTAGACGCCAGTTGCGACAAGCTGAAACGAGAGTGGGGGGACTATGAATTGTTTCTGGGGTGGACGGCGTGGTGGCGCATCTTGGGAGTTGTGGTGATGATGAGTGTGATGATGAGTGTGATTGCAGGTGCAGGCATGTCTTGGGGCTATTGCAGCGGTGGTGGTGGCCATCTTTTTGTTTGAGGTTTGTTTCGATGATGTTCTCGATCGATGGGCCGTGTGTAGTAGTGGTTCTGGGTGCCCTAGGTACTAAGTATACTCACTCATGTGTAGTCGGTGCACGTTTACATGGTATGACGTGGGTGCCAAGGTGGGCATGTAAGACAACAACATAAACATTCTGGTGATCTATGATATATATATTCCTGGTGGGGGGTTAAAAATAGGGAATAGTTAAAAATAGGGAACAGTGAAGACTTCTTAGTCCACAATACTCTAGAGAGAGGTACTCGATAAGGAACTGGGAAGGCACTGTCAAAGTACTCGTTAGCTACCTAGCTCTCCTTTCCCTGCTCTCTTATATGCTCAGTTTCGCCAGGTATCAATGATCATGATACCAGTTCGAGCCCCCCCCTCCCTTCTACTCTTCTACCAATTACCAATTACCATTGATAGCAATATCTGCACATAACCGCCCCCAACTCTAACATTATCTAAAAGGAATCTACCCCGCCCGTGAGGGAAAAAAAAAAGATCTTCACAAAATTAGAGTAGTTACGGCTATTCGCTCCCCACACGGTCCATGCGCGGCCAGTATCGTGGTGTTGCTACTGGATCGTTGGTTGTCCCGTGCATACAAAGTCTTGCCGTGGGACAAGGAAGGAGGAGGACAACGATGCCCACCACCACCACCACCACCCCCCCAGCGCATACAGTAGAGCAACCACGTAGCTATGAGCACGTATGAGGACCTTAGAACCGCCCACCGTACATAATAAGACTTCATTGACCACCACCCACCCACCACCTCGCTTTTTGAGAATTCCATCATTCTTTCCTTCTTCCCTTCCTAAAGAAAAAAAGTCTGCAGCAGCAGAAATTGAGTAGATTTGCTATATCCTGAGATATCATCATATTCCTGTCAGCTAGCTAGCAACTGAACACATATCTCTTTGATTCGTGCAATCAGCTTGAGGAAATCTCTTAATCGACCACTACCATTCATCACACTTATCGCTAGCATTCAGGTATCTACCAAAATAATTGGCCCACCTGATTGTCTGAACTACCACCCCTCTCCAAATACTTTCAACAAATAGTTTCATCGAGCACACCTACACTTCGAATTACTACCGCCCCAAAATGTCCGAAATCTACAACCCTCACACCCGTACTTGGGAATACATTCCTTCTGAGCCCACCCACGGCCTCTACAGCAGTTCTCGGCCACCAAAAGCTAGCACCTACTCACCCCCGAGCCCTGCCGAAAGCGACACCTACCCCTTCGCCGATGGCCTGGAGATGCGGACCACCCGCCCAACCGCAACATCCTCAACCTTCGGTCTCAGCACACGGAAGCCACGGCGCTCACCCCCGCGGGCACCCTTCGCCGATACCGAGACCGCACATACCCCACATTCATCAGAGCAGAGCTGCTGCGGTTCTAGACACACCGACGAGTATCTGCGGACGCCGCCGAAGCCGGCGCCACGATACGATGATCAGGGTCTGGAAATGCAGCACTCGCTGTCCCCGCGCCCAAACACCGCAAAGAGGAACAGCATCGGGAGCTCGGTGGGGCGCCCGGCCCCGAAGAATACAAGGACTTCGTTTACGGTGGATGGGGACCGGGTTGAGGAGTATTCGGGGGAGGGGAGTTTGAGGATTGGGACACATTGGATTGATGAGGATGAGGTTGCAGCAGAAGGCGTCGGTACAAGGGTTAACGGTGGCAGGAGAGGGAGCGGATATGGAAGGGATGCATGGTAGGGAAAGAGAGAAAGAAAAAAATGATGTGGGGGGGTAATATTTTATGTAATAATCAGGGCAATTTGGGTATTTCCTTTGGGAAGGGGAGTTTTTTCTTTTATTGGGTGGACGATTAACGAAAAATGGATTTACTTTTACTTATCCAAACATAAGGAGGTGATTTGAATTGTGGTACAATACTCAGCTAGCCGATATGAACCATATTTCAGATGTGTGATATAGATTATATGCATGACTTCCTATTGCGTTTGTAGTAGTCGCACTGGTTGACATCAACAGTCTAGAGTACTATTGTCACAACCGAATCCGGCGCTCGGCGACGAGCGATCATTGACTGCTAGGGTCAATGATCAACGACAGTATTCCACAAATCTCCAGCCAAGATACTCTCTAAGAACGGTAATTATTAGGGTAGCTGGGATCAGCGAAGATATTTAGACTCTTTTTCAAATACCTTGTCATGTGTCCAGCAATACGTATAGTGATTGTTATGGGTGTATGATATTAATCCATCATTTAGTTTATTATTTCTAAGTGCGCCCTAGAACGTCACAAGGATATTATCTAGGGTTTTATTGGCGTATATACATATATGTATTATAGGGAATATTCGATCGCGATGAACGTTACTTTTAGAATAACAATACAATGATGTTAAAAAAAGTGTAGAGTAAGAAATGTGTTTTTCGCGCGTTTAGAATACAGCCACCACGATAATGTACTTTTTTATTATTACCCCAAAAAGTCTCTGTCCTACGGACCAATATATAGTTTATATCACCCTAGCAAACCCTTTTAGTTGACAATTGATTGCAGTATCAGAGCTAAAGGGTTTCGACATACCAATTTGATTCGAACTTTAAAATCACTGGGCAAATCCTGGCCACTCAGCCCCCGGCGCCCAAGATCCTCCACCATATTGGGACGTGGAGGCTTCGCTCTCGTTTCGATCAATGTCTGCTATAGTTCCTGCCCGTTCACTGGATGTATCGATGCTGAAGGCTGGGGTGATTCTATAGTCGCCGCCATACTGACCTACATTGACTTCTCTCGCATTTTGATCGGCATTCGTTATATGCTCCTCCTGGTCATTGGCTGTTCTATTATAGCTTCGTTCAGCGCCATAGCCCTGGAAAAAGGGTTGTTGCTGTATCTGTGAGGGTATATTCCCGGAGCTTGATGCTTCAAATGATTCAAGATCAAATATCTCACTGCCATCAATTGCTTCAACCCCCTGGTTTATTTGTAGCTGAATTGAGCGTGTTGGATCTTGGAGGTACATCTTATAAAGACTCGACATGTTTGCTCCAAGCCAGGATATAAACCCGAGGTTTGGATCTACCTGTTGGCTGGAGGAAACTCTGGATGTTTCAGTAACGGGCGTCACAACGGCAATTTGTTCTTCCCAGTCTGTTTTCTTTTAGTGTGAGATATTTTTGAGGCGTATTCTGGGGGGAACTTACAAGGACTTGGCATAGGACACCCAGGAAATAAAATCTCATATATTGCTCTCCAATCTAAACCTCTTCGCTCGAGAGCCTTTGCTCTGGTTTCATCATCGTTCCCAACGGGGATGATATGGTAATTTTTGGGGCAATTACTTTTGGGGTCCCCTAAATGGAATTTTATTTGACCGTTATCACCGGCCCGTAACCCGCACCGATGACACTGGAGAGGCTTGATATGGGATCTTCTGCAATGCTCTCTTTGAGAGATATCAAAGAAATGGAGTTAGTTGTAATAGTTGGGTCTAAATTGGGCATTGAGTTAAATACGTACTTGACTCTGTGAATCTGCGTGCTTTTCCAGTTTGTACAGCTTGAATGTGCCTGGGGATTATTTTTGTGGAAAGGGCATGCGTATGGTCGAGTCGAACCGCTAATGCCATTTGAACCACTTGCAATCATAGGTGCTTGATCTCCATCTTTTTTTCTTCGCTTTCGACCTAGCGAGTCATCTAAGCCGTTTCCGGGGGTACCTAAAGATGTGCTTTCCGATTTTGAGTCGGCTGCTTTGCGCTTCCCTTTATCCTTGCCACCATTCGTATAATTTATGATACCCCAGTTTGAGCTGAGCGCTGACGAATTAGAGAATGACGAGCTCGAGTCTTGGACTGAGTAGTCCTCGCCTTCCTCTGTTATAAAAAAATCTTCCTCTTGGCCGCTGTAGTTTGTGTGGTATGTGTCATCGTTGCTACTACATGTAGCTTGAGTGTGGGCACGAGTTGTTGAGTAATTGGAAACAAAACTAGGCGCTGAATTGCATGATGGGTCATCCCCAGGTTGTAGTCGCCAATAATCAGTTTCGAAGGTTGGAGGTAGAGAACTGTCCGCGTAAGGTATCATGGTAAGCGCCCTACATTGCTCAACTGTCGGTTCTTGGTGTATGTATATCTTGTCGTCAAGATGATCCCATGGTAGTGTCCAAATATTCGGCTCGTTACTTTCCGCTGATGATGGGACCAATATCCATTCTTCGTCTATCCGCTCCTCGCCTGCCCATTCGTTAGCATTGCCAGATGTCTTGGCTCCATTATCGATAAGAGCTTTTATAACACTTTGGTATCCTCTTGAAACTGCCCAGCAAAGCGCCGAATTCCAGTTTATATCTAAAGTTAAGAGGTTGGCTTTGTATTCAAGAAGAGTTCTGACAACTGATTCATGACCTGCAAATGCTGCAACATGAAGAGGTGTTTTCCCTTCTTTATCTGGGGACAAAGGGTTCAATCCCTTATCAAGCAGGAGCTGAACTATATCGACATGCCCTTCTGAGGCCGCAATATGTAGTGCTGTTTGGCCCAAATCATCTTTTTCGAAAGTATCTTGATCGTTCCTATCGAGTAACAATCTTTCCACCAGCTCGTGCCCTTGAGTCTTTTTAGCCAAAGAAAGTACTTTCCACCCATTATTATTTTTGATTTTGAGGTTGGGGCCTTCCAATAGTAACTGGACAACAGCAAGATTTCCTATCGAGGTTGCAACATGTAGTCGTAGATGCTCTCCTCGTTGACTATTCCAAAATGCCCTTTCGTTCACAAAGCTATTGCATTGTCTCTTTTGGGTGCAGAGACAATTTAAATAGGTAGCCACGCTTCCGGAGTTCACAAGGAACTTGAGGATTGCCAAGGATAGTATTGTGGAAGCCTCCGTCGAGGTATCCTCATCGTAGGATTTGACATGGGAGGATAGATAGTAGGCTGCGTACCGAAAAAAAGAGCATAATCCCTGTCGACTTTCTCCAAGCGAAACCCCTAGGTGAAATATGTCGAATGAGAGGTACGTTGTACATGCTAAAGCAAGTTCATGCGCAGGGTCTTCTGAACTTGTGAGAATGGGGTTTCTTAGAAGATACTCTAGTACGGTGGAATGCATAAGTCGAACAGTATTGCTGCATTCGCCTATAGTCACCAGGCTGTTGCAAACTTCCAGGAGTTTAGCTCTGTCTGGAAAATCAATAAGTCGATATTTATTCGGTTCCACTGATACTGCTATTCGAAGCTCATCCAATGTGAGGGACCGACGTGCCCTCGCTAACCATGAGAAGATCTTTGCCGCTAGATCCACAGAGCTTTTTTGCTGGTTGTATATAGTTACCATGACTCTGTCGTAGCTTGGATCCAGAGGCCTTTCCATTGTGGAAGATTTTTCGCCTCGAATCTTTTCAAGTGCGAATAGTATCTGCTTGGTGGTTGTTTGTTGGCAGATATATGTTAATTGGAGCTTAGCCCATAAGAACCTAGTATTTATTAGTTACGCGTACTTAAGAATATCTAAATAAATAGTTCTAAGTTTCACTTACATTCCATTAGAACCCTCGACAAGATTTGAGATAATTTGGTCCCGAAAATTGCTCTGCTTCAGAAGAAGTTTTGCCCTTGGGTCCTCCGTGATTCTATGTTGAATATACATCCCAACGTCTTCCATGCTTCCCGATATCTCAATCTTTGTTGCTAGATGGAGAGAGCTCTTTATATCTTCTGCGTAAGGACGACTGGTTAGGAAAATCTTTAAACCATCATTGTTCATACGTCTGAATAATGGAAGAAGAGGTTTCCGTCGGCTTGGATCGCATTCATCCAAGGCATCAAAAAGGAGGAACACCCGGAAAAAATGTCTAGAGATCCCAATAAAAATACCATACAACTCCTGGATAGATGGCCTAAGTTTCCGCTCCTCCCTGTATAGCTCACTGTATAGGATTTCGACTCTTCTAGAAAGGCCTGGATGTTGACAAGATAGCTGCTCAATCAAGCTAGCAAGAACATATATGGGTTCTTGTTGCTCCTGATCCTGATAGTTAAAATAAATGTATGCTATACCAAGATTCTTTTCTGCAGCTTGCGATTGCAGGTGGTCAATTATTAAAGAACTAGTTTGGAAATTGATGTCAGTAGACAAGAATAGATTAGAGTACGAAACACAGAAACAGAAATAATACCTTAAAAAGGTTTTTCCAGCTCCAGCTACCGAAATATGATTATTAGTATTGTATATATGCACAGCTAATAAGCGGCGAAGCTTAAGGTACATACGTATTCCATAGCCCCAAATCAATCGAATGTCTCCCTGTTCTATCCATCCTTGAAACCTGATGTCTCTTAAAAGCCAACCTCCAATCTTGGTGAGCCGCTGCCGGGATATATCAAGGTGCCTCTGGTGGTCATCACGGCGTAGCCAGCTGAAGACTTGCTTCAGGTCCCCCTCTGATGGTTTTATGTTAGTATTGTTTCCAGATGTGGTGAATATTGAATTCTAGCATTGCTCACTGATATCCACGGTAACATCATCTTTATTCGAAGAACTCAGTATAGAAGATTCGACTCGCATATCGTGCAGTTTAGCTAGTGCTGTTGATGTCTTTGGTAAAACTTCCTCTCTACGATCGTGACAGGATCTGGGTATAAGATAAATTAGTCTTCAAATTTCAAAGTTTTAATTGAGTTTGACTTACAGTTTACTAGAGGCCACGGCACTAGAAAGGTAAAGACCCCTTAGCTTTTGTACATTGGATGCATGGCGGAGGGTCTCCTTTAAGTTCGACAGCCACTTAGAGCGCCCGGTGGTGCCAGGAAGCCACCGTCTATTTAGGGGCCTCAACCCCGAGGTAAGCTTCTGGAGGCACTCATTGGTCTTATTGTTGAGATCATTAAATTGTTGTAGTCTTGACTGAATAATAACCGATGGCGACGTCGACAGGCTACGTTGTAATATCATCAGTGTCTTGCCGAGTGATCGAAGCTCGTCGATAAGTATTTGTATGTGAGCTGGCACACGCTTTAACTCAGCAGCATATGTATAAATGGAGGATGTAATGTGTGTTGTAAATTTTATAAGCTTGGTGATGTTACAATATAAACTGTGTGTAGTGAGCTCAGAAACATCCGCCATCTAAGCAGAACTGTAGGGCTTATATATATGCGTTTTATTGTCGAGTGAGATAACCAAAGGCTCGTAGGAGGCTCTGTGGAGTGGGTGTAGAATAACGCGCAAGATGAGGGTGGAAACCCGCAATTCACATAGCGCCGAACTCCAGGTATTTACTAAATTTCGATACTAGTCCAGTATTCATGCGTGTCACTTAGACATGACATATTTACCTTGTATGTATAATCTTGGACCTCTGAGGCGTATCAAAAAAAAAAACGACTACCTGCTCCATGTTTTGTGCGCAAATCTGCGTACATGTACATGTAGTTTGCAGTGATGGCACATATATAGACACGCTGCGCTGTGTGTGTGTTCATGACGTCCATGTGGTCCATGTACGGAAGTAATAGATCTAAACCCTTTTCTCTTTCACTAGCATCTGTTCAGTACTACCTTGGAGCTTTGAGGCAGAAATTCCCACTCAATCCTGGGTATCTCGAAAAAATGCTGAGTATGAGACAGTGTGGGTGCCGAAGAATAAGTACGGTTGCCCCCAACCTCGCCCTGAAATTACGTATATTTGTTTCATTAAACCTCGCACTTGCGCAAAGTATTGCGAGTGGTACTGTATGGGGACTCTCTGCGGGCAGCACTCCCTTGTCTTGATCAACGGGGCCGAAATGGCTCTGTACGGTACTCGGAACCTGGGACATGAGGCGTCACTCGTCATCAATCTCACTATTAAGCCCACCACGCAAACCTAAGAACCAAGACTTCGGGTGTATCTTAAACCAACCAGGTGCTCCCAAAGCTACAGCATACTCATTTTGGGCCAGTGAGGCCAGTGAGGCGTGCCTATCCTAGTATAGGCAGTGGATTGCTGTTACACCGGTGTCCCAAATTAAACCCATTACCCGCGGCCATCTAGACATGCTGACCTTCGTAGAGCTGTTGCCTGGAATGTGGCTTGTCTCTCCTATCAGTTAACCCTCTTTGGCGCTCTACTATAGTAGCTCCCCAAGGACTTTGAGGTAGAAGATCACACATATAGTGAGATATATTGGCTGAGTTTGTCGACCTTCTATAGTTTATATGATTATGACCCCGGCGAGAGAAGGAAAATTGGTATTGCCTCGACAGTTTGCGAGATAAGAGGTGGCGAGTAATGAGTTGCTTAGCTTAGTTGGTCACTTACATCTCGCAAATAGTTCGTATCGGGCATTTTCTTCGAACTCGATGGATTGAACACTCTCGCCGTGCGACCCGAGAATTGTGCGCACAGAAGAAGATACAAAAAGAAGTCTCCTGTGTAGGTATTTTAATTTGCGCACAACTTAAAGCTTTTGCTCTAAGTAATTATATCACAAAGGACAGTCGAGAGCTCATGACATCTGTAAGGGTGTGTCGCGTGAGTACCGAGAACCCCTCAATATGTCCCAATACGTTCAGCTCCTAGAGAATGCTATATACCGCGCCGCCATGAAGAACTGAAATGGCATGCTGCCACACATAATCTAGTGTTTAGGAATAAGAGAGACTTTCTTTAGTAAAAACTATGGCATAAAGAAATAAGAGAGGCCGATACATGTCACTATATATCACACCTCTTCTGTACACCTACAGTGAACTCGAAGCGCCATTACATCCAATTTGGTGTTTGCCAAGACAGCCACTAAAAGCCCCCAACGATCATTTCCGCAAAGGCTAAACATCAGAAGGTAGTCCCTTGGTACGTCGGAAAGGCACGAAACAGTTGATATTGCGGATTCTAGAATTACGTATTACCAGTAAAGAACCTTTCTCACATTTGAAAGATGTGTTTCCACCAAGACCATGCTCTCCATCTGGGACCATGGTACGATGCTGCATGCCTGTTGAAGTCCGACGACTAACATCTTCCATTTAGACTACTCTATGTGCCTAAGACACACTCTGGGTCGAGTGACAAGCCTCATGGAAATTACAGTGCCCTAAACTGACATTTCTCAAGAACCATGAGATTTAACCAGTAGAAATCCATTCGATCATGATCAGGAGGCAGCATGTGTCAATATGTTTGTACTTTAAAGCCTGGTCGGGAAAACCACCAACTTCTCAGCCCAAAAAATTACCTATGTACTTGCCAAATTTTCAAGTTTAGGACGGTTGCCACCCAACCTTTGGTTATGTCTCGTCCTAAACTTAAAAATTTGGCAAGTAACTAAAAGAGTAAAGAGAAAAAATGAGCAGTTCTGCCCTTTCCTCGCCATAACACACCGCCCACCGGGGTACACCAAAACCATATCACGCCTTGAAAGTTAAACGAAAGAAAAATACCCAACAAACGAAGGAAATGGATCGCAAGATAAAAACCAACCAAAAACCAATACTTAAATAAAAATGAAAGGAAAGGGAAAAGCGTCACTCAGTTTTTTTTTTTCAAACAAAAACATTACTCATATCATGTCCCAGCCGCTTATACCTTCTTTTATCATAATATCTACCCCTCTTCCTCAAATCGAGTTTCTCTCTAGTATCCTCTTCTTCCGTCGGGTCCTCATCCTGGGGTATGGTTGACTCTGAATCATCTTCCGATGATGCGATGAAAGCACTTCTTTTGCGCCGCACCTGCTCCGCATCCTCCTCCGTGCTGTAGCACTGTTGTGACTTCTGGTAATGATAGTCTTCGTAATACACCGAGCCTTTCGTCCTTGAAAATTCCATAATTCCACCAACAGACCGATCCGCGTTTGCGATGTAAAATTCTTCGCCAGATGGGTCAAAATCCATTCCTCCAACCTCGCCCCAGAAATCGATTTGCTGTAGTGAGTCCCAAGAAACGGCATCCACGATCTGCACGATGTCTGCTGGTTCCGCCATTGCTAGTACCCGTTTACCTCCATAACCAATTGGTGAAAACCGTAATGTCCTTACGCCCGCCATTACAGCGGGCAAAACCTTCACGGTTTTACTTAAATTCCGTGCATCCCAAATACGCACAGTCATATCCTGGTTTCCGGTAGCGATGGTATAGCCATC
This sequence comes from Morchella sp. 2018-W16, assembly GCA_024713755.1. NCBI lineage: Eukaryota > Fungi > Ascomycota > Pezizomycetes > Pezizales > Morchellaceae > Morchella > Morchella sp. 2018-W16. Next base: position 291,589 of record JAMGYY010000012.1, on the reverse strand, counting down.
GTCGCTCCAAGCAGCCGCAAACCCAAAATCTCGGTGACCTTTCAAAACAAACTCGGTTGTCCCCCGCTCTGCATCACAAACCAAGACCTCTGTGTCGTCGCCAACAACAACTCTAAGCCGCGAATCAGGGCTAGTGACGGAACAATTTACCGGCCACAGGTATTCGTGCTCAATGATAAATTTCATGCTCTCTCCGCAGTTCAAGACACGGATGAAATGATCGTTCGATGAGAACACTGCATTAGGCGTGCCTGTAGTCCGGTTTCTAATCATTTGCACATGGTTCGTGATACCGCTTTCATTCTGCGTTACAATTCCGGTGATTGGTTTAGCATCGGCAGGTGCATGTAGTGGTTTCATCGCGTATTCTCCATAGAAGCACCCTGCAATCACAGCACCGTTTGACCCCCCGCAGGTACCGATTGTCGAGATCTTGATCGGATTCCCACTCCAGCTGTCTGGCGTCCGTAGATCCATCACCGTTCTTGATTTACCCGTCAGTGGGTTGGTATGCACAACTATTCCCTCGCCAGCGTAGAAGATGTCATTCCTCGAGATGACACCAATAAGGTTTCTTAATTGAAAATGTATTAAACGACAACGCTGCTCATTGTCCATTCGTCTGAAACTAAAGAAATTGCGGTTTTCTGGAATCCTTATCTATCCTATGGATTAGTAACTGGCGAATTTCGAAGATAAAAGAAACACTTGTGAGACAACGAAGTGGGGAGCGGGCGATGTAAGGGACAAAATTGCAGAATAAGACGATTCCGAATCGGCCAAGCCACGAAGCGTTACGGGGCCGAAGTAAGGGAGAAAGGAACATTTTAAACATACAGGGTTATCATCATACTCAAGCTCTTTGATGTTATGATAATTGTCATATTCTTTCCTCCTAATCCCTCTCGCCGCCTCACGGCTAATCCCTAGGGTGTCCCATGGGATTGCTTGGTAGTCCCACCCATTCTCCTCCATTTCGTCTCTCATCACTTGCTCGGGTCGTCGCATGTTTTTGACGTCGGCTGCAGCTGCCGATAGCTTTGGATATTTCGTTGGATTCAGTCGGTGTCTGTAGTAAGCATGCAGACAGAATTTCGCAAAATCTTTGTTGTAGTTTTCAATATCTTCGAGGGGCAGATTACGATCAAACTGATGATTAGTTATGTCGTCATAATCACCTTCATCACTGGAGTCACCTTCACTGAAACTCCCCCCCTCGTATTCATGTACAGGAATTAGAGACCCTGTTGGAACACGGAAAGGAAGGGAGAGATCAAAAGGCAGTGGGGGGGACAGTGCGGGTGAATGAAGTGAATCATGAGCAGGAGTGGGGACAAATCCTCCAACATCAGCTACTGCTGCCATTATCTCCGCCGTGGCGACTGCGAAAGTAGCCGGGGATATGGGAACTGCGGCTGCTGTTGGAGGAGATTGAGAAGATGATTGAGAATGCATACTCTCTTGTTGGCCTGTCGAATGGTTCAACTCTGACTCAACGACAAATAATTCTTCGTCCTCCCCTGCGGCGATTTCGAGACCGTCTGTGCCTCGGAAAATAGAAAACTGGGAGTCTGGCGACGACGAATCGATAAGGGTATCAATAGGTGTGCTTGGAGTACTGGGCGTCTGTAGATTGCTTTCTAGGAAAATCGATTGGACCGATGTTTCTTCGACGTTTGGTTGCGAATCAAAGCCATCATCGAGTGGGAGGTTTAGTTGCATGTGAAAGCTTGGGAGGTTCGATAGGTCGCCCTCCAGTGGATTTTCGTTTTCGTGGGAAGGGGAAGGAAATATATCCATGAAGAAAGAAGAGCCGCCACCCACTGGAGACGGTGGGCGGGTGACCAAGTTATTCGGAGAAAAGTCGTCCTCGTCTTCATCCATGACTGTGGCGTGAAGAGCGGAGGATGAATAAATTACCTCGACGGGGCCTGAAGAAGCCATGTCACAACCAAAAAGGTCTATACCCCCGTCTGAATCTTCCTCGTTATCTTCACACTCTTCGGTAGATGGAGTGTGAGGGATCCTATTGTTGGTGAAGCTATTATAAGGTGATAGGTAGTGTTTGTTTCGTAGTGTATCATCAACGTCTTCGGGGGTTATTGGGGCCCCTCCGAACTCAGTATCAGAGGATAGATTAGAGCTATCAGTGCTTGACAGAGAGCCGAATGAGGTAGCGGGAGAAGGGCGGTTGTCCCAGGTATCCGGTAGGGTCGATGCAAAAGAGAGGGAATCTTGGTCAGCAATAGCGGCGGCGGCGGGAGAAGACGCAATGGCTTGCTGTTGCGCAGAGAGACTACAATGGGGGTGATCTTCATTGTTTTGGGGGGGCTCCCAAGGATCCCACGGCGCATAGAAGAGAGGGGTGGCCGCTCGAGAGGAAGCCAGACCGGTTGACAGGTCAAATTGGTGGAAAGAGTAGTGCTGCTGGGGACTGTGGTTAAGGAAGTGGAGGCGGCAGTCAGGATGATAATTTGGATCGCAGCTGTGGCTTGGTTCTGCAGTAGATTCGGTGTCGCAGGCATATCCCGTCAATCCAGGCAAATGATTATCATTCGATGGGGGGTGAGGTGTCAGGGAAGATGTTGACGAAAAAGCGCATGATGATCTCCGACTGGTGAAGGACAGTTGCGGTGCTACATTCCGACCTCCATCACCGCCGCCACGGTCAGTGACCCCGCTGAGAACGTCCGAATTATATGAACCAGGCATGTCTATCGAATGCGTGTATCTTGTTCTTTCCTTCTATTACTAGGGGAAGAAGTTCCTGTGTAGACAAATGATAACCGCCGGTGTTTTATTTTAATTATTTAATTATTTAAATATTTTTCTTTTTGGTTGTTGGCTGGTGGAGGGTGGGGAAGAACGATAGCCGCCACCGCTTTGGACTGTTCGCAGCAGCAGCTTTTTGCCTGCTCTTCCCTCTACTACTGCCGTCCTTTCACTCGGCCAATCACTGCGGTGCCGAATCGACTTTCCTGAATCTGGTCTTGCAGTTCTGGTCTTTCAGCTTTCTCTCTGATGCGGTTATGATCTACGACTGACCCTTGGCATTCACCTTTACTGACCTACTATTTTCACTATTTTCGATTTCACGGGCTATTGAGCGTGAGAAACATGCGTAGTATTTACCGTTGGTAGGACGCAAGGGCATAAAACTGTATGTACTCACTTCAAGTATGTACGTACCTTATGTATCTATATATGAGTACATGTATATATGTAGGTATTGGTGAGTGGGAGAGGATAGTGGTGGATACCTCCCTGTCTTTTGTCCCCAGATCATGGGCGGGGGTTAATTTTGTGCGTAGGAATAGGTGCATGCAGTGGATATATACATGTACATGTACATATATATATGTAAACTTACTTACATGTACGTTAAGTACATGTACTTATACGTACTTAAATAGAGGTTTAGTTCTGAAGGTGTGGAAGTGTGGGGGTCGAAGGAAGAACGAACTGTTAATTCTAGCCTTTAATTAGGAACGCATTAAATCCTGTTTGGACAAGCACATGTTGTACTGTAAATATATTTATATGTATGTATGGACTACCGCAAAAGTGGCCCACAACAGTTCCAGAAGAAAAGACGAAGTGCGATACGGTCAGAGGAACATTCATATTTCAAATCTAAACGGCATAAACAAAAACAGCAGCGAAAGGTTTCCAGTATCAGTAGGGGAGCTCGGGAACATGAAAGCGCTTCCTTGTATGTATGTAGGTATTCTGGATACATGTATAATAGCATATACCTTAACGCTCACTACATGTAATTATAATTTAGAGTGTAGAGCAGTACATCGGGATCTCTTCTCCTCGGATACATAGCTGTCTTGGGCTAAAAGCAGGAAGCAAAGGATTGCTTAAGATATCCTTCGGGAATAGAGAGCCAACAATCCCACAATCGACTCTCTGTCTCACGGGAATGCAGTAATTAAAGCAAGTCTCCACATTGCAGGCTCGGGGTTCAGCGCGTACGATACCTGATGCCTGGTGAATCGAGTTATGTTAGTTACATAACACCCCCACGCTGCAGACACCCGCAAAGAATAACCCACGATATGTACCTATTAAGGTTGAGTTCCTGAGGGAATAGAGCTGTTTTAGTGCGGTGTGTGTGTGTCGTCACCCCGATCAACCCCCTCTTCCTGCTCCCCGCGAGGGATCTAGAGCACAAAGGTTAATAATATCAGTGAAAAGATCACCCCTGTTTGTGTCCGATGAGATTCTTAGAAATTGCTATGTCCCATAGCAAGCTCTCAGACCAACAATGCAAACAGTCTAGATTACATGTATGTGTCTATCTGCACATGAACATATCACCAGCTACAAAACTACAGATGAAAAAGCCCAGGTGGTACCTATTGCAGTACCGTAAACCACAACACCGTCGTATTCCTCGTCATTAACTCCCCGCTGTATCCTTTTTTCTTTTTTTGACCTCGTACACGTAGATGTCGTAGTATCATATCACCCATGTGTAGGTACATGTAAGCTTATGAGCGTTCGAACTTGATCGACCCCTCTTCTACCCCACCACCTCGTTCGTATATCCAAATCGGTAGAGCGGGTGGAGGGTTGGGCGAGAGGGAGGGTATGGCGGGGCTTGGCTCAATTCTAACTAAAAGATCTGCATCAATTTGCTAGTAAAAAAACTGCCAAGCCTCGCCATACTCTCCTCTCACCCAACCCTCCACCGCTCTATTAATCCATCCATTAATTTAATTCATCTCGTTATACTTATACCCTTCCCTCCCATCCCGAGACCTTTTATTTGAATTATTATTTCTCACACTTCGAATTCGAAACTCACCCCCCTCTCCCACGAGCAGATCTTCCGCTTTTCACCACAGGGAATCACCAAAAGCAACATATCATCTCTATAAAGAACGTTGAACCAACATTAAGTACAACTTATGGTGCTTCTGTCGGCTTTCGTTTATCATTCGGCCCGCCTAGCAATCAAGCGATATGCACACAGTAGGGTTGATCTGATATCCAATCAAATAAAGAACGGAAAAAAGGGAAATACATAACAAGAGGGGAGAATAGCCTGGAAGATTACGGCAGGGTATGCTATGTGGGCAGGCAGCCGACCAGCACCCAATCGCTCATCACTTCACCCCCTCTCAAGGAGAATATCACTACCCTATCAACCCATTACGAACTTCAACAATTGTTTTCTCCGCCACTCAGCAGAACCGCTTACAAAGGAAGTCAGACGGGTCTCGTGATCCATACGATTGAAGAATAGGGTTAGGGCTATCCCGATGGAATGAGCCTTCAACAGTGTTCCAGTATCACTACAAAACCTCGTTTTTAAATTACAACCCCTCTACAGCATATGATCAAGATCCACGTGTATCGTTACAAAATGTTAACAGGTACATAGCGTGATACAAATTTTCCCGTGTCCCCGGATCCCAGGACATTCCGCTTACCGCCCTATGTCGCTAAAAGAAGAGAAGAGAATTGAATAAAACGAATACCAGAAGAAAGTTACAAAGAACAAAACAACCCGTTACACAAAGCAGAAAATCAGTGATATAAAGACATAGGGAACAGACAAAAAAACCCAGACCATTCGTGAATCCGATTCCCCGCCTGATTAATGGCAAAACATTTAGAGTTGCCGGTTAGATACCACCCATATCTACATCCTTTACAGAGTGGTTCCCTTCCTTCAAAAACCTGTCCCATTCTTCCTTTTTTCGATCTATTTCTTCTTTCTCCAGTCCCTTCATCCAAGGTGCATCTCCCAAAATTTTCTCTCGCCATATTCTCTTTCTCTTCTCTTTTACCCGTTCCAACTGCTCTGGTCCCATTGCTATTCGTTCCTTCCGTGTCCTAACTATGAAATCTTCGGTATTTTGCATGAAGAAAAGGCGATACGTGTTCACGCAAATCCGCACTTCCATGTTCTCCTCATTACATGCACCGTCTGCAATGGCATTGCTGGCAGCCTCTCGAGGGGATCCAGCTGTCTCCGGGAGATCTTCCTCTGAGGGGTGGTTGCGACGAAGGAACACCTTTTTACATTTCTCAAGCGGGATTCCCTCTGTAGGGGAGACCATCATGTACGTTTGGATGTAGTAGTTCCAGCGCTCATCTTTATCAAGATCATTGTTGACCGTTACTTCGTTCCGGGGGACAAAGCGAATTGTAGCTTCTTTTGTATCCTCATGCTTTTCATGTATCAGTAATTGTCCAAACCTCATCATGTAGGAAAGACACATACCCAATCAATACGGTAGACATTATCGTCTTGGCCAAGCATCCCTTCAATACTACGTCTATAAGCAATCAACTCTTGATACTCTCCTTTCTCCTTAGTAAACTCCCTGCGCTCTCTATCCCGTTGGAATCTCAATATAATGTCCGCATTCTTCTCTTTTTCTGGGTTCTTCTCCTTCGTATCGTTTGGCACAATAGTTTGTATAAATTTCAAAATAGCAAGAAGCAACTTGTCGATTGTGTATAGCTGCCATCCTCTTTGGACATACACTGACCTAAGTCCTTCCTCGAAAGTATTCGAGTCAATGTCACCCTCAATGAATTTCTCACACATATCGAGGACCTGGGAGTAGTAGTTTGCGTTTGGTCCCGTGTCTGCGAATAGATCCTCGATACGCTGGTTTGCAATATTGAGCTCATTTGCAACCTTATGGTGCTTGCGGATTTCAATATCTTTTCGGATATCTGCTTCTGAAGCTTTGATGTCGGCTAAACGGCTGCAAAGGATCTGAAAGGTTCTGAAAAATCCGTAAATGGTTGTGTTGCAGTATAGTGAGTAGATGTTCCTTTTGATAGGTAGCATCGGTTCATCGGCATGAGAAGTGGGTGTCCCAGGCTTCATATCAGGGAGGTGTTTCAACGGCCTTGCAATCCAGTTTCCTTCCTCTTTGATCGGGCGGTCTGTGGGTCCATCAATGCTCATCTCGATATCCGCATCGTGTTGCCCAATTTCCGGAGTAGATTCTTTGCTTCCGCGGGAAGGCACACTCCCTTCTTTCTCTTTCCTTGAAGATTTACCATTCTTACCCCGCTTAAGGACATCTCTGAGAAGGTCTTGATCTTGTCTTTGAGCACGACGGCCACTGCGAGTTGAGGTACCTTCACCGGCTGCCGGAGAATGCGCATCATCTTGATCTTCATCTGGTGTTTTGCGGGCGATGCTGTTAACCGTATCCTCCACATCTCGCGAATTCATACCGAAAAACAGGGGAATGAAGGATTTGATAAAACCGTCAATCTTTTCGCGATCGTTGAGGCTGAAGATATTGTTGTGTTCCAATGAAACAGCCAGTAATCTACTAGCATCTAAGATGATACCAAAGTCGGAGAACGAGTACTGGAACTGATACTCAGGTATAGGGGTTGTAGCACTAACCCGCTTATTCACCTGTTCTCTGTGCTTGGCCTGGATCTCGTTTACCAGAGACTTGATCGTAAATGCCTTCTTATCGTTACCCTTGATGGTAATTCCTTGGTGATCTAAACTCTTCCAAAATACCCTCGCAGTTTGGTCTCGCCAGACTTTCTGCCATTCGCGTTGAGCAGCCTTCCACTCCTCGTCCTTAGATTTCAGGCGTTTCAACACAATCGGAACAGTTGCAACTGGGTTATTGTGCAACATTTCGATTACTTCAAGACCCTTTTCTTTATCGTAAACTTTCTTAATTATCCGTTGGTAAATGGTCTTGCTCTGTCCCCCAAGACCCGACTGCAGTTTATAGGTCGCCTTTTCCTCCGGCGTCATCCCGGCAATTCTCTGCGCAATCGGCTCAAGTAGTTGAATGGTTCGAAGATTAGCCTCGATATTGAAGTCATAATCATGGCGTTCTTCCTCGATACGGTGAAGAATATCTTCGTATTGATTTTTCTTGTGTGCAACGAACCCGGAATCCTCTGATGCCCAGGTAGGATGCGATGCCCATTGATCATTAAGAACTTCCCAACACATCTCATCACGTCCACTGCAAGGTTTCTGCGCCTCCTGATCGAAAAACACCCATTAGTTAATTCCTGAACTATTAAACATAGGCGGCAGTACTTACCAGCTTAGGCAATAAACGATAACTTGGTCCCAGTCCACGGCAGACACTCAACCTAACTTTACTAAGAGAGCGCGGGACGTTATCTATCATTTCTTCTCTACTTTCCCAGCCCACAAATCGCTTAAACCAGTCCATTAATTCCTTGTTACCACCAATAAAGTTTGCAACTTTATCAACAAGCATGTCTTTACCAATGAGGTCCTGCGAGAATAAATTGAGTAATTTTAAGAACTCGTTATAAGTTTGCTTGTTACCAATGAATTTTTTCACCCGGTCGAAAAATGCTAGCTCTTCAGTTGATGCCATAGGCTGCGGCGGCCGCCCAAACGGTTCAGGTTGGAACGGAATTAGGGTTGGTGAAACGGCCGCTAGTTGTTCGGTTACAGAAGGCTTATTTACACCAGTTTTGTGTCTCTAGAAATGTCCAATTTTTTTTAGTAAAGGGTTTTCTCCATGAATTCGGGAGTTATAAACAGAGAACGGGAAGTTTTAGACCAAAAGTCAGAGTGATCTCGGTAATAAACATAATTTGTTGTATATGCATGCATATCCCTCGAAACGAGTTTAAGTGAGGTGCAGGATCGGAACACTGAAATGCGAAATATCCGAACTCACCTTAGCCGCACCTCTATTCGCCAAAGCGTTGCTACCGGCTGCAGCCACATCAGTTTTTTGCTCCTGGGTTGGGACTTGCGGTCCCCTTTTTTTCCCTTTATTTTCCTTCCCAACGCTCGGTGGCGGTGCAAAGTTACCGACAGGCGGTAATCTTGCTTGTGCCGCCGCTGCAGGTCCCGGAAGTCCCAAACCTCCGGACGGATATGCTGCGTCTTGCTCTGCGAGCGCTGCCTTTGCTGCAGCTGCTGCCCGAGCTTGTGCAGCTGATTCCGGCAGGAACTGTTTAAAATCTTCAAGAAGATCTTGGGCAGTCTTGAAAAGCTCTGTGACCTGGGAGTAAACATCTTGAATCGGCTTTGATTCCCGTTGGTAGGTCTGAAGAATCTCAAGGAACTGCTTATAGATTTCCGGTTGCTGTGCAAATCTATTCTATGGAGCTGTGAGTATTTTCTCGCAAGAGGGGGAAATCTCACCAAACCCAACACCTAAAGCGAGAAATATTTACCTTAATCTTATTCACATAGCTAATGGCATGGTTAAACTCAACTGGGCCTTTCCCGGCTTTTGCATCGCTAGCACCAGATGGTGTTCCGGGACCTTGGGAAACGATTAATCCAGCCTGTACCTTCACAGTGGCCCCATTAGTATGAGCAGCTGCGGACTGTAGTTGATTTACACCTTGTTGCACACTAGCTTGATGTTGCGCCTGTCGCTGCTGTGCTTGCTGTTGTGCCTGCGCATGATGCAATTGTTGTTGGTGTAGCTGGTGCGCTGAAAGCGGCTCTGACTGCTGTGGCGGCTGCTGTTGTTGCTGCGGCTGTTGTTGCTGCCCAGGACCAGGAACCCCGGGACCGTAAGAAGCATACATGACGCTATCAACACCCCCATTACCCCATCGGCTGCCCTGCTGTTCATAAAACCGTGAGTGAGCAGGCTGTCCAGGGCCATTTCCATTACCATTAAGAGAAGCACTCGATAAAGGTAACCCGTTTCCGCCTCCAATGGAGACTTCACCGCCCGAAGAGGCGTGATGAATCCCAGATGGGGTGGTAACAGTTATTTTAGTGTCCCTTGGATCTTGGGAACACTCGATACGGTACCCAGGAGGCAAGAAAGTATTAAAGCCCTGTATGAGGCTCGGGTGGCCACTAAATAGGGTAGAAACACGGTCAATAACCCCAGGGGTATCGATTCTAGAAGACCAACTTTGTCAACATCACCAACTTTTCAATTACCATTGTGTTCCTTTCTCCACAAGTAGAAAGGGAAGAAAACGAAAAGATACTCGGGGTTACATACGCTTGACTCTTGAAATCCTTCATGATATCCAGAAAGTTGTTATACACATCCGGCTCTTCCTGAAATTGATATTTGACCTGATCGAGATATGACAAAGCATCCTTCACATTCAACTGACCATGAGTACCCTGTAAAGCTAAAGAAGACGAAGACGAAGACATTCTGCGACGGTCCACATCGTGCGCCGCAACGGTGCTATAGGAAAGGGGAGCGAAAGAACGGGGGGGAGTAAGGGCTGTTGGTAGGGGGCCTCCTACATTAAGAATAGGGCCCCCGGGCCCATTTCCGGGTCCGGTTGCGGATGGGGGCATTTGAGAGGCCGCCGCCTGGGCTTGACTCTGAGCCTGATTAACTGCTTGATTCATTCCTCCTTGGTGCTGTTGCTGCTGCTGCTGTTGCTGCACAGAAATAGAATTCTGGATGTTTGACAATGTGTGGGCTGGAGGTCCCCCAGGGCCTTGTTGCTGCTGAGCTATGTGAGGTCCCTGGGACGAATTCAAAAGAGGCATCTGAGTGACTACTGGCGGAGATGTCTGCATCACGAGGGCAGTCTGTGCAGGGCTATTTGAAGGCAATCCAGAGCGTTGCAATTGTTGTTGCTGTTGCTGCTGAGCTTGCTGTTGCTGTTGCTGTTGAGCTTGCTGTTGCTGCTGCTGCTGCTGCTGCTGCTGCTGTTGAGCTTGCTGCTGCTGTTGCTGCTGTTGCTGCGAATTTTGAGACTGCTGAGGAGGAGGCCCTTGAGAGGATTGTTGGGATTCTCTCTGCTGCTGCTGGGGGCCCGCGTTGCCTCCGGAAGGCGGTGGTCCAGATATGGATTGCATAGAAGGTAGTGAATAAGACGGATGAGAGCCTGTTGATAGCGTAGGAAGGGACATAGGATGCGATGCTGCTTGATTAAAAAAAGTTGCTATCATCCCAACACGCATCAGAATTCGGGCCCCTCTCATTCAATGGAAAAGGAAAACTCACGCCCACCCGAGCTCATGGAGGGAGGAGGGGGTAAAACAGGGGCCTGTGTCTGCCCGGATCCACCTCTGGAATCAAGCGCGTCAGTCTTCAGTACACACGCATGCACATCAACTCTTCATACCAAGAGATATTCCCGGGAGAGAGAGAGTACGGGGAATACTTACGTATATGAATGAGGTCTATGCTGCTGTTGAGATGATGACGTCGGAGGAAGAGGTCCCGAGGGCTGCTGCTGAGGCTGCTGCTGTTGAGAAGGCTGTTGCTGAGGCTGCTCCTGCGGTGGGGGAGGGGGCGGCCAGCTATCTTTGCTCGACATGACGGCTAGTGATTTATTGTTCTCCTAATATTCCTGAGTAAAGGGCCAAATCAACACCACGCCGACCGCGACACTTCTTAAGATGAGATCTGAGGGATGGTCAACCTATTCGACGGCACGCAAGAATGGGTCGAAGTGCGCCGATGCGCACTCTGTCACGACGAAAATACGGCAAGTACGGGATTCCCCTTTCGTGTTGATCTTGTGTACTATAGATCGCAGGTAGCGGCAGCAGTAAAGGTAAGGCTGATGGACAGAACACAGAAAACACACACAAAATAGCGCGACTGGTGGAGTGGTTGGCTATGATAGATGACGTCTAGCGACTGGTGTGCTGCAGCTGGGGAGGATTTATCGAACGAGGCGGGAGGGAAGAAAAAGAGAGACTCTGTTGATGGGGCAGAGGGCAAGCCGTAAGAACCACGCCGAGCAACTCTGTTTCGCGCTATGGATGCATGTGCCCAACATGGTAACTAAACCGACACATGATGATTTGCAGCCTCATCGCACACACAATCTTATTGTTTCTCCAAATCTAACTACATGTAGGTACGTGTGTATCAGCAAAGCTTATTGTGTCCATGTATGTATTATATAATTAGATGTCTAACCACCATCACAAACAGAAATACAATACCAAAGAGTGGGGCGGGATCACTACGGTATTCTCGTCAATACACTACATATAGTAATGCGGTAAGAATACGGTGTTGGTACGGCTATGTAGCTAGCTAGTACCCTCCAATGTCGGTTTAATTCAATGATTATCAATGCACAGGCACTGAAATCAGAGTGTTATAGCCACTCAAGATATGCCTACTCTACAGGAATTTATATTTGTATTGCAAAGACCGGTATATCCCAGAGGACCTGATCGATAAGAGGTCGATGGACGTCAAAGCTTGATACCAAAGACTTAATCACACCGTAGTACAAGATGGGACAGCTTCGCGTTGAGACAACAGAAGGAATATATATACGCAGGAGATCTTTTTCGACGAGTGATCTATTGTGATCAGTATTATCTGGGCTTGGCTGTGTTGAGACATATTCTTACATGTATGTAGGTACTCGCAGTAACAAACTCGCCCCATCAGAGAATCTAGGATAAATGTAATTAACTTGATAATTTTCATGAAACTGTTTATTAGCAATTGCTCTTATACCCAAACAAAAATAAACAAAGGCACCGCAGACCCATGTGGTAACATTTGCAGCAGAAAGATAAACCAGGGGATGAAGGAGGAAAAAGCCCATTGTAAAGGATACAATTACAAAAGCCCAATCATCAACTACATGCAAGCAAAAACGCCAACCTCCCACAATAGAGAGGGACTAAATGAACACCAAACCCCAAAGAAACTTATTTACGCATCTCCTAGTACAATTAAGGGTTTTCCCTCAATAACATCATAATCTCTAGGGAATTTCCCAGTGTTTGTCCAGCTCATGAATATTTCACTGAGATAATCCAGCTTTTCCCTTAATCCAAACTCTAAGAGAACTCTATTTCTGACTATGAACACCTCTCGGTGTGCTTCTTCAAGGGACATGACGATAAATTGGTGGTGCTTGGTAATCATCCGGAGTGTTCTTCCCCCAGATGAAACCATTAACTTTGAGTGGTCGATAAAGTTGAGCTACGTAAAGAAAAAAGAAAAAAAAATCTTAGCGGAAGCTTTGAAAGTGACTGGTGCGAGAACTAACCTGAAATCCACCATCTGAGAAGCGGAACATTGCGCATCGTCTTAACCTGGCATAATGCGTAACAAATACCATGCCCCCCTCGGGGTCCTGTGCGCTTTGCTCGGTGTGACCCAGTTCCCTTGTAAAAGACCATTCTGCTTCCGATCCAAGATTTGTTTTCATATAATTTCCAAACCTTTTCCACATTGTGACTTTGCTAGCCAAACCTCTACTTGATTTCTTTTTCTGGTTCATTATTGCCATTGTGGTTGATAATCTCCTATAAGTCACCTCTTTTTTATTACCCCCTCGACTTGTCGGGGAATCAACAGTAGACTGCGTGATGAACTCTACTCTCTGCCCACCAACACTATCCACAACTAGTGATGTGTTGTCGTTATACATGGCGACACAAGTGCCATCAGTGAGAATATAAGCAACTCCGTACTTGTTCGTATAGTCTACCCACTTAGTGATAAACAAACTGGAGTTCTTCTCACCCCTTTTAAATGACCTGACAGCCTCAATAGTGGCAGGCGGTTGAGGAGGAAGAAGATGTAGCTTCCCAGCAGTAAAGGCACTGAAATTCTGAATATAGGGTTGCAACGATGAGATAATTGCGGACGTTGTAGTGGAAGGAATGGAATTCCCAATCTTGGAGTTAAGAACTGGTGTAAAGGGAATAACTGGACCACTACTTTCTGAAGTTGGCTCCTTTACCTCCTCTTTTGAAGTTTTCTCTCGGGGTTCTGCGGACGACACTGGCCTTTCAGGTCGCGCTTCTAGGGTCGTTTGTCTCTTAGGAAGGTCTATAGTTGGTGGTGGTAGTTTTGGTTTGTCTGCCTCTAAACCTGCAGAAACAGCACGCATTTCCGCGGCATGAGATCTTACCAGTCCTCTTCTTGCTGGGAACACACTCTTAGCTGGTTTTGGCTCCGGCACTGATTCTGGCTCTGGCTCTGGTGCTGGTGCTGGTACAGGCGCTGGTGCTGTTGCAGCAGTTGCAGCAGCCGCAGCAGCAGCCGCAACGGCCGCACTTTTGCGTATTGGTTGCTGCCGTAATTGCCTGGGTGGGGGGCGTACGGGTTCCTCGTCCTCGCTTACCTCTTCCTCTTCCTCATCGACGTCATCCATGGGTCTTTGTGTCGGGATAGACCCTGATCCTAAGAGTCCGCCTCTAGATGGCCCTAGAAGGCTTGGAATCTTTTTTAACACACCAACACCCCTCATTCGTGCATGTCCGTCTCTAGGACTCAATGTTTCTGGGAGGAGATAGGCCTTCTCTTTTATTGGCATTCCCCCTTGGACATCATCTTCCACGGTTTCCACTTTCTCTGTGATGTCGTTATTTTTGTTCGACGCGACGGATACTGGTCTGGAGGCAGGAAGTGTCAAAAGGTCCACTTTCTCTCCAGGGTGGTCACCCACAGGACTATACCGTCCCTCGGATATTTTCCCAATTCCACAGATTCTGGCAACCTCTTCATAATTTCTGATCCAGTCCTCCCGATTTGTGGTAAGAGCTCCTACGCCCTGCCCAGTTGTTCCTCGCCATATAGGCTCTTGTTTAGTTGCACTTGGTGGAATAGACCTGGGGAAGAATCCATTTTTGAAGAATCGGTGATTCGCAACATCGTCCAGAGAAGGGCGGGCCTCTGGGTCGTGTTCTAAAATGGAGTTCACAAGAGACTTTGCAGCAGAGCTCACAGGCACATCTTCTGGCCATGTGAAAGTGTTATGCCGAATTTTTCTGGCCCAAAGTCAATAATTTTCTGGAGCCTTACATTGATCTCACGTACCTATAGATAGAATCCACGTCGTTCGCTTGGAATGGAGTTCTCCCAACGAGCATTGCATACCTAAACCAATCAGATACAGCATTCATTACGTGAGATGTTAAACTTACATAATAACTCCAACGCCCCATAGATCTACTTCAAAACTGTGCCCTTGACCTTCTTTCCCGCCCCCAAATAAGACCTCCGGGGCAATGTAGTTTGGAGTTCCGCAGATTGTCTTTTTGCGATCGTTTTCATCAACTAGGAGGGCCGCCAATCCAAAATCACCAAGCTTGACGTTCATGTTTTCATCCAAGAATATATTTCCGAGTTTGAGGTCACGATGAATGACTCTTTTCCCATGCATATATTTCAAAGCCCCCAGAAGCTGTAAAACGAAGAAACGTGTCTCGGGTTCTGTAAACCTTTTCCGAGCGCGTAGCATATCCATCAAGGACTTGTTAGGGCATAGCTCAAGAATCATGTAGATATTGTCCGGGTCTTCAAAGCATTCAATAAATTTGACAATGTTAGGATGGATCATAGTTTTATGGACTTGGATTTCCCCAAAGAACTATAAATTTTTGAGTCAATGTCTTTTCTTCAAATAAAAAAAGGCTGGGTCCGGAGAAACCTTTGCTCTCTTCTTCTGGCTCTGCAAACTCTTCTTAGCTACAGTCTTTGCAGCGAACAGCCCACCCTCTTTGTTTTGTACCAAAAAACATCTTGCGAAGCCACCTTCGCCGAGTTGGCGCCCTCGACCATACTCGGTCTTCCCTCTAGTATCCTGGAGTACTGTAGGCGGGGTAGCGCAGAGGAATTTCTTGTTCCGTTCTTTGCTTGATGGCTTAGGTGTTTTAGGTGCACCTGTAAGTTGTGATCTTTTAGATGGACCGGCAAGTGCCGAAGGGACTAGCGACTTGGTGGCAGCAGCCTTTAGAGGGGCGACGAGGTGATAGTCCGATTGCTTCTTCAGAGGAGATGGCGCTGTTAACTTGGGGGCGGCTGTCCGTTGTCTTCGAGCTGGGCGTTGATTTGGATCCATGGATGCTAGTATTTTAGTTCCGCCTTGAATATTTTCCATTAGAATAGAAAGATTTGTGTTCGCCGTTAAGTGTCCTTTGCTAAAACAGCGCAACACGCGGACAACGTCCAGATAGACCAAGCGAGTTAATGTATTGTGAATTCCTGATACCACCAGTTAGCACTGGAGTAGTGGCACAGGCTACCGACTTGAAGCTGTTGGTGGTGTTTGGAGCGGAGACTTAAGGAGGAAAGGGGATGTAAAGAAGTGAGGCCCATAGAGCGAGCTAGATACACACACCAACTTTGCTGTGAGAATGCGGAGGTCCGTGCGTAGGGTTTGACGAGATAAACACTGTGTTGCTACGACAACCATATATCGTTCCGACACAACCTTGAAACATCACCGATTATGGGGCGCGTTTGAACTCTACCACCATAAATGATATACCTACCTTATTACTCATATACCTACGAGGCGCTGCCAATAGGTTCAGGCTTACATACTCTGCATCTTTATTGTACATATGTTGTACATACATGTACGTGCTACCAGCACAATTCACCTCTATCATACTCCGATGAGTCGAAGCCTGAGCATGGGGCTTAGCTTCAATCTAGGCCATAATCCTTAGTGACTTTAATTCCCCATAGATCAGACCTTTCTCCTCATTCACCTCTTTAACTATAGCATCTAGGACATTGGGTCCATCTATCTGAATGTAGGTCTTATTTTTTACAGCGAACTTATATGAATCTTTTTCTTTGAAACAAGTCTAGCTGCAAGATTTGGCCCTATCATACTAACGCGGGGTTGTGGGTAAGCTCCAGCAAAACCAGCTATGTCAACGACGGCGATTAAACTTGGTTCCTTGGCCATTAAAACACTGGCCAAGCCTATGGCCGTAATTGACCCTTCGTCTCTTTTTCTCTTTTATAAAATTTACTAACTATCTAAATAGAGTAAAATTAAACAACAGGCCCGAGATCACCCCCGCTTCCGCAAAATCTGCGTTTATGTCGCCCAGTCAATTCATCAGGTCGACGTTCGTCTACGTCTTGGTCTCCTCCAAGACACAGCAGCATTTATAAAAGCCGAACAGGCTGACCGTGAAGCCGCTCGTCAAGCCGCAAAAAAGCTGTCGGAAGGAGATGTGAACTTCCCCGCTGATCTTGGCACCGTCTCCTCGGCCAAAGCTGTCCCTCCGCCGGCTGTATTTGGCTCCCCAAAGCCTGGAGTACCAAAGCCGCTTTCACAAAAACCACATGCTCATTTTACCCCCACGCCTGTTGCACGCCCGCGTGTGCGGCCACTTTCGGAGGCAAAAGCAATTGAAAGTGGCGCGAACTTCATCAGCGAGCTGTTTCTTTTTATCGTAGCAGGCTCGCTCATCCTTGCCGAACAAATAAGGTCTAGACGGAAGGAAGCAGGTAGGCGTGATGTGATAGCAGAGCGCCTGGAGCTTCTAGAACTTAGAATGAGACAGGATGAAGAGCGTTTGGCACAATTGGAGGAACAAGGTTCCCTTGACGAGAAGAGAATCATAGCTTTGGAGGAAGAAGGCTGGAAACTAAGGGGTGGAAAGGGTGTCTATCCAGGACATGATGGTGAGAGGAGAGAACGAAAGATAACCGAACCAACCCCGCTATGGGAATCCGTGTCAGATACAGGAACGACCCTATGGGGGAAGTTTTTATCCTTTGGTGATAAAAACGAGGGAAAAACCGCAAATGCTGAGGCGGACAAGAAAACCACAGCTGCTGCATCAACAAAGGCAGCGTCATTGTCAGGTTCGTCGGAGTTAGCTGAAACACCTGTGAGGACGCCCCCAGCTCTATCGAAAAAGACATCATAAAACCTCTCTTTATACAACATTCGGCGCTGCTCATGGATAGATCTACCCATGAACTCATGCTCATCAGCTCTTTAGGTTCATTTTTCCGAGGGCTTTCTAGTCCTATTCCGTTAATACCTGTTTTTTGTATTTGGACTATAAACGTAGGGAAAGCATTCTGTATATATCATCTGGTGCGTCCCGATTCATGGGAAGTGTTTAGATGGAGAATAATTCCACTCTGTTCTTGTTTTTCTCGGTCGAGTGATTTTTCATGTCTGCCTCAATCTGAAACATGCGTAAACGCGCTAGGGACGTCATCCTCCCAACACCCTACCGTACCTCTATGCACTTCAACCTTCAACTCAACCTCATCCCTATCCAGATCACAACAAGATTATCTCCACCCCCCCCCCTCCCGATCCTCCCAGGAAAATTCAGTACGCTTTGCTTGTCATCAGGCCTGAAACAATGGGTATGTTTACCAACAATCTAGCTCCGCATGAGAATTTTTTTTCATTGAACTAGCATTGACAAATGAGATAAAGATCAGGTTAAGGAGTTTGCAACTACCCCCATCCATATGCCGTTCCTTGAATCTGCTCGGGATTTGCCTAATTTCCATTTTTACAAATATTCTTGCCATACCTGTAATGCCCATTTCCCTACAGAGACAAGCTTTGAGAAACACATCCTCGGGGATGATGCTCATAAATCTTTCAAAATTACCCCCGGGACTGCCAAAGATCTGGATTATCTTGATATGTCAGATACCGAGATGGGGCCGGACCGTCACCAAAGTAATCAGCCCCGAGCCACCAAACTCGGTTCATGTACAAATCCTGATTGCACATGTCCGCGGTTCGAATTTGCCCTCAAAAAGCAGCCACAACTTGTATCTGCTACAGACGAACCTTCTGAATATCTCCTTCTCGATGGTGCTAGTGGCAGTACCCTGCAAGGAAACGAGAAATTGGACGATGAAGAAAATCCTGAAATCACCCTTACTACTATGAAACAGCCTTCCCCCAATCTTGACCATAAGGAAGATATGTTGTCTGCGGAGCAAGACCGAAAGAATAAGGTCGCCGCTGTCACTAATAATGAGGAATACGAGATTAATAAACGTATGAAAAAACATAGGGCCCACAAACTTGCTCGGATAGTTAAAGAGAGGAATAACCGTGCTCGATTTGAGCAGGATTTGGCGCAAAGAACCCCTGAGAAGGTCGAAGAGGTCCCCGAGGATGTGAAAGCAAAACACGTTGAACCAAACCCAGTAGATGTGGCCCTAGTCGAGGAAATTCAGAGAGCTGAGGTGACAAACTGGAAGATAAAAATGGGTATGAAGGATCACAAGCTCGAAGAGAAGAAGCGTCTGGATGGGATAATTGAGCAAATCCATACGCTCCTCGAAAATACCTTGCTCGAAACTGCCTACCAGCGGAAGAATGTAGAGCGCGAAAAAGAAGGTATCAGGTATAATAATGCGCTGTTCTTCGAGGATGAGTACGAGAGTGTCGCCATCGATCACGAGCTTGACGTCGAGGACCGGGCTATGGAGGCCCTCCGGAAAATCAGGGGGAGAGAACAAACCAAGGAGCAAAACGCCGTAAGGATGGATGATGGAGTAGCTGGTCTTGTTTTAGATCATGTTCAGGAGATTGTTGAAAGAGGGGAAGAAAGACACCGAAAGACAGCAGGGAAGGAGCAGACAAAGGTTATAAACCATTCAATCGTTGTCGATGTTGTCGATGGTGTCGCTTTGGACCACGATCAGAAGCTTTGTGAGAAGGAGGAGGAAACACGTCGGAGGATGGAGGGAAGAGCTCAAACCAAGGAAATAGTTGGCCTTCAGATGAAAGATGCAGTAGAAAATGTTGCAATGGATCATTCTCAGAAAATGGAAGAAAGGGAAGGGGAACAAAATCGGAGAAACATTGGTAAAACTCAAACCAAGGAACGTAATGACTTCCGAATGGATAATGGTGTCGATAATGCTGTACTGGACCATGAACAAGGACTAGGGGAGAGGGGAGAAGAACAGCGCCGGAGAGCTATCGGCAGAATGCAGACCAAGGAAATAAACGATTTTCAGCAGAGTAATACAGTCGACAATATTGTACTGGACCATGATCAAGAATTGGGAGAACGGGTAGAGGAACAACTTAGAAGAACCACCGGCAAATTTCAAACTAAGAAAGCAAATGATTCCCAGATGGGTGGTGCAGTCGATAATATTGTACTAGACCATGACCAGGAACAAGGCGAAAAGAAAGAAGAACAACACAGGAGAACCGTCGGCAAAGCTCAGACCAAGGAGAACAATGATGTCCAGATGAATGATACAGTCGACAATACTGCACTAGACCATGACCAGGAACAAGGCGAAAGGAAAGGGGAACAAGTTAGAAGAATCATCGGCAAATCTCAAACCAAGAAAGCGAATGATTCCCAGATGGATGATACGGTCGATAATATTGTACTAGACCATGACCAGGAACAAGGCGAGAAGAAAGAAGAGCAACACAGGAGAACCGTCGGCAAAGCTCAGACCAAGGAGAACGATGATATCCAGATGAGTGATACAGTCGACAATATTGTACTAGACCATGACCAGGAACAAGGCGAAAGGAAAGAGGAACAAGTTAGAAGAATCATCGGCAAATCTCAAACCAAGAAAGCGAATGATTCCCAGATGGATGATACGGTCGATAATATTGTACTAGACCATGACCAGGAACAAGGCGAGAAGAAAGAGGAGCAACACAGGAGAACCGTCGGCAAAGCTCGGACCAAGGAGAACAATGATGTCCAGATGAGTGATACAGTCGACAATACTGCACTAGACCATGACCAGGAACAAGGTGAAAGGAAAGAGGAACAAGTTAGAAGAATCATCGGCAAATCTCAAACCAAGAAAGCAAGTGATTCCCAGATGGATGATACGGTCGATAATATTGTACTAGACCATGACCAGGAACAAGGCGAGAAGAAAGAAGAGCAACACAGGAGAACCGTCGGCAAAGCTCGGACCAAGGAGAACGATGATATCCAGATGAGTGATACAGTCGATAATATTGTACTAGACCATGACCAGGAACAAGGCGAAAGGAAAGAGGAACAACACAGAAGAACCGCCGGCAAATTTCAAACCAAGGAAGAAAATGATCAGAAAATGGATAATAACGTTGACAACATTGTACTAGACCACGATCAAGAACTAGGCAATATGGTTGAGGAGCAACGCCGAAGGGCCATAGGTAAAGTCCAAACGAAAAATGCCTCCGGTCTTCCGGCCCGGATAGGTAATATAGTTGAGAGCATGGGAATGGACCATGACCAGGAGCTGGGGGAAAGGGAAGAAGAGAATTTCCGGAGGACAATTGGAAAGGCTCAGACCAAGAGAACCAATGATCTACAGATGGGTGACGCGGTTGAAGAGATGGAGATTGACCATAACCAAGAAGTAGAGGAAACGACCCAAGAGCAAGCCCGGAGGGCCATGGGTAAAATGCAAACCAAAGAACTATCTGATCTCCCCGCCCGAATAAACAACATGGTCGATAACATGGCAATGGATCTTGACCAGGAGCTGGGCGAAAGAGAGGAAGAGCAGCATCGAAGGATAGCGGGGAAGGCTCAAAGCACCGAAATACAGTCCTTGAAGAGAGCCGCAGTAGTTACTGACGTTGCATTAACTCACGATCAAGAAATAGCTGAGAGATCCCGAGAGCGTGAAAGAAAATCCAACGGGCAAAGCAGCACCAAGAGACTAAAGACCATGGAGGGCCGCGAGGAGAACGCCGTTATCGATATCACAATGGACCACCTACAAGAGGTCGGCGAGAAGACAAACGAAAAGCAAAGAAAAACCCTCGGAACCCAGCAAAGCACAAACCTAAAGGCCGCCGAAAACAACAATGCTGTCGAAGGCCTCACAGTGAACCACACTCAAGCCACCAACGAACGGGAGCAACAGCACCAGAGAGCCAGTACTGCCGGCGCGCAGCAGTCCAAAACCCTGGAAGCAAACACCTTCCTTGCCCGCTACACGTCTTTCAGCAAATCCGGAGCCACAAGAAGGAGCCCCCCACCACCTGCCACCAGCAGCAGCACCATGGGGACCTCGCCGGGGAACCGCGCAGGGGGTTCGCAGCAACAGAATGACGGGGAAGACACTAGTACTACTGGTTATGATAGCGACCAGAGCTCCACCACCACCGTGGCCCCCGCCCAGCCAAAACTGACAATACAGCAGAAGCGCGCGGCGAAGCAGGCAATGTATGATGCCATTATTAACGAGATTGCGCGGGCACAGGGGTTCTAGGGAGTGGAGGAGGAGAGGGCAGAGATGGGGATGGGAGGGGGGGGTAATGGTTTTATGAATTGCGCAAAGGGAATGATGAATATAAGTTATACATGTACTACATACTACTAGTAGGGATAGCGGTACCGTTTGTAGCCCCTCTAGAAAATTAATTACTTTTCTTTCACAGCCTGCTCCTGCACAAAGTCTCCCCCGCTACGTCTACGAAGTAGCACCAAACATGTATTACCTACAGAAACGCCAAGACACCACCAGCACGAGTGATACCCCATGACCCCAATTCCACACCATCGAAGCGAGACCAAAAACTATCAAGCTAGACCCACGCCGCATCTGACTATATTATACTTCCCTAAAATACAATACAATACAATACACCAACTCAGCACAGCACACAGAGCCATCCATCCATCCATAACCCATAGCCACCGCCTTCCAGTCTGTGCCATGTAGTCTCGATACACATGTTCCTGTTCTTTCTCTGGACAAACTCAATACAACAACAACACAGACCAATATCAATTCACCCTCACCTCCCGCGTGTCCCGCAACCATGACAGACACCTCGGGATCCACTAACTACCAGTGTACGGAAACGACGACGGCTGCCCTATTGTAACTAAGTAACGGACTAAACTACTAATTTGTACTAACCACTAACCAACCAACCAACCAGCCAGCCAGGCAGGTAGGTATGGATGGGTATGGGTATGTAATATACGACCCCTTTTGTGTGAAAAAAAAAAGGGGGCCAGAAGAGAAAAGGGGGTCAAGGAAGAAAAGAAGAGAGGGATAAACTAAGAGGGAAAAATAAACATATCGCACACCACATCTCACATGACATCAAGCGTAAAAAAAGAAAGTCCTCAAAAATCAACTCAAAAATCCTTTTAAGAAAGAAAAAAAAAAAAAAGGGGGGGGGGCGAGTTAGTAGCCACCCCCAAACCTCTCCACAATTACTACTCCTCCTCCCACCCACCCTGCGGCTGCGGCGCCCACCCACTCACCGGCAACCGCATCCTCCGCTCCCTCTCGAAATCCGCCCACCTCTTCATGACAATCTTGCTACTATCAAACTCACCCTCATACTCGTAGCCCGCCTTCTTGACCGCCTCGCCGCTGACCTTCCGGGTATCGCCCCACGAGAAGTCGTCGAATTTCCAAAAGGCATACGTCGGCAGTACAAGATTCCATATGGGCAAGGAGAGGAGGTAGATCAGCATCCAGAGAACATACGACCATCGGTGCGCGGTGAGGACGATGAGAACCGCCGGGAGACCCAGGATCAGTGCCAACAGGATGAGCGGGATCACGGGGACAGGCTTCTTGACAAAGGAGATTACGACTGTGGTTGGTTGTTAGCTACGGACGAGTCCTAGAAAGGAGGAAGGGGCCTACTGAGATAAAACGTAAATGCAATCGCCGCCGGCAATACCACAGTGCCAATCAGCTCAATAAACACCACAAACTGCATACTGAAGCAGAACGTCCCACACAGATCGCGCACCAGCACCAGCTCCATCAGATTATGCACCGTACTGTTGATCCAGCGTCTGCGCTGCGACAGCAGCACCTTAAACTCGTCGGGCACGACCGTCTTGCACACAGCCTGCGGCACAAAGATCTGCTTCCGCTTCGGGAACGTCTTGAGCATTAGCGTCGATAGGTAGCGGTCCTCGCCAAGCAG
Source organism: Morchella sp. 2018-W16 (assembly GCA_024713755.1). NCBI lineage: Eukaryota > Fungi > Ascomycota > Pezizomycetes > Pezizales > Morchellaceae > Morchella > Morchella sp. 2018-W16. The sequence goes on along the minus strand of JAMGYY010000012.1, from coordinate 267,991 downwards.
CAGCAAATTCTTCGTGTGTAGCGTGTCTACAACGTTCTCCGAGTAGTGCTCGACAACGTCCGGGTTTGCCAGGATGGGGACCCAGTAGTTCTGCCCGCCCTTTGGCGTCTTGATGCGGTACATGCAGAAGCAACCGGGGAGACAGGTGACACCGCCAAAGACGGACTCGAAGGCCTTGGTAAGATGGTGGGAGATGAAGTACTCAAACACCTGGATCATGGAGACCCAGCTCGCTGTCTTATTCGCAATCTTGGTCTCGCCGCACAGACCCATGATGTCCGGGTCGTGGACCATAGCCGCGATCATATGCGTGAGCGAGTCCGGAAAGACCTTTGTGTCGGCGTCGACCATGAGAACAATCTCGTAGTAGTCGGGCGAGATACCGGTGATCTTCCAGATGCCATTGAACATTTCGAATTCGAGCTCCGTCATGCGCTCGTCGAACATGACCTTCTGCAGGAACGACATGAGGATGATCTGGGAGTCGCGCTTGCCGCGGTTACCGGCCTTGCCGCCAGAGTGCTCGTCGGGAGTGCCACACTTGACAACGACGAGCATGGGGACGCGCTGTTGCTTCTCGACCGGGATCTGTGATTTGCTGCCGTAGTCGTAGAAGCCGGCATAGACCTTGGCCATATTGTGGCGCTTGGAACCTGAGGCAACAGCGACGTAGGAGAAGGCTTCGACGGCGGAGGGGTGCAGGGCATGGTCCTTCATCATTGACAAGATAATCTCGGGGGTGGTCTTGGTCTCGCCGTGGCCCTTGATCATGCCATCGCAGATGATCAACATAAGCTTATGGGAATTGGGGTAGTCGGTGGTCGCAATCGAGTCCAATGTGGTCCTGATACCTTGCTCGCCCTCAGAGTAACAGGTAATGAGACAGAGCGCATGAGCGAGCGGGAATCCATGAGGCTGATACTCCGGTGGGGGCTGCGGTACAACGGCTTCATGGATGAACCCAGCGGGGCCGGGCCCATCCTCGGAGTACATGCTGTATCTCTCCTGTCCGCCAGGCGCATGGGGGTTCAACAGATTCGGGTTCGATGTCTCCGACATCATCCCACTCAAGCTCGCCTTCGACCCGCTGTTTGCGTTCTGTTGGTACATCTGTCCGGGCGCTAGCAGCCTCGCCGTGGAGCTCTGCGACCCCATGGTCGTCGGCACCGGCTTATGCCTGCTCGTGGGCCTCTCCTGCGCATACGGGCTCGTGAACCTACTGGTGGTGGGCAAGAAGCTCCCCCGCTTTGACGGACTGCCACTGCCACTGCTGCCATTGGCATCCTTCAGCTTTGGCGGCGGGCGGTAGATGTCGTCGGACCAGTCCTCGATCTCGTTCCTGCGGCGCTTTGCATCGTCCTTTAGGTCGCTTGTGCGCGTGGCGCCAAGTCTCCAGCTCAAGAACCAGCCAAAGAATAGCGCAAGGAAGAACTTGATAAGCACGATACTGACAATGAAGACCAGGGAAACGTAAAGAACGACCTTTGAGGCAATGCAGCCAACGGTCTCGGTGTCGATGCTGCCGACACGGACAATCTCGGAGAGACAGCGGGCAATCTTCTTTTCCGCGGGCGCCTGGAACAGATGCGTGACGTCCTTACCGCGGAGCTGGCTATCGAGGCGGAACTCGTCAAACTGCGACGGGTAACTAACCTGGCTGGGATCCAACCACTCGAGGAGGTCAAGGTCCAGAACACTGTTGGAGTACACAAGCAGGTTCCTCGACGAGTTCTTGACGTCCTCCCAGCTGAAGTAGACCTCGCCCTGCACATTCAGCCCATAGTAGGCCTCTCTGGCGACGCCCGACGTGTGGCATGCATACCCGGGATAGTACTGCTCGGTGAAGTTTGGCTTCGTAGACCCGTCCTGCCTAAAGGCTTTGCACGGGAAGTAGTAGGCCATGCCGCCGCTCGAGTCCGTGGGGATCGTTGAATTGCTCGACGGCGTGATCAGACCCTTGCACTGCCCATTCACGTTCTGGAACATGAACGACGCATCCTTGCCCCCGTACGGCTCCGACAGATCATACAGGATATCCGCGTTCTGCCTGATTCCCATCGCGCGCGGATGCTTGCTTCCCAAGAGGTTGTACGCACGGCCATTGATGATCAGATACCCAGTATCCACCTGATTGATCTTCAACCTCGGCGTCGGGCTCCCACACACCGCCTCCGTAAACCCAAACGTCAAGAAGCCCACAAACGCACAAATCAACACAATGATGCTAATGAGCCCCATCTTCTCCCTCCACGCGCGCTGCTGCGCCTTTGCCGGCTTCCCAAAACACCGCAGCACGGCTCCCGGACACCAGAACGTCACGATGGCGCAATACACATTCCACAGACTGGGCGGACTGATTGTCTCCATCTCCTGCATCTTCTTCATCCGCGCCTTCTCATCCGCCGACGCCTGCCTCGTGTGCGACCGCGCCAGCTTCTTACTTCCCCCACCCCCGCCACCTCCACCCCCAGCACCACCGCTGCCACTGACTCGTCGCCGCGGCGCCGCGCGGCCCTCCTCCTCCGAGTACCGTGGATTCGACCTCGACGGGCGCGTCAGCGACTTGAGGTCTGAAGATTCCGTGCTAGCATGGCTTGCAGCCTCACCGCGGTGGTCCTCGACGATGGGATCATTCCCCGTCGTGGACGGGAGCACATTCATCTGCTGCTGCTGAGCATGCTGGCGGTAGTGGTAGTTTGGGTGGTCTCTGTTGATGCGCGTGCGCTCCGGGCGAATGAGACTGCGCTTGCGCGCGACCTCGCTGTTTGGCGTCTGCGAGGGGCCCAGGAGGTAAGGGTCTATGGGGGGCGGGGCAGGGGGCGGCGGGGGCAGCGAGGGGTGCGGCCGCCGCGTGTTGTTGTCGCTGTAGTAGAGGGCTGTGGACTCGACGTCGGTGGCGCCGCGGCGGTGCGGGGGACGTTGTCGGCCGGGGGAGATGGGGTCGGGGCGTTGTGGGAGGGACATTGTCTATAGAAGCTGTGGGTGGGTTAGTATTGAGAGATTAGATAGAGATGGGGGGGGGGGGGGTTGGGGACAGGTGTACAGACCACTACTGCTATCACTATCACTAGATAGATAAGATGGCTAGAGCCTAGCGGCGGGAAAACCCCTCAGGTGTCCCAGAAAGGTCCGGTCAAGTCAAGCTGAGGACAGACCTAGATTTGTAGATTGGTAAGACAGGTAGATGATGATGATAACAATAATAACCAACCCCAAACCCAGACCAAAACCAAAACCAAACCAAACCCAAAAGGCACGAAAGCGAGAATTAGGTAAAGGTGGAAGAGGAGAGAGGAGGAGGAGAGAGGAGAAGGAAGAGGAAGGGGGAAGAAGGAGAGGAAGAGGAAGGGGGGGGGGAACGAGTGCAGTGGTCCAAATTAATTCCCGGGCAGGGGATCAGCGAGAGAGAGCAAACAAACAACACGAGTGAGGTCAAAACAATGAGCGAGTGAGAAGTGATGCTGCAGCATCAGCACCAGCACAGCGAGTGGAATGCTCCTTCCTGCCCTTTGGGTGGTGGTTGGGTGGTGGTTGGTGGGGACGGGGGGGGGGGGGGAGCGAGCGAGTAGGAAGGGAGGATAGGGAAGTGAAGGAACTGACCACAACAACACAACAACAAATAACAGACCGTACTCAGCAGGAAAAAAACAATACAAGTAATACTTTGTAGATATTAAACCTTTTTCGATTATTACAACTTACAAGTATCTACGGTATCCGGATCCCCTCCTGCCCGCAACTCCGCACCGCAAACTGCAACCTTCCCCATTTGTTTGATGCACATGCCCGCGGGAAACGCAAAAAGGGGGGACATTTACGTTTACATAATTATTGGTGTATCTATTAATAGCACACAGCACCACAACACACACACACACATTCACGTTGCCACGGGAACCACACAACAGGTGTAGTGTTGTAACTTGTTGCTCATCATCATCTATGACATTGTCTATGTAATGTGGTTGTAGATCTCTCTACGTACTCTAGGTAGAGTAACTCGGCATCCCGAACATCACCGACCGACCGACCAACCCCTGCCTAGCATGTACTCTAGCTAGGCTTTCAATTTAAGCGGCCCCTCCTCCTCTCGCCTAGACTCTAGTCCCTGGGGGACCCTGCATGATCGGGCAACTTGGGCGGATCCGGAAGGTGCGAGTCATCGCTTGTGATGCTATGCAATGCTGTGGCGCGATGAGGGGAGAGAGAGAGATTGGGTAATCTTAAACAACAACAACCGTTGCCATTGCCGTTGCCGTTGCCGTTATGTGTCGTGAAGGAAAGAAGGAAAGAAGGAAGGAAGGAAGGGATTAGGGTGTCTAAGGTCCCTGAGCTGCTACATAGCTTTCCTGCCAGCAAAAGCGCAGTCGAGGGTTCGGCGCCGAGACGCGGAATGGCCCATGCACTGGGGTAGAGAAGAGCAGTCAAACTCTACGTACATACATTAGCAGCAGCACGTCAAGTTTGACAGTTCTGTCGTAGAAAAGGCCACCACTACTACTGCCTTGGGAGTCGAATCGGATGCAAAGCGGCCGCACGTTTCGTTTCGTCTCGCCGTGGGTATATCGTATACCGTATACGTCCCCTCTATCCCTTCCTTCCGATGTCTATAAGTACATGTATCTACATGTACCTATCAGTCCATGCTTCCCCGCGCCCCCAAAACCATGGGGGGGGGGGGGGGTCTGAACCTGAGTTGGTTACCCTAGGTGCGTCATACCTGACAAACAGACAAACAAATGCAAATGGGCCAAAAGATGTCTGCCACATCGTCATCTTGCCTTTTGCCTTTCCACACACACCATACCGTGTATGCGTGGTTCTATAAATACATGTAGGTACTAACCACACCCTCCGTCAGTGATTACAATTATGTAGTATGTACCTACGTGTTGATGGTCAGGAACATAAAAGATCCGGGCGCCGAGAGATTCTTCCGCTCCCATTGCCAATGTCGAGATTGTTTTGCGAGTGAGTGTGGTGTAACGGATAACAGATCCTTCGTGTATGTAGCACCAGTCCAGTCCAGTCCAGTCCAGTTACATGTAGTTTGCCTTGTATAGACGCCCACAGCTAGAGTACAGGCTATATAAGCACATCCACCTGCTGTAGCACAGAGGTATATACCTTCCTCCGGCGGCGGCGCAGGTTCAATACTACATGTATCCTCTCGTCTCTCGCCGTGGGGCAAAAGTATATGTACATACTCTATGGTCTGGTGGCATTATACAGCCGGGACAAGCAAGGGCAACCATGGTTGCAGTCTATAGGTATCGAATCGGAAATACCGGGAACCGCACGGATTTTTTTTTTTTTTTTTTCTTGGTCGTCAAGTGCTGTTGTTGTTGAAGTCTTTATTCGTGGAAAACCGTTCCTTTCTTTATACACTTGACGATCTGACGAGCAATGATCATGAGTATTACGCGCGTCCGCCTCAATTGCACGTCCACGTATCTTCTCTTCTGGCTAACGGCTGAATTGAAGCTTGAATTGAAAGCTGAAGATGTCGTGATATCACTTTAGAATGTCTCTCTCTTCTACATACCCAGCCTTGGCAACCGCATGCGGGTTAGCCTCTTCATCTCTCATCCATCTGTTGTTCTAGACAGGCAGCCAGCAGGTAACTCTTCACCTCACTCGAGATGTCACAGGGTCTCTCTCTCTCTCCCCAGTATTTCCCATATTCCCAACCGAAACCTTTCTGCAGACCCCACTTTTTTTCCTTTTTTTTTTTCCTTTTGCTTTTGCTTCTCCATAAGCAGCGGCGGCCGACGTTTTGTAACCACACACCGCACACACACACACATCGACCATTGCGCCTAAAATAGAGTGCGCGTCACGTTCAGGGGATGTCATGGAGATACCTGGTACCCTGCCCTGTCCTGCCTAAGTACATGTAGTGGTATCTACTATTCTATGGGGAGAGGGGAGGTCTCTGGTTGCGAAACCTGGAGAAAGAAAAGAAAGAAAACGGAGATCGAGAGGGCGGTGGGCATTGAGTGGTCCGGGTCCCAATTGTATGTATGGGGGAAGCTGTGAGGTTGATGGTCCCATATTGATTGCTACATACGACCCCCTGGGGGGGGGGGGACAGACGGATCGACACCCGGATCCCCCCCCCCCTTCCCCTTTGTCACAGACGTGTGTAAGTATCGCATACCCTGGGAAGGCGAGAGAAAGAAATTTTTTGTATAGTATGTATGTAGGTAGCATTAAATGTGGAGAGTACCGGTACATAGAGCCAGGGAGGAACTAGGTACATCTACATACAGTACAGTATCAGTAGGGGGGGGGGGGGGAGGTGTGGGGTGAGTGAGTGAGTGAGGACAAGACGAAGAAGTGGGTGTCCATCTGACTGACTGACTGGAGTTAGTAAGTTACTGTTAGGCGACGGGTTTGTCTGTAGGGCCTGTCTGTGCGTGGTGGTGGTGGTGGTGGTGGTGGTGGTGGTATCTCTCTGTTTCTCTCTGTTCTGTTCTGTTCTGTTCTTTTTATTCCCTCCTCTACTTCTACTACTACTACTGCCTGCTACTGCCTGCTACTGCTACGCTCGCTTGTTCATACCCATACATACAAACGTTCGCTCTTGACATTCGTTTCCGTTACCTGCTCGATTATTCTTTCTTTTTTTCTTTTTACCTGCGTATACGTAGTATCTACTCTAGGATCATCGCGCAACGCAAGTTGCCGAGGCCGTAGTGCTTTACTTTTTCGGTCTGGAGGAGGAGGGAAAGTGAGTGAGGATAGTTAGAGGTAGATATTCCCTTGGGGGGTCTTCAGACTTCTCTTCCTTTCCCCCCTACTACTACTACTCTACTGCTACTACTGCTACTACTGCTACAATATCCTATATACCCTGGTACAACTGTTACAGTTCTGCGGTTGTAGAGCTTTCTTGATATTATTGTCTGTCTTCTTTCTTCCTGCCCACGTATTGCCTTGTACCTGTCCGTCTACATTCATACTTGACGAATTACTTGCTTACTCGCTGTCCAGATCGACCCTTCCCACTGGTACTTGTTCTGTTCTGATATACAGCCAGCCGGCTAGTACTGTTGGTATGTATGTAACGTACCTGCTTTTCTTACTACTGCAGCACTGACTGACTGACCGACTCCGGGGTTAGAGAAAGCACTCTACCATAGATAGTATTCCAACGGGCGTGCTGGTTCCAGGGTTCTCTCTCCGTCCACCGTTGCAGCAGGGCCAATAACTACGAGGGATTCCCTTCTTTTTTTTTTTTTTTTTTTTTTTTTCCTCTGCAGCTGAGACACGGGTTCCGGGCCCTTGAACCCCCCCCCCCACAACACAGGCATCGCGGTGCGGACCCACCGATTGGTAGAAAGAGGAATCTTTTGATTGCGTTTTTTCTTTTCTTTTTTTTCTTTTTCTTTTTTTTTCTCTCGCGTGGCTTGGGTAATAATCGAGAATTCAGCAAAAGGGAATAGCTAGGGAAATAAGGGATATAGGAGTAAAGAAGGAAAAAGAGTAGGAAGTAATAATAATAATAACAACAAGGAGGAGGAGGAGGAGTACAACAATAAGAAGAAGAAGATATGGCGACAGCAACAATATCACACAGCGGAATACCTGCACGAAGTTCAATGGGCTCCGCAAACCGAAAACCCCTTTCTCCAGCATCCCCCACAAGCATCTATTCCCGTCATGACGAGAAAAAGAAGAAGAACAACAATAACAAGAAGAATAACACGACATCACCGACATCACCGACATCTCCTCTCTCTCCTTTGTCCAATTCCTCATCTTCATCTCTATCCTCTTCCGCCCCTTTCCCCCCCTCGCATGCCCGTCCCACGCAAGGGCCGCTCATCACCACCGCACAGCAATACCAGCAGCAGCTCCCAACTTTCCATGGCCGTGTGCAATCCGTGCAATCCCTCGACTCTTCACGCTCTCTCGCCACGCCCTCGCCCGACCTCGAACTCCGCCGCTCTGAGCCAGACCCGCCCATCCAGCCGCCGCTCAAGTCCCCAATCTCCCGCTCCCAGTCCACACACCACCAGAACGGCCCCATGCCGCAGCCACAGTCCGCAATCATCTCCTCCGGCGAGAGCCTGCGTTCGTCAAAGTGCTCGTCGGCAGACTACGACATGCTCAACCATAGCCAACACCAACTCTCCCCAATCAGTCCTGTCTCGTCGAGTGCGGCCGCGGCCGGCACGAAGCTGCCAGGACAGCAGTATTATGCTAGTAATAATAATAACTATGGTGGTTACGGAAGCCACAACCAGATCAGCGAGAACGAGCACCGCTACCGCGAGCACAATGGGAGCGGGCCAGCAATTGGCCAGCAGAATATTTACTACCAGCAACGCAGCGGCAGCAGCCCCCTCCTCGGCGCGCCCACATACGAGGAAAGAAATGCCAGCGGCCCGCTGCTCACCGCCGGCGCCGCCGGCCAGCAGCAATATATGCGCCGCAACTCAGCTTCCCCCATCATGTACGAAGGGCACAAGAATGGCAGCGGCCGGCACCTCCAGGCGCCCTCGCCCCAGCAGTATCTGGGTGTCTCCCGCCCGTCGTCAATGTACTCTACGCCTTCGACCGATGGGCGCATGCGCACGCCCGGGTCGCCGCACCAGCGCGCCGTCAGCTCGAACTCGTATGACAGCCGCCTCTCGTCATACACAGACCTCACGCAGCCGGCGCACTACCAGGCGCCGGCCCCCATCGCGCCGTTCGATAACTCGCACCTGCGCGGCCAGGTTGGTGTCAATGCCTCGCTGCTCTCAAATAAGCAGACGCTCGAGATGTACCGCACAAACGCAAAGAAGTCGCAGGACCCGCGCCTCCAGTACGAGCTCGCCGTCTTTATGATCCAGGCCGCGCAGCTGCAGGACACTGTTCCGCCGTCGCCGCGGGGGTCCGGCGGCTCCCGTGACCGAGAGAGTCCCTACGGCGGCGACCACGCCTCCAAGAACGAGCTCCTCAGGGAGGCGCGCTCGATCCTCGAGCGCCTCTGCGGCAAGATGGCGCAAGCCCAGTACTACCTGGCGGATGCATACGCCTCAGGCCTCTTCACCAAGGGCAAAGAGGAGAACGATAAAGCCTTCCCGCTCTTTGTCGCCGCCTCCAAACACGGCCACGCCGAAGCCGGATACCGCGCAGCTCTCTGCTACGAGTTTGGCTGGGGCTGTCGCAAAGACCCCGCAAAATCCGTCCAGTTCTACCGGCAGTCGGCGTCTAAGAACCACCCCGGGGCAATGACCCGTCTGGGAATGGCCTGCCTGCGCTCCGACCTTGGCCTCCAGGGCCGCTATAAGGAGGGCGTAAAGTGGCTCAAGCGCGCGACGGATGTGGCTGACGAGCAGTACCCGAACGCGCCGTTTGAGCTGGCGTGCATGCACGAGACGGGGTTCGGCGACGATGTGTTCCAGGACCCGTCGTATGCGGCGCAGCTGTTCACGCAGGCGGCCGAGCTGGGGCACACCGAAGCGTATTATCGGATGGGCGACGCCTACGAGCACGGGAAGCTCAATTGTCCGAGGGATGCGGCGCTCAGTGTGCATTTCTACACGGGCGCGGCGCAGAGGGGCCATGCCATGGCGATGATGGCGCTGTGTGCGTGGTATCTGGTCGGCGCGGAGCCGGTGCTGGAGAAGAATGAGGATGAGGCCTATCAGTGGGCGTTGAAGGCTTCCAAGTCTGGTATGTTCCCTCCTCCCCCTACCCCCGTACAGATTTCAAAGAGACTAATGGTGGGGTGATGTATGTAGGGCTCCCAAAGGCGGAGTACGCAGTCGGATACTTCACCGAGATGGGGATTGGCTGTCGGCGCGACCCCCTCGAGGCAAACGTTTGGTATGTTAAGGCGGCCGAACACGGCGACCAGCGAGCCGTCGCACGACTCAAGATCATCCATGAGGCGGCGTCGGGGGCGTCGCCGGCGAAGAAGGGCAAGAAGAAGGACAAGGAGAAGGAGAAGGAGAAGGGTAAAGAGGGGGAGAAGGAGAAGCGTAGGGTGCTGGAAAAGAGGCAGCACGAGGGCGATGAGAAGGATTGTGTGATAATGTGAGGAGGGGTGTGTGTGTTTTTTAATTGTTTTTTTATTGTGAAGTTTTTTTTTATTGCGGTTTTTGGTCTGGTCTGTGCATGCGAGGTTGCGCGTGAGTCGCAGCGGGCATGGTTTGGTTTGGTTTGGTTCTTTACTACACTATACCTTCTCTTCCTCTTCTCTTTTTTGAATTCTCAATAGTTTCCGTCCTCCCACTTACCATGCGCAGACAGGACATCCCCCCCCCCCCCTAAAAAAACATTATTCTTTGTTTTTCTTTCCTCCTCTTTCCTCTTGGCCCAATACTAACTACTATACTATACTATACCTATACTACTAGTTCTTTCCTTCTTTTCCTCCCCCGTCTGTCTGTCTGTCTGTGTTTTAGTTCTGGCTCTGGCTCTGGTTCTGGTCTTGGTTTTGGCTCTTGGCTCTTGGTTTTTGGTCTTGGTTTTATGCATTGATTGGGGTGTTGAGTTTGACTACCTTTTTTTTTTTTTTTTACTTTACCGTTTTTTACTGTTTTACTGTTTTTAGTCTTTTGTTTTTAGTGGCGCGAGAGGCGTGGGTTTGTGTGGTGGGAGGGTGGGGGGAATTGAATGAACTGTATTTTGATTACCGTGGTGTGTGTTGTGGTGGTGGTACAGGGTGCAGTGCGAGTGATATTCCGTGTGCCAAGACGCTGCAGTCATGGGGTGTCACTCGATGGTGTTGCTGACTTGCTGTATTGGTGTACCTATATGTACATGTAGCTATAAGCTAGTTATTAACTGTTTTATTCGCCAACGACTTGTGTTTGTGTGTGTATGGGGTGGAGAAGAGGCAAGTATAAGCATTATCTTACTGGAGGAGGAGGAGGAGGCGTGTCAGTGGTTAGAAGGGTTCGTAGCTAGCTATATGTATTCTCATGGATCGGGGGGTATACATAGCCCCCTTGCTCGACCTGTCACAGGCGGGTGTGATATTGCGGGCTGGCCGGGGGTCCTAGATATATACACCTGTAGCAATTCCAAACAGAAACCAGGGAAAGAGGAAGAGAGAAAAAACAACAACCCACAACTACCCCACCACAACCTCCACCTCCAGAAACTCCACGACCGCGCGCGCCTCCGCCCGCCCCAGCACCTCCAGCGCCGCCTCGTCCGCCCCCGCCGCCAGCGCCCCCAACGACGGAAACATCGAGTGCAGCACCAACGTCGCTGCCCCCCCTTCAGCACACAAACACACACACAAAGGGGGGGGGGGGGGGGGGGGGGGTGTACTTACAATGGACAGACAGGTTCGCCGCGGCCGTGGTCATCAGCGAGAGCATGCGTGCCGGCGTCCATTGCTCTGCGCTCTGGATATGGAATAGGTTGTTAGCTACTATTTGCAGGCAGGAGGGGGGGGGGAGTACGTCATGGTGCGCTGCAAGGCCGCCGCCGTAGTCGCGCAGCAGCGCCAGGAGCACGCTGGGTAGGTCGTTCACTGCGAGCAACGGGACGAGATAGACGGTCTCGCCCTGGAAGCGCTGGTCGAGCCTACCCCCCGCACCATATTAGTCCCTCCCGGCCAGGCTAAGGCTTACGACATGTAATATGGGGACCTACAGGAGCTGGAACTCCCACACGCCGCCGCCCAAGAACACCACCACCACCACGGCCGCAGCGCTCTGCAGCGCGCGCGCGACAGCCTCGGTGTCGGTGTTGGTGTCGGACAGGAGCAGGACCGCGAGCCCGGCGGCGGGGAAGAAGAGGTCTGCTGCGGGTGCTGCGGGGCGCGACTCGGTTAGTGCGAGTGTGCGCTGGAGGGTTGGGAGTATGTCGGCCCAGGGGGCGCGGGTGCGGAGCGTGCTGGCGAATATTGGTGCGGTCATGGGCGGTCACTCGGGGTGGTGGTGGTGGTTGTGGGCGAGGTTAGGGGGGGATGATGGATTTACTCATCCTGTATGGATGGGGCTGTCACATACTTGTGTATGTGTACTCTACATACCGGATAGATAGTCCTGGGCAGTGGTTGACTCCTGGATACGGGGGAGGATACATGTATATAATATTAATTAAACAATGACGTCTGGCTGGCTGCTCTTGTGATTTTGTAGTCGTGTGCCTTTTTTCTTTTGAGTCCCCCTGCTGGGTATAGACAGTGGTTTTTGTTGACATGGCATATAAACTGTATTTATATATGTGTTGAGACCTTCAATTCTTATTTGCCCATCTACACAACCTTCTTCTCGAGAATCTACCCGTATATATCCGTGTAGACACCACACTACAAGTAAATCGCTCATACTCGCAATTCTATAACACACTGAAGGAAACACACAGCTGAACAAGGTATATAAAAAAAGGAAAGAGGGAAATAAACATCGAGCTTCATCACTTTTATCTAAAGGACAAGGCCAAAGCACCAGAAGAATATAAAAAATAAAAACACAATGTGTAGAAGAAGAAAAAAATCCAAATTTACGATTACCACTCTGCAAAGGCCCACAGCACCCAATCCACAAACCAAGCCAAAGAAACGAAGAGCTTCCCCACCCCCTCTCCAGTTATCGTTTATCGTCTACCATTCTTCGTCGTCATCCTTTTTCCCTTGCATTGCTTGCTGTCTATTCATCAACTAGATGGAAAGTAATGTTAGTGGGGGTTCCATGGAAGAAAAAGAAAGAGGGAGAAAAACTTACAGCTTGGGCCAATCCTCCCGCAAAACTGGTGGTAGAGCTCCCAGCTCCGCTACTCCCACTCGCCGTGCTCGATCGGTCTGCGCCTTCTACTCCAGGCGCTGGCTTCCTCCCAACATTTGGTCGTTTTGCTGGCGGCGCGGGAGGCGCTGGCTTTTTAGCTTTGTTTGGCGGGACTGGACTACCTCTTCCATTAACTGGTGGCGGTGGTGGAACTACTCTGCTGACGGCTGGAGGAGGGGCTCTTGGCAACTCTTCAAGATATGCAGCTGGCGCCCAACCTTGCTCTTCACCAGTCGTTCTCTTTACAAGCCACCATCCTTCCTCTCCCTTGGAAATAATAATAACAATATCGTTTTTAGCGAGAGATAGCTCGCGAGCGGACTGCCCTTGAAAGTCATACATCGCCTTGCAGGTTGGCTCTTCCGAAGCCGGAGGATGGGCCGGTGGCGGCGGCGGGGGTGCGCGGATAGAATGAGTGGACGGTTGTCGAGTATGACTTTCTTTGTTGCTATTACTGATGATGGCCGCAACTGGGTGAGGCATTGGATGAGCTGCTGGCTGTGTGCTAGCACTAGGTTGTGATGCAACAGGCTTTTGGGTTTGGGCTCGTGGGACTGTTCTGCCTGCGTGGGCACCTGTCTTTGGCCCACCGGGCTTCAATAACCCACCCTTTGTAATCGGTTTCGCGGCAACCGGTCGGCCCTTTGGCGTCGGCTTTGAGATGCTGCTCGGCGGTTCTCCGGGTCCTACATGAATGGTACTACTCTTATATAAATCTCCTCGTTGCACGCTAGGATCTTTAACAGTCTTGACAACTGCCAATTTGCCAGGTTTTTTCGAATATTCTATCGTAGGACCAACCCGGACATCGACACCGCCGGGCATAGCGGTTCGTAAATGTGTTACAAATTCCGTCTTGAAAATGCAAGAAAGAAGCGGGTCCGCTTCTTGCGGCGAGCCAACTCCGAGTGAAAACCAGTCATCACATAGATTCGACATGCCAACGAATTTAACAGAACCCAGGGCGACAGTTCTTTCTGCGGTAATAGACAATTGGCCATTGACTATCGCCTGGAGGATAATGTAGATGGCTCTATTTGTCTTTTCCCCCCCACACAGTCAGTCGTGAACACTCTGCGCATTATCCATAGTAGGCTTACCATAACGATCATCCTTGGACTCGGTTTGCTACTCCTTCCGAGCTTTGACACTAGGAGCTCAGCTCTGCAGCTGAACAAGACGAGTTCATTTGCACTGATACCAACGGAGTTTCTAATCATTTCACCCGGACCCCCTTTGTTGCCAATACCGAGGTAATCGCCCATAAATCTTCTGCTGCCCAGCAAACTCATCCTCCTCCTCTCCTTCCTTCCTGCAAGTATCCTGTGTCCTTCATCCCTGACCTTCAAATAAGCCTCCCCACCTCTCTTCTTCCTCCAAGCCCTTTGAATTCTCGTGGCACACTCGGCGCGGTATCGGAGATAATTCCTCCATGCTCGTTGAATCCTGATGGCCATATTATGCCAGTACCGGTCCCTCATGGTTTCAAGAGCAAACAAGGTCTCGGGAGTCTTGATGAATGCTTTTGTCACCCCCATCTGATACTCTTCTTTCGGAATGGAAGTATCCTTGAGAATCTGCATCGTACCGGACTTGGCATCGCCTGTCCAGGTATAGTCACCAGCATACGAGGTCTTGGGGGATAATAGGTAAAACCGTTCAACGAATTTCTCGAATGTCTGCCTGTAAGCAAAGCCTGCTCGTCGAATACGGACGTTCTCTTGTAGACCTAGATACTTGACCTGATGTAAGACAGCTGGGACATCATATTCTGTGGGACTCTTATTCTGATTGGGTTTGATAGTTCGGATATAACTAGGCTGAGCTTTCATCAAAGTGGTCACTAGGTCATTTGCAGATAGCTTAATCTTGTCGCTTGCTGTCGGGGGCCTCCTCTTGGAGTCTCTGTCGATCTGATCAGGAAAAAGTGTCTTCAGGAAGCCATTGCTACTGCCCCCTACAAGATCCAAAAGATCTTTTAACAATTGGTCCTTGTTCTTTTCAGTCATTCCGGCAACAGTGTACATGACATCTCCAGCGTAATGCTTTATCAAGAATTGTCCTTGGCGATTTTCAAAATGCGCGTTAGAGGACAACGCATTGAGCCTCTGAACAAAGGTTCCGTCTGCAGCCGTAGGATCGGCATGTGCCGTTGCACAGGCGTCGTTTAACGCAGCAAATACTCCGGGTGGTCTTTTCTCCTCAATCAAATCGCAAACAATTTTGTTATCAAAATACTTAATCGGGGTCCAGGTAATTTGCTCCCTTGCATATTCCTCTTGCTCTGTGCGTAGAGTGAGTTGGATAAAAATCTGTTGCAATTTTTCATTGACGTAGTTGATGCAAATCTGCTCGAAGGAATTGTTCTCGAAAATTTCGAATCCGTAGATATCAAGAATTCCTATCGTATGAGCGACAGGTCCTCGGGTCCTCATCGAGAGATTGACACGATCTACAATCCATTCAAATAAGTTATTGTAGATAGCCTTTCCGAGAGCATCTCGCACAGCTGTCGCTTGAGTCACATTGAGAGGCACCTCATAAACTGATCCTCTTCTTCCACCCCTTCCAGTCTCCATCATTCTGATTGTCAGAGCTTTATGTACGGCTGGTCCGTCTACCTCCAATAGATAGGCAACGAAATCCGTGACACTAGAGTCTGAAATTGCCCCATTGCCTTGCTCATCCTCAACAAACTGGATGTTACCCAACCATAAAATGACTGAAAGCATGCGGAAAATATTGTCTTGCTCTTCCTGTGAAAGGCCAATTACTCGCATAGCGTTCATTGTATCCGCAAATTCCGCAACATCATCAATCCCAGGTACATCGAGACATTTCGATTTTGAGGTGTAGAGGTAGGTATCTGGGGTCTGAATTCCAAAAATTTCTGGTCACGGAGAAATCGAATCAGTCCCACGCTACTCCTCCCTTCTATCCCTAGAGCCGGATTAAACTCACCTCTATATGTCTGAGGAGCTGCCTTTGTGTATTGGTAAAAAATGTGAAAGTTTCTTTCATCTCTAATCTGCCCAACAACTCGGTTCTTTTCTAATAGATAGTTCGTAATGTTCGCTCCAACAGGCTCTCCCTGGTCATTGAATTGAATCTCCAGATATTTTCCGTGTCTACTAGAATTATTGTTCCGTAGAGTCTTGGCACACCCGAACGATTCCAAAAGTGGATTTGTAGCTAGGACCATATCTTTGATCTCCTGAATAGTAGTTGAAGATGTTGAGGATGCTGCAGCAATGTACTGCATAATCCTCTTTGCTGCTTCCGTCTTACCAGCACCCGATTCACCAGAAATAATAATACACTGACTTTCTTTGTATCCATTCATGTTGTAATACGCACTCTCTGCAACAGCAAATACATGCGGTGGTACCTCCAGCCGATTCTTCCCCCGGTAGCTTGCAAGTACCTCGTCGGTATAGATTCCGAGGTCTCTGAAAGGATTGACGGAAATGAGCACATGTCCGATATATGTCTAATTGCACTGTCAGCAAAGCTCCAGCATACCGTACCTGCTCTAAAGAGGAGCTAACTCACATAGATCTCACGGTTGTCGAATCTCTTCTTCAAATTCTCATTTATGGCTTCGTTCGATATTTTCGATATGAGTGTAAGATCTGTAACCCCTACTTCCTTTTTCTTCTGAGTTTCAAAGACGGCCTTCTTGACCTTCTGTTTCCCACCGGAGGAGCCAGAAGGGTCATCATCCTTGTTCTTAGCCTTGCGGCCTGCGCGTTTAGTTACGGCCTAGAGCAGAAAATACAGATCAGTATATTTTTGAGCTCTAACTCATCAGTGGAAGAAGTTGGGAATACATACCATCAATCAGGGGGTGGGGGAGCAAGCGCGGGGGAGAGATGAGGGGTTGAACTCGTAGACTCTGGGCCAGATGGGGAATGATGATAGAATGCGCGGAATGCAAACAGTAGATGTTACAAGTGAAAGGACCGTGGAAGGGTACTTGGAGATGAAGACTTGAACTGGTCAGGGCAGAGGAGTGATTGGGATCTGTGATGGGCGGTGATTCCGGGGATAGATGGCCGAATGGGGAGACCGGATAAGGTTACGCACTAGAGCCACTTCTGAGCTTCTATGACTCAGCCATTGCCAAGACGAATGCACAGCCTCAACGCGTAAGATGCGAACATTAAAGCCTGAATGGCATTGAAAAGAGCTCAGGACGCGTATCATCTAGGACATCCCAAATCCTAAATCCTCACATGCTTCATAGAGCTATCCGTTCAGATTGTAAACCGGAACATATAGATAGTTTCCCTCCTATAGCCAGCCATGGATGTTTGAAATATCGCAACATGTGTTGATACATACAGCATAATATCACTACGTAAGTAAGTTCACAAGTGAAGGGACAGCGCCAAGCCAACACCACCGGTGGTAAATTGTTTCAAAGTCCGGCGTTGACAGCTCGCCTTGGCGAGGATCCTAAGGTACTTCTTAGCATCAACGACGACGACGACGACGCCCATTCTGTTACGTCACCTTAAACATGGTATTGGTGCTGTATAATCAGAAAATCTCCGGTTTAACTCAAGACACGAGCTACATACTTACATGTTGAATGTAGGTTTCGAATAAACTAGACCCTGTAGGATCGATGATATATATATACCACTTAGTAGATCCCTTGATTCTTAAGACCGGTAACGATTAATTAGAACTACCTCTTAACATGTGTTGATCTCTGGGAAGCTTTATCGATTTTTAAAAAGAGTTTTAGAATCTACTTTAATATTCGATGGAGAGAGGCGGGCAAGTGACGATACCCGCAAGAAGCTGAAACTATGACAGCCGTTCATGGCTCGTATATACATCATCATATAGCCTCGTACTCGTGTAGTTATAGGGGCCGTGGTGGTACATACATGTATGTATGTAGGTGCTGTCATTGTCGATTTCATGACTGGCACATAAAGGGCACATCTAGCTGATGAGGAAGGCAGCATGCATGCCTTACCTGTAACATATGTCGGGGGTTCACCCAAATCACGATCTCTGAAATTTTGGCGTCATTGTGAATACTACGCTATGTTACGCCCGTTCTATAAAACCACGTATTATACTGCGTGATGAGCCATAAGCGTGAGGGTTTTTAGATTTTCAAGCTTGTAGAAAAAGTGAATAGAAACACACGCACTGTCTTTTGTATAATTGTATTAACGCTAGCGCCGCATACATGTACTACATGTATACACTAACCTCGACCAAGGCTGAACCAACGAGGCCCACAGAAACCCCCGCCCCGCAGTAACACAATTCACCAGCATGCACAAACTTTATATACACCCTAAGCACTATCGTGTACCCTGACGTCCTACTTAGGTAATCTGCGGTAAACAGCAAGCTACCCGCTGGGGACGGGCATGGGACTAACTACATAACCCCACCCTAATTCCAGACTTTCCAAAGCTCAGACATACAGCGAAGGGGTCATGTTGAGTCCCCTCCACATGGTTTATCTCCTACCCCTACCAAAATCTCACCTTCTCCAGAGACTAGCGATTCTAGTATACTCTAGCGTTGAGATAACTTTCCATTGATTGATAGATTACGGGGGGCCGGGAGCGACCCTACCCCATCCACCCAGCGCTCGATTAGGGCAGTCCCTCAACCAACTTTGAGCTGAAATCCTAAGGTCTCTTTCAGTTTAGCCTAAGACTAATGGGTCTTCATAATCGACTGAAAACATTCTTCTATGATTCCCGTTTATTCTGATGCTAGCCTACTTTATATACCTAGTTGGCACCGTACCATTGCGTGGTGTGCTTCCATCGAATATATATACATGTACCGCCTTCTACTACTGATCATCATAACAGACCTCAACGTTAAAAGCCGTTTCCTCCGAGAATATTTGGGCGATAATCTCTCTCCCCGCTGAAAGACCCTCGAATCATAAAATATCACTCATTATCAGATACTCCTATCTTTTCATATCACTTCATCGGGCGTACACGCCTCACCCTTAGACATGCTTTATTGAAAGCTGCCGAATATGTTTCTCCTGCTTGCCCTCTATCAGAGGCAAAAGGAGAAGCCCGTATGTCTGGCCCTTAAATCTCTTTACTCCTCGGAGATGAGAAAAAGGTTTACGTAACAGATCATGATCATAACCACGCGCTTCAAATCTTTCAAAAACCACTTTAACTAAAAACGTTTAAAAGTGGGCGTAAGGGGCTCAAGGGAGTAGGGATACCCACCACAATGATCTAATAATGGTGAGACGTGACTATAGGTGCTTTTTAGGTATTTAATCGCTCTGTATAGGCTTGTGAGACCTGACATATTGGAGACCCTATTCACTACAGGATGACAGTAGTGGTTAACTGGTGTACTGTTCGGGCTTCTACGGATGTTTTAATATCCCAAGCGAAAGCCCCACCCGAGAAGCTGCTCCCCCCGATATATGGACAGGCCCTTAATCAATGACGGTCGTAGGGCTGGAGGTTTCAAAGTTTGACGGGATCAACCTTATAAAACACGAGATATCTAGAGATAGGTATGCGAAATCTTAGGACTTTCAAACCATAATGAATGATGCCAAATATTCTAAAAGGTTTATGCACAACATTTCAACACATCAAGAAGGCAAATTATCACTTGAATGAGCTGAGGCAGGAAAGGACAAGACTTAGTCTAGATTAGTACCATCTTATCTCAATCTCGTGCCCACCACTAAATGTATTTAATATCCTTATCGTCATATCCGGAAGGCTGCATACAATTAATCAATTAGAAAAAAAAAAAAGAAAAAAAAAACCCTTATTGTAAGAGCAGACTAATGCGAGTGATATCCTATGAAGTTGATTGTCTTTTTTGTTTTGTTTACTTCATTAATTGCATGCAAAGTTTATTGTTCTTGTTAATGAAGCTCACTGTTTAAACTACTTCACCAAGTTTTGTTTGGACTAAATACTATGTACTTTGACGATTTCGGATATGCTAGTTATTATTTTGTTAATTAAAGACAACTAATCTACGTTAGTATAGTAGCCGGGCACTGCATGTCTAAAACGCGGCTAACTACTTATATAAGCTCGCGGCTATCTCAGGGAATCAGGAAACAAGCTTTTATTATTACAGAAGAGGCTTATGATTAGGGAGTCTATCAAGCACTTCACTAGCATAACATCTACGGAGGAAGAAGGGTGTTCCCCGAGCTAAGTCGCTTTCTGCCACCGATTTTTTAGGCACTACATTCAAAATTCAGTAGAGAATTATGTGAAAGTAGGTTTGGGGCCCATACGGTGAACTAGTCTAAGTTATAATCCATACGCCGCAGAGCAATGACCACACTATGAAACTGGGATTCTTTATTCTATCATTAAGCCTAGGTTTGCAACGTGACTTTTCAGTCTCAATAATCAGAGTCTACCAAGGGTAGATACATATTCTCAGACGTACGCAATCCATGTAGATTTCACAACTGTGACCCATTTCTTATAGGGTACGTCACAATACCTACTTCCTTAGTGACCCGTCGGAGATATCTCTGGTCTGTTGAGACTCGCAGAACCCAGGACTCCCCGTTTCAGCAATAAAATTGCTAACAAACCCCCGACAAAGCGTGGCGAAAACCGCAAAAAAAGCAACGGGCTCAGTGACTATGCCACACCGCGAATAGGAAGTCCTGGATCGATCCTCCGAGCACGTCTCAACAGCCCAAGGATGCCCTCTGTCAGCTATGTATGCGCAGTTCTCGATGCAGTTATTGTATTGGCCCCATAGCTGTCTATCGGCATCCTTCCCGACTATATATGTCAAAGCGTAGATACCGGTAGAGTCATCGTCAAAAAGCCACTTTAAAAAACAACTGCCAGCTCTGCGCCGTAGGATGTTTTAAATCCAATATCGGTGATAATGGAGTCCGAGCGGAGGGCTTACACCGACAGCAAGAAAGAGACACCGGTTTCGGTGATATCCCCACGAGACCAGTGGACTAATTTTACGGTACTTTATTCCCATGTATTGATGAGGTGATAAACCCTATTGGATCTACCATAGCCGGAAGTCTGCGTGTGCTGGAGTCAGTCAATCAATCCTATTGGATCAAAAGTCTTAATCCTTAGCTTAGTGGGTCAAGCAAGAGCAGGCCTGGGCATACCAGCCTTGTCAACAGAAGCAGGCGTCCTGACAGCCCTAAATATTCTGAGCCAATCCTAGGAATTGTACTACCAAAGGGAGGGGGAGGGGGGAGGGGAGGCAAGAGAGTGAAGGAGGGGAGAACCATGGGACCGGCAATCAATGAGGTTGGGACAGATTAAAAGGCGATGAGACAGATCGGAGGCCAGGGTTTAGGGAGAAAAAGAGAAATTGTCAAATCGCGGACTGGAGAAGAATGTAATAAACATAAATACATGGGGCAAGTTACACCGTTTCAGTCTCAGCTTTAATTATTTATAGTTAGTTTTGTTTTTGATTTGTTTCGATTTTTGCTTCGTTTTGATTTGACTTGTTTTAGAAGCTGTGGAGTTAGATACTATAAGTAAACACATGAGTTAATGATTTAATAGTAATAATAAGCATAGTGGGTGACACAGAGTTAACGAGTTAATAACAACAAAGCTTAGTGGGTGACGTGTTTGTTTGTGATGTAAATCGAGTGATAGGCCATGATGAGTGCCACTATAATTTCCGCCGGCACTTCCCATTACAACGGTTTTTGAAGGCTTGGCACGGGTACCTGAGTTGACGTATAAGGGAACATGGGGAAAGGTTGAAGGGGATTACCATTTATGGTACCAGGTCATAAAGCCACGCTAGGGCTAGTTTTGCATTATGTAAGTCGTGAACTCTTACTCGCACACGATTCCTCAAGGCGGCCAGATACTTATTTCGTCCTGTAAGGCAAAGTAGTGAGTGGTGCTAGTATCGCGGAACGAAACCGACGCCTTTAAAACTAATCATGGATGCCACAGGTTGCCAATTAAGACTACGAGTACGAGTTAGCTAGGCAAGTTCACAATTCTTTCGTCACTAAATCTTGTATTATAAATCGGCAGAATCAATTTCTTGAGTATATGTATAGCCTATCCTAATCTAAAGGTACTATAATTGACCCGATCTAGAACCACAGAAACAATACACACCTTATTGATCAGCTCCAGCTCTTCAAACAAGTGTCTCCAACTAAAAAGCGAGTGTGTATAAGAGTAATAAGTACGTCAGCTCAATTAGTAGAAAATAACCTGAACTCATAGGTTCCAACGTATTACTCTACATCACGTACGTATTTGTGACTCCAATTATCATCGGCGATCGGGTCCCATCGGGAAATTTTAAATTCATTATATTCTTACGTTCCGATTTTTTCGAAAAGAAAAAAAAAATGTGTCGTTGCCTTGTGGAAAAGACCGTACCTTGTTCTCTCTCTCTCTCCCTCTCCCTTCCCTTACTCTATCGTTTATGTGCAACATGCTAAATGTTTTTTTTCTGTGCGACACGGGCCGGCAATTAACGTTGATTCGACCCTAGAATTTTGGTACGACGTACATATCGTATCGATACTCGTGGGGGAAGTGGCCCGTTTCGATGACTGACAGTAGAAATTCTGCGCTCATTGCACAAAAAAGGTTCCACCTCCTCGCCTGAAAAATCTATTTTAATACATGCAACCGCATCGGCATCACTTCGGGATCTTTGTGATATCCTAAGCGGGACTGCAAACGATCATATCATGTCTGTATAATCGCAGACCAAGTATCTAGGAATTAAATGATATTAATGTTGTTGTTGTTGTACTGCGTTTTTGTTTATTTGCCCTGGCCAAAGGAATGAATGCGAATGGTACGTGTCCCCGATCTAGATGACTCTCGGTACGTACGGATAATAACACTGGTCTGGGTGAATTGGCGAGTGATAATTAATGTTGAAGGAGATTTCTCACCGAAGAGTTACTATGAGCCGCCAATCATATAAAGTAATTGGTAATGAATGGATCGTATGTACGACAAATTCTACATATCGTATCCAGCCCTTCCCTTTGAGCCGCACTCGAATCTCATGAACGGTAAAATTTGAGATCGATATGGACGGCTCAGAACTCACTGAATACATCTGGTTTCGAGTGAAACTGCATGAACTCCACTGTATAATCTGCATAATCTGCATCATCATCAGCATCACCATCTAAAGATGCTTCCTAGTTAACTATCTACCCTACCCAGATCCTTCCACTGTTGCCGGCCAAAACGTCCCTCCTTTCTCCGCGGACCAAAGATAACTCGTATCATTGGTGTGACATACTTTTTAGAAATAAAAAAAATAAAAAACGGCATCAGATAGGTGCCAAGGATGCAGTTATGCTGTAAAACGGGTAGGATTGGGTTGCTTGCTGGGTCTGAAACGCAGCTTTTAAAATCAGACGAAGACGGGCAAGGGACAGGTTTCTTTCTGCCTCCAGTCTTTTCTTTTTGTGGACCTGACCTGCGCGTGGAATTACTACACAAGGGTGCTGTACTCTAGTCATGGCGCCTGTCAAAAAAAAAAAAAAAGCGAAGGGCCTTTCCTGTGACTGGTGAAGACTCGCTCGATTTAGACGGGAGCATCAGGCTTTGGAGCCAAGTCGGGCTAGCTAGCTAGATTCGGACCCTACATGTTTCCACTAGTCGAGAGCCTATGGGGATATGCTTTTATATTGATGCGGCCCGAAGCCACCTGCCGGAAATGATACTTTACCCTGCTTGACCAAGAAAGAACAAAAGCAAAAAAAGCCAACAACCTATCATTGATACCGTCCTTCACACACACAAAAAAAAGTACCTATAACAAACACATCATACACAACGAGTTTAGATGTGTACATCCACGGTAGGTACCTACTTATGTTATTTTAGGAAAAAAGGGGGATCGCCTCGCTACCAGCCTGTCGGTGCACTGTAGGGGTAATCATTGTGATGGATAAACTTTGATCAGATCATGATCAGGGATATATCCGGCCGCACTTTCGAAAACTCATGAGGAGCCCGCACATACACGCGGGCATGTGGCAAACAGTGCTGTGCCTGAACAAAACCTTGGATATTCCGTAATTATAATTCAAATACCCGAATCATCAACGCCGGCACGACCGACGCATATACCATGCTGCTGGCCACTTCCACTCACTAAGAAGATGGGAAATGGAGGGGGAAAGACTTCCACCGCGTATGTATGTATGTATGTACCAACCTGTGGTTCAATATGTACTCTACATGTAGTACAAGTATGTGTACTGCGGGCATAGGTAGGCATGTAGGCGAAAAGAAACCTGTACGTAGATGTACAATCCAAAAGAAAGGAAAGTAAAGAGTAATAAGAAATGTACGTCGGTACTCCGTGGCATGATTTATTTATTTGTTTAATTGTTTGATTACCAACTCGATTTTTCTGGACCCCTTAAGCTTCGGCTAAACACTAGCTACAGTGATGCGCCGGCGTGTAATAACGGGTACGAGTGTGTGTAGTGGCTCCAGTATTATTGGTGAGGAATCCTTGCAAGTGAGAGCCGACCTATAAAACCCTTAGGAGATGGAGTCCCAGTAATCGAGGGAGGGGGGCATGATAATTTTCCCGCCGCCACGTCCCTGAATTTGTATGGGTGGTCAACAATTTAGAGTACGAATGGGTTTTGTTGTGGGAAGTTCCACAGCTCATGCTGTCCAGAGAAAAAGGAAACATGATCTGCATGCTGCTGCTGCTATTCAGATTGGCGAATTATGATCGCTCCTGCACGCAAATATAGGGTACCTCTCGTTAAAGCAAAACATCATGTGGTCTTTTCAACCCCTCTATTCCACCCTAACTGTTTCGACATGCTAAACTTTTGCATACACAAGTGCCTGCATATTCTTAGTGTATATTAGTACGTTTTTTTTTATTCTTTATTTTTTGTTTTCCTCGCTAATGAATTTATTTTACGTTTTCTTTTGAAAGCGGTGAGGATCTGTTACAATGTCCCTGGAAAGGAGGAGGAGGGGGGGGGAGGGGATCTGTACGTACATTTTATATGTGCATCATTGACACCACACACATATTTAAACAAAAGGCCGTTCACGATTCGATGCAACCAATCGGCTGTCTAGGGTAGCTCACTGTTTTCTAAATGTCTTTGAGGAGGAAGTGCTCGCATGTAAAAAAAAAAAAAAAAACTAATGTACAAAACACGACCAATGCGGGGTTGACTGCATGCAAGGAGGTGGTAATACCTCCTTCATGGTGGAGGGCTGGAGCACAAGATATCCGACAACTCGGACGAGGTTGTAAGGCTTCCAATGGGGCTTTTGTGGGGTAAAATCCCAGTTGAGCACAGGCGATCCACGAGATAGATCTGGTGACAGAGTATTGACTCGAGATGCTAAGGGCGTGAGTGAGACCGAGGTTCTGTCCTTGTACCAAAGGTGGGTACCCTTGGCGATAAAGCAGGGTATCATTTTTTGTAGCCTCTTTTCCAACTCAGCCAGAACTGACGTAGTGAAGTTCGCCCCTGACAGCAGTTACAGAAAAAAAAATCCATAGCGGCCAAAGGAACACACTTAATGCAAAGGAACACACTTAATGGAGAGCATCACCTCATATGAGAACGTAACAAGAGGCCGCCGCTCTACTGCACGGGTAGTCAGTTGCCATTTGGCACTGCAAAGTGACATTGCGGGCATCGAATTCACTGGTTGACTGGTTGACTGGTTTGAAAACGTGAATTCTGTTGCGCGATTTTGTGGGCCTTGTATCGCTTGATCGGTCAGCATTCAAATCCCTATGGCGTACGCACCACAGACAGGCGTACATGCTGTATGATCGCATAGCAAGAAATCGTTCGTTCCTCCTAAGTCCTAAACTTCCCCGCAATCCAAAATATTTTTCCTACCAAAATGAGTAAAGGATGTGGTCTTCAACGCCTCCAGTGTGCATGTGGGAATGGGTAGAGCTCAGGGGAGCCGTTCGCCAAGCACACCCACGTGGTAAAAAAAAAAAAAAAAAAAAAAAAAAAAAAAAAAAAAAGCGGAGGTCGGCTTACTTGGTTGTAATAAAATTTGTCAAGAGAAATTTTTACACCCAATCTTGAGACAAGAAAACAGAGCCTCTCTAATCGCTATCGGTCGTATTTATTCCTTTTCCGCTTCACATACGGAGGCCCAAGCAGGGCCCCACCCAAACGTAGTACGCCTACATGCAGTTAGGCTTTCTGAATAGAAGCTCCTGGGTTCTAGAAGGTCACCTGGCTTATTTGCCACTGGGTAGGATACTGTGAAATGGCCCTTGCATTTTGTGATTGGGGCTGGGATTTATACTGGGGGAGGGTGTGCATAAGTGGGTTTTTGTCTCTTATATCGCGAGGCCGATGATATATATGATACTAGAAGGATGCGTTTTGTGTTTGATAAGCCATCTCACTTGACGGAAACATATATGGGGGGTGTAAGCGAAGCCTAGGATGGGGGTGGGGGGGGCAAGCTGGGTGATCATGAGTATTAAAAGTTTTTGGAATCAACTATGTATGTTCTTAGTCTACCGTCTACCATATTCTCAATCCAGGGCTGGTTTCTTCAAACTCTCCACCACCCGTTGGTTTCAGTTACTCTTGTAACTACATGTACCTACATGTACTATAACTTTGCCAAGAATTATATACCGTCCCTTGCGCTAAGTCCAAAACGATGAATTATTAGCTTGTACCACAACGACCGACAACAACTACGTTCATGTGCTGCGGCTTGGAAAAGAAGCACACATAGATATAGGATTCCCATGTAGGTAGATTCTCCGGGTTCTCCGGCCGGCAATTAATGCGAACGTGGAGAACGGATGGATCTCGGCAATTGGCTGATGGTGCGGAGAGGTTCCGCTGAGGCTGGTCATAGTGGGCCAAGGACTGCATCACCGACACAACATAAACGAAAAAGAAAAAGGGCACTGTCCTACATATGCAAAGGAGCGTCAACGTTGGAAGATGTCCAAAAATTTCTAGTAGGTAATCGTAACTAGGTGCACGAGCACCTAGCTAGCTAAATACATGTAATCAGTTAGGCAGACGTATGCAATTATGCCATATCTGCGCCATGGCAACTGTTTTGCTTCTTCCTCACCTTAACCCTACGTCGTCTTTCTGCCATGTCTTAGGTCCCGTGCTTCTCTTTACGATAGCCGATGAAGCAGAGGGAGGGGATCTTCAAAAGAGTGGGAGTCAGTGAGGATAGGATTTCCTGAAGAGGGTCGGCCCTGTGGTATGTACGTACATATGTACACTGAGGAGGAAAAGGAAAAAAAAAAAAAAAAAAGACATCCCGCGGGGGCGGACAGGGTAACCTCATCCTCTAAATTCCCGGAATAACCCTACCTACACCTTACATACATGTATACATGTAGTTAGCTATAGCGTAAGCAAACTAATGTCACGCCTAACTGTCGGAAGTCTTCCTCACTCCCATTTGGGCCGCCGAAAATAATGAGATCACCAACACTGTAACGTCTCGATCACTCGATCTCTGAACCCCCGATAATATACATCCCGAATTAGTATGCCCGCGAGAAGGGTGGTGAATACACTAGATCGAGTTTGGCGAGTAGGGTTATTCAGCTGTTTTTGATCAAAGTAATATTGGGCTTTATTAAGGTAAGAAATACTGATTAAGCTCATAACATTCACCTACATAGATGAGATTTAGGAAAGACGCCCGTAAGACCTTTAAATTATCCCTAGCGAGTAACATATATGTAGATGGTTAATCAAACACCCTATTCCAAAATGCATTTTGGGGTTTTCACTTCCCTCAACTTATGCTAGGGCTCATTCAACGATGGTTAGGCTACGGTGGGTGTAGTCACGTGAGTTTCATCTGAACTTGTGCATTTTGTAAAAAAACGAATCAACTGAATATCCTATTGGAATCTCAGATCCCAATTTCATCCGACTGTAAGAAAACAAACAAAAAAACAAACAAATGCATAAACCAAAACAGCACGTCTTAACCAAAAGAAACACCCCAAGAACAAATTTCAAAAAAAACTCAAAAACTCAAACCAAAAATTGAAACCCGACAAGAAGTGTTGCGAACCATATCTAGTGGCTATCCTGCCCGCACCTACACTTCATGATACCCCAACCCACCAGCCACCCTAGGCGTATGCAACCCCGAACCAACCAAAAAGAAACTCGTAAAGAACTCCCAAAAGCTATGAACACCGAAAAGGAAACAGATACCACGAAACCACTTTTTAACCAAGTTGTTTCAATAAATACCCACCAATGGCTACTTAAATAAGCATGCGTTCAAGATCAACGAGCTGTGGATATTCGTTCTTCCTGTCGTAATGGATGTCCTCCTCGCGGCTACCGTTACACAAGAACTCTTCGAGTAGCAATAGCTCTTCAAAGTCGGCCTTGTACTCCGCAGCTCTCTCCGCACTTGGTCGTGGAAGTGGCGCTCGTCCGTATCCCCCGTATCCAAAGTGGGCTTGCAGGCATGCCTTCGTCCCAACAACACCCCCCTTGATTGCGCCCCAATCACCTCTTCCGACTACTGCTTGCATCTTTTCTGCCTCATCCGTTCTGCCAGCAGCGTAGAGATTGAAGACGTCGACACAAGCTCTTGGTGCAATGTTCACGAGTCCGCCAATGACACCCTTACCACCAGCGATTAGGGTTTGCAAGGTAAAGTCCGACGACCCGCCAAGAGTCATGAACCCGCTTGGCGCTGCATTAGCGACTCTCCCAAGTTTTCCGGTGTTGCCGCAAGTGAGTTTGCATCCAACGATATTAGGATGTTTTGAGAGCTTGGTGACAACGTCTGAATCAAGATCAATACCCGAAACAGCGCCAGGGTAGTTATAGATCAGAATGGGGATTGGAGACTTATTGGCAACAGTGGTGAAAAATTCGAATTGCGATTGGGCCGTGTAGAGGGATTTGTAGTATGAAGGGGGGAGAATCATGGCATAGTCACCACCAGAGACTAGAGCATCGTGACATAGCTCGATTGTTTCACGGACAGATTGCGCGCCACAGCCAACAATCACAGGCATATCCTTAAAGCCAGCATCATCTAAAGCCTCCCGAGTTGCCGCGGTAACCATTCTTCGCTCTGCATGACTTAGGTGTACAGCCTCTCCATTGGAGCCCTGGGTGACGAGTCCAACAATTCCAGCTTGTGCAAGACGGACTGCATGCTTTCGGGTTGTAGGGATATCGAGCTCTTCGGTGGTGGGGTCAAAGAAGGCGGGTGTTGGGGCGTAAATCCCTGCCCGAAGTGGGCGGTCGTTGCAGGACTGAAAGTCCCCACTCCCGCTGGTCTTTGTGTTTGAGTACAAAGCTGAATACCCACTCTTGTTGTGGACGTTTGAGATGTTTCCATGGCGTCCACTACTAGCAACGTGAGGGGCACCGGCCTCACTGTGAAGAGCCAAACCGCTCAAAGCAGAAGCCATTTCGTTTGCTTCGAGTGAAGAAGAGAGCTCGTTGGTGTGAGGAGGCATTTTAATAAGTAGTATTTTGGTGATATATGGGCGAAGGTTGGCCTATGTGATATAAAAGGCTGTATAAAGGATTGAAGCTGGTAGTTGAAGGGGTACGATGTAGTTGTAGTTATAGACGATGTATGATGAGAGAATAATTCTGAGTGAGAAGGGGATTGATTGACTTTAAATAAAAGTAGGTAGATGAAGGAAACTAGAGGGTGGTACATGTAGGCTTGAGAGGGAGCCAGTATGCTTGATGAGCGAGCTAGCTCCTCTCCACCTAGGGCCTCCAACCCCCCCCCCCCCCTTCCTCTCTCCCTCTCACATACCTCCTGTTCACTCATACCTCCCATCTAAGACTTCTGAAGAGGGTAGAGCACGAGCCAGTGTCGCTCGAAGTTCAATTGGCTCCTACCTCCCTCGTTTGGGTGGAAGCCTCAGGCAAGGTATCCACGACGTCCGAAGCACCCTTCGCTGAGACATGCCAACCCAGTAAAAACCCTGGCCAGTGGGGACGCAGAGAAAATTTGGTGGTTCTAACATCCAAAGCATGCAAACGTCACGAGCATAGAGATGAAATGGGGAGGGGTAGTGAAAAAGAAGGTTCATAGTCGACATGTAGACAACAAAAGCATCATCAACAGTAGAGCAGAACTCAACGAAACGCCTGACAGAACAGCATACATACCAGCGGTATGATCCGAGCCCAGACTACAAAAATTTGACCCGTCCTTTTGGAACGCAGTCTGGTCCTATTGTCTCCGATTGTCTTTAAATTTGATCTTACCCTTTTCTATCAATTTGCTTCGGTATCCCTGCAGCACAAGAGCTGGTCCTGGACAAAGGAACCGTCGGACACAGCTGTAAGTGACAGAGTGTGTGAGCAACGGTGTGAGTGGTGAGCGACACGAATGCGCATGCCCGCAATGTAGGTACTTACATTAAGTAGGTATGTAGTGTTGGACCTGTGAACAACCACCACCAACCCGCAGCTCTGGGTCGCGGTTCAGAGTGCGGCCGCGTGGGGGTTACTGTGGGGTGTTGCGCGGCGCCAATGCCAATATTTGAAACATGCTTCCTCTTTTGGAGGTGCCCTTGCAAACTTCAATGAGGAAGAAGAGACAACATAAGTATGCAGAAGATACCTTCATGTACTTTAAATTACCGTAGACACATATAGATTGTAGATCAAGTAGGTCTAGGTGTTGAATTTGTATCGACGGCCATAGCCCAAAATCTAGGCCTATAGCTAGATTCCATTTCTTGCCTTACCTATAGCTCTCGAGGTCTTTTTCTTCCTCTTTTTCTTCTCCTGAGACTTTGGAAGGGTACTGTGTACTGATAGGAGCGAGGATAAGCTTATAGGCGGAGTGTCACAAGCTTATCCCCGTTCCAACCGCATCCGCTTCCAGCAACATACAACAATTCGTGCACAATCATCGTCAAGTACTTCCTTATTCAAATAAAAAAAGGGGGGGGAGGGCAGGACGAGCAGTGAACGAAGCAATCAACAGGAAAAGGTCACAGCCTGCATGGAGTGTACCTACATGTAAGTATAGAACTAGATTGATCCTTTACTGACTCTGGTGCACGTCTGCAGAAGGAGAAAAAGAAAAAAGAAAGAAGGCCGGAGTCTGGTCTTTTGCAGCAATCTGACAGGCACATCAACACCCTCACTCGTACTTAGGTACTCTACAACCACCAATCTGCTTTTTCGAGTAGGTACATATGTATGTACAACATACACAGTACTCTAGGGGCACTTGAGTTTGAGTACCGCTTACGCAAGTACATGGACAGAAACAAGAAATAAGTAGGTTTTGGCCAGCAAACTGAACCCTTCCGTTAAGGTACACAACAGGATGCACCCCGCAGTTCAAGGGAACGGGGACAGCGTAACTCGTCGCGGATCAGGCCCGTGCTTGCCGAGTCAACCTCCTTGTCGCTACAGATCTCTCAATAAAGTACTAGAACGTCAGGTCCTAGCTGCTTTCTTACCTTTTGAGCACTCTTGGTTTATGTCCTCCTGATGCATATGACGTTTTACAATAAAACATTGGGAGGCCAAATGCGCAGCTCTTAGACTCTTTCCCCTTTGTCCATGGAGGGCCGCATATTTCTTTTTCTAACTAATGTTAGTAGACCAGAAACGACACCCATACGCATTCCATTCAACAGATTTTTTGCCTGCTCCCACGGAGAGTGAGACCTTTGCATATAACCAATGCAGGGCCGATTCTAATCCACCCTTAACGAGACATACCAATCCCAACGGAATCTGGATATGATGGCCGTTTGATATCGTTATCACCTCATGGTCCATACTTCTCTAACCTTTAAAGAGGCATTCAACATGCTAATTCGAAAGTTACAAACTTATCGATTGACAACTGGCACGGAATGACAACAATGAGTAAGAGAATTTCAATTAATTTTATTCACGGGGCTAAAATCCGATACCAATTTTCCGGGCTGTAGTGCCGGTTCTGGAAATTGTTAAGTGTTGTATGTGGGACTGAGCTCGTAGAGGATACATATGCGCGTTCATGTGTGGTAGATTATCGACAGTAAGGCTGAAGGTGAAGTCATTCCAGCTGGGAGTAAAATAAAATAAGTTACAATCTGAACCCTCTACGTACGGTGAAGGTGACTTTGATAACCGTCGACCTTGATGGGATGTCGGAAGACTACCTCACATGATCGATGACATGGCGGTAAGATTTTTCCGATCTTCACAGCTATCTCTGATTAGCTTCGATGTTTTTTTTTTCCCTGTGCCCTTTTTTAGGTGGTTCAAGTTTTTTTTTTTTTTCCTTTCTTTCTTTTCTTTTTTCCTCCCTCCACAGGAAAAGAAACCCCCCCACACGCCGTTAAAGCGTCTAAAAGTCCGGTTCCTGAGAGGACCAGTGCACTGCTTATCACCAGTTTCGAATTTCCTGCCCACCTCTCACACGGCCGTACATGTTTGGGTTTGAAACCAAGGGTCCCATCTAGCCCTAACCCATTTCCCGAGAACAATCAGCATCGAATTCGTAAACAGAGCCTCCTCCGACCCTTGTTTATCGTGTACCGTTGCACAGTTTACTTTTTTAAACCCCCACATGATTGACAGATCTGTGCGAACGTCATTCAGTTGTGCTTGAAATATTGCCAAGACAAGCTCGTGGTTCCCATGTACATTAGTACAATAGATATCCGGACCAAACAGAAACGAAAAAATCTGTTTCTAAACATTCCGGAAGAGTAAATATATACATGTGCGAGACTCGCCAATCGCGGCAGCCCTCACTCAATTCCAATTCCCCGGGTTCTGTATTCCAAAAACTTTGACACTACATGTAACCAATACAATTTCGTTGCGGCAATGCAAGCAAGACCAAACACACAGCCTTGTTCTCCCCACGCTGGAGCTGCCTTATCAGAAGTAGAGGTATTGCCCTAACGACAATTTTCTGTAGGATCCGCAGTCGACTCGGGTTTCCGGAAAGCGCTTTCGGGTCCGCATGGTAGAATCCGGAAAGGAAGGGAAGAAAAAGAAAGGAGAACAAAGGTCACGGAGGCTCTCGAGGTACGAAAAAGCAAGTTTTTGGTAAATCGGCAATATAAACAATTCGTTCCGACTTTCTAAGTGGGGCCCGTTCAAGGTGAGACCTAGCTAACCAAGTGAGCGGGGAAAGGCTGAGGACGGTATTTGTTTCCTTATCCTATGTTGTGTTCGCTTAAGCCTCAATTCTTAGCAGAGTTAAGCCACAGCTTCCCGCGTGCTTGGATTCGAATACCATCATCCACTACATGTACTTAAGTTACTTACCATCACCACCAACTGGTTAAATACATTACCATGCAAGGGTGCATAATCATTGAAGCATACTCAAAGAATGGGATTAGATGGAGGTGGCTCTCTAGGTCAACTGGTATCGATTCTACTCACACCACATGATGGAATCACATTGAGAGCATAGGATTTTTCTATCTCCCCGCTTCCACGGTACTTTTAATCAGTAAGACATTCATCAGTCTATGGCCTTCCTTAATTCCATTACTAATTTACTATTTAAGGGAACACGGCAAATATTTGAGTAATCTACTATCTATAATCCGAAGCGTGGGGGTACACGACGGATGAATGCTCCATGCCCATATAAAAGAAATTAATAAGTTGCCTTCACTTGGTTACCAGTTAGGTGGTACCCGACTATTCAGTAAGCCTTTGAAAAGGAACCAAGACACAGAAATTCCCGGAGGATTGTATCTGGCTCACGTTTCCAGAGCAACGTGTGAGATCTTGTGCTTTGTAGACAAATTTTCACTTTCCTACTAGCTCCCTACCATCCTGCTGATCCTAGTGGTCTTGAGGCAGTTTCATTCCCAATTGAACTATTTTGATCTCGACGATGACCGTGCTGACTGAGATCCGTAGAGAAACAAATTGGGGGGAGGACCGTGCTGCGTAGTGGTATAATAGTAGCGTTATGGACATTTTTTTCGCCGTACTACTCCGCTACTACATCTGTGTCATGATCATGAGCTCTACCTCAATGCTGCACAGTAGTGACACAACAGCTCCCAACACAATTTGGCGCGATTGAACGTCCGAGAGTTCCTTGAATCAAGTATTATCTTGTGTGGCCCAATGATATCCTCCCTAGATATCCATCTCTTCGCATTACCAGTTAGGATATACATACTGCACCCCAGACAACATCGCGGCCCATACCTACATAGTAGCATTAGTTGACCATGCGGACCAATCGTATGAACTTGGTATGTTATTACTATTCGACTAACTTTCCATATCCTTGCCAATGATCGAGTTTCGGTGATTAACACTTAGATAGTTGTCCTTTTACGTATTGAATAATCATTTTTGCATGAAGTTCTTGGATCAGCCGCTGAATCTTCCACGATTCCTCCTATATATCGAATGAAAATATTCACGGGGACATCCTCGGAGTGGCCGGCCAGCGATACTCATGTCACCAAGTGGCGCTCTGTATAGGCCGACGTTTCTCCCTTTGGAAGTGAAACTGCTCTCGTGTTTGAGGCATTTTGTCTGTTTATACGTTGAATGTTGAATGTTGCAGGAAGAAATGTATCGATACGGCTAACAGGTATATCATATAGGTGCCTACAAAGACGGGAAATTTCCCCACATCAAAGAAGTATCACGCCGATCATCCACAGAGTTACTCCCCACGCCTTAGTGTGGCTACTTCTTCTTACGTTTCAGAAACAGGAGAAACTATCTAGGCAGAATATGGTGAGCATGTAGGTACCTACATACACATCGACATCAAAGCGTTGCAGAAAAGGCGTCCTTTTCAGGGTCCCACTTCGGCGGGTATCTTGGCGAATCCGGGGAAATCATGGATTCGGTATCCGGGCTAATTGGATGGGGGCACATCTAGCCGGGATCGGGGAAGTACATCACTGGATCGCGAGTACAACATACATGTTGACCTATGCGCCGCTACATCGATGGGGGCGTGATTTTTGCGAAAGGCTGTATAGAGGAAACATTAGGAGTTTGATCTTGCAAGCTCGGTAAAACGGGTAGAAACGAATGGACGACTCTACGTATCTCGAAGAAGGCGGAAACACATACATATGGGCGGTGACCATCAAGCCTGCCCTGATACGGTGCTGCAATTACAAAAGTTCGCAAATCGTCTCGCTCCCGGATCAAAGTTCCCTCTACGTCCTTAACGCCATCCAATTCGTGGAGATGATCTTTCCGTGGCGCGTCCAATCACTGTCGATGGAATTTGGGGGCCATTTTCCCTACTTTCCTTTTTGATCGAGTGTCAAACGTGGGGGGCAAGTATCGAAATAAGTCTTTCGTTTTGAACGGGGTATCCCTGAGCCTCTTAGCTTAGTTACACGCAGCTGGAGACTTTGGTGATCTTACTAGGTACCATTCTGCAGTGTTTTACCCGGTGCCTCTTGTGGCTACGAGAAATTGGCTTTGATTCACCAAAACTCAATAAGATATTCCATACAACCTGGTCTAGGTTAATACCAAAACATACCCATCACCGAGGTTATCATAATGGTTTGGAAAGCATAGAAGCCTAAAAGGCTAGTAAAGGCACCTTAACTGTTATATTAGGATATGATCAGAGATCAAAGTGGAAAAAGGGCTGGAATCACAGGTTTTTTTTTAATTCGCTCGAATGATCTTGTGCGTCTGTTCCCAGGCTGAATTCATAGTCGATATGCCGATCTTTGACTCAGACCATACATACCTACATGTACTTTGTTTCTCTACGCGGAGCAACAAGTAAGTACAAAGCTCTACCCATGGACTCTCAAGCTGCAGTCAAGCGACGGACTTTCTCGCCCCCCCCCACATTTTTCTTCAAGCCAGCAACCACTTAATGGTCTATAGAATCATAAGAATGTTTAACGGGTAGATAGGTATGATAGAGACTCGTACCAAAGGTTCAAGTTTGGGGGTCACCGGTAACGAATTGTCTCTAGTGGGTTTTTTTTGCCTTATCTTACCTCGCATGCGTTGGGTCTCTCTATCGCGATAACGTGGCTGAAGGTTGAAATAGCCGGTCACCCATTCTAATTAGGTCACGATACCACAGGAGTCCAACTTTAACTCTAGCCTTGGCGCCCAGAATACATCTGATCGCGCGACCGGATTCGAATGGTACCAATCTCTAAGCGCGGGGACTTCAATCTAAAGATGCTCTTGATGTATGTAAACTGGCGATCGATACTGAAGGCTGAGAGCCTTTGGCAGTAAACTAATGCATTGCTCAACACTGTGCTCAGACCCTGCGTACCTACACAGCTTTTCGATTTTTGCAGAATTGCTATACGTGTACTTCAGCTGCATCTTGCTGAGATTGTATGTTGTTGTAAACAAGACCACGAGACGTCATTGTTAACTGGAAGCTGTGAGATGCTAGTTTCAATAGATCTAATCACCGAAAAACTAGGCATAATTTTATCATGTAGCCCTTTTGTTAATGCTATGTAATGTACTACTAATCATAAGGCATCACTCGGAGGTCTTAGGGTATCGCCAGGGCAACTGCATCTGTGACAACCTCTCGCATAGCCAATGGTAATGAAGGGGTGGTTCCCAATAAAAGTTAAGAGATATACCTATATTTCTCATCCATATATCCAGACCACGTTAGGGGGCATTATAAACACAATAAACTCGTGTGTCAACTTACGTCTTAATTACTCAGAAACATATATCACCCACAAACATATTATCCCAATGAAATTTCTCCCGAGGTCAGCCCGAACTTACCTTTCCACGCGCTTGCTATATACAACATCGTTTCGAGTCGCGCGAACCCAAGGAGATAATTACTTGTAGAATACTCCAGCTAGACTCACGAATTACATGTACCTACCTTAGCGACCATTGAAGTGCATATCCCCGCCTTAGCTGAGCTCACCTTCAAGCCCTGACCCCCACGAGTCCCGTCTTCGACACCCGCATTCCCGGATCGACGCGCCATAACTCCAAGAGCTGTGATCGACGTGTACCGTTGTAAAAAGGGTTCTATATAGGAAGTGAATTAGTGGTAAGATTGAAGCCCCGGGTATGGGTAGCATGGAATCCTGACTAAATAGCCTTGGTTTTACAACAGCTGTACATTAATTTGTCCGATATTAAAAGGCTACGACAACTATGGCTCTATGGATTTCCTAATACGACTACATACATTTATAGTGTAAATATACCTAATTATCCCGTTAATTGCTTTATGGTCGCGTTATATATGTTTTTAGTTGTTTTTATCGTAGCGGTGGCCTGTAGCTGAGTACTAGAGATAGTAAACGGCGCCTAAATTTAATCGTTTTCTATGGTCTATCATTCCTAGCCATGTCCCTCGCTACTATAAGTTAATTATGTTGAAGTGAACCCTCTAGAACGCCGCACGGACATTGCAGTTGACCAATTTAGCTGGGTATGGCTCTCATCTCACACAACCCCTACACGTACCTGAGCATTTTGCACATTCCAGCTAGGAGTGAGCGTCAAATGACTTTATAGTGAATATTATGTGTAAAAGAATTATAATTAATCAGTACAAAGACATCCGATCCTATGGTAAATATCCGATCATCATTCTGTGCAAATTGTTTGAGCTTACGATTATATGGCTCCTTTCTTTCCCAATAAAGCCCTATGCCGAGTGCTTGGACATGATGCACATAGGGCACACGCGCAACCCCCACTCAGCGGCGCATGGCAACCGCACAGCTTCCCATGCGCTATGCATGCATGCTACGAATGTTTTGAAACGATGTGCATTTTCCCAGGCCCAATGGATCCGCTGCTTCTACCCCCACTTGTTCATCTCCCAACAGTCATGTCATGCCCCTCAACGCCCATGTGCTCAGTGCACCCCCACATTGTCCCCTCCACCCCCTCCCCTCACCATCACCATCACCATATTGTCACGGAGAGGGCACGTTTTTTTAGAGGCACCTAATCAATTACTGACAAACGTGCTCGGGTGTTCTAGTCTAGCTTCCTTTCCTTCCCCTCATTTGGTCTCACTACTTGGGAGACTGCTATGACGGTGCTTACTTGCGGTCCTTCCTTTGCATATGCATGGAAAGCAGTACTAGCTAGCCCCTGCTTCAATGCCTTTCAACACCCCATGTCGAAAACCAATCAACTGCCCTTTATGTGTTGTGTGCCAATGGCTATCGATGTAGTCGATCACGAGCAAAAAGACAGAAAAATCGAAAAAGTTTCTACTATCAGCTTTCGGGGTATACCGGAACCCTTAACAGACTTCAGTCCATATCTCAATGACGTACCCACACCCATAGATGTGTTGTGACTCCTAAAGGTCAATCTTTAACCTGCCTGATAGGGGTATTCAAGTTTCCTTTTCACAAACTGCGGCGCGGTCCTACTAAACACTTCTAAACAAAGAAGTTCCGATAAAGAGCACCCAACAAGTTTAAAGGAAGTTCCGGTAGAATATAGTAGACCGACATGCGGGTCGGGTTAATTACGCTCCATTTTTTGCGTCCAGTGGAGGAGGGGTCCTTTAGTAGTAGCTCATGCACGGCGAAAGCTGTTTGGGGGTGTCTATACTCAGAACCAATCCAACGATATCTCTCACTGCTTAACCGTCTAATGAGAATTGAAATGATTATATAGCCAAGTTACTTCGGAGCATTGATTAATCGAGAAGCTAATGCTTTCACAAGCTCATGGGCTTGCGAGACGAATCATCACTCAGGAATGGGCAAGGCACAGTAGGCAATAGATTCTTTAGCTAATTACCGTCAAGATCAGGTAGAAATAGCACTTTACCTAACAGAGTTGTCTATATTGCTGTATATAACATTAGTTAATATTTCGATGGGGAATATATTCTAAAGGACATCTGTTTCTGTATCATTCAAGTCGCTTATTAGCAACTGGTGATCAAAACAAAGAAGGTAGAACAAGGTCGAGTAGCTTGGTAATCAAAGCCCGTAGCTCACTTTTTCTAAACAGTAACTAAGTTTTTAAAATACCAAAACCACATGTATGTATGTCTGCATATAGCAGACTACTATCAAGATTGCACTTTCTTGAAAGCTGGTTGGCTGGAGCTAAAACCCTAACCAAGCATGGTGACCAGTAGATACACGAGGACTCTACCAAAAAAAAAAGGGAGAAAAAAGAAAAAAGAAAAACACTGGGGCCGGCACAAGTGGAAATGATTCAACAGGCGATAATCCAACTGGGGGCAACTCAAAATAATTCAACTAGGGGTTTTAACAACAAAATACACTCCTATGAAATAATAGGCAGATATAAGAAATAGAGAGGGGAGGCTGGAAATGAGAAAGATACAAAATCTCTGAATACAGAAAATTATTACCTATAAACTTTGCCGTTTCCTACAATTTACCACTGCCTCTCTTTCTAACCTACTGCTGTTCCCTAGGGTTTTTCCGCTGTTCCCTAGAGCTAGAGTTTACTGCTGTGCTCTAGAGTTTACCGCTGCTCCTTAGAGTTAGTTGCTGTTCTCTAAAATGGAGTTGAATGGGAATAAGAGGTCTAACTGGATGAATGGAGGTATGGAGGAAGCAAGGGGACGGGGGGGAGCAAGGTCGCCTATATATAACTACATACATGCTGTAGAGGAAGAATTTGATATACAGTCCGCGGGTCCCATGTCAACTGAAAGGGGGGGCAAAACTTCCTCGACTCTAAAATCAGACATCAACTCGAGGTCGCGAGGCAACCTCTAAGGAGTACAAAATTTAATGCCATTAATTTCACTTTTACGTAATAGGCGTATTCTTTTCACGTTTGCATCATAGATTATCACGCTACAGTGGGCAAGTGTGACACAATGATTAATTCATCGAGTACACCTAATCATATGTATATTTCAGCCACCGGACCAAGCCTACTA
Organism: Morchella sp. 2018-W16; assembly: GCA_024713755.1. Lineage (NCBI taxonomy): Eukaryota > Fungi > Ascomycota > Pezizomycetes > Pezizales > Morchellaceae > Morchella > Morchella sp. 2018-W16. The sequence continues at coordinate 228,384 of JAMGYY010000012.1, read as the reverse complement.
GTCCCATAACAGCTACTAAGCTAGTATTCCAAATTGCAAAAATTTACCTCCAAAAGCAAGCGATACACGATACACCAAAACCAAAAGTCATGTCTTATGCTATGCACATGTATACGTATACTCTATTAAAGTCTCTAGATATGCACATATAAACTAATAAAACCTTCAATATTCATTCGGATCCCAGAATCTGGAAGTCCCATCTTAAATCGACGTTTACGATCTTAAAAATCAAGAGTTACATTGCAAAATACCCACTAGGTTGATGCCATCACTCATATACCTTATCAAAATCTTGAAAAACAAAAGGCTTTTGCCCAAAGTTGGTGTAGACCTCCCCACCTGAGCCTATGAACCCAATCATCGGACATAGTTGACCTATGGCAATCTCTGTAGCAATACCTAATTAATTTTCATTATGTTAACACTCTTTGTTTTGCTCATGGAGCCGGATAGGAGCTTCACGATTTCACTAGTTGACGTACCTAGGAACTTGCCATTTTTGGTAAAAAAGATAGTTGACTTATCATAATTAATACCGCATCCAACTACATCACCAGTTGAAAATGTGTCTGCGTATGGCACACCAGGTCCAGTGTCCTTGTATAAACAGCCATCATACCCATGATAGCCATAGCTCCCTCTGTCCCAGCCTGGCATGGCTTGTAGCCTTAGGTAGTCTCTCGAAACACCGATACCTATTTCACTGGACGGGGTTTTAGTGTTTTAGACCAATGAATTACCAATGGAAAAGTCAACCTGAAACTTACTCTGCGTCCCCTCCTTCGATAATTTCAATCTCGTAATAGAAGCTATCCTTTTCCGCTGAGATACAGAAGTTACTTCTTAGAGTCGAGTACCCTAACCCTTTCACCTCTGCTTAAAGGTTAAAAAACAATAGTTATCAATTCTAGATCAGGAAGGGTCCTACGTGGAACTTTTGCGCGAAGACCGTTCTCTGAAAGCTGAATATGTAAAGATTTGTCTTCCGAGCTCCAACATGTCAGGGATCGGGCTACGGTTTGATCGTTGTTGGTAGACGAAGGTTTGAATTGAGCTAATCGTTCGACAATTTCTAATTGCCGGCTTTTCTGGGCACAGATGATTGGTGTCCATCCTTGTGCATCTCTGGAGTCGGGGGTCGCTCCATGCTTTAATAGGTTTTCGACAATCCCCAAATGTCCAAAGGAGGCAGCTACATGGAGTACAGTACAGCCTCGTGGGGTGGCCGCATTGACGTCTCCTCCCATTTCAAGAAGTAAACTGACTATTTGGGCGTGACCAGCCTGTGCGGCTAATAATAATATATTTACGCTATCGTGATCCTCGAGTCTTGCTCCTCTATCTAGAAGTAAATTGAGTACCTGGGCGCGGCCGTTCTGTGCTGCTATATGCAATGAAGTCCAGCCATCCGGGCATTTGCTTTTGATGTCTGCACCCCTATCGAGAAGTAAACTGACTACCTCGTGGTGACCGCTGTATGATGCTGTGTACAGGGCATGCCAGCCAAGCTGGTCTTTGCTTTCGATATCTGCTCCCCTATCGAGAAGTAAACCGGCCACCTCAGTTTGACCGTGCCATGCTGCTATATGCAGGGAAGTCATGCCATTATCACATTTGCTTTCGATGTCTGCCCCCCGATCGAGAAGCAAACTGACCACCGGGGCGTGACCCCCACGTACTGCTAAATGCAGTGACATCCAGCCTTCCCGGGCTCTACGTTGGATATCCGCACCTATACCAAGAAGCAAACTGACTACCTGGGCGTGGCCGCCCTGTGCTGCTATATGTAGTGGAGTCGGACCATACTGATTTTTTACTTCGGTACCTGCTCCCCGATCGAGGAGCAAACTGACTGCCTGGGCGTGGCCGTTTTGTGCCGCTATATACAGTGGAGTCGAGCCATAGCTGGTTACGTTATCGATGTCTGCTCCCCGATCGAGGAGTAAACTGATCACCTGGGTGTGGCCGCCCTGTGCTGCTATATATAGTGGAGTCAAACCATACTGACCTTTTACTTCGATACCTGCTCCCCGGTCGAGAAACAAACTGACTGCCTGGGCGTGGCCGTTTTGTGCCGCTACAAACAGTGGAGTCGAGCCATAGTTGGTTACGTTATCGATGTCTGCTCCCCGGTCGAGAAGTAAACTGATCACCTGGGTGTGGCCTTCCTGTGCTGCAATACTCAGTGAAGTCCAACCTTCCTGATTTTCGCTTTCGATGTCCGCCCCCCGATCAAGAAGTAAACCGACTACCTGGGCGTGGCCCTTGTGTGATGCTATACACAATGAAGTCAAGCCATCTGTGCCTTTCCCTTCGACGTGTGCACCCCTATCGAGAAGTAGCTCCAAAATCCTCCCATGCCCCAGCATTGCAGCAGCATATAATGCGGTTCGCCCTTCTTTGTCTTTTGCGTTTATATCTGTCCCTGCATCGAGGAGTAGCTCTACCCCCTCCACTGAACCAGTGAAAACGGCATGGACAAGTGCAGAGTTATTACACTCATCTCGTATATTGATCATTGGAATATAATCCAAAAGAAGTTTCAGGGTCCGCAGACTCGCTCGATCACCCAGAGTATATATAGAATATAAAAGTGCGTTATCACCTGAGCTAGAAATTTTGTTTATGTCGGCGTCCCAATTCTGCAGAAGGTACTGTGCGATATGAGGTAGCCGCAAGAAGCAAGCAGCGTGCAGTGGGGTAACCACCTTGGTGTAATCTGTGGGATCGCGCCCTCGCTGTATGGAAGGTGAGCGAAAGAAGTATAATTGATGCCAGAACTCGAGATATGTTGGCTGTCTTAAAAATCGACATATGAGCTTTGTGACAGATGAGTTTATTGATGTGTCCCAATCACCCTCCAAAGTTTCCAAACCAGCTCTAGCATGATCTGCCCATAGGAGTACTGCATATTCAAGAAATGGATATTGTGCAATACGTCTTTTGAGGAGTATTTGTAGACTTTCTGTATCATGACCCCCTGTTGTGACTCTCGCTGTAGAAGGATTTGAAGAACCGGTATGGTTAACTTTAATAGGGCCCTCCATGAAATCCGTAAAAAGAAGATATGTGAGACATGTGATTGCAATTTCGTTATGTCCTTGTTGCTCGTCTATTCTGTACATAGAAAGGCGGGGCCCAAGTCGGTGACTCTTGTCAAAAAAATAATCCTTTGCCGACTGATGAATAAGGCGGACTGTAGCTTTTGGGTCTTCGTCAATATCGCTCTCTTGGGCGCCGTCATCACTACTAGCTCCCATCTTTGGACCCTCAGTTCCCGAGACCACTTCTAGAAATGAGCCACAGATTGTACGTATAGCAAGGGGAGTGTTGAACATCAAATTCCCTTGGATAGAGCTGACCGAATTTGAACTTTCTTGTATAGCCATTGCTTCCCTAAGTTCAGGAACTGTCAAAGGCCTCGGAGCCAAAACGACCCAGCTCAGCATCCGCCGGCCCAGAGCCAGATCATCGGGATCGTTTTCTAGGGCCTCCAAAATCCGGTCGTAAATGCCGTCTAAGCCTTTAGGTAGCCCCTGCAAAAGGGCTTCTAACCTTTGCGTAGTCAAAGCTCGTGCCCCCTCCAATTGCTTAATTGCCAACAATACCCAAAGAAACATGCCTTCCGAACGTTCTACCAGTATATTCCAAAGCCTTTCCTTGACGTCTTTCTTCAAGTGTAAGCGTCTTTGTAGTCTCTTCATCCCATCATCAATGATCTTTTCGATGTCTGTCTTGACAATTTCCGGGGTAAGATGGATAACCCGGGCAGTCATCAGGTCCTCCGTTAAAGTTTGAAAAGGTCGGCTCGTCAAGAAGAATTTTAATCTTGGTGAATTCCGTGATTCTTTGAATTCCTCAGTCATTGTTGTAATCAACAGGGACAATTCTAAGATTGATTCTGCCTCACACTCATCAAGGGCATCAAGTATACAATAGATAACCTTTGAATGAGAAGCCGCCATAATACTAAACATCTCCCAAAGTGATTCCAGTGGCCACGAAGTGTTTTCCGACCTCGGTTTATTTAGAGCTGTCATTTCGGCGATATTGGAGAACAGGGAAGGTGTTTGGGAAAGGAGCTGGTGAACTATAGCTGCTAGAATGTTTGTCGCGGTAAGGTTAGGGTTATCTCGGTTGTTGCAGAAATAGTAAAGAACTTGTGTAGTTTCTGGGTTGGAGTTCTGTAGGATTTCTAATAAATGTCTAGAAAGAACAGTCTTTCCGGACCCAGGCTTGCCCATAACATACAAGACAGATGTGTTTTGATCTGTACACCAAGCTGAGTACTGAGGGTGGGCGAAGATCCATTCGCAAGTTCCAGACCGGGGTTTCTTGAGTTTGAGCTTGTCGCCGTAATAGTCCGGGTGATTCAAAGACAACATGAATGCTTTCATCATATTAGTTCAAATCATAAAAATCCAATTTGGAGTCACTCATGTTAAGTACCTTCACGCTGTCGATCATGGACCATTGCTATAACTTCTGGTGTAAGCAATCATATATATATGCCTCACAATTGAAAAATTCACTCCTACCTCTAAGAGTCTGGGTCGATTTTAGATTTGTTGTCCACAGCCTGTCGAACTCTGCGCGGTCAAGCATCAAGATATTTCCAATATTCGTGCTGGGTTCTTGCATAAACTCCTCTTGAACCTTTCGAATAGTCTGGGAGATTATTTCCTCTAACGTTTTCGTAGAGATTTGGCCAATTGAAGACTCAGAATTACCGCCCCCGACCTTGTGGCTGGATAGAAATATCGATCAGCTTGTGGATTTGAATACTAAGGATACACCAAACCTTTCCGACATATCTGTAATCAATACCAAGCAGATAGATAGCTTCCGTGATTGCACTGCGGCGGACGCCTCTCTGATATCGTCATCTTTAAAGAGCGTCTTAATCCCTTGAATCCCTCGACGATACAGCCTATTGCTATCATCTGGTTTTGAGGCAAGGGGTTTGAGGAGGCTTTTGAGTCGTTCTAATTCAGCTGCGCAGCTATTGATTGCACTTACAAGGGGACTCTGGCGCGTGTTTATTCTTTGATCATCTTCTTTGGATTGATATAACTGCGTGAGTATTTGTTCGAGGTCCTGAAGCTCCTGGTGCAGTCTTCGGAGACTGTCAGGAGCGTCGACGATCGTTCCTATCAAACTCGATATGGATTTCGCTGCCCCTAAAGCCACCGCAATAATCCCAAGAGCGCTAGAAATTGCGCCCATAACCTCCATTGCTGGTGTGAGAGTTGATAATGCTCTGTCCAGGTATATGTACTTAGCTCGTGCGGGGGAGGTTGAGTTAGTCATATATATCATATCTAGACTGCAGGTAACACGAGGTTCAGGGGTTAGGGTCCGGCATGCAGGTACTCTACATGTAGATAAAGTAGGATTCTTGTGAGCGTTTGTCCAATTGCAACTGGCCATTGCAGAAAATCTAAAGTTTCAATCAGGCCTCCAACCAGTCATCAGCAAAAAAATCAGGTTGCGTCTTGCTGCGCCTGGGCGCATCCAGCGCAAAAGACGCAATTGCTTACCTGTAGCCACTCGCCCCGGCGCAGCAAGGTCGTCTCGGCGTCAAAAGACGACTTTTCGTCATCAGTCTCCAAAACCTCGTTTTGTACCTTTTACCAGGCTAGCAGTCATGGCAGAACCTTGACGCTAATTTTCGCTGGAAAATGACGTTACATCGACGATTAGATAGTTCAGGTGATGAACGGTATATCGTTTATTTTAGTTCTATGTATGTAGGTACATATATGCCCGCCCGCCCGCCTCCCTGCCTGCAGAGGTCGTCGTTTTGGGCGTCGTTTTGGGCGTGGTTTTGGGCGTGGTTTTGGGCGTGGTTTTGGGCATGTCCTAGGCGTAACCCTGGGCGTGTCCTGGGCGTGGACTAGGAGTCTATATACTCTAGAAGTTAGCATAGGTGTCGGAATATGGGGGTATGGAGATACATGTATGTACTTGAGATTGCTTAAGACCCAGAAACGACTTTTCTGCCGAAACATCATATTTTCTGGACGTCAAAAGACGAGACTAGACGAGCTTAGACGAGACTAATATGACCTGTCACCTTTTGGAGGCGCAGGACGCACCCGGAAGCGCGCCGACCCACCCAGACGAGCGTCTATACTCGGCTAATGAGTAGAGAGAAAAGCTCCCCTGGTTTCGGTGATTTTTTTTGTAAGATATAGAACTCTAATAATGTCAGACTGGAACCTAGGCCAAGTATTTGGGACACGGGGGCTTAGGCGCTCTCATGTGTGCTTAGATCCTCTCGTTTAGTCCAGGCACAAGGTGCAGCGAGATTTTATACAATTACCGAATAAAACAAAAGAGTGGTACTCTGGTGGACTCTGAACCATGTAGTGAATATAAAGATTGTGATAGCGAGTGTCTTCCCCTTAAGACATTCTGCGGCTAGGCGACGTTGGGTCTAGATAAGGTTATCTGATCTACACAGTACGGTCCAGGGGTATCAAAACTTTAATCATATGAAACACAACACAGCTCTCCTATATATATACGAGTATTGGCCATTGGTGATCTTAATTAAGCTTGATCTGGTTGCTCCGTAGTCTAGTAGAATTATAAATTGAACATTTAATCTATACCCACACAAGGCAAACACATTGTTAGCTTATCTCCCGCTGACTGCACTGAATAAACCCTATATACGTATGTTTATTCATAGCTATCACTCGATTGGATTTGCTTTTTTTTGTTTTTATCTCAGCCCCACCCCTCACATAAGATCAAGATCAACACCCAAGTAATTCACTGCCAAGTTTTGCCAGCCCACAGCCCTATCTCTCAGCTGACTCCATCCATTCCTTTGCCGTTTCACTCAGGGCGTGAGCCTTTCAACTTACTTCTCCAGTCAATTTGAATTGCGGGGTGGTTCTAGACTACAAAACCAGTTACCCCCCATAGCTACGATATATATTCTCTATTCCAAAAACGAATATAGGGCTTATTCTCTCAGCAGTCAACCACCTTGACAACCCTCAAAACGAAAAATGCTCTTTGCCCACAAGTACCAGCGCGCGCGGGGCTTCCAACCTCATCTTCCTCCTATCACCCTAACACGAATATCTTCGCAAGAGCAGAGAAAAAAGATCGCAATAGTTTCCGGTGTCGTGTTCTGCTTTATGGCATTATTCACAATATCTAGCGTGATCCTCCTAACTAAAGCGCAAAGCCTCGTCAGAGAACTCTGCCCTGGATCCGGCACACCAATAATCCTTGATCCTGGGGAGCAGACAGCTCGCGGTAGACATTACTCCCCGCTGGGAAAAGGGATCACCATCGATCTCTCGTTCGGGAGCCTGGACTTTACGGCTGCAAAGTCACTGGACATCGCCTGGGACATCATCGTTGGGCGTGGAGGGCAATTGGTGCTCCTCCGGATTGCACACAAGGCATATGTTGCTACCCTTGACCACGTCGCTGAGACCTCTACCGTCGGGTACGACTTTTATCTTTCATTAGCATTCGAGATCGGCCCATGGGCCATGATTAGGGCAATCAGGAACCATATCCTAGCCACAAGACACCATCTAGTCAAGATCTTATTCTTGTTGTACTCAGTGGCATATATCGCCTTGTTCCCCACACTCATGTCAGCAATGACTGGTTACACAAACCACACGTCTCCCTACATCGTGTTTGAGGACCAATCAATGATTCCGCTTGAGGATTTCAAGAGCGGCGCCGAACGGGAAGGCAACAGACAGGTATTGAACGGGACCTGGTACCCTCTCGATTACGACATGACCAATTGCCTCAACCACCCCTCGGGCCATTATTCATACGGCTTCTCAAAGGCTGTCTGGAAAGTTGTTTGTGGTTTGCACCTGTACTGGGTGCTCGGCATGTTTTTCCTCTGGCTAGACGCCTGCCTCCGCTGCCAGCTGTACCAAGCCGGCCACCGCATCGGCAAGGTCAGGGCCATCCTTGATGTTGCTGAAGCTATTAAGGAAGACTTAGGCCCAGATACATGCGCATACACTGGGGTGGCGCTGAAGAAGGAGCTTCGAGAACGAAATCCCAGGCTCACATATTACCAGACACGAAAAGGAGTCCCATTGCAAATTGGGTTATCCTCCCAGGCCAGGGGGGAGCCCATCGATCTAGATGCCGCACGGGGTTGTCTGTTTGGGAGGCAGCCGGAGATTATGGAGCGCGTTAGTTGGGAGAGGGAGGCGGCGTCGGATTTTGGAAGCCCGGCGCTCACGAGGGATGCACAATTTGGTAGATTGGATGGCTCGGATTTTGGGAGCCCGGCACTCACAAGGGATACACAATTTGGTAGATTGGGTGGTTCGGATTTTGGGGGTCCTTCGTTGACTAGGGATGTAGAGTCTGGGAGGCTGGATAATCCTGATAACGTTGATACTGGCAACAAGTATACCCGTGATAGCGATCTTTCATATCGTGGGTTATAGTTGTGGGTTGTTGTGAGAAGGTCGAATTTTCGGTAAGTTCTATCATTTCCACCTTGTTGCTGGGGCGGTGGGCTGACGGAAATAAAAGTTTATTTCATGGGTTTGTGTACAATAGGAGTTGGGTCAGGGTTTAGGGCTTAGAATATTAAAAAAATTTAAATTGTATGTAGTTGTTTCAGGCCTTGGTATTTTCTAGTAAGTACGTATACTATAGATATATGTCTTGCGTCGACGCCACTTCTTTCTTTTGTTCTCTTGTTCTCTTTTGTTTTCTTTTACCTTTCTTTACACGCAGACACAGATCTAGTTGATCTTATATCACTTCTGTTCGAATTGAAAGTCAGCGGTCTTAAGATACCCCTTTAGGGATGTGAGGCCCCGAGGGCCCTGAGCCTAGACCCCGGGGGTCTCGGGACCTACGCCGCACAAGAGAAAATAAGTAAACAAGATCAGTCGATTGAATTTTCTGAGTGAAATTTTTTAGTCAAAGTAGTGATATCCAACGCCGCACGAGCCTCTTCCTCATGGAGATGAGCCAGTGAACTTGAATAATTAATCAGAGGCACAAGAGGGGAGGGCAAAAAAAAAAAAAAAAAAAAAAGAGGAGGAAAAGGTCCCACGATCGATCTCTACCGCACAATGAAAACCCTTCAACAACCAACAATCACAGGAGATGATGGTACATATTGACAAGCTGACAGCTATCGTGAATTTCAAGTCTGTAACAGAATGAAGGCTGTTTTTAAAATTTTCTTTTGCCATGCCAGTAGCTTTTGGAATCAGGTTGCAACAACTGAGACTACAAGAACATGTATTTCACAAAGCAGTGGAGCCACGATTCTCGTTTCGTCAATTGAATATTAATCTAACTCACCCGCTAGCTTATAGCTCACCAAGACCGAATGGCAAATATTGACAGCTGCATACCAATTCATATTTAGTAACCAAGCATAGATTGGAACAAGTGGATATATGTGTGCCTTGATCATGATGTAGGTCCGTTATGTACAGGTTTTCCTACAGCACATGTAAGGCCAGGCAGTTCCATTTTCTTTTCTCTCTACGGATAGCTGCATCCTTTAGCTAGCAACTCGCTGTCACGAATAAAACTAACTAAACACACGCCGTGCCAAGGCCGAAAAACTTAAATGGGCAACGATTACTTGAAGGATAATCAGATGAGGCAGGATCAACCCTGCCCTCGCTCAATTCTAAATAAACCTTGGTGTCAGCTCTGTTTTGTTTCTGTCCCTTACAGTAGTAGTAGAGTACATGTAACTACCGTGATGAACGAGAGTGGATCCATAAATAAAGGAGTCCCAACAGAAAGAGCGATATTTACGCAAGTGCTATGAGTATCATTAGTTAATTAGACTGCGTATTGCAGATGCATCTAGCTGGGTAATTCCTTCCTACCTATGCCCGGTGGATGAGGTCTCTCTCCTCTATCCAGCCCGTAGAGCACAGACGTGCTAGCTATGTGGATGGCATTTGAATCTCATCGTGAGGTGAACCACGACCCGAATCCGTGGAAGTGGATTCGCTGTTTCTCCACAAGACTTCAAGTGCATCCCCTGTTGATCCTGCCTGGCCCGGCTGTAGCTAGTGAATGTATGCGTGTAGAGCAGAGCACAATTGCCTCGACCACTTCTCCTTGAGCAAGTAAGTAAGCAATGATGGCCAATAGCATCAACATACCCTGAGTGAATAATCCCCAATTCGTCTGTTCCACCGCCCCCTCCATCGGCCCATCAATTCACGCATGTACGTACCCATCATCTCACAAGCTCAACTACGAAGCCCGCAATACCCCAATCTGGTAACATTCTGTCCTCTAGTGGAAGCCGACGAGTGCCGGCATTGTATACCGACATACATAGGTAGCTTCTCCTTGGACGCCTTCCTCCCCTTACCTACCAATCTAGGCAAGTTGTTAGAGTATGTCTACCCTATAGGCCTAGCAAGGGACAGGATGAAAAAAAAAAATTGAGAAAGAGGGCCCCAGGCCATCGATTTCGTAAGAAAAACCAGGCCACGATATTAGCACCCGGATAGCTGTGCCCGTGCACTGGCCAGCCAGCCAGCATTTCTTCCTGCACCCCAGAATTTCCGCACTGCCGCAACGGGGCTAACGAATCGTAATGAGGAATGTGAGTGGGTGCGTCAAATACTAGGTAAGGGTGGGAGGAGGGAGAGAGAGAGAGAGAGAGGAAGGGAGAGAAAGAAGGGCATATTCACAGTCAGTCGGCCAATGAATTATCGTGACTCACTGTAGTAATGAATATTGAAAACACCTTAGTCGGGAAAGTGTATAGCTAGAAGAGTAGAGATGTCGACGTGTACAATTGATTGACTGCGTGGACGGGCGATTATTGAAATATCGCTCGGGAGTACGTAAATGTTGGAATAAGTATTGCCCTCATGGTGGGCCTCATCCACTGACTGAGAAGCAAGAATGGGGACAGAGCGTGCATGAGCATGAGGGGACTACGGGTATCTGTAACAGTAGACAGCAGAGTAGCATTCTCGTCAACGTGACTGAGGATCGATCCAACCGGCGCAACCATAAACAACGAATACCTATAATGTACCATGGAGTGCAGTCTGAATCATTGACTTCTCTTTCAAACACATACAGCTGTCCGTTGATCATCGATACATGGAGCACAGCACAACTCCCCGAGAGCTATGGGAAAGAAAAAAAAAAATCCGCCAACCCATTTAGTTGAGCTACCGTAAGCTCAACCCCGCAAAAATACAACAGGGAAAAAATCCGACAACACTCGCCCAAGTCAAATCGAGGACAAGAAAAGCTATTCAACACTTAAGGATAGTCTATAAATAGTCACCTAGTTATAATATAAAAGCAACCCATCTTTATAAGAAGAGGAAGCTTAAGACAGACACTGCCGAATTCAAATTCACATCCGGAAGATGCGATCACAACTTCCCTTACCCAAGCTTTTACCCGAAAAAAAGAAAAAAGAAAACCTGCTCATGGTAAAGATCGGAAGAAGGAAAAAGGAAGGAATAAAAAAAAAAAAATAGAAGCATCTGAGGAAAATTTCGCCATACACCACCCCTTTCACCAATCCAACACTCCCGCGAGCCTCACATGAGTGTGTCTGAGGCCATCCCCCCCCCAAGTGTCATCATCCACCCATGCTACCAAGCAGCTCTGCCACTAAGCCCAAAATGTTCGTACCATGCCTAAATAAGAGTACAGTTGACCATCTCCGCGGAAGGGCTCACGAGATGTTAAGGACACCGACTTCCGCTCTTTCCCTTCTCCCTCCCTTCTGGTTTCTTGCCTGAATTTCTTTTTTGTTTGTTTTTTAGTTTCTACGCACCAGTACACGCCTAACCGAGGATTGCGCCGAGAACTATCCATCCTATTTACCCACGGAATCTTCTTCTCTAAAACAGCGGGGTAAGGGAAGAGCTTAATCGTCAACATCTCTTCGACTATGCCACCCTGCCGTGTTCGCCAGGAAATCAAGCTCTCCACCTCCACCTCCGACAGCTGATACAACGTTGTTTCTTGTCATCATATTATTATGTGGGATCATAAAGAAGTCCATTGCAGAGGAAGTGGTAGATGTGGGCGTGGAGGCGTTGGTGGCCAACGGATCGTGGTGTGGAAAAGGGTTGTCGGTGTGGTGGAATGGGAACCCGTGGAACGCCTTCATGCTCGGTGATTGACTGTTTGTTTGATCGCGGGTACGCCTAGTTGACGTACTAGATCCATCTGTCTCTGCGCCTTCGTCGTCCATCTCGTCCACGCTATCTTCGTCACCAGTTCCAGGAGGGGTATGCCCACGTTCGTGCGGTATGACATTGGAGCGCCATTGTTGAGACATGATGAGGGATGGATCCTGCTGAATTTCACCCCCCGACACACCTACGCCCATTCCCAGGCCGAACCCTTCTCCAGCTCCTACAGTGGATGTATATCCGGGTGCCAGGTTTCCTAGACCCTTCTTCTTGAATTGCTCTTGTTGAGAGTGTCCAGCGGAGGCGTCTAGCACACCAACAGCATATTCCATGAATTCTGCACCTCGTGATGAAACACGAAGTGTCCACCTATACTCACTGAGCCTTGCTTTATAGAACTCAGCTTCCTGCGCACTAGGGGAGGTTGCCCAAAGTAACGACCCAAAAGTTCCGATCAGTGCAAAGTTAACCTTTGAAGCAAAATACCAGAACGATTGAAGGTGCTCTGGCTTGAGACGGTTAACAAAGTCCATTGCCGAAATGAGACGAGTCTTGGCTGCCGAGCGGCAGATGTGCAAGAGGTAGGGGTCAACATTGGTTGGTGGAGTAAGGGAGCGGAGAATTTGACGATGGAGTGTTATCTCTGTCGCAAAGTACGCAAGATGAAGATAGCCTACAGATTCGTCAGAAACTCGTCTTGTGGAGAGGTATACTTGATTTTACGGCATTGCGAGAACTCCTCCGGGAATGATGTACATAAGGAAAAGTGGCCCCGTCCTACAAACTCTAAGTCAAGGGAATAAAACAGAGAAACTGATTCTTTATGGAAAAGAAGGCTTTTCACGTATCGTTTTTCTTTTCGGGATGTCGGCGAAGAGGAGCAAGATGGGGGAGCTGTGACACAAGGATACAGATACCCCATCTACCCTCCCGCAGTTTCCTTTTGCGCTCTCTTGCAGCCAGTTTCTCTGTTTCATTCCATGACCCGGAGTTCTGCAATGTGTCGAGAAGTGCATTTCCGCATCGCCGATTGAACGTCCAACAGATTACTCATCTATGTGGAAAATCACCCCACATCCAATGCCAACCTATTCCCGGAATGTTCTCGCAATGCCGGTATTAAGCATGCTTAACAAAATCCAAGCACTGGGTTCTAACCATTAGAAGATAATTTTCTCAGCCTTGTCGAATCCATCCTTAGGCAATCTGGCAGTTTTGTGAACCACTCCTTCAACCGAATCTGGATCGGCTTTGCCCTTTCTAGAACCCTGTTCGTACCTCCACGTCCACCCAGTCCACTTTGGGCTTCAATCGTAAAAAATGTCTCCAAGACATCCGCCATTATTCCACTCAGTACTATCATCTGTTCAAATAGTGTCCGACCCTTCTCCACCTCCAATCCTCCCCCCGCCTCGTCAGATTCGTCCTCTGCCCTTTCCGGAAAGTCATCCGAATTGACGGGGGGTACTGCCCAATTCGCTTTGGTGATATGGGAGGGTCGGCCATGGGTTAGCGCACCCCATTTGTCTTGCATAAAAAGACCCCATGCTAGGCGCTTTCGGAGCCCGCGTTCCCAACTAGGGATCTTCCACGTGGTGCAGTCTAGATGCAGGCCTAAGTCTTGCCCAACTGCTACCAGCTGCGCTGTTAATGCCCAACTTCCGCTTTTAAGATCCGAGTGCTGCTGAAGAAGTAGAAGGCCGGCTTGGACGGTAGATAGCTTAGGGCGGTGCATGACGTCAGAGATTGTCTTGTTGGCGAGCTTTTCAAGCGCCTGAGCATCAGGTTTCTTCGATGCGGAGAGCTCCCTGTCGTATGACCACCAGTTAAGGGCAAGGATGTAAACCGCGGCTAATAGCGGCGGTGAGAACTCTCTGTATGATCGGGCATACTTTTCAAGGAATACCCTCTTGTGCAGAATCGGAAATGAAGGGTGTACAACTTTGAAATACAACTTTATGAGCGGCAATCCGTGTGGTGCGACGATGCGTTCAATAGCATCTAGGTCCTCAAACATCTCCATATGATTCTGCGTCGGGTGGTCAGGAAACACTAGGAATGTAGTTTCGTCGGATACCCGGCGAAATGACCCACCCACGGAGGAGAGTGAATACTCGTCCTTACTGTCAAATGGGCACAGGTCTATCAGGCAAGATTCATATTCGCTGGTAGGGCCTATCAACTGGGTGTGTCGGTTACTCTGGAGACCCAAAGTCTCTTTGAGGAGGGATTGGCCACGCTGATTGGAGTGGGAGTGGTCGTCTACCGGAACATTACCGCGAGTTTCTAGTGGTGAATCTGGCTCGGTAGACCTGCTGCTAGGGAGCGGTTCCCAGAGATGAGCTTTGCACCAAAAAATTGGGGAGTGACTAAAATATTGGATAACCAAAACGAAAAGGAAAAGGAACATGGCATGGGAATCAGTAGCAAGTAAGGGATGCTAAATGATATATTCCTTTCCTTTCTCTATACAGTTTTCTTATAAAATCTTCTAGTTGCAAATAACAAGACAACATACCGCTTCTTATTGACTGTCGGCTCTTCCGAGCCCTGAACACTGGAAGATGCCAATCGTCGCTTCCGTGGTTGTGGCGATTGCACGAAGGTACATTCCTGACTATGGAACTGGCAAAGTACACATATTTCAGCGCCGTCGTTCATGACGCATCTGCTCTTCCGTCTACGACAAGCATCGCAGGGGCGGTCTTTTCGACCCCGACTCGTCCCATTCTCTCCATTGACACTGGATCCCGTGGACCTTCCCGCATTACCGGTTGATTTCTGAGGGGTGTTCTGAGGTTGAGAGGCAGCGGATGACGAGGATGATCCGTTTGTGGATACCGTCGCATTTGCTTGAGGAACAGTGCTAGAGGAAGAAGTGCCGGAGGTGTTATTGGTGGCTGTACTGGGGGCAGCGTTAGTAGTAGTTGTTGCACCAGCAGTTGTAGCGACTGCTGTCGCTCCACTACTACTAATGCTATTACCGCTACTCCCACTTTCGCCCGACTTGTTCAAACTCATGGCCTGTTTTTCGTGCCTTTAATGGGGGGATAACCTGTGGAATTTTCTAATTCCGGAATTATTGTTTTTCTTGTTTGACTCTTCTTTTCTTTTTTTCTTTCTTTTGAACCTCTTTGTATGTAGGGGTGCTACCGGTAGCTAGGAGATGAACAAAAGCACATACAACTCCCGTTCCAAATCCAAGAAGTCAAGATCTTGTGCAAGACTTTTTATTGCCACGGATTTAACGTGAAACGCGCGGGCGGAAAGGGTGAAGATGACGGTAGTATCGTAATAACGGCAAACGAGATATGTCAAGAGAACAGCACGCGCGCAAAGACCAAAAAAAATCAAAGCAAGCAGCAGATCAGTAGTAGTAACAGTAACAGTAAGTGGCAGCGGTAGATGGCAGATAGACAGTAGTAGCAGCGACAATAAGTTATGGAGGGGCGAAGGAAGGGAATGTGTGTATATGCGGGGGGGGGGGGGGGGAGCGCGGAAGGTTGTGAAAAGAAAGATGGAGGAATATCGAAGGGGAAAAGATTGGTCGTGTGCTGGGTTTGGGTTGTATTCTGTCCTGAGCTTATCGCAGTTGAACAGACCAGGCAATTGGTAGATTAGATTACGGTAAGGGAATGTAGAGCTCTGGCTCCGACTTCCAGGATCCCAGGATTACGGGTCTCTCGGGAAAGGTGGTGAGATCCTAAATGGGCAAGGGGAGAGAGAGCAGAATGCCCAAATGGGTGCGATGAGGAAGGTCTGCAGATAAGTCTTTTTCCCTTTCCCTGTTGATGAGGCTGGGCTGTATTCCTGGCTGGTTGTTTGAATGCGTATGGCTGTGGGGGAGAGAGGGGGGAGGGGGGGAGTGAGTCTGGACACTGATCTGATCAATCAAGAGAATCCGGGATACAGAATACACTCAAGAAGACTATGTAGTTGGGAGTATATCGGGCGCTCATGACTCCCGGGTTTGTTTAAATGGGGGGATACTATAAGGAGGGTTTTCTGTAACATACCTATATGTTATTATGGAATGGAAACGTCCGTTTGAGATCAGTCTACACTCATGTAATCTGTAATACAGTTGTACGGATTGGAGGTATGCGATATTGAGGCTGATTACAGTGAGACGAAAGGTATGGTATGGTATGATATGGTTTGGCCCGGTTTGGTTTGGTTTGGGCTGTTATGGTAGGGGTACAACTTGTATTACTGACGAAAGAAGGGGGTTAGTTTGTAACGTCCGTATCTGGTCTTCACGAGATCAGATGTCAGTTGAATGAACGACGACGACGACGACGACGTGACCACCAACTTTGAGCCCGAAAACAGAAGACCTCAATTACTACCAAATGACGAGGGTGATGGGAAGAGAAAGAAATTCGAAGAGAGTGAGCAACCCCCAAAAGGATAATCACTAGAACTTGATAAACAATGTATGTATAGCGTGTCTTTTCAAAGAGGCAAGAGGTACGATCGAAGATAGAGAAGACAGAGTGTCCAACGAGTAACAACAATATGAACACCCCACACTCACGTTTGCATACAGGACGAACTTTGAGACCCCCCACACACAAAATTAAAATAGCGATCTCAATGGTTCATGAAAGAAAAAAGAAAACAAAAAAAAAAAAGTGAATCAAGAGAACGTGGGGTGTATATTGAAAAGAATAAAATAAGTGTAATTCTTCATCACCCCAAAGGGTGGCTGGTAAGTTAAGTGCACAAAACCTAGCAGGTATGGGGATATTTGGTTATCTCGCATTTTCGCGCTGGTGGTTTGTTGATAGCGGTTATTTTTCGGGTGTGACCAGAGATAAGGGAGGGACTAGAAGTGGACTAGTTGAAATCCGAGACATTGCGAGGGTTAAGTTATCTGTCATGGGAAAAATTACATAAAGGCGTAGGCAAGCCTCTGTCATCTATGAGAGGAATTTGGTGACGGGGGTGTACGGAGGAGGTATTCGCAGCGGAATTACTTTTTGACGATTTGGGGGGGGGGATCGAATCTCCCGGGGTTTTTTTTGGCTGGGCAATGGAAGGAAATAAGGTACCTACACCTCTAGCGGCACTTTGCGATACCATTACTTACAATATAGACTAGCCAGGATGGAGTCCCTTTCACGGAGGTGGGGATAAGTATTTAGGCAGGAGAGCCTATCATAGTGTACGTATTTATGATACCTGCATATAACAGGGAGGGTGGGAATTGAATTGGGGTAAGCAAGAAATAATCGGTGGAGGAGGAGAAGGACGTGGAGGAGGAGGTGGAGGAGGAGGAGGAGGAGAAGAAGAAGAAGAAGAAGAAGAAAGCCAGATTTTTGTCCTTTTTTCCCGGTAACCGGCCAGGGTGTTTTCCGTTCTTTTTCGTCTTGGTAAAAAAGATTGTAGTGGATCTCAATGGTACATACTGATTTCTTGGGAGTAGGAAAAATTAGGAACGAGGTTTGCTCTAACTGAAAAAAAGGAGAAAAAAAAAAAGAGTTGTGCGACAGTAGAAATATAGGTTTTCAATACACCCAGTTATACTTCTATGGGTGAGCGAGAGTAGTATGCATGTACGTCACCTCGCAGTAACCGTCGTTTAATCTGCGCATGGCGCGTCTGCAATGTCGGCGTTCCCCACAATCAATTAATCAATTGAGAGACCTCCTCTCGTGTCTGCAGATAAAACAAGAAGAGACACCAATTTTCACGTAGAGTACCTGCTCACTGTCCAAGTCCACACAAGTGATCCTCCCACTAGATTATACTCTTCCAAGCTCTCGGACATCTTTAACCTATTTCTCTTACTAATCTCGATACAGATTACCCCATGCCAGTTCTATTCTATATCTTCAGACATTTGGGCGAATAATACGGGGGATGTATCACATGCATACTCGGTGGTGTTGATTCAAATGACAAGCGTGATGAAAACTGTTTATCTGCAGTAGTGCCCGTCACAGAACCATTGCTTACTTACACCTGCATGAGTCCTGGAAGAATAAGTCTAATAGGCAAATAAATACATATATAGCTGCATTTCAACCAAACACACGCGAGACAACTGTAAACAAATGTCAATAAGTATCAGGGCAGAAGAGGACAGGACATCAAAAGACCGATAGATATTACCGCTAGTGTTCCTGACACACCAACGATTACCAGGAGAGCCCTGATCTTGGACCAAATAGCTCGTCCCATTAACAACGACCTCTACCACTTTCTCAAGGTGCCGACCCTTCTTCAGCTTCGCTCTTGCCCGATGGTAGCACGGAGATGCCGCTAGGGCTCTCCGACGGTTATATAGGCGCATCAAAGCCAACTGTAACCCATACAGTGCCCAATCTCATGTCATGGTATTCAATATACTACCCGTCATTCTCGATCATCTGATACCTATCGTATCGTAGGTTTGGAAATCGAAACTCTCGGCCCGACCCGATTCTCTTTTGGAAGAAAGTAGTCGCAAGTCAGATCGACAGCCATAGAAATCATCCAAGCACTTGCCACTGAAAACATGGTCGAGGGCCGGGGGGAAAAAGAAAAGAAAAGTGATGCACGAGCAACGCACGTTCCGTGCATCCCCCCACATTTTAAGGTTGATATCCTTGGCGAAGCTTAGTAATATGTGCAGGAGGTGTCAAGAAGTCATCACTTGTAAGTACTACTACTGCCTATGGACATTGATATATATACATGTACCTATGGTCCTTCTATTAACTTTCGTTCCCAGTTGGTAGTGTTCTAAGGCGAGTTTATAATGGGGTTTCAGCCAGAAAACAAGGAAAAGGGATTGTATTCCATGGTATGTTTCTTTTTATTTTAGACGGGGGAGGGGCCGGTAGCATGTTTACCCAAACATGCTGTGAGCTCCTCCAAAGCCCATCAAGCAACCACCCCTAACCCTGCGCTCAGATGAATACCCAACAAAAAAATGCTCATGAGTACCTACCTTATAGAACAGTGTTGAGGCCTCCCTACTATAACCAGGGGCGTAAATACTGCCTATTATCGCTAACGATTCATCCACGACGTGGCCGATCCAAATAACTTTGAAAGATCTATTAATAACGAACAAATCCCACACTCTTAGCTAAAAAAAAATAAGATTTAGTCAATACATATCAATACCTACTAACAGTGGGTGGGGGGTATATACCAGTGGCCCAGCTGCAGCCAATATGAATCTTCCCCCTGGAGGAGCCATCAGCCTTTCCGGTTATTGCCGAACTGTACCATTGGACTGCTCTGTGTCGGGGCATGAGCGTGAAAGCTGTCAGTGCACCGAGCCCATGTGCTCGAGAGAGATGTGGATTGGGTGTTTAGTCAGAGTTTGATTATGGAACAATCTAGAAACCACTCAAATATACTTTGAGAATGTGTACCTTCGCTATCTTCGCTTTTCGTCTGGTCTTGTGCTCCTTCAGCGGCGTAGTTCTGTTTATTAAAGCAGATCATTTATTCCCCCCAAAATGGGTAATCGCCCTGGGTTGTCCTCTCGCGGTGAGAGTTACGGGTGATCTACCAGAACACCAAGGAACCACCCGACAGCTTGTCACTACCAACAAACGTTCCCTATTTTCTGGGAGCTGGGCCGGCCACTTCCCCATAACTAACAGGGGACGGAAGGGGGGGTGGAGGTCCCGAATGTTCAGAGAACCCAGCTAGTGTATAAGTCCGCTTACCCAAGCAGAAATAGGCTTGCATATAGAAGATGGCCGGCGCCTAGAGATATCTGGATGTCTTAAGTAGATATTTGTTATCTTCGGGACAAATATATGGTGGGGGACACGACAAAGGGGTCTGTCTTGGCAGAAGTAACAAAGTTCCACGCGCTGATCAGTCCCCTTTAGGGAAGATATTAAGCCTAATAAGGACAGATCGAGTGCTGACTCATGAGGATTTCAATTCGGCCCTAACAAATTTGTATGGGTAACAAACTTTGTCCTGCCTAACAAAATTGAAATCCTTTCTTCTCAACAACAACACAATCTAATTTAACTTACACACCGTACTTTGATTCTCCTACTGATTCTCTATAGAAATACGGTGGCTGAATTTAAAAATTATTGAATTGTGGTGAAGGGATAGATTTGGCGTTCCTCTATTTTCATCGGCCCCGTTGTCGTGTCCGCCACCATACCATATTTCATTGTCTCGTAAGCCCCACTGATTCCAAAAGAGCACTCTGTTGGTTGAGATCTCATGATCAAACTGCACTCTTTCAGCAAATTTCCTTGTACATAAAGGGGTTTGAAATCTAGGATACCCCACTGACACTAATACCTATGGTTAATATCCAGCGAGTTCATCTGACCAGAAAAAGACAAGTCTTATATTAGCTAAGAAACGTGGATAGATTTTTCAGATATTTGTTGTGAATGTAGTAATAGCCTGCATTCTCACAGTCTGGCGGATAAGCATTGGGTTGATACCTTAAAATTCTGCGACCTGAGGGGGGACTCGTTTACCCACTACTAGACCCCCAAGTTAAACACAGGTGATAACAATATCAGAGAATACTCGGCGCCTTAAACCGCTCTGTAGGTGACTGAAGCAGAGATGATTTGTAAGAGGGATCATCACCACTCTTAACAAGTTGTCCTCGCCGTGAGCAACTGGTAAATGAGGGTAAGGAATAGTAAGCGGTATTGGTATTTACAGTATTTGTAAGTTGATGAGACGAGAGCTGACCGTTTCAACATAGATTTGATCGACGAAACAACGGACACTGAAGACACACTTTCCTATTCGCACGCGAGTCCCTTGCAGTTTGAGGATGCGCACCTAAATGTAACTTAGTGACGCGTGTGGGGAGGTATGTGATAAAATAGGTAGAATATGCTCTCCAAACTGTCCCGATAAGCCGATTCCATGTGGGCACAAATGTGATGTGGTTAAACATCTAACTGGAGGAATATGATGACATCAAGGATGAAGCTTTGTGGGGAAGAAGAAGAAGCTTTTCGCTTAGATAAGTAGTCTATCGATAACGTTAGACCCACAACACTTCGGCTCCGGCCCGTCGCGTCGGTTGTCGCTCTGGTAGTCCGATTTAGCCAAGCTTGTGAAAGTCTAAAAGCAGTTGAGTGGCGAAACCCATACAAATCTACCTAGCAATGGGTTCTCTACTAAATTCAAAAATGTGCAAAGGGCTTCTCCCAAGGGTCAAAGTATTTTACCTCTGTTCATCATTATAATTAATTGTGTTGTGGTTCTACACTTGGAACCTGGTTCTACCTATGTAGTTTGGGTGGTAATTGGCCCTTTCACGAAAGCTTTTGGGTAGGGACTTTACCTACCCTGATCCCACATCGCTCAATAACCTCATGCATGTTCTGCTGGATTACGCTCCAGATAAAGAAGCTGACGAATCAGCTGTTTCTTTATTTCTTTATTTCGTTTTTCTATAAAAGTAAAGACGATATCCACTTTGGATAATCATCGTAGAGTCAATAATCAATTCACTACTCTATTCAGTAATCATACTTCCTATTGAAGCAGTCCAAATCCCCTATCGATTCACCGACTGCATTAATATAAAAACGCCCAGATGCCTAAGGTTTGCTAGAGGCAGTGTCTCTCCAACCAGATCTATCAAACACTGCTAACAATTAACTCGGCACTGCCTTTGACTTTAGAGCCAAGGAAATCGCCTCGGCTTTAGTTTAGTCGGCCCAAAACCTTCTTTACTTAGATTCCCGCACATATATATCGTGGATTTCTTCACGACCTCAAATTCTATAATTCCGCGTTCTACTTTTGACTGGGAGATTTCAGGTATTATAGTTACTAGCACTGTGACTTACCCTGGCCACCACCATGTCAAACATTAAAGGATTCACGATACCGGCAAAAGCAAATGCGTACTCATTCCCAATGTCGACGTCGACTGCCATCATGATCATCGATGCGCACAGGTTGGGAGACCACTCTTCATCTCTAGATGACTTCAATCACCTTCAACTAGACAAGTTTACCACCCTTATACAATCCTTTCGGAAGCTCAACATGCCTATTTTTCACATGCGGGAACCCCACGGTCAAGCCTTTGAAGGAGTTGAGAGTTCCGAGAAACATACGATTCCCAAAGTGGGGGGAAACAAAAGAGGGGAAGCGCTAAACACAGAGGGAAACAGCCGCAACCTGATCGATGAATGGGCACCGAAGCCGTGGGAAGTCGTCATTGATAAGTCAAGCCACACGACAGTGTGGAATATGGCACTGCACGAGCAACTTGTTGTATGGGGAATTACTCATCTCATAATCGGAGGTGTTACCACGCAAGCCTGTGCCGCACTTACTGCCAGAGAATTGAATGATCGAGGGTTTAAGTGCTGTGAGTCTAAACCGTATCAGACGAAGGTCTATATATATATATGGTAGGTTGTCAAAAATAACCGGAGAACCTCGTTGCAACCAAAATTTGTATGGGAATGCAACTTCAACATCGCCTTACACCACAACCATAAGAGAAATAAGACAAGGGATTTCAATTCTGTGACCCTCTATAGTTATATGGTCTAGGGTTTTAATACGGGCTCAAGGGTGGTAGTTTGAAATTTGGTTGTTGTAGGCCATTTGCTTGGTTGCGAGGCTGATTTCCGGTTATTTTTGACACCCCACAATATATATATAAGAACTATACTCTGAATCAAGAACCAGCGGGCTGACATCCCCAGGCATTGTTCATGATTTTTTAGTGGATTGTAATGGCCCATTCCGAACCTCCCCCTTGGAAACGAAGCATTCATCCCAGGAATCACCTGTGCCTTTCGCAAACCTTAACGATTTAATCATACAACTCAATGTATCTACCATGGATAACGAGGAGGACTCTACAGGAGGTATGGCTGACAGTTGGGACGGATCTTTAGATTTGTTTTCACTGCATCAGGCCTATAAAGCTGGTGTTTCTCCTGTTACAGTAGTCATTGATGTCTATAAAAAGATCGAGTCACATCTCTCGAAAACCACCTCTACATTTATTACAATTACTCCCCAAGCTGCCGCCATCTCTTTCGCACAGGACCTCCTCAAAAAGTACCCCGACCGCACATCTCTACCACCCCTTTTTGGCGTCCCATTTTCTCTAAAGGATAACATCGATATTGCGTGGATGACTACAACCCTAGCATGTCCCCCGCTAGCCCATATACCCACAGTTTCTGCAAATATATACACGAAACTAGTATCTCTTGGAGCAATCTTCATCGGGAAAACAAACATGGATCAGCTTGCCACTGGGTTGACCGGATGCCGCTCTCCATACGGTATTCCCGCATCTGTTCTCAATCCACTCTACATCGCCGGCGGATCTTCTTCCGGCGCTGCAGTCTCGGTCGGCGCTGAACTCGTATCCTTCGCCATTGCAACTGATACTGCGGGTTCTGGGCGCATACCCGCGGGCTTCAACGGTATTGTCGGATGGAAGCCGACAAAAGGCACCGTCTCGTTATCGGGAGTTGCTAAAGCGTGTGAGTCGCTTGACTGTATAGCGTTCATGACCACCAGACGTGGTGGAGTCCGGGATGCCAGGGAGATATGGAAATATGTTCGGGGATATGACCCGGACGACCCTTATTCGAAGCCGCCGAATATCCCCCCACCGTTGAGATCTAGAAGATTTTGCACACCAGGGATGCCAGGAATCAGCTTCCGGTTCGCGATACCGCCACCAGAGGTTATCGCTGGATGTGCAGCGGTGTTTCGCCAGCTGTTCTACGAATCTGTTGGAAGGCTGCAGGGGCTGGGGGGCGAGCTTATAGAGGTCGACTGGGCGCCGTTTGAGGAGGCGGGAAGATTGCTGTATGACGGTGCATTAGTAAACGAAAGGCTCACTACGACGCCCTCCTCGGGGAAGGATTGGTATCAATCATATCATGGCAACCTACACCCGGTTACCAGGCAGGTTTTTCATAGGGTGTTGACGAGAGGAAACAGCGCGGAAGACGTGTTTAGGGATTTGAAGAAAATGAAAATGTACGTTCCCCTTCCTCAAATTCCCCTTACTAATACTAATAAGAGCCCTATGTATATAGCCTCACACGAAGGGTCCACGAGACCGTTTTCAACCCCTCCCATGCATCTTCCATCGATGCACTTGTAGTACCGACGGCACCAAGCCATCCCACTATTGAAGAGGTTCTAAAGGACCCAATCTCACTCAACTCGGTCTTGGGGACTTTTGCCCATTTCGGAAACGTGCTGGACCTCTGCGCGGTCGCTTTGCCGGTGGGAAGTTATGACTTGGGTGGGACCCAGGTGCCGTTCTCAATCACGTTGTTGGCGGGGTCGGGAGATGATGGGAGATTGATGGACTTGGCTACTATGGCTCTGTAAGCTAGTATCGTCTTGGTTAAAGCACTGACCGGCACTAGAATCTCGCGAGGTTTGATAGCTGGACGGGTAATACATATCGGGTCTTTGGCATCAATGGTATCTCTTTCTGACCCTAAAAAGGCCCAAGAAGGCTGAAACGAACGGCCTGGACGCCATATAGTTCTGGTTCAATACCGGCCAGGTCTAGGCCGTATACCATTAAAGTACTCTTATATGGAACCTCTAGTTTTAAGTATATTTACATATTATATTAGACTAGAATCCTCCACCGACCCGACCACTGCACTCGATAACATAGAATCCTAGACGCGAGTGATTCCCCGTGATTCGAGGCACATACAAAGGAACCAATCAATAGGGCTTTCTATGATCGGTAGTGTACTTGCTAAATTTTTATCGGTTGCTACGGCCATCATCTACCCTCGTCCTCTTGATAAAAATTTGGCAAGTAGTTCGAACGGCGGGCCCCCCAAAGAAAAGAAAAAAAAAATCTCCATCCATCTACCGGCCGGCTCGGCGATGAACGGTGATCGGTTAAATCGGGTGTAGTCTATACGTATGAGAATTATGATGGATGCATGTTGATGCAAGTGGGTAGCTGGGACTATTGCATGCATGCACGGGGTTGTTGGGTGGCAAAGCATTTTATTAGCATGTGGGGAATATTACATGTAAGAACGGGATATTGAACGAGGCGCGGCGATGTAACACGACCGCTATTATATTACATGCCTTACAAAAATGCACTTTTGGCGGGCTTTTTGTGTCCACAGTATGAAACTGCGAGTAGAGTAAGCTAGGCGTAAAATTATAGTTAGAAAGCTAATGTGTGCGCGTGCGCATGCGCTATTATAACACAATCAGCCAAAACACTTTTCTCACTCTCTTTTCCCAGGCGCATTTACCACTAAATATTAGGTAAAAGAGAAAAAAAAAAGAACTCGGAACTCGGCTCACGGCAGACAAACCAGCTGTCGAGTGACACCCCATGACCCGCTATCACGGCGAATCACTCGACACGGCGCTACATATGATGCTGCGGGGGGGGGGACGTACGGTTGCTGGTCTGCGCGCGGTCGTGTTTGGTATTGTCCCATCTTCAGAAGTATGTAGCTGCATTACTCATGCATAGAATTTGGGGACACGGTAAATATGTCTTGTCATGCATATTCATACATACGCATGTATAAATTAAAGGCATATATGTATGCATGTCGAGAGTCGGGTCTGGGAATCCGGGGGTAATGTAGTCGCCACACACTCCTCCAAACAAATAGAAGACGGTCACTATATATGTTGTAGCTATAGAAGGATCGACTCGACGTAGAGTACGTGCATACAATAATGTCCGTCCATGCGTCTAGCTTCAGCTACATGACATGACATATATTCTATATCGATCTTCGATCTGTATGTATAGCGAGACTAGACAGGTGTATTGGTGGAAATGGTGGGGTATTATTATTACTACTATTAACGTCGTCGAGAGCCCCAAACACACATGCGCACGCCAAAAACCCGCCCCTCAATCATTCCCCTTCCTCCTCCCGAGTGACAGCCCATGAGCCAAGCCACCACCCCTATCACCAACCAACCCCAAAAGGCCAACCAGCAATTAAGTATCTTGCTCTATCTATCAGCTCTCTCTGTCCCTCCTTCAACCTCTCACCACAAACACCACCGCCCCTTCCCCCCCTCTAATGCTCGACCCGCGCTTCTCGCGCCTCGCCGTCGCCGGCGTCATCGTCCTGATCTGCACCCTCGCCTACGCGTCACAGCTCTTCCTTCTAGCGCCGTATCTCTCGCGCCGCCAGAGCATCTTCTTCAACGCCCTCGTTGCCTGCATCTGGATCAGCTACTACCGCTCCATCACCACGCACCCGGGCTGCGCACCGGCCGACTGGACGCCTGCCGCCGCGGAGCACGACGGGCAGGACGCGGAGGAGGGCCGCGGGAGGGCCGGCGAGAGAACGTTGGTCGTGGGGACGGGCAAATGGTGTCGCAAGTGTGAGAGGTATAGGCCGTTGAGGGCGCACCATTGCCGGACGTGTAAGGTGTATGTTTATATTCTATATATATTCCTTGTTTTTATGTGTGGGAGGGGAGTGCTAATGTGGTGATGATGGATGTTAGCTGTGTGCTCAGGATGGATCATCATTGTCCGTGGACAAATAATTGCGTCGGGTTCAGAAACCTCCCGCACTTTCTACGCTTCCTTGGATATAGCGCCTTCACAACCTTTTACCTTCTAACGCACCTCTTCTCCCGCTGCTCCGCCGTCTGGTCTGCCCGCGACCGGCCCTCTGTACCCCTTTCTCCTCCCGGCATACCCATACTAACATACCCCCGCAGTACCACAGCCCGCACACTCTCCCGCAGCTCCTCCTCCTCGCCTTCCTGACCCTCACTACGATATTCACAACCTTTGCCCTCGCGATCCTCACCCTGCGCACCCTCTACTCCACCACCACCGGCTACACCACCATCGAGACATGGGAGCAAGACCGCCACGACGCCCTCGTCGCCCGCGGAAAGGTCCCCCGCCAGGAATTCCCATACGACATCGGCCTCTGGGACAACCTCTGCTGCGCCTTCGGCGGCACGGGCAACGTGCTGTCGTGGCTGTCCCCGCTGTCGCGCACGCCCCGCGTCGGGTCCGTGATGCACGGGAGCACCCCGGATATCCGGCTCCGCTCGGGGCTCGAGTGGGAGATCAACGGATTCGAGGACATGGGCGTGCTGTGGCCCCCGGCAGACCCGGATAAGCTCTCTGCGCGCGGGTTCGGGAAGGACACTGCCGCGCCGGGCGTGCTGGTGGAGGAGGACGGCGGCGAGTGGGTGGAGGGCGTGCGCCGGAGGCAGAGGGAGGACATGGACTGGCGCCAGGCGCGCGGGGAGACGGGCGCCCGGCAGGAGGAGCTCAGGTATCCGAGGATTGCGGAGCGCGGCGGCGGGCCGTGGGAGTGGCGGAATGGCGAGGGGGAGTCGTTGGCGGATTATGGGGTTGAGGTGGAGGCGGAGGGGGACGATGAGGATGTGCCTTTGGCGGTGCTGATGCGGAGGAGGAAGGTGAGGTAGGGGTTCTGTTTCTGCTTCCTTTTTAGGTGGTAGATAGATGGTAGATAGATATCCTTTAGTTTACTTGTTTGTGCTTTCTCTTTCGTTTCCTTTCTCTACGTACTGGATAGACACGATATATCCATGTATCGGGCATGAATTGAAAACGTTGTCGTAAAACTGGTATATATATAACCCCTCCCCCATCAAGTCTTCTCTTCAATCTCCGGACCAAGAGGCCAATATGTCCCACAGACAGTACACCGCCCTCACGTATATAATTGGCCCCCTCTCTTCCGGCGATATGAACCCCCGAGTGATAACCCTAACCCTGGCCCACCGGGTTAAAGATTGACAGCTGTTGTAGGGAGTGGGGAGGGGGGAGGGAGGGTGTAGTAACAATTACGGTATTTTGTACTATTGTGGTGGGTCGATGGTAGTTACATATACATATACGTGTAGTTCTGTCCATGAACACTTACTATAAGCCGGCCCCTAGCTGAGCTCAGTGCCAGTGCCAGCAACGCCCACACTGGCTCTGTGGCGGCCGGCCCGTGTATACAAGTGTACCCTAGGATTAGAGCACTGGCCGGTTTTGCACCTAGGCCAGGGTGGTGGTGGGTGGGTGGGTACTGGAATTGAATGTGGGGTACCTGCTGGCGGCGTGGGTGGGGGTTTCAAGGCGGGGCGGGGTGTTCTCTCTGCTGGATACAGTGTGGGGAATGGGTAAAGTCACTATGTACCGTGTACTAGATCTAACTACGGCGTGTGATGGCGAAGACAGGATTAGACGTGGAGGGGGAGTATATACTGGACCAATACCGTATTGCATTTTGGCCGCACTGCTAGGGGGCCCTCCCCTCTTTTTAATTTTTGCTACATGTGTTTAGAGATACACGTTGATCTGTATAACTATCGCCACTTGACCCAAGGGATGGCAAAAGCGAGAACTGACAACAGACTCCCTTTTCATTTACCTTATATTAAAGAGAATCTCTGGTGGTTGATAAATACACACCCCCTTAATTACAAGTTATGTAATGCGCTTCTTGGCGCTGCCACTACCAATGATCGATACGGCCACTTTTTCGCCGCTTAGTCATGCAGACCACGGCTGGAATGCTATGCCATGTAGAACCACATTGCTGCCCGCAGCGAGTGGAATGTTGGGGCTGGCTGGCAAGCTGTTATAAGGGGTGGTTGGAGACCTGGACGGACGGACAGACGGACGGACGGACGGGTGAGAGAGAGCAATTGTTTCCGTCAGGATCGGGCTAGAAGTATCGAATCGTACCTCCTGGGGGGGTTCCTGGAGGTTCGTATGCGTGGGCTAGAGACGGAGGAGATGTTCTGGAACGGACTGGTGGGGAGGGGGTCTATGAATCCTCCGTAGACCTGCCAGAGATATCGGCCAAAGCTCTCCTGCAGTCCGGCCAGCCAGCCACCAGCGAGCCAGCCAGCCTCTTCCTTTCCCCCCTCCCTCCTTCCTTTGGTCCCTTGTTTGGTCTACTGGCCTCCTGTCTGTCTGTCGTTTATATATACCAGTGCAGATGCCCAATTCCACCCACCTGTACATACACCCAATATCTCCAACTCTAACCACCACCACCACCACCACCACAAAAATGCAGCTACACCTCCGCCGCGCCATGCTCCTCCTGCTGCTCCCGCTCCCGCTCGCAGCGCCCCACGTCCTCATGTCCAAGCCCGCGCCGCTAGGCTGGGCGGAAAACAAGTTCGTCACGTCGCCAGACTACGAGCTCAAGGCCCCCATCAAGGGCCCGCAGTTCCCGTGTAAGCAGTACCACAAGGACTTTGCGCGCGGCGCTGGGAGGAGCGTCGAGTCGTGGCCGGCGGGCAGCACGCAGGTGTTTAGGTATGTGTGTGTGTGTTTCCGAAGGTGGACGGTAGTATATTCACGGTGGGCGTGTTCTGACGGGGAGTAGAACCATGGGCGGTGCAATCCACGGCGGTGGGAGCTGCCAGGTATCGCTGTCCTACGACGACGGGCAGACGTTCCGTGTGATCAAGTCCTGGATCGGTACCTCCCCGAACATACTTATGACACACTACAATATATATACCTCTTACTAACGCACGCACCGACCACAGGCTCCTGCCCGGCCGAAGACACGCCCTTCAGCTTCGGGATCCCGGCGTCGGCGCCGTCCGGCGCCGCGCTCTTCGCCTGGACGTGGTTCAACAAGATCGGCAACCGCGAGATGTACATGAACTGCGCGGCGGTGACCATCACGGGCGGCGGCAGCGGCTTCGCGAGCATGGCCGACAACCCGCGCGTGTTTGTGGCCCAGATCGGCACGAACCCGTGTACCGTGCGCGAGGGCACGGCCGTGGAGTTTCCGTACCCGGGCGCCGTGGTGGTCAGGGGGGAGAAGGGCGCGCCGCCGAATGGAACGGGGTGTGTGTAGGGATGTAGGTACGGGACTTGGTTAGATGGGGCTTGGTTTGCTGTGATATTCTCTTTTTTATTTTGTCTCCTCTGTAGCTAGGGCTTTGGTGCCTTGGTAGTTAGTTATCTTATATACAATTTCACCCAATTGAGATTTGGCATTCTCGCATCATGTGTGTGTGTGTTGGGAGTGAATGCCAGTCTGTGGTGTAGTTCTATCACGGGCCGGGTTAGGTAGGGTTCGTTTCTGTGGCTTCAAGGAGCAAAAGGTGTTCTGGCCGCCGGCCATGGTTCCATGGGGGCGGGTTCGACTCCTGCCCCTGGTGGACTAACTTTTTGTTTTCTTAGTACCGGAGAGTGGTAAGTACATGTACCTACATGTACTTATTAGCGGTAGGCGTGGTTTTACTAGTGGTAGGAGACCACTTTACCACCGGTGGTGGGGGTAGTAATATTTTTATGGTAATGGATACTGTCTGCCGGTGGTGGAGGGAAGCTTTCATAGGTAATGGTTGGATGGAGTAGACCTCTTCACGGGGGGTGTGGTGCAATGACCAAGTATATACGTATATACCCCTTAGGTTGTCAGTAAATGCTGCCCCCCAGAAAAAAGCAATAGTTGATAATAGATCTTATTATCTCCCTTATCAGATAGTTGATCTCCCATACGAATTCCCACCCTCTTTATAGGGGGGGGGCAGCATTGACAGCTTAGGGATAGTACGTCGAAACGGCCATATAGAATTCAAGGAAAATCAACAGAAATACTTGACATGGCACAGAGAACTCTCTGCCTTGTACTCTCTGCGGTGGCCAATCTTGATGTCACAGGCGTTGCACCATACCAGCAGTACCGTGAGAACCACAGAAGAGGTCTACAGCACAGAGTTCAAACACTACTGATACCACCGAATTACATACCCTGTCCACAGAGTTAGACTATTAAGAGTGGCAATCCATTGGTTGGCTAGAGCAGTTATCCGAGACCTTGCGTGTTTAGACAGACAGACGCCGAATTGGAACCCGGGGAATTAAGATGCACGTCAACGCACGTGCATCCGTGTCTACTACGTATGTACGTAGCTCAGTCAGTCAGTCAGCTCCTTCCCCTCTATTCCTTCAATTTTTGAAAATCAACACCAAAAGTGCTAAGCAACCACGTTACACAACACCCAAAAGTCTTTAACTCTTAGGCTTCATTCATCACCACCCACCCTTAGTCCCCCTTGCCCCCCCCCTATGACAGCAGAGAGAGCCCTCTACTGGTATCTTAGAGTACACTTATTCATAAGGGAAAGCATCTGGACACTCTGCCCAACTATCCTCCTGTTATAGAAAGCCAGCACACACCTCCCCATCAGCCACACAGCCAAAAGTCTTTAGCATCTAAGCTTCACGATGCCTGAACCCACTTCCACCCAAGAGATCTTCGGTATTCTCACCACCCATATCGACTCCATCATCACCAACCAAAAGGAGAACACCATCATCTCCCAATCCACAACTAACATCATCAACAACCCCAACACCACCGAGGAAATGAGAACTGTCATCGCCCTCCTCTGTGGTATCGCCCGCAACACCAGCACGATTGCTGGAGACCTTGCCAGCCTCCACCAAGACGTCGAAGAGCTCGACAAGGCGTCACTACATTACAACCGCCTCCTCCACCCACTTAACAAGAGAGATCACAGTGATCTCCAACGCCTCACCACCTCAAGGCCTAAAAATCACGCCCCCCACCCCCGCAACCTCCCCAACAAACCCCAAAAACCTAAGCGATCACGGTTCGACGCCCTACAGCAGAAATCATCACAAAGTGAGTATGACGCTCAGAACGGCATCCTCCCCCCCATTCTCCACCTCGACACCACCGCCTCGAGACTCCACGCCGCTGCCAAAGCTAAGGGCAAGAAAGCCCTCGCAAGAGAATCCTTGACAAACTCCTGCCGCCAAACCCTCCCCACCGCCTCACGCCGCTTTTTCGCAGACAACCCAGGAACCACTCCCACACCTTAACGCCTGCAGAGAGATCCCATCCATCCTCGCGAGAGCCTGAAAAGAGCGGGCCACGCCTGCACACCTCACTCTCCGCCACTGTTAACCCCTAGCGCCTGCTCCGCTGCCGCCCACCCAACCGTCCCCTCCTCCTTCTACATAACCCCTTTTTGAGACCTTCACCGCCTCATCAACGGTAGAATCGCTTCCCCACCAACCCTCAAACTCTTCCGCCCAAATTTCACCGACGCCGATGCCGCCATCCACAAGATCCCCTTTAACTTCCTCAACAAAGAAGTTCTTGATAAGCGACTTCCAAGAAATCAGATTCGCAATGGAATTACCCCTCAGCCAATCTTGCCTCAACAAGCGACGACACCTCCGCAACACCAAGAAGACTTCCACCATAGTGATCACAAGATCTCGAAGAAGCCGCCATCATCGGCACCACCATCAGGCTCTTTCTCCCCGCAGCGCTTCCACCATGCCGCCACCCCTCACCCAACGCCAAGAACTGCCAGAAATTGCCACGCCCAACAAGCGCTGCGACAAAGAGCCTTCACCTGCCCCATCTGCTCCAAACAACACACCAAAGCCGCCCACAGATGCCCATCCACCAACTGCCCTGCCCACCAAACCCACCCCCAATCAACTGCTTCGTTTCCTCGCCAAATGCAGTAACTGCAACGGCCCTCACCTCAAGAACGACCCCACCTGCCCCTCCCGCCTAAGAAAACCGGCCGACAAGCGAGTCCCAGCCCTTGAACGCCTCTATGGATATTACTACGATCTCAGCCAAGAACCCTCTAAATGCAGAACAACAACCGTGATCAACAACCCGTCCGGCCCACGATCATCCAACACAACTGCGGGAAAGAACCCCTGCTCATCACCCTCTTTTCACTCCACACTAAGTCCGCCACATAGTCGCGGGTCCAGAACCTCCGCTTTAACAATAAGTTCGCTATAAGCCCCGCCTTCACCTCTACTCTCCTTCCTCCTCACCCAACGACAAAATCTCTGCCTGTCTCTACATCTCCAACACCTCCTCGAAAAGAACTCAGCCTCCCCATTCCCTCCTCAAGAGCGACCTAATCTCAACCAACATCTTCTTCAGAACCTCCTCCTCCTACACCACACTGCACGTCACAAACGCTATAAACCGCCAACTCTCAACCCACTCCCGATCAATAGACCCCGACATTTTCACCCCTCCCACGACTCTCCATCGTCCTGAGATTTCAACATCCACAGCCCCTGCTGACCCTCCGCCTCCTTCACAGCCCGGTAACTCTCCCTCTCCCAACCCTACTTCCACTGCCACTACTAACGCCTTTCTCCTCATCAACAACCCCGCGTTTACACCAGGATCTCACCCTCCCAATCACAACGCCATGGAGTCATCGACCGCCGCTAATCCCAGAGCCAAGACTCATCCGAAAGTGGCCTCCCTCCGCCGACACTGGTTCTGACCATAGAGCCTGGCCATCTCCCCGGCCGCCCCCGCCCGACCTCACCTCAAGACTTCTAACTGGCCACAGACTGAGACTTGGCCCTCTCTGAGTGACCTGCACATCCCTCCCCCTCCACCGACATCGACCAATGGTTTGAGGGCGCCCTCACAAACCTCACCAACCTCCCCACATCCCACACCCCCCCCAAAACGGTTCAAATGGGTCAAAACCGGTGGAACCCGAACCTCTCCCAACTCAGTGACAATCTTCCACTCCGTCCAACGAGCCTGCAGAAAAGGCAAAGTTCTTCGTTTAAGGCAGCAAAACGCTTACTTCAACGCCATTAAACGCGCTAAACAAAACCACTGAACAACTACGATCCAACGCTTCAGTTAAAGACGCGTGGAGACTTAAGAAGTCTGCCACTAAGACATCAAGACCGAATCCCCACCCTCCCCAACTCCCCCACCCCACACGCCTCAACGCAAAACCTGGTCAACGCCTTTTTTCCTCCCCGCCAAGACCCTCCCCATCCGACACGCTGATGTCCCCATCGTCATAACAGAGAAATCCACGCAGTCCTCAAGACCACTAAGCAACCTCTCCGCCCGCCCAGACGGCATCCCCTACTCAGGAAAGCAGTCCACAAAGCCAACCCCTCATCCTCTCCGCCTCCTCAACCCTCCTCAAACACGGCTACCACCTCACCTCAAACGGGCGAACGGAGTTATCCTCGCCAGTTCAATAAACCCGACTACTCCTCCTCCGCCATGATCATCGCTCCTCCAAACCATCTCAAAGATACTGGAGAAAGTTGTAACCTCCGCCGCCCATCGCCAGAAACACCGCCTCATCCACCCCCATCAACGCGCTCACCGCAGGCCTCCACCTCCGACGCCGCCACCACCTCCTCCACGAGACCCGCCATGCAACTAGCAGGCCTTAAGGTCTCCACCCTCCTCCTGATGTCAAAGCGAGGATTCGATCACGCCCCAAGAAAGGCCGCCCCACTTCACAGCCGCCAAGTCCCACCCTACAGAAACTGGATCTTGTCCTTCCTCTCGCACCGCCACATCACCCTCCTCTTCAAAGGCTCACCCAAAATCCCCACCCTGCTCAGGTTAGTCCCCCTGGGATCCCCCATCTCCCCCCTCCTCTTCCTCATCCACATCAATTTCCTACACCACCACGACCCCTCACCCGGCATCCCCCTCTCCTACGTGGACGACTTCGCGATCACAATCGCCTCCCAGTCCTACGAGGAAAACATAACCTCTCTTACCTCCCACTACAACGCCCTCACCCACCCCCTATAAACATCAGCTTCTCGCAAAAACCGAACTCATCCACCTGAGGACCCCAAGAGATAGGAACCCCCCTGCCACCTCACAATCACCCTTGAAGGCCACACCTTCACCTGCCCCCAAAATCAAATGGATCGGTTTCTACCACCCAATCCTTTGACCCCAACACCCACTTCTCTCACCGCCGCCAAGCAGCCTTCGCCTCATCCAACGCCTCCTCACCGCAGGCCTCCTCCGCTAACTGCCTCCGCCGCCCACTGCCGACACGCCCCACGCCACTTATGGGGCCTCCGCCTCTCCTCCGCCTCAAGGCCCTCACAAAATTCTGAACTCGGTCCCACGCCACAGGACGCTTCAGAGCCACAAACCTCAAAGTTCTACATCGGGCCTCACCACCCCTCGACCTCTACCTCCTTCCTAAAGTCCAAGACGCCATCCGCATACTTCTGGCCTCCCTCAACAATCTGGCCACACGGGAAGATCCCTAACTTCCCAACAACATCCACCACACGCCCTACTCACACGCCTTTCTAAAGGCCGCCTAACCTCAAGAGAGGGACTCTAACGCCAGAAAAGGCGCCGCCTCCCCATCGAAAACTCGCTGCCCTCATACGCCTCATCAAGAAGGCCACCCCATGACAGACTAATTAGAGCCAAGAAACTCTCATCTCACACTGGAGAACCTACCCCCACCCCCTACTATAACTTCCCCCACTCTGAAACTCCCTGCCTTCACCTCCCTACACAAATTCACCGCCTCAGAATACACCAAATCAGGACAGCCAAAAGCTACCTGAGAGCACACAAATCCTTGGATCAACTTCAACTCCCCGACTCATGCCCTCGCTATGCCTAGAACCGGAAACCACCACCCACGCATCCTTACATGCCTGCAAGGCCCAGGAGAGATTTCTTTTCTTCCACTGATCACCTCCTCGACGAAGTCTGGGACAGCCTCCTCTCACCCCTGGCCCTCGCGCCACATCACCGCCACTGTGACTAACTATCCGCCTCACACCCACCCTCCCACTTCTCTCAGGGTCCTGACTACTCCACCCTCACCTCCCTCTCTTCCACCAACACCTAGCCCAGCCTCCAGGGCAGCCCACCGCACCAAAGCCCTAAGATTAGGCAAAAAGAGAATAAGTTTCACAGGAACCCGCGGAGGAAGGAAAGCCCACCGGCGGTCTCCTATGTAACTTTCTCGCGCCTTCATTTCGCCTTCACACAACCTGTCATTTCTTTTGTCTTCCCTTTGTTTCTCCTTTTTTCAGTGGTTTCTTTCGTGTCTTTAGGGGTCGCTTAGTTTGTATCACGATAGGGGTCAGGTCTTTTATGCCATAGTCTTCGACTGCACGCAACATTTGTACCTAGAAATGAAATGAAATGAGTTAAAAAAAAAAAAAAAAAAAAAAAAAAAAAGCTCAGTCAGTCAGTCAGTCAGCACCCGACTCAGTCGGACGGCACCAACTCAGTCAGTCAGTCAGTCAGTCAGTCAGTCAGTCAGTCAGTCAACGTACTCAGTCCACGACTCAGTCGGCGGACGCAAATTAAACTCAGCCTGGCAGGCTGTGGAGCAGAGCAGAGTACATATATCAGCAAGGGTATGAGCGTGCTTGTGCTTTTCTACAATAGCTAGGTATGTAGCTGAGTTAACCTTAAGCCCATGATCGATAGAAGAGGCAGTGCCCCGGATATCCTGTAGTGCGCGCCTTGTCACTCGCATTTACCGTAGTCGGTAACTGGCCCCGTATCCAGAAGCACAATGGATTACTTACGGTGCTCTACCTACTCTATCTAACCGCATGGTGCATGCATCACCGGTCCAGGTCCAATGGGAAGTGCCTGCAGTCGATATGCAAGTCCGCCAAGGGATTCCTTCCTTCCTTTTCCTTACCGCCGCGCAGGCAGGCACAAGGTACAAAACATACGAGCTTGGGACTCGCGTCTACCACTCACTCTACGCGCCCCCTTATCTATCAGTCCTCTGCCTCATCCCTCATCCCTCATCCTCATCCTCCTCCTCTTCTCACCACCCCACGAGATCATTCCCCCCTCCCATATATTATATATACATATATAGTCAATCCTAATCCTACCAATACCCAAACCACATCCATCCATCGCAACAATGGTCACCGCATTCCAAGAGGTAAGCCAGTGACCCCCCCCCCCCGCAACAAAGCTAACAAGAGCCCAGAAGGTCTACATCCTACTAAAACAGGTCCGTTCCCCCACCGCCACAGACCCCCCCCCCCGCAGCTAGCTAACCCCCGGGAGCAACAGATCCCGCCCGGAAAGGTCAGCACCTACAAAGCCCTCTCAGACGCCCTCGACTCCTCCCCGCGGGCCGTCGGCGGCGCATGCCGTACGTTGCCCCCCCTCTCTGTCTCCCTCGCAGCTAATCAGTCGCCGCGCAGGAAACAACCCGTATGCGCCGGAGGTGCCCTGCCACCGCATCATCGCCTCAACAGGGGTATCACCCCCCCCCCCCTAGTCCGCCCCTGCTGACGGAGCTGTGTTGCTAGTACATTGGCGGGTTCATGGGCGACTGGCGGCACAACGCGCCGTCGGGGGCCAACTGCGAGAAGAAGCTGGAGCTGCTGAAGCTCGAGGGCGTCAGGTTCGATGAGAGGGGGATGCTGGTCAGCAGGGATGACCTGTGGGATGGGTTCAAGGTCTAGCTAGCTCTGCGGGCGGGGTGCTGCATGTATACATAACAATACAGTTTAATTGATTTGCCCCGCGTGTGGGCTGAGAATGCGCGCTTGGAGTCGTGTGGTTGTATAATCCGAGGGGGCTGTCAATGCTTACCACCCTCTCACCCACCGTTCGGGACTCGAGCCACATACTCATCTAGAGCCGGTCACGTTGGGTCTATAAGTATAGTTATGCAGCCCTGGTACAAAGCAGGAATCCAAAGCCCACCCGTAATACAAGAGAACACCAGCACCCGGATGTAAGTAAGCAAGCAAGTAGCTCCCGGTGCATACAAGTTAATCTGTGGGACTGCTTCTGTACAGTATGTAGTTATCTAGCTAGCTAGCTAGTACTGCCGGCATGGGCCGAGGCGGCGTATGTCCCCGGGCGTGGGACTGGTACCCGGAGTTGATTGCCAGGGTTAGGGCTCTCACTCGGAGTATCAAACGGCGCCAGTGCCTGCCCTACTATATATAATCCCGTGGCTTGTGGGTGATGCTGACTATCAGTAACCTACACCGTATCCGAGTGACAGTCTGTGAAGATCATCTCGGGACCTCTATATTTATTTATTTTCAAAACTCTACAATACATAAGAATTTCCCGCCATCCCAGCTCTATTACGCAACCAGTCCATCGTTGAAACGAATACTATAAATGTAGAAAGAAAAAAAGGGTCGTAAAGAGGTTTAGAAAAAAAGGACATATTTGGTAATAGCAAAAAAAAAGAAGAAAAAGGGAAAACCTCAACAGAGACTCTTTTTAGGTATATAGCTGGATTAAAAGTGTGTCTCGCACGCGAACCTCCTAGCCGCAATATAAAAAAAAAGGTTCTTTTCGCCCGCTCCCAACTGCTTTCTCCAAATTTGCACCTTTAGTGAGAATGGCCATGGCCATGGCCCTGTCCTCCATCACCGGCCCCTTGCCCAACTGGCCCGCAGCACTTCACAGTCGCACATCCGTCTCCGCATTCCAATAGACATGCCGAGTCGCTTCCTTCCACGCTTCCTGCATGGCTTCCACCAGGGATAGCACCATATCCCGTCACTGCTTCGTCACTGGGGCTCATATCTGCGGCAATGACGTCGTCGCCGACCGGCTTTGTGTACTCTGGCTGGATTGTAGAGGAGTGGATACCATAGGCGTGAAGGCAGGTTCTGATTGAGCGCGCGAGTTGCATGTAGCGACCACCCTGATCAGGATCGAAAGCAATCTGGATGTGGAGAGAAGCAATCATCTTGACGTCCGAAAGCTGCCAGATGTGGAGTTCATGGACGGACTCAACGCCGGGAATGTTTCCGATATCTTCCTTGACCTCCTCGAGCGAGATTCCGGTTGGGACGGCTTGAAGGAGGATCTTGGAGGCGGATTTAACAAGCGGTAGCGCGGACGAGAAGATAATTACCGTGATGATGAGGGAAATGGAGGGGTCTAGATAGTTCTTCCATGTGTACTTGTCCGGGATGTACATCAGGCACAGAGCAACAGCCATGACACCAACATTTCCGAGAGCGTCGCCGAGAACGTGTAGAAAGACACCGCGCATATTGAGATTTGCATGGGAATGACCGGAGGCGCCTTTGGGCTTGGGCTTTGTGTGATTGTGGCCGGTATGAGTAGCAGAGTATGCGCGCCTACGAGTAGTAGATGAGTCACCATTCTTAAATACAAGGGGGGTGCTCTCATCACTGGCTTCGTCATCGGACGTGCCGGAGGTTGCTTCGGTGTCGCTAACCGCAGCGGCAATGACCTCTTGTCGGTTACGGGCGGGATGAACATGGATATGGGTTGCTGGTGATGCGAAGTGTGCCTGTCTGCTACTGCTCCTCTTGTGTTTCTGAACTGGCCTAGAGATCGTGACTGCATCGGACGCGACACGAGCTACAACATTGGCGGGAAGAATTTCTTCGATATCACCACTATCATCTTCGGCGGGGTCGTGAATATGACCGGGTAGACCGTGGGTGTGCCTATGGTGCTCGTGACCGCCGGCTGCAGTTTCAAGATCCTGAACGTGAGAATCGCCTCCATGAGAGTGGCCATGGTCGTGGAAGAGGAACAATCCAAGAATATTCGACGCCAACCCGGCACTCCCGACAGCAAGCACGAGTATGGGCTGACCGACTTCTTGCGGCTCGAAAAATCTCTGGATAGCTTCAAGGAAAATCGATAAACACAG
The DNA here is from genome assembly GCA_024713755.1 of Morchella sp. 2018-W16. Lineage (NCBI taxonomy): Eukaryota > Fungi > Ascomycota > Pezizomycetes > Pezizales > Morchellaceae > Morchella > Morchella sp. 2018-W16. The sequence goes on along the minus strand of JAMGYY010000012.1, from coordinate 188,788 downwards.
GGCGAGGAGGAAAACACCATTGATCAAAGCGCCGAGAACTTCCGCACGTTGCCACTAAAGGAGAAAAAAGGATCAGCCTGGACACCGAGCGCTAACAGCAGAAAACATTGTTCCTCCCTCCCCACAGCAGGAAACATACCCCGTATGTATAATTCGAAGTAGATTTCTGTCTTGCGAGCTTGATAGCCCAGAGTGCGACAAGTAATGAAAAAACATCATTCAGCTAGATAGGGCACACCAGACCACAGTCAGTCTACCACTCACTCGACAGCAACAACCGCAGGATCTGCCCTACCATATGGAACGAATCCGCCACTAGAGCCAACGAATGCACGGAATACCCGACGATGATCTCGAGCAGAAAAAACAGCGTATCAATCACTAGTAAAGTGATGATCCGCGCAGAACGTGAGAAACCCATGGTGCTGGGTTGAGGGAGGTTGGTTTCCTCCTGGCTATCTATACGGATGAGGATAGCAGCAGGTTTTTATGCGCGAGCAGTGATAAGACAAGCGAGAACGGCAAGCTATAAAGGTATATCGATCAAACGCACATAAAATGGGGGTTGCAACGTGGTGATGGAAGAGAGGCGAAGAGAGATGGTTTTGAATATGACGAAATGGAAATAGCAAGTTAGATGTATGCAGGGTTAGGTTTGAGTTAAGGGGCGTATGGGTTAGGGTTTCATATCGATGGGTCAGTCCAGATTGCGAGGAGAGAAGGGAAGGGAAGGAAGAATAGGACGAGGCTGTTCAAGATAAGGGAGGGGGAGGGGGAAAGAAAATCTTAGATCCAATTGAGTGTTGGATCGGTAATCATGTTACTACCTCCGAGTACCGAGTAGATGCATGTAATGGCTGAAAGCTGCAGATGAGAGGGTGACAAATTTACTAGCCAACCTTTTAGTTTCTCGTTCCGACATGAAACTCGGGTGTTTCGTTTACTCGACCCCAAACGCTTCAACTTGCTATGTTCTACCTTCTCGCGTGACAGCGAAATGAAGATATTTTTCTTAGGGGAAAAAAATACAAATACACAATAACTTTATTCTTACCTGTACCCCAGATTCTGTACAAAAATGTGGGGCGCTTATGCATTTGGTGTTGTGCAGCTGCCAGTATCCGAATATCGCGTTCCTCACTGGTTGAGATATAGAATTAAGCTTCGCCCAAGACATTTCGAACGGATGTTGCCTTAGCTAGTGCTAGTGAGATTTGATATCGCCTATAAACTGGTCAATACATGTAATTGTAGCAAGCGCTACCCTCGCTCGTACACAGGATTTTTCACATATGGGGGTATGCCGAACATGGGGGAATGCCGAATTACACTCAAACCCGGCGTTGCAGCTACATGTAGCTACTCTTGTCTGTTCGGCATTCTCCCGTGTTCGGAATCCCCCATGAGTGAGTCTACTTAAGATAAATATTTCACTTTGGCCGAGTTCGAAAAATCCACCGATCTTTCTTAGTGACACGTGTAATACATAATATTAACAAAGCCCCTCAAACTGCATATAGCTACATGTATGTAGGGTCGCTACTACTACTACATGTAGATTATCTGTCTAATGATCTGTATAGGTACTTACATGTATACATCTTGATAAAATTATTGCTGAACTTAACCCCAAATTTCTAAGGTATATAACCATGGCCACACTTCCATTATAGTCATCTCTCTGTCTAGCTATATAGATTAAGGATTCTAGGCCTGCTACATTTAAGTCAATTAATACATGTATTCGGCTCCTATACGTACACTATTGCAGGATTTTAGATTCTCCACATAAGTACATGTACCCATGGAATACAAGGACTGATACGCCTGCAGCCTGTAGCCGGGGAATTTTTGTTTTTGGTTATCTGAGCCTTGCGCTAGGTTTACCTGATAGAGACATTTTCCTAGTAGCCCAAGTATTATAATCTCAGGAGTAGATAGCACTTTGGGAAGCTAGTATGAACATGTATCTTCGACGCGGTGTGCGAGAAGGCAAAGTTTAAACTCTGTATTTTTCAAAAGACTCAACAAAAATTAACTAATGACCGGAAGTGACCACATAAGAAAACCAATCTATCTTCTTCTAGCTAACCTGAGTCAATCCTCAATCCGGATTTTCCCTTCTATGATTTATTGTTGGGATAAGCCGGTCATCAATCATCACTCGAATTTAGCCATCCTCATCTACCAGGCCTCTCCAACCGGCAAAATCTGGCTATCTAGAGGGATGCCCCGGTTTATCGACGGTTTCTAGATTTTTCCACTTCGGAATACATCTACACCACTGGATTATCAAGCAAGTAATAACCTCAGTAGCAGCAAAGTCGGAGTTGTCTCTAGCATACCAGAAGAAACTACATGTAGCGTCATGTCCCGCACCGAGCTAAGGAGGGGTGCCGTCCTCTCTACCGGATCAACATCGGGCCGCTGGAACGCTATGTTACAGTCACCTACACTAGCGAAATCCAATTTCGCCTTCTCCGAACCTCGAACCAAAGGAGGAAACAAGCACAAGACTTTGTGGCAGCTCTAACGACGTCATCATAAAGGGCTAATAATATTACGTGAGATGTATCCAGGGTGCAATTGGACCCTGTTTGATTAGATTAGATAATAATGACCTAGTTAGTGGATCAGGGAAGTGGTGAATATGCAGCGCGGTCAAGTGTCGGGGGTGTGAACCCGCAGTGTCGGTATTGGAAGAATAAATTCAATGTTGAGATGTTCACGCATGCGAGGGGATAAATTGGCCCATGACATTTAATGCGCGAGCAATTTATCGGATAGAAGTTCATGATAAAAGTCACCCACGCGTGGATTGGTCAATGTTAATCGTAAACATATAGCGTCTTCGGGCTGGTACATACATATCTCAAAATCATCTTCGTCACCCGTCAAAAGATCGCCGACGAGGACATTTAGGAGGCCTCGAGGGCACATAAACATGTTAGCCTAGATTTAAATATCAATTGTTAAAGCCTCCCCTATGGGGATGCCCTTATACTTACCAGGTTCGTAGAGTGTAACCGTAGATCTATCTGCCCTGGTGCGGCAAAGGTGGGGTTTTACCATATTCAGGCCTATTCCTGGGCGGCTCGGTGACTTCCGGAATAAAGAAGCCCATGAGATAGCGAAATGTAACTACTCGGGGCAGGTAAATAGTACCGGACAATGCAAGTTTTGTCTCTGGGCTTCCTTTGCAGTAGTTCTCGCCTAGTACGCGCACCCATTGGTGAACCAAAAACCTTTATTGTCCAGTACTTTTTACCTGCCCCGAGTACCAACCTAAAAATGGAAGAGCGTTCATATTGTAGGAACTGGTTCAAATTAGAAGCCCACCCGATGACTTTGCGTCCTCAAAAGCGGGGAGATTGAGTCCTCGACGGATTTACAGATCCAAGCAATAGTAGGACAGCCAAGAGAAAAGCACGCAGGCATAATCCTAGGAGTCAGGAGGACGAAGCTTAGACAGCACTTCGGTAGGCTGAAGACACGTCGTGCATATCAGTGTTGCAGCAAACCACACAGATCAAGTGCAATTAGCGGCGGCTATGATAGCTATCAACATAATTGGATTGCAGAGGTATAGATAAGGCGGGCATGGAATGTCTCGGGGTGAGCTGCGGTCAAGTAAGTCCTGGTACCAGATTCGTATTTTGAGACGGTTTAGCTTCCAGGTCGGCGCGGGGAAAGAACCGACCACTAAAAGCAGCTAACAAAGTTTTGGCAGGAAATGTCATGCAAGTGCTATATTATGGAGACGAAGGTACACAGTAGATAACTTCTTCCCAGGTAATTTTCAGATGTATAACATTAATTGACAGTGCTCTGTAAAATCAAGGCTGGCGCAATTGAAGTGTTATTAAGAGTACTAGGAGCGATGGACTACCGAAGTCCGGGGGAGAAGGGTTTAACATGCATATTCTTGAACTTTATTGCCAAAAATGCCCTTGACCTGATGTAGACACCATCTAGGCATAAAATAGCTTATGAAACAAGGGTAGTACCAAAGTCGGATAGGCACACCTAAGAAGATGTAACAGTGAAGTACTTTAGAGAGACATATAACCGAGTGATGTTTCGTGAAGGTGCTTATAGATTGATTGATTAATGCATCTGAAGTGCACTATAGGGTGAGGGGATGTTTCCCAATATGTGCCTGATAATAGTCCACGAGTTAGATAAGATTTATATCAGAAAGCTTTCTCGATGGTAGACCAATTACACAAAAACCATCAGCCAAATTTTGATACCGAATGGTTAGACCTATAACTATCCCATTACTGTAAAATATTGGTAGACAATTATCTGCCTATCACCAGCTGCAGTGACTTGTATTCAGATATCCGATGAAGTGACGCCGAGTGACTGGTCGTGAGTGGGCAGCCATTAATGTTTGGGGTTCGAAGGTTGGTACTAGGTGAAGTTACCGCAAAACTTTCGAATTAGATATCCGAGTCTCTGCGTCCAGATGAACTGCTGACAAAAAGAGTGAAATCAGCACGGCATGAAAAGCCAGATGCGCGGTGTAGGGCTGAATGCAGATCCACCCATCACTTAGATTTCTCCCTGACTAACCTGCTTTTTTATCCGGGAGATGACGGTGACAGAAACCTAAAGATCAGGGAGTGCAGAGTTCCATTGCGGCCGGCGCCGGCGGGGAGAGCTGCGGAGACACTGCGGGGACAATTATTATAACGATGACGACAATGATGATGATGATGCGGTGGTGTATTCCTTAAGCTGGCCATCATCATCAATTTGAAGGCAGAAATGACGGGCTGGTTGCATTAAAAATAAGCTTTAATTCACCTCCGTTTAGTACGCAGGAAGGGAAATTTCCCGAATCCCGAAACCTTATCGGGCGGTGGAGGCTACTTCGCAAGTCTGACGTCATTAGAGCACTATTGCGGCTCTTTTTTCTTTTTTCTTTACGCGCAGCGCACTGTTGGAAGGAAACAAAGAGTTTCGCTGCGCACTACATCAATATTATATTGGTAAAATGGAGAGTACTGTGTACTATATACATGTAGTGACTACTGTTACAACCACGACCACTGTCTATAGACTTATATAATTAATTACCCGGTATATTTAGTATGTACATGTATTTATGGCGAATGAAATTCTTGTCATATGTTGATCATATGTCAAAATTATGTGACTGGATGTGTAATCACAAGCTCAGGGAGTACCAAGTCTGAGAAGTCGCACGGGGTGATTCTGAACGTTCATGATAAAAAGGCACTGACTGACTGCCCTAGAGCACCTAGCATAAATACATGTACGTAGGTGCACGGTGGTCAGGACTTTATTTTCCCTCTTCCCCGTATGTAGAAAAGCCTCGCTAGGTGCCCTGCATGAAATCCTAGCTTATCAGCCCAGGGAAAGGGCCAGCCGAAAATTGCTGTTTCCGTTCTAGTCGGTGTCCTACTCACAACGGACAACAACCTGAAAACATCTTTTGTTGTCAGTGACAGTGGATTTCGTTTATCCTGGCAACCAAGGATTATTTCATAACCTTCATGGATACTCTGGGTACTCAAGATGTTCAGGTTACCATATGCTGTACCTACATCATATCTAATCCAGCAGGCGAATCTGCTCGATCCAGAAACCTAAAAACACTCACAGAAACCGAAGGATCATCCGCTGATGACGTTACCCAGAGATACCCGCACATACATGTCTGCGGGTTCCCAAGAACTGACCCTGGATTTGTCCCCCCCCAGTGCCAAAGTTGTACGAAAGCTCTCTAAATCAGGGAGAGCGGGGGAGGGTTGAAATGAGAAAGAGTTTGTAGGATCCTGATCATGGGACTTTGCGATGTTGCCCCCGCATGGGAAAGCTGTAGGCCCAGAAGCACTCGCAGGTCTCTCTCTGCCTATGGCGATCCTTAGTGAGTTGCACGAGTGCGTTAAAAGTAAATGCCTTGAAAATCCAGGACCCTGAACAGTTGGCAGGCGGATCACATTCACTGCAGGAAAAGGGTCTTCGCCCCCGGTATGTAGTTTGATTTAGGCTTAGGGTAGATGTGAGCGGGGTGCCAAGACTGCGGCGAAGAGTTGTGTGGCCCGGTGCCGTGGGCGGTGGGTCGAGACTTCAAAGCTGTCCGCGGATTCGGCGCGGAGAGGCGAGCCGCAGGAAGTGGTTGTGGTTGCTGTGGAGGTGAGGGGGTTGAGGAAAGCGAACGAACTACATCAAACTGAATCATTTGTTCCCCTCCTACGTTCCACACTTAACCTCTTATGCGCACACATACAAAAGAGCTTCAGTGGCAGCAGTGGCAGCTACCTCCTTCACGAAGACTCGGCCATAACTTCAAGGTGAATGAATGGTGGGCAAGTACCTGCTTTTTGCAAATCGTCAACTGTTGTCTTGCTAGTAACCAGTGAGTTGTCAATCTTGCAGGAGTCTCCCAGTCTCCCCCAGCTAGCTGGGCAATTACTTAGGCCAGCACCCCTCGACTTTGATCTGAGTCTCCCTATCCGCTACATAGGTAGCCCATTTTACCCGTTTTTGTGGATTCCCTGCACACTGTCCATCCGATCAAAAGGGTGAGTGATCAAGAGTGAAAGGCTTGCCACGTGCTTTGGAAAGGAAAGTGCTGGTCTACGAATTCCTCTTGATCTGATCCCCTTCACCAACCGAAGAACTCGTGGGACCCCATCAGTGTGAGAAAGTGAAGAAAAAAACCCCCGGACCCTTCTAAGCTTGACCCCCCTCCTCAACATCAATTCAAACGGCCGCGCAGATCATCACCGAGCACATCCTGGGAAAGCGAGGATCGACACCTTATGTAACTGCAGCATCGACAAGGGAAGTCCCCACATCTCACGGTACTCAAAAAGGAAAAGGGAAAAACAGGTTCATTCAAGCTACGGCATAATCCTGCGGAAGGGACGGCTAGTAGCTTAGAATAATTAACCAAATCTCTCTCCCCTACATGACCTACAACTAGCAACCTTTACTTTACACACCACAAGTCTACATTCTAAAAACAAAATCGGTTTCCACCACCATAGGTGGTTGAATTCACGACAAAGGAATATTGAGAGGGAGGGAAATAAGGAGGCATTTTGGGTTGGCCAAGATGGTCCGGCTTTCTGATAATCGGCTGAAGAAAACATCCGAGAAGGCAGCGGTGGCAACCACAACGGGAGCAGCATCCTCGCCGAACGTCAAGAACTCCAATGATGGTTCCGTAAGGAGTGCATCTACCAGCGGTGCGTTCGGGGACAACGAGTCCGACATTCCTCATCATGGAACCCGAGGATCCATCCCCCTTCCTGCGTTTCCCTACCGTCATTCCTCTAATAGAGAAATTCCAACAGTGAGGACGCATCCCACAAGTAACTCGCCGCCTGCAGTACCTCCACCGACATCCGGTGCTTCGTTGGCGTTCACAGCACTTCAATTCCTTCCAACTCCGTTATTGGTACTCGGGAACAACAAGACGGTGGTCTTGGCAAATGAAGCTATGGGCAGGCTGTTAGGTTTGGAACCACCGAACCAGAACGTCAATCGATTATTGGGATCAGAAATCAAAGAGCCACCGAGTCCGTCCATCACCGAACTATTACAGGGAAAAGATTTATCCGAACTTGGGGTCAACATTCTGCAACGTGATAGTCCCCTATGGGTTAGCTGGGAGCTATTTCTTGAGGCTTTGGCAAAAGACATGACTGGGGATGAGGATGGATTTGCGAACGCCAATGCCCTGATAAATAAAGCGGGATCTACGTCGCCTGCTGCGGATGCGCCTCCACTTTTGAGAGGACATCCAGTTCGGGATGTGGCTTTGGATGTATCTTTGAGCAATCATGGACACAAAGAAAGTGATAAACACCCACGCCCACTCCAAATACAAGCAAAGATGATTGTCTCTATCTGGGTTCTTGACTCCGAAAGATACTTTACTCTTACATTCACATCCATGGCTTCACCACTTTCGCCAACTGCTGTAGATGGGTCATTTTTCCCGAAAGTGAGTGCGCCGTGCGTTGATCCAAAACCAGCCAGACTTGGGTCTGCTTTGTTACCAATGGGTGCTCCAGCCTCTTCAGACATATCGACATCTCCTTCAGTTCTCGATAGAATGATGCGTATGAAAGATGCAGTTCTTGATGCGATGGAGATACCTGTATTCGGGATGTGGCATGATGGCTCAATGGGCTTTACCAACCGTGCAGCCCTAGGGGTCTCGCTTGCAGAAAAAGATACCTATACCTTCCACCGCGATGATATCCGGAAATGGTATAAGCTATACTCTGAAGATTTTGAGCGTGAACTGGAAGTGGATGAATACCCATTGGTCAAGTTAGTCAAAACAAAGAAAGCCGTTAGCCCTGGGAGATTTGGCATGTATTCAAGAGAGGGAAAAAAGATGGTATTTGACGCCCATGGCGACAGCATCTACGACAACGATACTGGAGAATTTCTTGGCGGATTAATATGGCTGAGGGACGTTACAGAGTACCAAGAGAAGCTGGTTGTGCAGGAAGAAACGAACGAACTGAGGTTCATGACGATGTGCGATTGCATGCCTCAGTTGGTAAGTTTCGATTTGCGAATTTAAACTCCGTAATCTAAGTCTAACGGGTAATAATTGATCGTGTGGGCTTCTGCATTACAGATATGGACCACTAGACCGGACGGATACCACGACTACTATTCAAAAAGGTGGTACGATTTTACAGGTCTTTCGAAAGAAGAATCTTTGGGAATGGTAACGGTCTGGCTATCACATCTTCTACTGAACAATAGGCGCTGACTATTTCGGTTACCAAGGGCTGGAAAGCACCATTTCATCCCGTAATAACCCCTGACAGAGCCTTCTAATCCAATTTCTTTTACTTCTTCCTTACCACTGTCAGCTTGAAATGCATGCAGAGTTATTAATCAGATCGTTTTTTCTCCTAGCAGGAAGACATGCCATTAGTAATCAAGGAGTGGAAGCGCTGTCTGGAAACTGGGCAAGACTATACCGTGGAATACCGTTGCCGACGTTATGACGGAGTGTGGCGATGGATGCTCGGTCGAGCATTACCGCTTCGAGACCCCCGGACAGGTGAGATCATCAAGTGGTACGGAACATGTACGGACATCCACGACCTTGTCGAAGCCCGATCCGAGGCTCGCCGTACTCGTAAGCAGCTGCAAGAAGTTCTCCAACATTCCCAGATAACGCTATGGGCAATTGATTGTAGCAACCATATCACGTTGCTTGAAGGGTCAATTATTTGGGATCTTCATAACACTGCAGAATCGTATATTGGCGTGGACATTTACGAATTATTCCAAGATTGCCCGGAATTTCTCCACCCTATCGAGAACATCCTGAACGGTAAAGACAATCTGCTATATTCTGAAACCGAACTAAAAGACGGGCGCTGGTTCAGAACAAAGTATGTGCCCATACTAGGCAAGAAGGGTAGTGCCGGGCAATATGACCAGAATTACGTGGCAGGCATCATTGGCGTCTCTCTAGATACCACGGAGGTGCACAAGGCGAGCGAGGAGCTCGAAGCAAGGGAGCGAGAGAATCGAGTATTAGCCGCAGCTGAGAGTGCAGCGAAGGAGGCGAGTAAGCTCAAGAGCGAGTTTCTTGCATCTATGTCGCATGAAATCAGAACGTTAGTTCCCGAAAAACGTGATAGTGGGGCTTAGATAGTGTAATGTAGGCCGATTGCTGGGGTTGTCGGGATGGCGGAGATTATATTGGATACGAACTTAGATACGGAGCAACGCGAATTTGCAGAGAACATCCAACGGTCAGCCAATGCACTATTAACCGTTATCAATGACATTCTCGATATATCTAAGGTCGAGTCCGGGCGACTTGATATCGAAGAAGTCCAGTTCAGTTTACCACTTGTGGTTCAGGATGTGACTAAGATGTTGAGTTTTGATGTTGAGAGGCGGAAACTGGCTTTTGAATGTGATGCTGATTGGGGAGAGGCTGGGGAAAACATGACAGTTATCGGGGACCCGGGAAGGATTAGGCAGATACTAACAAACTTACTAACAAATAGTATAAAGTTTACTCACGAGGGTTTTATTAAGTTGTACGTGGAGGTTGAGAAGGAAGATGAGGATTCGATTATTGTACGGTTCGAAGTAAAAGATTCGGGTATCGGAATTGACGACGATGTCCAACAAAAGCTTTTCCAACCGTTTACTCAGGCAGATTCATCTACGGCGAGGAGATTTGGCGGGACAGGCTTAGGTCTAACCATCAGCAAAAACGTTCGTTTCCCACCAAATAATCCTAAAAGTGGTTTATCAGATGATTGACACCGGATTTTAGCTTGTCGATCTTATGGGTGGTACTATTGGCCTTTCATCTAGTCTTGGCGCCGGTACTACTGCATACTTCACGATACCATTTCATCGCCCGCAGTACCAAAATGGGTGCCTCCTGCAACCGGCAGATATCAGTAGTCTTCCAGACAGATTGCAGTCAGATGTGTCAGTATCTTGTCGATCATCTGATTGCGGTATTTCGACGCCGCCTGAGTCCCCTATAGATATTGCCCTAAAAAGGACAAGGTCCTCAAGCCATTCAACAAATTTGTTGAAAAGAATTTCGCCAGGGCCATTGACGGCAGCAGAGATTGAAAGGAATATGGAGGAGAGGAAGAGAACCCATGTGTTGGTCGTTGAAGATAGTCAGTTTGCTCCCCACAGCGCGGGGGAGACCGGTTTTACTGATGGTGTGAATTAGATGATATTAACCAGCAGATTGCAATAAGGCTGATTAGGAAGCTTAATTTCTCTGTTTCTGCTGTAAGCAATGGCCTGGAGGCCCTGGAGTTCCTCAAGGAAGCTGTGCCGCCAATCTCCACAGAACCCGGGTCACCTTCTAATAGTGATGCTTCATCTTCTACCTCTTCGTCAACAGCACGTCCACAGCGGCCAGACATTATTCTGATGGATGTTCAAATGCCCGAACTCGATGGATACAGCGCCACCCGCATAATCCGTTCCGGTAGGTTATACGAGTATCCAACTGAAGGCAACAAAGAAGTTTCGCTTTGGAGAAACCCGCGAACCCCCAAACCAACACCCAAACTCCCCGAAGGGCCTAGCCCCTCTTCGGAGTGGTTGTCTACAGTTCCGATCGTTGCCATGACAGCCTCTGCAATTAGAGGCGACCGTGAAAAATGTAGGGACGCTGGGATGGACGACTATCTAGCCAAGCCCGTGAAATGTACAACACTTGAGAAAATGCTGCTGAAATGGTGTCCCGGAAAGCATACATTGCGCAGCAACAGCTATCCAATCAGTGCGCCGCCATCAGCGCCTTTTGCTGGTAGTGGAGACCTTCCACTTGCGGGTCCCCAAAAGTCGGCATTTACGACGGCAGCGATTGCACACGCTGCTGGGACTGACGGTAATGGAATGTCGGGGCCAGTGGCGGTAGTGGTAACGGAGAAAGGAATTATATCGAGCCACGATGTCAAGAGGATGGTCATGGAGCCGCCATCACTCTCGACGGTTGTGTCGGTGAATAGTACACCCAAAGCATCTGACCACCATGGAAGGCCGGTGGAGGATCCGTTCGACTCAATTTATTCTCATCGTGATGAGAATAGTATGCATGGAATCAACATATCAGCACTGAAAAGACAGCTTCAGGAGGAAGTTATGAACAGCGCCACATCTGGAGGGAATGGGCGAGAGAGGGGGGATTTGGAAGGTATCAGCAACGGGAAAACACGGGGACGAACGACAGAGTCAATGCCACGAATCATGCATGCCGCCTCAGCGCCACTGTGATATTTGAAATCTAGGTATAACTGTGCTCTGTTTTTTTTTTTTTTTTTATGTTTGGAAAGCTTTTCTACTTGAGCGAATCATTCATTTTCCTCTCTCAACCCTGAACGAACACACTGTATCATATAAATATCATTAAGTTGGTTGTTGGATGGTTGATTTGATTAGTTTGGTTGGGTGGCTATACGACGCATTGCATTGCGGATCTGGGGTTTTGATTTTGTTTACTTGTTGTAATGGATTGGGAGCTTTATGGGGTAGGATAGCGATTGTTTTTCGATCTCCCTTGTTCGTTTTTTTCTTTTCCTCTTTTAAGGCGAGTATTCATTTAGTTAAGTCATACATCATTTAGTTCTTTGCTTCTTATTATTTTTTTGCGTTTCCCAAGTCGTCGAGTGATTCCTCGAGATTCTGGCTTATTGATAAAGAATACGTTGGAAACTACAGGTACTGTACGTCTACAATACACAAAGCTTTTGCCTGTGGATCATGAAACATCACTCGCCTGACCTCTCTCGAATCCTGGTGAAGCCGAATGTATCAAGGGTAGGTGGGTAGAAGAACTTGGTGATGGCTTATGCTGCTGCCATCCCTGTTTTACACCACCATGTTCTGCTCACTTACCCTTAATACCGGAATACTCGCGGTCGCGCCTCGGGGGCCTGGATGGTCTAGTGAGACATTTGCTTCTTATATGTACTCCATAAGATTACTACGTCACGTAATTTGTCATGATTAGATTTGGAACGATATGGATCCATGTTCTAGCAATAGGTTTGAAAGAATTGAAAACAGGTCAGACGGTAAGCGCAAATTACGCAATTTGTTAAACAAGATTATTCTTTGCGTACATGTGGGTGATGGAACACCTCTACGGGGGGTATGAATGGATATAGAGTGTATGTATTAACTATGCTTGCATTATCTTTTCTTGGTCAGTGATGATTCACCGCCTGCTTACAATCCCCCGCAGTGTGTTTTAGCTACTCGCATGTTAGCTCATATGTCAATGAGATGTAATATTGGAATAAAACGGTTGCACTTACCACACCCAGTTTCGCAAGCCCCCCCGCCACCAAGCAGACAAGTCTGCACACATAGGAAATATGTAATACCCTTGCATTTTGGAGCTGCTGTAGCCGTAGGTGTCGCTGCGCCCTCAATCGCTTCAGCAGTCGTAGTTGTGCTAGTTGTTGTGCTAGAAGTGGTGGTGGTGGTGGTGGTAGTCGGGGTGGTAGTCGGGGTGGTAGTCGTTGTAGCAGCCTCTGGAGTAAGAGTATCCTGTCCAGATTTTTCTTCAGCAACCGGAACGCCAAGGCACAATGCAAAAAGTGATAGAGTGAGAAGCCTGAGAGAAATATGCATTTTTTCTTCACCAGGGCGGCAGAGCTATAGTTTGAATTATGACGTCTGGACGTTAGTAGAGTTATGGTGGAATCTTATATAACTAGCAGAGTTTACCGCAAGCGGTAGTGTGTCAGTGGTTGTGACGTTTTCGGGAAATTACCTGTTCGGGTGATGGTTTTGTTCTCACGACCCCTTACCTGAATGCGTGTTGACGAGACCGTCTATTGTATATATTTACTGTGCCCCGCTTCGATAATATATACCCCGCAGTCAAAACTCTTTCCCAGAGTTGATACTGATGCAGCTGGTCGCGGTCGCATTTGCTAAGCATTTCCTCAACCAATTATGTTCTTTAAGCTAAGAACCGTATGATTCTCATAAAACAAAATTGGGCTGGTGAGGGTTGATCAGACAGCTAATCCCCCATAACAGTCGTGGGCAGAAAGAAAGAACGGAGGGGGAGGATGAGGTGATCATATACAGTGACGGGAGCAAAGATGCAAACGGGAACGCAGCGGCAGGGATTTGTAGAATGGGAAAAGGAAAGAAGGAAGCCCTGAAGAAAATTGGATACAGGCTGGGGAAACAGATGGAAATAATAGACGCAGAAATGGTGGGAATCAAGAAAGCGATCGAGGTAGGAATAAGAGAAGCGAGCAAGGAAAGAAAGCGAACCATCACCATCATATCCGACAGTCAGGAGGCCATGAAACGGGTAGAGGCCAGGAGGGCGAGAGCGGGGGAAGAAATAGCACATAAGATCAGATGGATGTGCGATGCGGCGAGGACGCAAAACATGACTGTGAGACTAGAATGGGTCAAAGCGCACGAGGGAGTGGAAGGAAACGAAGCAGCAGATGGAGCTGCGAAAAAGGCCAGAGAAAAGGGACCAATAGACAAAGATGCTTTCATCTCGTTCGCCTACCTGGAACGAACATCAAAAGAAACCACGATTCAGGACTGGAGCAACGAATGGTGCCTAAGAAGAAATGAAACGAAAGTATCACGGCGTGATACGATATCGAGCACTGTTGCGGGAAGAAGGATTAGTCAGGGTTGTTCTCTCATGTTCGATGGTTTTCGGTTGCAGGGTTCTATGAGTCAACGGTATGCAGGTATTTGTAATGAGGGATTTCTTTTGGATTCTACGGATGAGTCAGCGATGGATCTCCTAGGCTATATATAGGGAGCTCTCTCCCTCGCTTGTAGGATTTCTCTTCTTCTCCTTTCTTCTTCACGCAACCTTCCTGTCATCTTAGGCGTCTTTAGTCTCCTCCCGTCTAGAATATATTCTCTCTCTCTTAAAACCATAGTCCCTTCGATCGTGTTGCCCCCCCGGGGACGTTAGACTACCTCCTCGCACCCTCGCCTCGCACCTAGCCCTTCGCCCTTCGTTCCAAGTTCCCCGGCCGCCCCCTCTCCCACGTACCCTCCTACCTCGCCTACCATAGTTCAGCCTTGGTGGTTTACCTTGGCTAGTTCAGCCCTCGCCCTCGATTAGCACCGTGATACTAAGGTTGCGTCTCCAACGCCAACCCGAACCACAACCCCGCCGACATGTCACAAGAACAAGTCATGACAGACCCAACAGAACTCGACTATGACCGACTCGAAAGAGACTTGGGTCGCTTTGTCCAAGCATACCCCCGAGCACCACCAGGCGCATCTGAGGACGCATTATTTAACCACAATGTCGTCATGCGTAGCCATCAGGCGGTTAGCGAACTCCGAAACGAACTGAGACTGACCCAACAGGAGGCAGATGAAGCAACGGAGATATGGAAACAAAGGATCACCGAACTGGGGCAAGACTTGGAAAGGGAAGAAGCAAACACCACAAAGCTCCAAGCCCAGGTCACCGCCCTCCAAGCCGAAGTCGTCACAGCGCAACAAGAAACCCTAGCCGCCCAGGAAGCACTTGCAACCAGGCCCCCACCACCCGCAGCAGAACCCCCAGTACTGCCCGCACCTCCTCCTCGTCGCCCAACCGATTCCTCCAGGGCTTAGCAACAACACACCCAGAAGCAAGAATGGAGAAGTCGGAGAAGCTCCCGGACCCCAAGCAGTTCAATGGTCTCCGGAGGGAACTTCCCCTCTTCCAACACATGCTGAAACTCAAGCTCTTGGGTAATGCCGACCGGTACCCCACCCTACAGAACCAACTCACCTACGCCATCTCTCGCCTGGAAGGCCCCGCTGCCGACCAATTCATGCCATACCTGACAAACACAGGGGTTAACCTCCCTCCATGGAAAGGTTTTTCGAAATATTGACCACAGCCTTTGGGGACCCGGACTTGGTGGGAACGGCCCGCACAAAACTCAGAAACATCCGCCAGTATGGACGATCGTTCTCGGACTATTTCGCTGAGTTCCAACGCTATGCCGCCGATGCCGGATTAGGGGAAGCTGCCAACGTGGAAAGTCTCCTAGCGGGACTAAGCGAAGAACTGACCAGGCTGATGGTCCACGAAGACACCCCCGCCACGGTCCTCGAACTCGCTGCCATCCTTCAAAGGTTGGACAACAAACAACAGATCCTCAACGCCCGCTTCCGCCCCCGCTACCCGTCTTCCGCACCACCCGCACGTCCTGCCCCTCGCTATACAGCCCCCGCTCTGCCGCCACTTCGCTACCAAGCTTCCACCCCTCTGCTCCGCCTCCTCCTCGATATACCACCCCGCCGCAACCCCCTGTCGCCGCACCAGCCGCCCCCACCGTCCATGACCGGAGGAACAGTCCCCATGGACCTGTCAACTGGTCGAGGCCGCCCGGACCCTCAGGAAAGAGAGGCCCGCCGGGTAGAGAACAGATGTTACTATTGTGGGGGGGTAGGACACCTTATCCGGGAATGCCCGCAGGCGCCACCCCCCAGGAACCCAGCCCTCAGGATGAGGGGAGCTAGGGCAGATATTAGGAATGAAGAAAAGGAAGAAGGAGCCTCCGGCGATGAGGCGTTAAAAGATTTTTCCCTGGACTGAGTGGCTCACTCCAGGGACGGTTAAAGGATTTCTCTAGGATTTCAGTTTCTGGGTTTTCGGTTTCGGAGAAGGATATGGATGGGAATCAATTAGTCGTAACTTGTTCTATTTCTCAAAATAAAGACTCTTTCATCCCATCATATGCCCTCATTGATACTGGCGCCTCAGGATACGCTTTCATAGATAAAGACTTCAGATGCTACCATAAACTTAAAACAACCCTCATTCTCCCTCGACACATAGGCGTAATAGGACGGTAGACCTATCGAATCAGGAAAGGTTACCCACAAAGTCATCCTCACTAGACATCAACGAAAGAAGCGCCCTTCTTTGTCACCCAGTTAGGACACTACCCAATAGTCATGGGTCTCCCATGGATGCGCAGACATGCAACAACAATCCTCCCGGCCGCTAACGAAATACAATTCAACTCCTCGTACTGTGTCAAGTATTGTTCCCTAAACCACACCCGAGTTACCGCCCGAGGCATCTCCATCGAGCCCCCCACCAAAACCAATATCTCTGCTGTAACCTCATATGCGTTCCAATCACGTTACTCAATAAAAAGAGAAAAGGAATGCGACTCTATTCAACTACCCTCAAAGCCCTCGATGACCTCCTTAACCAACCATCAAAAGATCCCCGTAACCTTGTACCAATCGAACACCACAACTTCCTCCACCTCCTGAACGAACCAGACGCTTCCAAACTCCCACCACACCGAGACGAATATGATATCTCTATCGACATCCAGGAAGGCAGAACCGTACCTTTCGGACCCATGTATGGGATGACTCGGTTGGAACTACAGGCACTCAGAGACTACCTAGCAGAATACCTAGCCAGTGGGAAAATCCGCCACAGCACCTCCCCAGCAGGCTCTCCGGTATTATTCGTCAAGAAAGCGGATGGATCCCTCCGACTCTGCGTTGACTATAGAAAGTTAAATGCAGTCACAGTGAAGAACCGTCATCCATTGCCACTAACGCCGGAAACATTCATGGGCATCTCCGCCAAGATCTTCACTAAGCTCGATCTCCGCAACGGGTACCACCAATTGAGAATTAAGGAGGGAGACGAATGGAAGACGGCATTCAGGACCAGATATGGTCACTTCGAATACACAGTCATGCCATTTGGTCTTACCAACGCACCCGCAGCTTTCCAACACTGGGTGAACGACATGCTGCGCCCACCGACCACTTTGCCACGCGTGTCTCGACGACGATATACTCATCTACTCCGCCACCCTAGAGGAACACAAAATCCATGTCGACAAAATCCTCAGGATCTTAGACCAACACGAAGTACATTTGAAACCTGAGAAATGCGAATGGCACGTCAACGAAACAATGTACCTAGGATTTAGGCTCACCCCCGAAGGAATCAAGATGGACGAGAAGAAGGTCGCCACCATTAGGGATTGGGAAACACCAACCTGTCTGAAAGATGTACAGGAGTTCCTAGGCTTCGCCAACTTCTATCGAAGATTCATCTATGCATACTCTAGAGTTGTCTCCCCACTAACGGCCCTAACTAAGAAGGGAGTGAAGTTTGAATGGAGAAGACCAAAAGCATTCAAGACCTAAAAATAGCATTTACCACCGCATCTATACTTTGACACTTCCTAACGAAATCATAGTGGAAACAGATCGTTGGACTATGTCTCGCCGCCATTATGTCACAAAGGGATGATGAAGGAATCCTACATCCAGTAGCCTTCTTTTTTCAAAGAAACACACACCGCAGAACTACGAAATCTACGACAAAGAACTACTAGCAGTCATCCGAGGGTTTGAAGAGTGGCGATACTTCCTAGAAACAGCTTCCTTCCCTATCAAGGTCCTGACAGATCACAGAAACCTTGAGTACTTCATGTCAACGAAGTTGCTGAACCGACGCCAGACACGTTGGTCAGAATTCTTATCCCGTTGTAATTTCGTCATACAGTTCACCAGGGAAACAAGGGGAAAACCAGATGCTTTGACTAGGAGATCGGAGATCTACCCAAGGAGGGATGAACGCCTACGCATTCAGTACCAGAGACGGTGTTGAAGAGAGAAAATTTGGATTCCGGGTTCTTTGATAAATGAATCCGCTGAAGGAACGCCTACCATCCAAGAATTATTTGCAATCGCTTACCAAGAAGACAGTTTCCCGAACAAAGTCCTAACTATGCTAAAAGACGGCACCAGACAATCGAAACAGATCTCGCTCGCCGAATGCGCCGAAAACGAAGACGGGCTTCTCCTGTACCGCCGAAAACTCTTCGTACCAGAACATGAGGAGCTACAAATCAAACTCCTACAAGAATACCATGATAAACCATCAGCAGGTCATCCCGGAAGGGCGAAGACGCTTGAACTCCTGAGCCGCGAATACTATTGGCGGACGCGAAATACACCGACCCATATGTTATGAATTGCCACACCTGTCGAAGAAGCAAAGCAAACCGCAATGCCCCCAGAGTCCTCCGCTTTCAGTACTAAAGCACCATGGTCGGACGTGTCAATGGACTTCGCCACCGCCTTCCCTGAGTAATAACCACAATGCGATCCTTGTCGTCGACCGCCTCACAAAAATGAGACACTTCATCCCATGCACTGAGGAATCGGGAGCCAGAGATGTCGCTAACATGTACCTGGAAAACGTATGGAAACTCCACGGCCTCCCAGAAAAGATTGTATCAGACCGGGGGACCCAATTTACCTCAGACTTCTGGAAATCACTTTGCGAGCGTTTAGAAATATCCCCCCGCTTCTCCACAGCCTTCCACCCCCAGACCGACGGCCAAACTGAAAGAATAAATGCTGTCATGGAACAATACCTCCGGGCCTA
This sequence comes from Morchella sp. 2018-W16, assembly GCA_024713755.1. Lineage (NCBI taxonomy): Eukaryota > Fungi > Ascomycota > Pezizomycetes > Pezizales > Morchellaceae > Morchella > Morchella sp. 2018-W16. Next base: position 169,845 of record JAMGYY010000012.1, on the reverse strand, counting down.
CGTCGACTACCAACAAGATAACTGGGCTACCTACCTGCCTATGGCCGAGTTTGCAACCAACAATCACATATCAGAATCCACTAAGCTCTCCCCCTTCGAAGCAAACTATGGACGACACCCCCGAATGACCTTTAGCCCCCTCCGTCACGGCACCACTACCAACGAAGACCAAGCCAACACTATGGCAAGAGACATGTCAGAAGTGTTTGACTTCCTCCGAGCCGAGATGTTCAGAGCAGAAGATTCAGGAAGAGTCAGCCAACGCCAGCAGGACTCCGGCCCCCCATTACGCCATTGGAGACAAAGTATGGTTATCTACCAGGAACCTACTCACCAAAAGGCCCTCCAAGAAGCTAGACTGGAAGCAAGTTGGCCCGTATCCAATCTCTCGCATTGTCAGCCTCTGGCGTCTGTTCACCTTACCACCGTCGATGAAGGTTCATCCGGTATTCCATGTATCTCTACTATCCCCTGCGGCCAATGACCCCGTCCCGGGACAACTACAACCTCCGCCACCACCTGTCGAGATTGAAGGAGAACAGGAGTGGGAGGTTAACGCAATTCTAGATTCTCGCAAGCAGCGACGACTGGAAAGTACTCGTCCGACACTAAGTTATGACGAGCCTTCATGGCAACCCTACGGCGACTTGGATAACGCCCCCGAGTTAGTCAAAGGCTTCCACGAACGATACCCACGCAAGCCTAAGAGGACTTAGGCCTCAGAGGGGGACCTAATATCTATCACGGCGTGATACGATATGCGACACTTAGTCAGTTGTTCTCTCATGTTCGATGGTTTTCGGTTGCAGGGTTCTATGAGTCAACGGTATGCAGGTATTTGTAATGAGGGATTTCTTTTGGATTCTACGGATGAGTCAGCGATGGATCTCTAGGGCTATATATAGAGCTCTCTCTCGCAGGATTTCTCTTCTTCTCCTTTCTTCTTCACGCAACCTTCCTGTCATCTTAGGCGTCTTTAGTCTCCTCCCGTCTAGAATATATTCTCTCTCTCTTAAAACCATAGTCCCTTCGATCGTGTTGCCCCCCCGGGGACGTTAGACTACCTCCTCGCGCCTCGCCTCGCCTCGCCCTTAGCCCGTTAAGTTGCCGCCCCCTCTCCCACGTAGCCCACTACCTCGCTCACCATAGTTCAGCCTTGGTGGTTTACCTTGGCTTGTTCAGTCCTCGCCCTCGATTAGCACCGTGATAGAAAGCCCTCTTCACCCCACATCAAAGACACGACATACGGTTTAAACCTACAGACAGATCCACCAAAGTCCTGATTTCTAGACTAAGAACAGGACATGTCAGATGCAATGAATACCTAAGCCGGATTAAAAAACGAGATTCGGCGGAATGCGAATCTGCGAGGGGTCCCCAAGACGTCGATCACATCCTCACAAAATGCCCTGCCACAGCGGAAAGCAGGCATAAAGCACCAAACCACACCACAGTCAAAGCACTGCTGTGGACAGAGGAGGGAATTGAGAAAGCGGTCGCCATATGGAACCAATGGATGGAGGGTAGAAGGAAGAGAGGGGAAACAAGCGAAGAAGACAGTGAAGGAAAGAGAGAACTGGAACAAGGGTGGGGAGGTTTAGAAAAGGAATAGTTAGGGCAGGGCTTAGACAGAAAGAAATAGAGAAGGTCTAGCGGGAGGGAAAGAAAGGAAGGAGGGAGAGCGAACGAGGAGATTGGAAATTAGAGAAATTCGGGGGACCTATACAGTGAATGATGAGGCTCGAGAAAGTGAGCGCACTGGGGTAGACATGTTACGTGGAGGCGAGATGAGTTTTTCCTTTGTCATGTTCGGTGTTTCTTTTCTTTTCTTTTCTTTTCTTTTCTTTTCTTTTTTTCGCTGGCGGCGGTTGGAGGGGCGTTCTGGGGATAAAATAGTGAGATATTGCCATAGCCTTAGGGCTGCATGCAATTACTGATGTAAACAAAAAAAACAATAACAGTCGTGGTGTGGTGATTGGGGTCGAGTGATGTTTGGTGAAGTTGGCTTCTAATAGATGTTTCGTCACGCGGAGTCACTCGGCACTTACATAAACTGCCTAGTGTCCTCGCTATTTCAGCACCTAACACGTGAGGCCCGGTGTAAATACAACTCTCAAAATGTTTGGATTTCAACGTTGAAGGTAGCCATGTGGGTGGGGGGATGCTGAATAGAATTATTATAAACTGTCTCTTAACAAAAAACCTTGGCTCAGTAAAATATTTCTAAGAATTCCCGAGTTGCGTTTATTATATCCTGTGGAGTTATAGGATATATGCGTAATGTCTACGTACCCCCTGGCGTTGTGATATGGCGAAAGACACCTGAAAGGGACTCTTGTCAACAACCTGTTGCTATACAAATAATCTTTAAAATTTCCAAAACAAGACTAGTAGCTCAAAACTTAGGTGTGTTAATCAACAAGAGTACCCTTCCAGGTGGATTCCGCCATACAAGCATATTCGGGACCCCTCAGGTTTGGTGATGTTGTTTCCTGGAAGCGTAAGATTTCACCATTCTCATTGTTAAATTTCCTTGTTGCAAGATCTCCATTGGCCGTTGCACTTTCTATCAGGGCAGCAACCTCACCAAGTAGATCTGGGGGGTCCCGAATCTGCAAATTTGATTCGCTAGGCCAGGAAATAGTTGGATTAATTAATCCCAAAGCATCTTTATACCACGGCAACCAGAACTATCAGCATGGTATAATTGCTGCAAACAGCTAGTGGTTGTGACTCCTAATTACAGTTAGACTCTACCGAATTGATTTAGCTATTTGTGTACCAAGGGGGGCACATTCCATACCCCTCTCCCCTCCATTCCGTGGCTATTAATACACCAGGCAGTATATACCTGCATATCGCGTCTACCGCAACGGGAGATCCAGAAACAAAATTAGAAGATAGGGACGGAACTACCGCGGTGGGGCTGAGGATAGAGCCCCGAAATTGCAGGTTTGAGAGGCGGGGTCGATAGGGCCCCGGGGGAGGGGGGAGAAATATCGGAAGGTACGTGAAGGGCGAAAAGCAAAAGCAGCCTCGGGCCCCGGAATCAGTTGCGCAAGTTAAGCTTTACGCCGCGTGCCGAAGGCCATAATCGCGGGGCTGGTCCCCTCAGTTCCTCTATGAGTGATCATGAGTTTGACTGGTGTCTAGATCTGGGGTTCTCTACTCTGAGTGAGTACAGCTGCAGTAAGTGGCCTAGAAGCCGCCACCGCCTTTGGTTGTAAAAAATAGTTAAGCTAGGAATTTACCAATAATTTTTTAATTTTGTATGGCAGTGTGAACAGCCCGCCATGACGACTGGCCATCCACTCGCGGTACTAGTCGAGACCGCGGATTTCTACGTACAGTGAAGTAGGCGGTTCTGTTGGAGATAATAAATATTGATAGGTGTTTAGGAGCAGAGCACGTAACATGACCGTAATTATATTAATCAATAATTGGTTTTGGGACATGTTCTGCATGATCAGAGCTAAACACTTGCCTGGGGCTTGGACCGAATATTCAATTGGGCTTAAACTGTAATCTCAGAAAGAATAGTGAATATTTACTTCATCAACGGAGTCCTATTGATGCACTGATCAGAAAGGTACAAGTCAGATTGTTTTTCCTATCCGCTAGGACAGAGGGTAATCATTGAAGATCACTCGATTTAGAAGCTCGAGGAAGAGAGGGGTTGATTGATTGATTGATAGGAAGAGGAGGGTAGGACTAGAGTCGCTCACGGGTATGTGGCGACCACGGGTAAGTGGGGATTTTTACTTTGTCTCCTTCCACAGGACAGCTAAACTTATAAAAACAAGTAAATGCGAAATAGCGTATGAGGTTTGGGTAGTTCATGGTCTTGAATTATGAATTTTTGCAAATTAATTTTAGTACTCACCATGTTGAGACAGAAAAATCCCCACGTACCCGTGGTCGTCACATACCCGTGAGCGACTCTACCGATAGAACGTTTTTGACACTTCTAAGGCTAGTCCTCTTATATATGATCCTTGAACCGAACTGGTTCAAGTACATAAATACCTGTCCTCACACTAGCTCATTTAAAGTACACTGTTGTATCTCTTACTTATACCATATCGGTAAGTGAAAGTTATTTAATTAAGCAATGGATCGGAGGTTATTGATTCTCTCATTCGCACAAGTCCTCCACTAGTGCTTTATAGCTATAGGGTGTTTTTTTTAGGAATGATAAACTGTGCTCTAGTATGAGTAAAATCTTGAAGGGTACGAGCCCTCCAATGTTAGATAAAATGTATTTGTAATATTTCCAACGGCTCAGAGACTACTCGAGTCTATTAATGGCGGTATATATATATCCCTGTAGTACAAAATTTAGTATCCCGAAAAGAAGGATAAGGAATCACGATATGTAGGATAAGTAATCCCGATATGTAGGATATGTAATCCCGATATGTAGGATATGTAGCGTGATGGCCCCCATACAAATATATCCTAAACAAGAGATGCTTTATACCTCCAGTTGCGTACATGTAACTCGTGCACTTTCATGAATATACGGATAAGCTAAGTACATATCTCGATAGAAAGATATATATTGCGTGACATGTCACGCCTTACGTCCTGCCGCCATCCTGCCGCCGTCCTGCTAGTGCCACCACCCTGCCGTCCCGCTGCCCTGCTATCGTCATGAGAATGATCACTATCATCATCATCATCATCATCATCATCATCATCATCATCATCATCGCCACCATTACTATCACCATCAGTTTCTCACCTTCACCATCATGAATGCCAATTATCAAGACCGTTGTAACAGAAGTAGACAACCCCAACCTGTTTTGCTCAGATTCATGTACAAATGGTTCTTGTAGTTATTGTGTTTCCCGACTCTGGCAAGCCCAATGATGGAAGAGATAATTTGAAGGTGCTATTGATGGGGGCGGTGATGCATATAGTGCTTTGGTGATGATCGAATGGTGAAGCTGAAAAAGTTCATGATGGCTCGGCAGAGTGCTAGTAGTGGGAGCGACCAAGCGCGGCTAGGAGTAACTGGGCGTGATCATCCTGCCTACATGATACATACATGTATATCTCTAGGAATGGATAAGAGTAAGACTTATCTAACCCAAAAGATAACCTTGTCCCTGGCCCCAAACGTGCAAAACGATCATTTCCTATCCCTGTATTCGGGTAGTTTACCGTGCCACCATACAAATCGTTGTACCACACCACAGGGTATATAGCACGGCTCTAGCCGGCTGAAGAGAAATATATGTCGTCCCATCCTGACACCTTGCTTGACTGATCTCCGCTCCGTGAAAGCTTGGCTTGGTTTTGACATCACAGCCCTAGGATGGTTTTGAAAACAAACTAAGTCAGCCCGGTCTCCAGGAGGTGCAGCGACTTAATAACCCGCCACTGTACATGAGCACATGTCAGCGCCCAACCTTTGCCCTATTGTGCGTGTAGATCTGGGCACGGTTAGTACATGTATGTATATATACATGTAGGCCATGAGTTGTTGAATACGAAGCCTAACAAAGTGGGTACCAGTGACCACCCCTCTTACGTGTATCAATGTGCTCCTTCACCCCTCTTACGTATACGCGTATCAATGTGCTCCTTCCCTTCTATCCATATTATCCTTGGTTGCCTGATCTTGGTGGGAAGTCGCGGATTAAAAGTTGATAAATGTATAGATTCTTTTGTTATTCTATGAACCTCCCTGGGGTTTGGTGTCTTGGGTTGTCGAAACGGAACTCTCAAGGATAGTAGGAACGTACCCTCAGTTTTCCTCAGCTCTCGTTAATTTGGGGCTAGTGCGCGGCAGTATCCGCTTTGAGAACATTCGGAAGGCTCCATGGATCATGAGTGGCGTCAAGGGTGACAGCAAATTAGAGCTTTACAACTCAAATTACAAGGCTCTCCCCGGATTTTGGCTTTTTTCTAAGAGTTGGGAGTTGAAACATGACTACATGTAGTTTACTTCTCTAAGTTCATGTTCTCGAACACAAACTGTGAAATCAATAAAGCGGGGTTTATGTTACAAAGGGCCAAAGACGTTAGTTAATAAGGGGTATATAACTTATATTTTGACTTATCTCGTTAACTGCGCTTACGACTTTAAGGGCTCGGAGTCTTGAGCGTTCAATTTAACTCTGCATCCTAAGTCAGGACGGGAACTACAAGCTAGCGTAACACTTCCCCAGGTCTCAGCGCTGGCCCTCCGTCGACGTCCGCGATCAGCTTTACCATATGATTGAGATAGATCACTATAGAGTGTGGGCCCAGGGTCCATGATGTGCAACAGGAGAGGTCTCACGGTAGCCATATATATACTAATATTCTCAAATTTTTTAATTGATTGGATGCCTCGCAGTTGGTTTTACTCCCCATACTCTACAATCAGGCTAGTCTGGTTGTCTTGGGACTTGTCCCGCAGTGTCTCAAGCTGTCAGTCTTTATGACTAGAGGTGTTTCTCGAAGCTAGAGATAGCTTACTAGGTAAATGTCTTTAGAGGGGAGTATTGGGTGCTGTTACGCAATCCCGAGTACCAGTAAACCGCTAATTTCCCAGACGATCCCATCTCTCAGGGGGCGGGGGTTCACCTATTCCTAATAAAGAATAGTTGATTATTGGTAAGTCGGCGACGTCGACGTGCCGTGCTCCCGAAATTCATCCCCTGCGTGAGATACGCAGTTTCACATGCACTAAAGTAAAGCATAATACCCATATATCAACGAATGGCTTCGAAAGCGAAAGATGAGCAGGTATTCTCATCATCGTTTCTGGAGGTCTAACACTCTCCGGCACGATTCCCAGATATGAGGTTCTTTTCAGGTTAAACTTGACTGGCCACTATCTGGATATCTGAGGCAAGTATCCTAACTAGTGGTTATCTTGGAATTATCTCAATGCTTCAAGTTAAACATCCTTAGAACCCTGGCAATTACGAAACCTTGCCCCAGGCAATACTGGAGAGATGAAGAGGGAGATGCCTCGTGAAGCAGTAGGCGGCGCCGGCCCTCTCCGGGGTGGGGGATAACGAAATGGGCCATATAAGCCCTCTAGCTCCCTCACGAGGGGAAGACTCTTTCATTTACCTTAATGTTTGAATGCGCAACTGTCAGTATGTTTCTAATACCACGGGAGGATATTCCTTTCAATCTTACTTCATCCTATACCTCGAGTTATACCAATGCATCTTCTAAAGATTTAGAGAGTAGAGAAGACTTGTCATTGCAAACTATCGGGGGAAACAACCCCATATTTATACAGAAATATTGTCGTACAAAGGAAATATAATGAACGTTAATATACCCATACAATGTGACTCATCACAGTCTTCATGACTAATGTGAGTGATACGAAAACGTCATAACCCCTCATACTATTGCTCATTCGCGAGCGCATACTATTTCAAGACTTCCCCTCGGGAGTGACAATGAATAATAGTAGAAAATAAGACATGTTTTCCCTTTTCCAATCCTTTAGTAAATAAATCGGCAGCGTTGTCCGATGTGGAAACATATTCAAGACTAAACAATTTTTCCTCAAATTTTTCCCTGACAAAGTGAAAGTGTACATCAATGTGTTTCGAACGTTTGTGAAAAACAGGGTTTCGAATTAAAGAAAGGGAGCCGTTGTTATCTCCGCGAAGTATGAAAGAAATTTTTGGTCGTCCTAATTCGTGTAGTGCATTGCGTAACCAGATCATTTGTCGACTGGTATCCGAAAGTGCCATGTATTCCGCCTCTGTTGTGGAGGTTGCGACGGAGCGTTGTTTGTAAGAGCGCCAGGAGATGAGGGCTTCCCCTAGCATAAAGCAGTGGCCTGTGAATGATCGCCGATCATCGACGTCTGAGGCATAGCTAGCATCGCTGTAACCGATGAGTGCAGTGGGTCGTGTTTTGCTGTAATGTAGGCACCAATCTAAGGTTCCTTTGAGATAGCGGAGGACGCGTTTTACGGCTGTGAGGTGAGCTTCGGTGGGACATGATGAGTATTGTGACAGCATTGTGACTGTATCACGGCGTACTACGGATCACTGCGGAGGAAAGGATATTGTGGAATGGGCTCTCAGGTTCGGAATTTCTCTTGGGTTTCTATGGGTTTCCGTTACACGGGTTATGAGTCATCCCTGGGCAGGGATTGGGAACTGTATATATAGTCGGCTACGAACCTTTCCTTTGTCTCTTTCTCTTCTTTCCTTTCTCATAGCCTTCCTGTTATCAACTCTACGTTCTAGTTCTTTAGTTGTTATTTGTTTCTTAGTATCGCTCTTGGAATATAATCGTCATCCTCTTAGTCATCTTCGTCTTAACATGATCTTCGTCTCGACTTAGCCATAGTCGCCGTTCATATGCGATACAGCGATGCGTGTCACTCTACTGGTATCTTCGTTTTCACTTCGCTCAAGACTGCCATCTGGACTGCGCCCACTACCCTGCTTCTGCTTAAGTCCCTCGCTGTTCTCGCCCTCGCCTCACTCTCGCCTCGCCCTCGTTTCGCCTTCGCGAACCTTGGCTAGTTTGATATCGCTCGCTTCGCCCGTAACAGACTGAGCAAGGTCGGGTCTGGTTCGGCGACAGCGCATATGAGGGATCCGGCGATCGATCGATAGAGTGTTGATCGTCAATTTGTTCTTCTGGTGTTCTCTTTGGAGGGTGACATTATGATCGATGAGGCGCACGGTCGAGAAATATTGAACCCATATTTGATTAGCACACGTTTGAGGTAGGCTTCCTGTGATAGGATAATCCCGGTCTTTGTGTGGATCAGGTGGATTCCGAGTGCCCAACTGGTGGTTCCTGATTCGGTCATTTCGAATTCGGCGTGGAGTTGTAGGCTGATTCGTTTTTTGCGTTCGGTGTTCCAGTAGAAGATTAGGATGTCGTCTACATATATGGCTATGACAACTTCCCCTGTTTTGTGTATGAAGACGCAAGGGTCGAAGTCCGCTTTTCTGAATCCCATTTTGATTAGCGCGGAGGAGAGTTTGGCATACCATTCCCTTGAGGATTGTTTGAGGCCATAGATGCATTTGATTAGTTTGCATGCTTTGCCGGTGGGTTGGTGTCCTGGTGGAGGTTTCATGTAGATGTCCTCTTTGAGTTCTCCATATAAGAATGCACTGGTGACGTCCATCTGGTCGCATTTTCCGCCGGTTTGAAGTGAGCGGGCGAGGAGGAGTCTGATTGTTTCATAACGGGAGACAGGAGCGAAGGTCTGGTCGAAGTCTTGCCCTGGTATTTGTGAGAATCCTTTTGCGACGAGCCGAGCTTTGTATCTGGTCGGGTTGCCGTCTGGACCGAGTTTGATTTTGTATACCCATTTGGAATCCACAAGTTTTCTGTTCTCGGGTACTTGAACCATCTTCCATGTGTTGTTGCGGGCTAGTGAGTCGAGTTCGATTTTCATGGCTTGTTTCCATTTATCGGAGTCGGGACTAGTAATCGCTTGTTGGTAAGTGGTTGGTTCGTTGAGAGGAGATTGGTCGTTGGTGATGTTGTGCCCGTATCTTTCGGGTGCTTTGCGTTCCCGTTTTGGGTTACGTCTTGGTTTGATTTCTTCTTTTTCTTCCTCTTGTTTTTCTTCTTCTTTTTCTTCTTCTTTTTCTTCTTCTTCTTCTTTTTCTTCTTTTTCTTCTTCTTCTTTTTCTTCTTCTTCTTCTTCTTCTTGGTCTGAGAAATATTGTTGGGTTTCGCGTAGTATCTGTAGTTGTATGTCATCATCGTCAGTATGAGAATCGTAACTTGTTTCCGGGAGACGTTCGGTAGCGGGCCTCGTCAAGCCGGCCCCCACCATACTTGCTTCATCCAGAGGGAGATCCTTTTTAGGGTCCCTGTAGGAATCCTTTTGTGGTGGAGATTGTGGTTCGATTTTGATTTTGTGCTTGGTGGGTGTATCCGTGGTTACTGGTATGTTGATTTCTTCTCCTACGGATGGACCCTTAAAGCGAAAGTGACGTGATAAGACAACTTTTCTTTGTGATGGTATGTAGACGCGGCAGATTTTGTCGGAGTCTCCGTATCCGCAGAATTGACCTGCTTGCGCTCCAATTTGGATCCGCTGGTCTTGCTTCAACGGAGCGTGGTAATATTAACATACTTTCACCAAAGATGCGGAAAAGCGCCCAATTACGCGCTCGTGAACGCCCATACGCCGCTACGTTTATTAGTGCCGAGGAGGAGTCTGTTTTTTACGCATTTCATCATATTTATTGCTTCTGCCCAAAGTGATTTCGTAGTTCTCGCTCCAAGAGTGCGATCGCGTGTTGGCTTATTGTTCGGTTAAATCTTTCAGCGATCCCGCTTTGATTCATGTGAGTAGGGGACCGTGAATTCGGTTTGATGCCTTTGGAAAGAAAGAGGTTTTTAAGATGTTGAGGATATATTCGCCACCATTGTCGCTCAAAACCGCTTGATTGTCGATCCATTTGATTTTCCATGTATGCTGATGTACCTTTTGATCGCTGCTGTATCTGATTTTGATTTAAGAAAGTAAACTTGTGCAGATCTGGTATGATCGCTCATGAAAGTGATGTAGTAACTGAATCCGCCAGAGAGTGGTGGAAAATTTACCGCTGAGGTCGGAGGATCAGTTCTAGTGGTTTTCTGATCGAGGTTCGTGAGGGAGGCGAGGTTGGTTTTCGTGATTTGGCGAAGTTCACAGGTGTTACACGCTTCCATGTTACCTGTTGTGGGGAGTGATTTAAATGCACCATTTTTCTTAACCGTTGCAGGGACGAGGCAGGCATGTGACCGAGACGTTGGTGCCAATCAAAGAAGGTAGTAGCGATGGTGTTGTGGGCGGTTGCATCCTTTGTATCAAAGATGTAAAGTCCCGAACCGTTGGTACGGCCTTCCAATGATGTCGTTGCCGGAAGTACTTGTAAATGGTGAAGCCGCTGTTTTCAGATTCGCTAGTGAATCCCTTGCGAGCGATGCATGACCAAGACATTAGGTTCACATGGCCCAGCTCAGGGATGAGAAACACATTTTCCAAAGTTATTGGCCCGTATGACCCGTTGACGTTGACTTTACCTATTCCGGTTACCTTGAGTTTGCGTCCTCCACCGACAGTAACTGTGCCAGTGTATGGTGCGGGGTTTAGAACTTGGGTTCCGGTCATATGGTTAGTAGCGCCAGGGTCAAAGATCCATGCAGAAGAGTCAGTTGGTGTAGTGCCAGAGGTGAAAGCGTACGCGTCAGTCATGTTCATATCAGGGAGGCTTATGAGTTCATCCTCTTCGAGGACGAGTGGTTCTGTAAGTTTGTTTAACAAGGTAGGAATGTTTGACCATGTCATAAAAGCGGTTCCTGATGCGACGTTGCCGGATGCAGCGGATCTCTCCTTATCTCTGAAAGCTTTAAGCTTCCGGCATTCTCTGTGTGTGTGTCCTTTTGCATAATCACCGTTCTTAGTACACCAAGTGCAGGTATTATCTGACTTGTTCTGGTTGGAGCGTGGCGTGGTTTGGATGGGCGTTTGGATTTGTAAGGGTTCGGTCGTCCTGTTCTCATGTTGTATGCTTCTCCACCAATTTGCTCATGTGGCGTCGTCCGTCTGGTCCATCAGTTTCATGGAATTTCTTCGAAGGTGATGTTTTCTTTTGATTGGAAGTTATCAACGACGTGTTCAAGGGATTGGTGGCGCAATGAGAGGAGGAGGAAGGAGGCCTTAATCTGCGAGACGCGAGCGATTGAATGAAGATGGTAACCGAGGGGATCTCTGGTCTCGTCGGTCGAGTTGGAGGTTCGTAGTAGAAGGGTGGACCAGAGAGTGGTGAATTCGGTTAGATGGTCTTTCATGCTCTTGTCTGGGCTGTATTGTAGGGTAGTTATTGTCGCTAGCAAGGAATGGAGCGAGGCTACCGTTTTGCGATCGAATCTTTCTTCAAGCTGAGTCCAGAGTTCAGGTTAGCAGTAGTCGAAGGAGATAGGGTGACGATCAGGTCAAATTCGATATTGTTTTTGAGGAAGACCTTAGCTAAGGTGTCCTTTTTTGTCCCAATCTAGTATCTCATCCGAAGTTATCGCTTGTAACTGCTGGGTCTTCTGTCTCGTCCCTGTGTGGTTGTTGATGGACCTGGGGTTGTCGCCACCGCCGAACCGAGGTCTTTGTTTCTTGAATTTTGGGCGAGGATTACTTCCATCGACAACTTTCCAAAGATCGTAGACCTTCAATATGTCTGAGGCAAGGTCCCTCCAAACCGTATAGTGAGCCTGACCAGCAAGCTTACATGGTAAGGCGGGAAGTTTGTAACCTTCAGAAGACATTTTAGGTGGACGATGAAATGTACTAGTGTGTAGGATGTTTGTGAAGTAGTGATGTTTAGATTTGGCTTGGCCGGGCTCATAACCTAAAGATTTAGAGAGTAGAGAAGACTTGTCATTGCAAACTATCGGGGGAAACAACCCCATATTTATACAGAAATATTGTCGTACAAAGGAAATATAATGAACGTTAATATACCCATACAATGTGACTCATCACAGTCTTCATGACTAATGTGAGTGATACTAAAACGTCATAACCCCTCATACTATTGCTCATTCGCGAGCGCATACTATTTCAAGATCTTCCTCCTCCTCCTCCTCCTCAATAAAAACTAACAAGGAAGTGGATAATATTGGACCGTCGTTGGTAGCACTAGTGCTTGTATTAACAACTATTACCGCTATAATTGTTTCTTCGCGGATCTATAGTCGGGCAGCCCTAATAAGATTTATGGGCGCAGATGATTACTCCATTTTGGCTGCGACTGTAAGTTAAACTCCTACTTTAAACCTATTGTGACCAGGGAGCACCTGTTGGAAGTTACAATGATTTTACTGACAGGTTTAGGCAGCGGCCATAGGGCTAACTGTTTCTTCTTGTATGAGTGAGTGAGCCTAATACTCTCATAAGAGCCATCCAAGTCTAATTGTTTTTAGCTGTGCATTATGGTCTCGGGAAACATTCCTGGGATGTTCATGGCCTCAACATGGTTGAAATCGTTAAAGTCAGTCCACCACCGTGAAAATTCACGTCCCCCACGATACAATGCTTTCTAATAAATCGGTGCAGCTCGCATACATATCCCAGTTATTATACATTGTCAGCCTAGGTTTCACAAAGGCTTCGCTCAGCCTGCTCCTCGTACGAATATTTACTACAGATAGAACTATTAAACTCACCTGGACGATCTTTGGAATTACCATTGTAGGAACGGTATCTACGCTCATAGCTTCTATCTTTCAGTGTACACCTATTCACTATCGGTGGGATAGATTCAAGCCAATGTTAAACTTGAAGGGGACATGTGTGGACTATTTTCTGTTGCAATACTCTATACATGGGATAAATATTGTGACAGATTTGGTATTGTGGCTACTGCCTTTGAGGCTGATTACGCAGGTGAAATTGCCAAGGAGGCAGAAGTGGGGCTTGTATATTGTGTTTCTATTGGGTTTCCTGTAAGGATCAAGGAGAAACCAGAGGTGCAAATAAGATAGAGCTGACGGAATTTACGGTTAGGGCCCCAATCGCATTAGTTTTAAGGCTTATCGCCGTTACAAAGATAGTGGTGTCAACTAATCCTGCTGTGTCCGATATGCCATGTCGGTGAAGCTCTCCACCTGTTTTGGACTACGGCCAGCTGATATTCAATCCAGATACAGGCGGTGTCCAAATCACTGCTTGGTCGGCGTAAGTTGATCATGATCGACGCTGAGGTGACATTTTAGAAGGCCTATCTAACGCTCACAGTGTCGAGGTCAACATCGCCATAATCTGCTGCTCCCTGCCCACCATCCGTCCACTTCTTAAAAAGCTTATGCCCGGCCTACTAGGTACCGTAGAGAGAGCTCCTAACATCAAAAGGGATCGCACCAATGGCTATCAAAATCGAGGTGCTCGGGCAAAGGGAGGTTCAATACCATTAGGGTCGGTTGAGGGGGTTGGTAGGACGGTCGAAGGGACAGGGAGCGTCGGGGTACTGGTGACAAGGACAAGGACAGAGGTCGGAGAAAGCTATTATGATAACCACAGCGTAGACTTTCCAGTTTTAGGGTCAAGCCATGATGAGGAGATGAGTGATAATACGGTGATAGGAGAGAGGCTTCATGAAGCACTTGGTTCTGTCTGATTCATGTTATTTTGAAAATGAATAGTGGGCGCTTAAGGAGGAGTTAAGTTTTATAAATTGGAAAATACGTTATTGCTAGTTGGTATAATGCTTTGTCCGTATCTAGGTTCGGACAATTTAATAGAGTAGATCTACCGTTGATTATCACACCCCATCCACCCTTCCTCTCCAGCCACCTTATATATGTCTAGATGTCATTATGGGTTCCGCAATCTTCCTAACTATCCTTATAGGAATTAAAAAACTAGATACCGCTTCGAATTAGCGAGTGATATGTTATGAATCCAATATACACGAGAATATATGCGCTAGGGTCCCGTCGTTTTTACAAGGGTAAGATACTAGGAGTAAGAAACACGGTTATAAACCGGTTATAAACTCAGGTCCAGCTGAGAGGGAGTAAGATACTGTGGCAGGGTTAGGGTTGTCAAGAAACAACATAGGAAGAGGGCACCAGTAACCCGGGACCCCTGGCACACTTGCAGACAAAAAAGACACACCGCATTTTTGGCTTATGTCATCCGGAGTATCATGCAGTTATAAACACCAGTTTCCAACAGCTTCAGTATTTTGCCCTGTTTTAAACACGATCTCCAGGGACCCTGATATGCGTATATATGTACTCTATGATGTTTTACGCCCGGAGCTAAAGACCTTTGTGTCGAAGGGCATCAGGTCATAGGGGTCAAGATTGGTTTATCATAAAGACAGTACAATGGTAACGGCTGATTCAATGTTATATCACGGTTTCAGCGCTTTTGCAGTATATCAATTCAAATTTCAGCAACTATTACATGTCAGGGCGGTGCAAGTTACCCAAGCTACCAGCTAAAATGCAAAAGAAAGCATGCTCCCCAAAGACAATTGACCTGGGACTCTGATCCACTAGAGATCTACCTCAGGATTAAACTCAAATGCTATCCAAATATCCAGATTATCTCCCTTAGTTCCACTCTGCCACTTATGCCATGGGTACTTGATAGCCCCGTTATCCGCCCAGAGGGGCTTGCCATAAGTATCTCTTTCCCAAAACCCACCCTGCTGCTCTAATGTATCTAGAGGGAGCTTAACGTACTGATCTTCCGGAACAGCGTCTGGGTCTTCCGGATCGACTGGGTAACCCTCTTTCACGCGCCACATGCCACAACCTCCGGTGCCGGCAGAGAGACAAAGATGTACCTCGAGGAATGTATCCTCAGAATGATTGTGCGTCCCACAACTCACCCCTTTGCCTAAACCGCGATTTTTAGTAATTTAATAGATAGAAGGATGAGGGGAATCTGGCCATACCTGCGGTCCAGAATTGCATGTGGCATAGATGTTCCCCACCTATGAATCTGAAGTCGATACCAGTCATGTTGCTGAAATCAACACCTGCAAATGTTTCTCCCCAATCAAGATCCTCGACTTTGATAAACTTGAGAGGTGTAGGCAGCTCTAGCTGTGGGTAGCTGAACTCAAATGAGTTCACCACCGGGACATCATTTGTTTTAGCACATAGCGGTGGATCAAGGATTGGGTTAGTTGCACCCATGGGCCTGATCCGTACCAAGATAGCTCCTTCATTTGAGATGTCAAGTTTATCATGGATGAGCATAGAGGAAGACTTCTCGTTCTGGGGAACACTGAGTGCTCTTCGCACAAAATCTCCGTCTTGAACCTGGCCGTAAAGAACTTTGATGGCATCTCCGGTGGATGTTGGAACACTTGAATTGGGGGGGTGGATTTCTAGTTGCATTTGATAATTCGCAACTTCCATGAGTGGGCTTATTTGTGCAGTCTTGATATCGGTAGGCTTGGGGACGTAGTACAATGCCTCCCCTCCCCAGACCGTGGCAATGATTTTAGGAGTGCTATCTATGACTTCGGTGACAAATTGATTGGTGTAGAGCCTGATTTTCGGCTCAGGTTCTTCGTAATATTTTGGCACGTTATAAGAGATTGTGGCAAAGTCCATTTTCCCGTTGCCATTGAAGTCACTATATTTGAGAAACCTTTGTTAGCGAGTACTAGTTGATAGGCACGACAACTTACCCTACTGCAATACGAGCAGCAGACTCCTTTGTAATTAGCCACTTTGCGAATACCTTTCTTTCGAGGTCAATAGCTTTGTAGTAGTATACCCCCTACCACAAAGAGCGTTAAATATCAGATATAGAGTTATTTGGGACTGACTATGTTACCTTGTAGGGAGAGGGCCCCATTAGGGCAATGAGGCACTCATCATCACCATCGTTATCGAAGTCCGCCATTGTAACATAGTGTCCGGGCCCTTCTTTAGTTAGCTTGATAAGAGGGTAAATCCTAGGAGTACGTACCGGTGCCCTTCCACTGTCGCTGCTCTGGAGTGCCATACACATCAACAACAACACGGTTCCACTTATGAGATCTAGGTCCTGTCTTTTCCTTCGTGAGAAGCGCGACAGTACCACCTAACAATTATAAGTTAAGTTCTACTTCATATAATTTAGGTTTGACTCACCATGGAAGGGATCAATGGTCATGATGTACGCGGAAGGGTCACCGCCAAGTTTCCCGACATCAACACATTCACATCCGTAATAGTCCATACCAGGCTTCTTTGGTAGCCCCTCGGTAATCTTTTCCTTTCTCCACCCTTGGTCATCAAAGTCTGTTATTGGGAGTCAGTGTCTGGAAACCTATATATATGGTTACTATCGAAACAGACTTACAGATCCAGTCAATTCCCTCGCGGGATGCTACAAACATCGAATCACGACCAGTTTGTGCCTCAAACCTGTAAGAATATTAGCTGTCCATTGTTCAACCCCCCCCCCCCCCCCAGATATGATGTGATAGCTATATAGTATACCTCTTGACAGTCCCCTCATGAATGACTGTGAAGGAGCTATCGTTAACTACTGATCGATTCCACTCGGTACTATTCATAGATATTAGACAATGTCTAGGACAAAGTTTCAAAAGCCCTAGAACTCTTACGCTTCACAAGACTTCTCCGGCTTTTGATATAGGAAGACGGGAACTGGAGTATCCTGAATGGGATTGTTAACGAGTAGGCCCCAATTAGGTGGATAGGGACCTGCTTACAATGTCACCCTGAGTGAGCCCGTTCACAACTGCATGGATATCAGCACTTAACCTATAGCTAGATTATTATAAGGGGTTGATTGACTAACTCGGTAAAGCCATAATTTCTAAGATGGATCTTTTTATCCTGTATCAGCTATCGGAACGTCTTAAGATTATAAAGGAGGTATATACCGTTGTGTGAAGTATCCTGCCTTCAATCGATGCATAGCAGGCCATCTACCTATCATTCTTTCCTCCCAATTTTCCGTCAAAGCTTTTGTCCCCTCGCATCTCCCTGGGTTCTCCAACCATGATATAATACCACCCTTGGGGTTAGCAGTCAAGAATGTCTCCCCATATTCGTAACATATGACGATGTCGCTACGGCCAGAGCCAGAACAATTTCCAGGACAGACAGCAACAGGAGAGTTGAGTTTCTTAACACAGTAACGTTTCCAGTCTTTGGTGGGTTAGTGACCTGTTTTTACTTGCGCGTTGATATATCTATATACTTACCACCGTTGGCCTCCTGGGGACCGCCGTTTAGCGGATTATCAAAGACGCATATATCGCCAACCGCTAGGCCGTATCTGATTATTCCATAGTTGTTACTATTGAGTTTTATGAGATGAATATATCGTCGAATGGCCTTACCCAATGAGCCCTGGGACCTTATCCTTGGGATCAGCCCAGTAGGTTTCAATCCAGTAACCATCCTCTCTGTGGGATTGGATGATGGATTCTTTGAACGTTGGAACAGGAAGAGCTGTAGTGCAAGACATGGAGAAGAAGAATGAGGAATAGGGAGAGAAGGTAAAATGCTAGTCTGGTACGAATGCACTCCGGGGAGAAACCGTCCTATTTATGCCTGAAGATTTCTCTAGGTAATGACTCTTCGGGCTATAATACCGGGACATTCTCGGACGAAAGATGGTTAATTGTCTTGAACACCCAAAGCTCGATATGCCGTGCTTCCATTTGATTCTGTAAGGCTATCAAGACCGGCAGCTGAAAAAAACATGAGGTGATTCTTGCAACCCCCAAAACGATCATATCAAGACTGATAGTAAATGTTTTAGAACATTTTTTATGGTCAGTATGGCAAAGGCTCACGGCCGCCCAATTGGCCAATCTTATTGCTGCTTTCTAGGTCTCCGACGTTTAGAAACCAGAACCTCCCCTCCTCCTGTTTAGATTTAGGTTCTGGAATCTAGATTTTCATGTGAAGCCGTCCATTTCTTCAAGCAGAACTGTCTCGACTCCTCCAAAGCATAATTAGCCTGGTAGCCTTTCTAAGGCTTTCCTGAAAAGGCTACGTATACGTGCACGTGCAGATAATCTGATGGCTACCCGTCCCTTAATATAAAATTAACTGTAAGATAAACCTTCTAGCTAGCCATTGCACGTATATCTACTTAAGTAACTGCACGCATGTGTAAATTGATTCAGCCGCACGAAATTCGCAAGGCCTGAAGTGATTCTCAGCCCACTAATTACACAACCTACCCACTCCCGCGGCCGCCTTGAAGAAGAACTGCGGCGAGCGATCTGGTATATATAGCTACATGTAGTAAGGCTAATTATCTTGCAGTGTTCAGATCAACTATCCTTCTTGTACGGGCGACTTCAATCCAGCCGGCCGCGAGGGTATATATCTAGAGAGTTTAAGCTAAAATGAGGGAGAAAAAAGCGGTTGGCATAAAAAATATTAGCATGCGCGTGTACTAGCCGGAGGTAGCAGGTATGACATTTTAAACAATGCTCACAGCTAGAAGCCTTTGGTATAGTATCATAAATATACCTACCTTGGGATCTGATCGAGCTAACCTCTATTGCTGCAACGAAGTTTGACTTAATCGTGTATGTAGTAATTACGTAAATAAGTAGTATGGTGGGGGATTCTTTTTCCTGTCTGTATCAACTACATGTACCTAAATGTAATGATATATCGGCATTCTCGGCGATAAAGGGAAGGTTGTGTGACCACTAGTGACTGGAGATGATTGTTGAACTCTAAACTGATGTCTCGGTAATAAACGAAATATCATTCTCGGTACATGAAATGCGTGCGTTGAGATATACACGCAGCTATCACCCGGATGATTGACTCGAATCTCTCTTTCATGCATAAATATCATGTGGTCTCGATTTTGGGTGAGGACGGATGAAATCGTCAAATTCGCAGCCTGGACCGTGCACGTACTGAGTTGGGTATATTCGTTGCTCTTAATGGTTGATAACAAACATAGAATCAATCAAAAATAAATATCCGCTGTGAAGTCATGTGGTCAGCCACCCCCCTCACCCAATGCCGCAACTGCCAGAAATTCGGCCACGCACAACAAGGCTGCAAGAGCAAAGAACCCACCTGCCCCATCTGCGCCAAGCCCCACAACAAAGCCGCCCACAGATGCCCCTCCACCAACTGCCCCGGCTCATCCAAGCCAACCCCCAACTGCTGCCCAGTCTCCCCCGCCAAATGCAGTAACTGCAACGGCCCCCACCCCGCCTCAGACCCCGCCTGCCCC
The DNA here is from genome assembly GCA_024713755.1 of Morchella sp. 2018-W16. Classification (NCBI taxonomy): domain Eukaryota; kingdom Fungi; phylum Ascomycota; class Pezizomycetes; order Pezizales; family Morchellaceae; genus Morchella; species Morchella sp. 2018-W16. The sequence continues at coordinate 150,164 of JAMGYY010000012.1, read as the reverse complement.
GCCCGCCCAAAGAAATCCGCCGACAAGGAGTCCCAGCCCTTGAACGCCCTCATGGATATCACCATGGACCTCTCCTCCCACACACCCGTTTAAATGCAGAACAACAACCGCATTAAAAACCCGCCTAGTCTTCGCATCATCCAACACAACTGCGCTGGGAGCAACTCTGTGTTCATCACTCTCTTTTCACTCCACATGGTCCAGACCGCCCACATTATCGCGATCCAGGAACCGCCCCTCTTCAACAACAAGCCCCTGCAAGCCCCCTCCTTCACCCTCTACTCCCCCTCCCCCTCTACACCCAATGACAAAATCTCTGCCTGTCTCTACATCTCCAACACGCTCCTTGAAAGAAACTCAGCCTCCCCCATTCCCTCCATAAGAGGCGATACGATCTCGGCCAACATTTTCTTCAGAACCTCCCCCTCCTCCTTCACCACACTCCACATTACCAACGTGTACAACCGCCAACTCTCAAACACCTCCCGGTCGATAGACCCCCGGGACATCTTCACCCCCTCCCACGACCCCTTTATCGTCCTGGGAGATTTCAACATCCACGGCCCACAAGCCGACCCCCTCCGCTCTTTCTCAGCCCGGGAACTCTCCCTCTCTCAACCCTACTTCTCCACCGCATCTACCAACGCCTTCCTCCTCATCAACAACTCAGGCGTCTACACCAGGATCTCACCCTCCCAGTCACAACGCCACGGAGTCATCGACCTCGCCTTCGCCAACCCCAGAGCCAGCGCCCTCATCCGCAAATGGCTCCCCCTCTCTGCCGACACTGGCTCTGACCACAGAGCCCTGGCCATCTCCCTGGCCGTCCCCGCCTCCGACCTCACCCCCCTCACCACCCCCAACTGGTCCGCCACAGACTGGGGAGCATTAGCCCCCTCCCTCAGAGACCTTCACATCCCCCCGCCCCCCTCTAACAACATCGACCAATGGTTCGAAGCGGAACTCTCGAACCTCACCAACCTCCTCTCCTCCCACACCCCCTCCAAAACGGTCTGCAAATGGTCGAAACCATGGTGGAACCCAAACCTCTCACAACTTAGAACCATCTTCCACTCAGTCTAACGCGCCCGCAGAAAAGGCAAAGCTCCCCCCTTTGAAGCAAAGGCAGCGAAAAACGCCTACTTCAACGCAATTAAACGCGCTAAACAAAACCACTGGAACAACTTCGTGTCCAATGCGTCAACCAAGGACGTGTGGAAACTCAAAAAATCCGCCACCAGGACCGAAGACCGGATTCCCACCCTCCCCAACTCCCCCACCCCCCACGCCCTCAATACAAACCTGGTTAACGCCTTCTTCCCCGCCAAGACCCTCCCCTCCCCCCTCCGCCATAACGACGTCCCCATCATCACAACCGAGGAAATCCACACCGTCCTCAGCACCACCAGCAATCTCTCCGCCCCGGGCCCCGATGGCATCCCCTACTCCGTATGGAAAGCGGTCCATAAGGCCAACCCCCTCATCCTCTCAGCCCTCCTAAACCCCCTCCTCAAATACGGCTACCACCCCCTCACTCTCAAACGGGCGAATGGAGTCATTCTAGCCAAGCCTAACAAGCCTGGCTACTCACTCCCCTCCTCATACCGCATCATTGTCCTTCTCCAGACCGTCTCAAAGATCCTAGAGAAGATAGTAACCCTCCGCCTCGCCTCAATCGCCAGGAACACTGGCCTCATCCACCCCCATCAATGCGGCTCAGTCGCCGGGCTCTCCACCTCCGACGCTGCCACCACCCTCCTCCACGAGACGCGCGCCATGCAACTAGCGGGCCTCAAAGTCTCCACTCTCCTCCTTGATGTCAAAGGGGGATTCGACCACGTCCTTAAACAGGCACTCGCCCCTACCCTCACGTCAGGACACGTCCCACCCTACATGGTGAACTGGATCCTGTCTTTCCTCTCAGACCGCCACATCACCCTCCTCTTCAAAGGCTCCCCCAAGATCCCCACACCCGTACAAGTCGGGGTCCCCCAGGGGTCCCCCATCTCCCCCCTCCTCTTCCTCATCTACGTCAACTTCCTCCACCTCCACGACCCCTCGCCCGGCATCACCCTCTCCTACGTGGACGACTTCGCGATCACAATCGCATCCCAGTCCTACGAGGAGAACATAACCTCCCTCACCTCCCACTACAACCGCCTCACCCACTCAGCCTCCCCCAAAAACATCAGCTTCTCAGTCGCAAAGACTGAACTCATCCACTGGAGGACTCCCAGAGACAGAAGCCCCCCCTGCCACCTCACCATCACCCTGGAAGGCCATACCTTCACACCCTCCCATAAGGTCAAATGGATTGGCTTCTGGCTCACCCAATCCTTCGACCCCAACACCCACTTCTCCCACCGCCTCGCCGCCGCCCAAGCCGCTTTCGGCTTCATCCAACGCTTCTCCTCAGCCGGCAAAGGCCTTTCCTCCTCGAACTGCCTCCGCCTCGCCCACCAAGCAATCCGCCCCATGCTCACGTACAGGGCCACCGTCTTCTCCCCCTCCTCCGCCCTCAAGGCCCTCAAAAAATTCTGGAACTCGGTACTACGCTGGGCCACAGGATGCTTCAGGGCCACCAACCTATGTGCCCTCTACATCGAAGCGGCCTCCCCCCCCCTCGACCTCTACCTCACCTTCCTAAAGTCTAAGTATGCCATCCGCATACTCTTAGCCTCCCCCCTCAACAACCCGGTCACAGGAAGATCCCCTCGGAACTTCCCAACGTCATCCACCATACGATCCCACTCACACGCCTCCCTCTTAAAGGGACGCCCCAACCACCCCCGCAGATGGGACTCCAACGCTATAAAAGGCGTCGCCCCCCTCCCCATCGAAAAACTCGCCGCCCTCATTCGCCCCCTCATTGAGGAGGGCCACCCAAAGGACAGATATCACGGCGTACCACGAGCTACTGCGGAGGAAAGGATATCATGGAACTGGGTCCAGGGTTCGGGTTTTCTCTTTGGGTTTCTATGGGTTTCCGTTACAAGGGTTATGAGTCATCCCTGGACAGGGATTAGGAACTGTATATATAGTCGGCTACGAACCTTCCCTTTGTCTCTTTCTCTTCTTTCCTTTCCTACGCAACCTTCCTGTTATCAACTCTACGTTTCTAGTTTCTTTAGTTGTTACTTGTTTCTCCGTTCTCGTCTCTTGGAATATAATACGTCATCACTCTTAGTCATCTTCGTCTTAGTACTACCTCGTCTCCGCTTAGCCATAGTCCTAGTCCATGACCGTTGTGCAAGTCCTCTACTGGTATCTTCGTCTTCATCACTTCGTACGTACAGCCATTTGGACCCTCTGCCCTACGACCTTGCTCCTCGGTTAGACTACTCCGTCTTCGTCCCTCGTCTTCGCCTTCGTCCTCGCCTCGGTTGTGAACCTTGGCTAGTTTAGTTATAGTCTCCGCTTCGCTCCGTAACACTAAGGTTGCGTCTCCCACGCCAACCTTCACAACACCAACCCCGCCTCGCTTAGCCTCGGTCGTCACCATGGTCGACCTCAGTTGGGACGTCCCCAATGAGGACTGTCGCCACCCTCTCGTCTTCTCCCCCGGCCCCCTCGAATGTTTCTTTCCTGAACGGAAAGGATTCTGCTACCTCGGCCTCGTTCCCCAAGCCCATTGGTTCAACATGGGCCACCGCATCGGCCCTGACCCCTCCGTCTCCGTCCTCCGCCAATATGCTTTGAAATATAAGCTCAAGCGTGCCGAAGCCCATTGGGCTAAGGCCACCTTCACCCAACCTCTCGCCGGGCAGCTCCATATCGGGGCACCCACCACCGACGTCCCCCACCCCGCACATGACACCGAAGCCATCATTCGTGGACTTCGCGACCCTACCCTCGCCGCCACCGTCGCCCGCCCCTGCCGCCCGTCACAGTCCCTTGGCGCCTTGCGCCCTGCCTTCAATTCCTGCCCCTATGGGACTGCGGTCCTGAACTCACGGAGGCCCACAGCCTCATCTCCGAATGCCTGGTGCAGACACCAACCTCCCCGACACCCCCGCCCCACAAGAACCTGCCGTATGCACGGCCCATGAGGAAGTCATCATTGACCTCCAACAAGAAGTTGCCGACCTCAAGCTTGAGGTTGAAGAATCCCTGGCCGAAGAAGAGCAACTTCGGTACCGCCTGGCGCTCCACCAGGACGCCCTCGCCACCGCCGACCTCGCTGCCGCGGAAAAGGATATCCGCCGCATCACCTCTGTCGCGAAAGCCTGGGAATTCCAGGCCAACGCCACTATCGCCAACCTCCAACGCCGTATCGCCTCCGCCTCCGCCGCCTCTCGCCCCGCTGCCCCTGCCCCGCTACCTCGCCCCCCGCTCCCAGGACCCCCGCACCCTTAACAGCTGGCGCGACAAGCCAGTTGAACAAGTGTCAACCAAGCCGGCGCTAAAAGGTCAGCCCCTTTGGTAAAAAATGGCACACCAAAGGGGCTAGTCCCGCCACCACCCACCTTCGTCGTCTCCGCTGCAGCTGTGTCCGAGGACAAGATGTCTGAGGACCAACTCGTCGTCACATGCTCCGTCGCCCAGAACTCTGCCTCCTTCGTACCAACCTACGCCCTCATCGATACGGGGGCGTCAGGTTACGCATTCATCGACCAGGATTTCGCAACCAAGCACGGCCTCACCCTGACACCCTTGAAGAAACCACGCCTGCTTGAGGTAATCGACGGCAGATTGGTAGAATCAGGAAGGATCACCCATGTCGCCAAGCTCTCACTGGACATCCATGGACACCAGGAAACCGCTCCGTTCTTCGTCACCAAGTTGGGACACTACCCTATCGTCATGGGTATTCCCTGGATGCGACACCACGACCTCGCCCTACGCCCTAAGGCAAATCAGGTCATCTTCGACTCTGATTTCTGCACTCAGAACTGTTCCGTCTCCCGCTCCCCGATCACGGCTCAAGGAATCTCGATCTCGCCCCCCGACAGCCCGCTCATACACATTGCGGCCATCGGGGCAGCCCCATTCGTAGGCCTTGCCCGTAGACGCCAAAATCACCTCTTCTGTGCCTCCCTCCGGGCCATCAACGAAGCCCTCGCCAGGAACCCCACCCCCGACCCCCTAGCCAACGTACCCCAGGAACTTGCGGAGTTCAAGTCGCTGTTTCAGGAATCCAACGCCACGTCTCTACCGCCACCGCCCTCACGACCTAAAAATAGTGCTACAGGATGGGAAGCAGCCACCCTTCGGCCCACTTTATGGAATGTCCCGACCAGAACTACAGGCTTTGCGAGACTACATCACGGAGAACCTCGGGAAAGGGTTCATCCGCTACTCGGAATCCCCCGCTGGTGCCCCCGTCCTATTTGTCAAGAAGGCTGATGGATCCCTCCGTCTGTGCGTGGACTATAGGAAGCTGAATGAGATCACGGTCAAGAACCGACATCCCTTGCTTATTCCGGAAACGCTGTCCCGTCTGTCCAAGGCGAAATACTACACCAAGCTGGACCTCAGGTGGGGATACCATCAGATTAGAATCCAGGAGGGTGATGAGTGGAAAACCGCCTTTAGGACCCGTTATGGCCACTTCGAGTACAACGTTATGCCCTTCGGCCTGACAAACGCCCCCGCCACGTTCCAGCACTGGGTCAACGATCTACTCCGCCCCTACCTCGACCACTTCGCTACGGCATACCTCGACGACATCCTGATATACTCGGAAACCTTAGAGGAACATAAGCAGCATGTTAAGCAAATCCTCAAAGTCCTGCAGATCCACGATGTCCACCTCAAACCAGAAAAGTGCGAGTTCTACGTACAGGAGACCAAATACCTCGGCCTGATCATCACTCCGGAGGGCATCAAGATGGACCCCAGCAAGGTCTCGGCAGTCACGGGATGGGAAACACCCACTAAGCTTAGAGAAGTCCAGGAGTTCCTAGGGTTTGCGAATTTCTACCGGCGATTCATATACGCATATTCCAGGGTGGTTTCCCCGCTTACGGCACTAACCAAGAAGGACGTAAAGTTCCAATGGTCCCCAAAGGCAGAAGAAGCGTTCCAGAAGCTTAAAGACGCGTTTACCTCGGCCCCGATACTGGCACATTACGACTATGAGAAGGCTACTATCGTGGAAACTGATGCGTCCGACTACGTCTCTGCGGGAATCATGTCCCAATACGATGATAACGGAATCCTGCACCCAGTGGCTTTCTTCTCCAAGAAACACTCGCGGAGTGCAACTACGAGATCTACGACAAGGAACTTTTAGCTGTTGTCAGATGCTTCAAAGAATGGCGGTCAAACCTGGAAGGATCTAGGTTCCCAATCAAAGTCCTTAGCGACCACAGAAACCTAGAATACTTCATGTCCACCAAGCTACTCAATCGCCGCCAGGCTGGGCTGAATTCCTGTCCCGCCGACTTCGTCATCACATTCAGGCCAGGGAAACAAGGGGAAACCAGACGACTCACTAGGAAGTCAGGAGACCTGCCTGGGAAGGGATGAACGTCTCACGCACCAGTCGCAGGTCGTGCTGAAGAAGGAGAATTTAGACGCAGGAGTCAAGCTAAGTTTGTTCGCGGGTTCTTTGTTAAATGAATCCGCTGAAGGAACGCCCACTGTGAAAGAATTATTGACCCAAGCTTACCAAGTTGACAGTTTTCCCCACCAAGTCCTCACCATGCTCCGCAACGGCACCAAACACTCTAAGAAGATCTCGCGGAATGTACGGAAACGGAAGAAGGCTTCCTGCTTTACAGGAACGCCATCTATGTCCCCGACCTCGACGAGCTCCAGCTACGCCTGCTACAGGAACACCATGATAAACCCTCAGCCGGACACCCAGGACGTGCCAAAACCTTAGAGCTCATCAGCCGCAACTACTACTGGCCTAACATGAGGAAATACGTGGACCGCTATGTCTCGAACTGCAACACATGTTCCCGCAGCAAAGCCTCACGCAATGCGTTGCAAGGTGTTCTTCGCCCACTCTCGGTACCCAAAGGCCCATGGTCTGATGTATCAATGGACTTCGTCACAGGACTCCCACAGAGCAAGGGGTTTAATGCCATCCTCGTTGTTGTCGACCGATTAACCAAGATGCGTCACTTCATACCATGTACTGAGGAATCCAACGCTATCGATGTGGCGAATATGTACCTAGAATACATATGGAAACTACACGGCCTACCGGAAACCATAGTCTCGGATCGGGGAACCCAGTTCACAGCAGAATTCTGGAAAACCTTATGCGACCGCTTGGAAATTGCACCCCGCTACTCTACGGCCTTCCACCCCCAAACGGACGGGCAGACGGAAAGGATTAACGCAATCATGGAACAATACCTCCGTGCTTATGTCTCGTATCAACAGGATGATTGGGCCAAGTACCTACCCATGGCGGAGTTTGCAACCAACAACCACGTCTCCGAAACCACTAAGCTCTCCCCGTTTCAGGCAAACTATGGAAGGAACCCACGGATGACGTTCGCACCCCTACAGCATGGCACCACCACCAAAGAAGATCAAGCCAATGGAATGGCTAGGGATATGGCCCAGATTTTCGAATTCCTACGTGACGAGATGTTTAGAGCCCAGAAGATCCAGGAAGAATCGGCGAACGCGCATAGGATCCCCGCCCCCAGATATGCGGTAGGAGACAAGGTATTTCTCTCAACTAGGAACCTGCAGACCAAGCGATCCTCGAAGAAACTTGACTGGAAACGCATCGGCCCGTATACCGTCAGGAGAATGGTTAGTCCTTACGCCTATGAGCTTAGCCTCCCCACCTCCATGAAAATACATCCGGTCTTCCATGTCTCGCTACTGTCCCTCGCCGCAAATAACCCCGTTCCGGGCCAACGACACACCCCGCCGCCCCCGGTAGAAATCGAAGGCGAACAGGAATGGGAGGTCGATGCAATACTGGATTCTCGACGCCGACATGGCCGCTTAGAATACTTAGTTAGGTACATGCATTCTGACGAACCATCATGGCAACCCCCCTCGGACTTGGAACATGCCCCCGACCTGGTGCAAGACTTTCACGGCCGGTTTCCACGCAAACCTAGGCCTACCAGGAGTTAGGCCTGAAGGAGGACCTAATCTATCACGGCGTACCACTTGCGGAGGAAAGGATATCATGGAACTGGGTCTAGGGTTCGGGTTTTCTCTTTGGGTTTCTATGGGTTTCCGTTACACGGGTTATGAGTCATCCCTGGACAGGGATTAGGAACTGTATATATAGTCGGCTACGAACCTTCCCTTTGTCTCTTTCTCTTCTTTCCTTTCCTACGCAACCTTCCTGTTATCAACTCTACGTTTCTAGTTTCTTTAGTTGTTACTTGTTTCTCCGTTCTCGTCTCTTGGAATATAATACGTCATCACTCTTAGTCATCTTCGTCTTAGTACTACCTCGTCTCCGCTTAGCCATAGTCCTAGTCCATGACCGTTGTGCAAGTCCTCTACTGGTATCTTCGTCTTCATCACTTCGTACGTACAGCCATTTGGACCCTCTGCCCTACGACCTTGCTCCTCGGTTAGACTACTCCGTCTTCGTCCCTCGTCTTCGCCTTCGTCCTCGCCTCGGTTGTGAACCTTGGCTAGTTTAGTTATAGTCTCCGCTTCGCTCCGTAACAACAGACTAGCCATTAGGGCTAAGAAACTCCTCATCTCACACTGGGAGGCAGCCTACCCCCCGCCCCCCTACTATAACTTCGCCCCCACCTTGAAACTCCCTATCTTCACCTCCCTCCACAAATTCACTGCCTCCAGGATCCACCAAATCAGGACAGCCAAGAGCTACTTGAGGGCGCACAAATCCTGGATCAACATCGACACCCCCGACTCATACCCACGATGTGGACAGGAGCCGGAAACCACAAACCACGCCATCCTCACATGCCCCGCAAGGGCCCAGGAAAGATTCCTCTTCTTCCACCGCATCACCTCCCTAGATGAGGTTTGGGACAGCCTCCCACTCACCCTAGCCCTCGCAGCATATATTACCGCTACCAGGACCAACTACCCAACACCACACCCTCCCTCCCCACTACTCTCAGGGTCGGACCTTTCCACCCTCACCTCCCTCTCGTCCACCAACACCTAAACCAGCCCTCAAGGCACCCACACCACCAAAGCCCTAGCATTAGGCAAGGAGCCACAAGCTCACAGGAAACCGCGGAGGAAGGTTAGCCACCGGCGGTCTCCTTTGTAACCATTTGCGCTTTCACTTCGTCTCTGCTCAACCGATTCTCTCATTTGTCTTCCCTTTGTGTTTCCTTCTCTTCTGTGCTTTTTCTTCCGTGTTTTTAGGGGACGCCAGTTTGTACTACGATAGGGGTTAGGTCTTTTATGCCATAGTCTTCGACTGCACGCAACATTTGTACCTAGAAATGAAATGAAATGAGTTAAAAAAAAAAAAAAAAATCAAAAATAAATATTAGATACTTGCTTAAGCTAATATTATCTCAAAAAGGCAAGCTGCGAACTCGAAAGTTTCATCCGTCCAAGGGATACCGTATCATACACATTGCTGCCTTACATGTACAATACTCGCTATCCACCATAAGAACCTGAGAATGCAAGTAAAGACAGGGATAATTTGTAAGGAGAATCGTCTTGGCCATACAAACATTGGCACCTGCATTTTCAGGTTCTTATGGAGTACATGTAGGTACAAGTACTTTGGTTAATCACTTCCTGGATAGGGCACGCTAATGCATGAGGGAGATTCTCAATCATCCGGGTGATAGGCCTGTTGAAACATAAGTACAGTCGCAACTCGATATGCCGGATTGCCAAGATTCGAAGGATTTCGTACGGGATAGCAAAAGATCCGGGATAGCAAATTGATTTTGTAGTAAGAGAATTAAAATCCCGGAGGATTTCGTACGGGACAGCAAGGGATCCGGCGTATTGAGATCCGGCATATCGAGTTGCGACTGTACATACATTATTCCTCAAGCTTGAATGGACAGCTTCCCCTTCCCCACTCACTGGAACAGTTATTGATTGGTTGATATTTGGTTAGTAAGACGGCCAGTTACAACGACGATATTTCCCTTCTTAGGTTTAGTTGTCCCGCTGAGGGGGTGTGTTCCGGCGAGGGGGAAGGCGTCTACAACTAAACAATAATGTAGGGTAAATAGAATAATGTTTGAGTTTCTCCGAAGTGTTTCGGGTTATGCAGCGACTGTATTTGTTCCATGATTCACTCAGATCGATAGTTACTACTAAGTACATACTTTACATGTACCCAGGGTGTTGGAAAGTGATGCACATTTTGACTAGACAACACCCAAATACTTTATCACAATACAACAAAATCGTACAGAACCTCTCTACCATACCTAAGTACTAAGAATATACTTGATGAAGAGTATCTGCACACTCATATTTACCTTGAAATAGCCTGGTGTGTAAATTGATTCTAGTGTGGCTATGAAACCACCGAATGTGCATCACTTTCCGACACCCTGAGTACATTTAATTCAGTAGATACTATATAATAATACGTGTGAGTTAATAATACTTATAATGGAAAGGTCTCTGAGCCATCTTAAATAAAGTATATGCATATATGATGTAGTCGTCTACACATGCATCATCGTTCTACTCCTAAACCGAAGATCCCCGGTTGCTATCTGGCTCACCTTGGGACCATACTTTATTTTTCAGCAAGTACACTCGTACTTATAAGGCTTCCATGATTGGTTTTATCGGGCGGTAGCCTTTTGTATGAGCGGCTTCAATCGAGGTATATAAGACGGGTTGATATTGAATGCTAAGGGATGGATTGGTAAACACGGCAGATACAGAGCACAAAGCCTAACCCTGATGTCACCGCTTTACATCCACCCACATGTACTTAATCCCCTCCTTCTTCTCCTCCACCACTCCACCACATCCCATCTCCTGTGTTCGCTCACATCTGCAGGTTCCCATCAGCACTTTCATCATCCCTCATCAGCTCTAGTTGGCTATCCCATAAATCTCGCAAACTTCACTTTTACTTTTTGTGATCAACACATCTTCTAAACTCAATCGAAATAAGATGCCAACCAAAGTCTTCCTGTATGTTCCCTGACCAATGCCCTTAAGAGGCCCGATGCTGACAGAGGCTGTGTCACTTAGTACAGGAGTTACCGGTTATATCGGTGGAACGGTATGCAATTCACTTGTGGAGAAGCACCCAGAGTTAGAGTACGCTGTGCTTGTACGCTCACCCGGAGCAGCCGCAAAGGTTGCTGCTCAGTATCCCAATGCAAGGGTTGTGGCCGGAGACTTGGATTGGTAAACCTAAATTTCACTTTCGAGGTCTTTGATTTGTATCTAATTCATACGTAGTCTTGATATCCTTGCCGAGGAGACTGCAAAGGCGGATATTGTCATTAGTATGTCTATCTTCCCTTTCTCAGTCCTTGTCTCTGTCAATGAGCACTCATCTTATTTTTTGGAATAGACTGCGCCAATAATGATCATGTGGCTTCCGCTCGCACAATTACCACCGCCCTTTCCCCCTCCTCCTACCTGATTCACACATCTGGCACTTCCATCCTCCTGGACTGGAAAAAGAACGGATACGGCACCCACCTTGGAACCCACGTCTATAATGATGTTAGCGGTGTCTCTGAAGTCACTTCTCTTCCTGATGACGCTTGGCACCGGGATGTTGACAAAGTTGTTCTTGAATCGGACAAGAAGATTGCAATCATTTGCCCATGCTGTATTTATGGTCTTGGTACTGGGCCAGGAAAAAAGGTCAGCTGGCAGGTGCCCCAGCTTGCTAGGTGGACCATTGAGCGCGGCAAAGGATTCAAAGTCAACGATGGCAAGACCTATTGGAACAATGTCCATGTTCTTGATCTTGCCGAGCTTTACGTCCTGCTCGTTGAGGAGGCTCTGAAGCCGAATGGCGGAGAGGTAACCTGGGGACCCGAGAACTATTACTTTGCCGAGAATGGTGAACATGTGAGTCAATACTTCTTTATTTCTCCTATTTCTCGAGTTGCTACTAACACCTGGGAAATTTAGATCTGGGGAGAAGTTTCTCAGGCGGTTGCCAATATTTGCAAAGAGAAAGAGCTTATCCAGGACAACAACATCGAGTCTTTGGAACCAAAGGTTATTCAGACGTTTGCTCCTACTGGCCATTTGGAATGGGGTAGTAACTCAAGAGGAAAGGCTGAACGGGCTAGGAAATTAGGCTGGGAATCTAAACAAAAGGGGCTTTTTGATAGTTTGGAACAGGAAGTAGAAATGGCAGCCAAGGCTCTTGGGAAGTTGTAACCTTCCTCTGTAGCGCCGAGAGAAGCTATTCTCAGCTAGTTGATATTCAAAATAACAAAGCCTGTATAATTAAATGTTCAAAGGTGTCAGGATTTAACATCCAATGGTACCCTCATATGACACGCATACATAGGATCACTCCACTATTGATATGGTTGGGGACACCTTGAGAGGGAGTGTCAAAGTTGCCGAACTTCGAGGCTAATGGCCAACCACCACAACGCATTAAAATTAGAATAGATCTGTAGGATAATATATAAAGTGGTAAATAGCACTGTAACAGGGCCCAATTAGTTTTATCTGTTGTGGTTGTTGAGCTATTGAATTTCTAAAAGTTGAGTTTTTAGTGAGAGGCTGACCAAATGTCGCCATTAGATTAGGGAGGTGATCTCCACTGGGGACCGGCGCCTTCGGGAGATTTGCTGATCTACGTCTGATTTGCATATCATTATCACATGGATTTATCTAATATCTATACTAACCATCATTTAGCGATTGCTGTCCCCAGATGGTAATTGATCTGAAGAATGCATAATGAGCTCTTACTGGCTATTAAGTTACCGCAGGAGTATGTCTTGTAAAAGCTCAAGATTCTGGGGCTTCTATTCACGGCTCATGACCTATACTGGTAGAGGGATTCTGTAAGTTCCGTAAGCTGTCACTGGCCCGGGCAGCGAAATTCACTGGAAAATCAGAGTGCAACCCAAGGATCGCTATTGCGCCGGGAGTACCGAGACTCGAGATTGTCGTCGATTTGTGCACGTTCAGGTTTCCTGAACTTAAAATGTCGCAATTATGCGCGTCGCAGAAAGTGTCGAGACCCGAGGTTCAGGGGGTGCTGCAGTAAATCTTTCAGCTAAAACTAACAAGCAGCGGAACACAAGCTAGGCAAGAAGACAGCATTCTGGGGTGGTACGTTCTGTCCAACAAAAGTAGCCATAAAACAACAACCACTGTACAGGACACCTTGTAATTGATATATAATTGGTGTTAGAAGGGATCCTACAAGTAGAAGGGAAAGGTTTTAAATGATAATTACACTTTACTATTCTAATTTTGAAGTAACCCCGCGATTTACAAAGAGGCAGATCAAAAGCATCGCATATTGACGATTGTGATTTGGGGAGTAAATCATTTCAAGAGTCCGGAAATACATGTGCAATTGTATAATCAATGTCTCTGTATCAACAGACTGGATGCCAAGAAAGAGATTACGTCGTCAGATTGCCCTACAGGTTTAGATGCATGCTTTTCGGGTGGCCTGCTCAATTACGGGAAACTTGATTTATGGCCCGTTTGACAACAGGCCAAAACGGAGTTTTCACCCTGGTAAACTCCGTTTCAACGATCTGTTTGTTAGGCCTTGATATTATTACTCGTAACCCCATAATATTGCATACACAGAAAAAACCCGCCAAGGCCTCTGTATTGCATGTAATAGTGTGAATCTAATATGTACTATATATAGCTATCGTTGGCCATGGTTTTCTAAGGTTTTTGGGCACTGATTGGCTGAGGGTAACAGGGGTAGTTACAAATAACTGCGCGCAACCACCAAGACACCAGGGTAGTATTAACTGTGAATGGCATTGATTACCTGCATTACTTGCTGGCGGCTTTGGAAGTGGCATGAGTCGAGATAAACTTCTAGCTAAAATATCTCTACTTAAACATAAAGATTGATCATTGCTGGCCGGAGGTGGTGGGCAACTGAGGGGGGTGGGCAGTTGTGGGAAATGTCATAGTCAAACTACATGTACTCAAGGTGGCCATTACAAGTAAAAGTAAGGCCTCCCGGTCACGAGGGTCCCCCTTACATATACGTACATGATGTAATTTACGAGTACTGATCATGCATATTGCCTAGGTCTTATTCACCCAATGATTTAACTACATCTACAAGATTTATGTGCAATTAGTGTACTTATATATGGAGACAGATTATTTGGCACAACATGAGTTACATGTAACCTCCAGGCTTTCCTACGCCCTACGCCTATTCCTATAATGTATGTAAAGTATGTGTGCGCGCTCTTATCTACACTCGTTGAAGGTTACGCAGAACTTGTGTGCTCCAAAAAGAAGTAAAGAAAAAGCCAACCCTATGAAAAGCTGAAGACAGACCATACTGATAAAATTATATAATTCCTACTACCGTTTACATTTGCTGGTGTACAAGAAGAAATCACCACGCAGACGCTCTCATCTCCTCCCTCTAGCAACATATGATGTAATTATAGGCGTGGTTGTACATACTAAATCACCACCGGCACAGAAAAAGAGGCCAAGTGCCAAAACACACTCCCGGCGGAGTATTAACTTTCTAGTGTTGCATTGTATATTATGTAGTACATAATCCACATTTTAACATTTACAAAGAGCCATCTTTTGTCTAACCTTCGATACCCCGCAAAAATGTAACACTTGGAAACGCAACACTGCATCGTGACGAATACCGAATTAAACCGGTATTGGAGGCAGAATACTGTACCAATACCGTTCTTTTCTGCACTACTAGCGTATTCATAGGAATACCGTATGCGTAGTAGTGATCTAACCCCCTTTTCAGTACTGTACTTATACAAAGCTATAAAAGCCTCCTACCTTTCATCAGAATCATGTGATAATCTTAGTTGACTTAGGTTGATAGGGATTCCTTTCGGCATGATATTTCACTCGACACCATTTCTCTTACTATGCTGCTCCGATGTGGTTAGACTAGGAAGAGAGTTTGTGTTTACACAAAGCGATGAGCCATAAACCAACATCATGAGGTCCCATGCCATTGCTAGGTGATGTTCCTAATACATGATAGGACATCTATTGTCGACTTTGGTATGCCAAGATCCGCCAAGAGCTTCCTGTCCATGTAAGGTTTGAGAGTGATATTTCATGATTAGGTCCGAATGTACGCAATAATCTTTTTTTTTGGTTTAATTCATTAATTGTATACAGCCTTCCGGCTATGATAGTACCCCACTACCCCGCTTCTGCCGCCAACAACAAACAAAAGAAAATCATAAAACAAAAGAAAAACCTAGAGCTAATATACTTAACATTTTTAACCAACCTCGCTTTCCTGCCCTACGGTCACCCTCTCTCAAGGCCGCCCCATCCCGGTTATATTCGCTTTCCCTTTCTACTTCCTCTTCGCCCTCCTCCTTCCGTCTATACTCCGTCCATTGCTTCCAGATTTCTAATGCCTTCCCAGTTCCTGTACGGTCTTTGAGCCTCGAGGATTATAAAGTATAGTCACTTGTTCAATCTCCACTCATGACTCGTCTTAGTTAAGCTAGAATAACCTCATCATCCTAGTATAGATTTAGGTTCTTGACAAGTCGCTGATACCCCAGTGCTTGAGAAGAGATATATATAAATACCTTGGGTATCTTTCCCCGTATACGTACAGAACCTTCATATTGAGCTAACTTTAATTTCCAATCCGTAAGCAGTTATCGAATATATAAACAAAAAAATCGTCCCAAAATAAACATATCATCATGTCTGAACTCGGGGGTAGCCACAACTTTCTTCTCCCCGGCCCGAAGAGTCCCTCCAATCTGTCAAGCGAGGAGAGTCCAAACCACTAACGAGGGTGTGTTTTGCAACATAGATGATAACATTCCTGACAATACTGTGATCAAAACGGGAGTTTTATTTCACCTTCAAGTAGACGGTCAAGAAGAGCAGCCTTTGCTTTTGCTACAATTTGCTCGCCCAAAGGTCTGGAGAATCAGGTCTGGCCCCGAAATTTGACTCCAGAGCAATACAATGACTACAGGTCGTAAGTGGATATTTAGTATGTTTCTGGTCTCAGTACGTGCGTTCAATCGAGGAATCAGGATTGGGAGGCCCCGCCACACCTCAAGTAACGCCCACTAAAGCGGCATCGGCCAGCAGATTTAGAAGAAAGGTACTTACCTCGAGAATAAGTTTCTGCCGCCACTTCTGTCTTGCAACAGCGTTTTCTCACACAAACTTGGCGGAAACTTATTCTCGCCGCAAGTAGTTTAGTAGACAAACGGGGCCGGCTTGTCTTTGGGGGCTGGGGCCGCCAACACTACTCCCTTGACAGCCAGGAAGCCTGGTCTTGCGCGCTACCTTGGTGAACTTTATTCTAAAGTTACCAACATCTTTAAACGAGGTTTTTAAAGTACTAATGTTATGAAAGGCTGGGAAGAGCAAGGAGGGAAGGAATTCTTGAAGCAGAGCACACCTATGGCTACTTTAGTAAGTTTGATACCCCCCTCCACCTATTATAATTAGGGTTCCGGAGTGCTTTTTAGGAAGTCAACATGCAGTGAGAAAAACAGAAACTAATACCTAAGCAATAGACTTCGATAACATAACCTATAGTAGTGTCTATAACTAAGGCCCAGTTGATGAGCGTGAACCGCTATACCACTCGGAACCATTTTGGTTGGAGGTCAATGGGCTTCGAATTCCAAATTATGAAAGTCAGGTTGCGACCTTTGTGGACAACTAATCCCATATTTGCATTAATTTCGGCCTAAATAACCCCTCACAAATCAATGTTGGAACGAGATTTGGACCATAGTAATACTTTCTTTTTGCAGGTGATGTTGTTGTTAATATCATCGGGTAGGCCTTTTAATCGAGCTCAATTTTGACAGATAAATGTTTTTATCCCCAAATAGTTGTTCTTCACCACACAGCTTCCCACCACATATTAGGCCCTTCGCGCGCAAGATCGACTCCAGAGTCTTTTCTACTTGTGTGATTGGTTGATGGGAGGATATGCACCAATCAGGTTACGGAAAAAGACTCTGGAGTCTTTTGCGCAAAGGGCCTATTACTCTTATCAAAGTACGCCGCATAAAATCTCTCTTTCGGATCAGAGAACTGCACAGTTATAGGTATAAATGGTATACACTAACACGCTAGGGAGATACTTCGGCTGAAAAATAGGAACAGTTCAAGGCTAAAATACATGCATCTACAAGATAATTTCCTCAGACAGATACTTCGGAAAGTCACAAACTATACAGACAACTCCAGTACCCTACCCTCGATCTTGAAAGGTTGGTCCCACACCAACACCACCAAGTCCATAGACCCAGAGGAACTCAGTTCCAAGAACGCACTCATGCGCTCATCGCCCGCCACATCCATTCCATGAACATTCAAATAACTTACATTTCTATCCGCAGAATGTACCTTTCTCTCTTTACTATTATCTCTTCTATCCTTAAGCTTTGTCTGCCATTCTAGCTCCATCACTCCCGGGACATCGGAGGAGGGGTAGAAGCTTTGAATTTTGAGATGATATAGCATAAGTCTTGTACCCAGGAACTCCTCATTTCGGCCAGTAAATTCCATGTTAAAGCTTAGTGATTCCCTCGATTTTACGATGAACGGGGAAGACTTTTTGGCATCGATTGGTATATATAAACCGGGCTGTAAACTTGAATCATCGCTTTCATCTAGGCGGTATTGATAGGTTGGTGTTAGTGGTGAATCAATTGGATAAGAGGCAGAAGCGGATGTGGCGAGGGTGTAATGGTATGCGGTAGCGTTCCTGGTCGCGTCTTCAAGCTCCCAGAGGATGATTGCCGCTTCTTGATCTTCCTCCCCTTCACGCCCAGAGACTTTAAACGCGGTGGATAAGAGGTTCGATTCCTTGGGGCACTCCACTTTTTTCCTCCCCACAAACCCACCAACTGGGCCCTTTTGTGATCTCTCCAATTCTAGGATTTCAAAGACACGGAAGTGTGAGAGAAAGCCCCAATCATCTTGAAACTGTCTCCAACGCCGGGGGTTGTTGTTTCTTTTATCGTTCCCTACCAATACGATTTTGTCGCCAACCAGAATAAGTTCAACCATCAAGCCCATCCCCCCCAGAGCTTCACCTGGTACAACTTTGACCACCCCTCCAGTTGTCACATCCCACACAAATAATTGCCGCTCCACACCTGGCGATGACTTTGAGTACGCCGCGTAGTACCGGCTCGATACATCGGTAAGTATCTGGTGAGAGTAGTCGATATATATGAATTCGAACGTGCTGATATCACACATCGACACTGCTTTCACTTCATCATCGTCTTCGCCATAATTCAAACGATAACATTCCGTACTTGAAAAGTAGCGAGATCTACTCATATCTCTCTGCTCCTCCGAACGTTCTACGACTAAGATGTTGCCGCACACCTTAACCCTCACCACTAACTTTATATAATCCTTCAGCTTGATCTGGCCGGACTTTACTATCCTGCGACCAGGAGTGGGGTCGAAATACACAAGCGTCAAAATTGGCTCCGGATAATACGAAGACTGGAATACCAGGAGATTGGAGCAGAATGTCCATACGTAAGCAGCATCTCTCCTCGACCTATTGATCGAGAAATGAAGTTCCTGCTGAGGGATTCCTAACTCGAGGGCTCTATAGCGGGCCGAGATGGTAGAAAATGTGGAGGGGTTCTGGATGGCATGTGTACGGACTTCATAGGCGCGAGGGAAGTGCGTACGAAGTGCTGCAGAGAGAAGGGGTGGAGAAGTGAAGGTCGTATGCCAGGACCTACAGACCCTTTGGCATCGTGCTATATCGCGAGGTGATATATAAGGTATAAGGTGGAGCGCAATATGGAGAGGGAGGGACTGCGACATCGTATAATTATAGCTTTAGTATTCGTCTGGTGTACTCTAAAGCTAGAGGGAGCTTTATTATCTATTATATCGTGAACCGGCTCTCTAGGCAGACACGCATTCTGCCAGGACTTTTGTAGGTATACGTAGCATAGCCTGGTTACATACGCGGTAGATGACTCGAGATAAGATTGTGCTTGATCTGATCAACACTGCGCCACAATGATTAGATTTATGTAGGTATTCTTATCGCTATCGTTAATCTGTTATCTGCATCTCAGATCAGATAATCAATAGCAAATCAATAACACCCGGCACATATGTCACCATGTCGCGGGTATGTACTAGACTGCGTACCGAATTAATCTCCCGCCGGAAAGGCTATCCCTTTTGGTGTTTCAAGGTTATCGCCATATAAGTCTAGTACCTTCACCTTCAAAGGTTGCGAGTTTTCCGACAGATTTACGGATGGAGAACTCGGCTCCAATTCACCTTCCGTACGCGTGTTAATCAATAGATTCTAAAGCTTAAGTGTACGTCGCCCCACTCCATCGATCCAATCTGGAAGCGATGCTAGAATCTACCTATTTAAATAGTGGCGAGTACATTATTAACAGCAGTACGGTTCTGCGAATGTACCCGTCCGCCAGTGTTATAGCCCTCAGTTAATCCATTGCGGATAAGAGATCCGATCCGTTCCTTTTCACCAGTAAATATGACACAGGCAAGCGTAACTAACCTTCTTGCTCTTCTGCGAGGTTTTATCTCCTCTTATACTAGAGTAAAATTCCGTCCTGAGTCCTAGGAAATGAGCACCTATTTATTCCCAGGTCCCCATCTCCCGCAACATTTCTTTATCGTCTTAACAAATATCTCAAAGAAAACTCCGAATGTCAAACACAGGCAATTCAAATCCGCTTCAGAACCCGATCCAAGCCGTGGCGTCGGTCATGGGCATAGCTGGTGCTGATCCGCGTCCAGCCCAAAGGACTACTCTCTTCCAAGGTGCCAATGATGGCCCTGCCGTGACCGCAGCTAGGATCACTGGCGTCACCGAGGGTGGAAAGAGAGAAGATGATGCACCATATCATACTAACAATGAGGGTATCCCATGGCCTGATATTGCGCACAGTAAGAACGTGGGTGGTTTGCCATTGGTGAGTGATACGTTTTTGTTGCAGAAGCAGCAGACTTTCAATAGGAGCAAGACATTGGAGAGTAAGTAATACTATTCTCGCTCTTATTAGTTTATGTTTAAAGGACTGACGTAGTTGATTTTAGGGATGGTGCACCCGGCTGGTTCGGGGGCATTTGGATACTTTGAGTGTACTAAGGATATGTCGCATCTCACCAAAGTAAATAGACCCTAACCCTAATCCCACCAACCTTACTCAGCCTGCAACACTAACAACGCCAAACTTCGTTCCTCACAGGCCCGCCTCTACGGCAAAGCTGGGAAGAAGACCCCAATCTTCCTCCGCTTCTCCACTGTTACTTTCGGCAAGGAGTTCCCTGATTCTGGCAGGAACCCTCGTGGTTTCGCCATCAAACATTACACAGAGGAGGGAAACTATGATATCGTTGGTCTTAACTGGGTACATTTTTGCCCCTACCACCCTGCGTTATTTTTATTTGAAAGATGGCTGATATCCTTTGATTTGTAGCCGATATTCTTCTGCCGCGACCCAATTCAAGGTCCAGATGTGATTCGTTCTCAGCAGAGAAACCCAGCGAACTTCTTGCTTGATTATAACAGTTGTTTTGACTTCTTGGCAAATGTCCCCGAGAGGTGTGTAATCATTCAAATAGCCCTTTGATAAGGGGCGAGGACTGACAGGTCGGGTTTGTTGCAGCAACCATGCGGGTATGATGTTCTTCAGTAATCATGGAACCCCTAAGGGGTGGAGGTATCAGCATGGTTACGGATGCCACACTTTCAAGTGGTAAGTTGAAATTTTATCTAGTCTAGTTCTGTACGAAGTGTAGCAACTAATCAGATACGGGTCTTAGGGTAAACAAAAATGGTGAATTTGTCTACATCAAGTATCACTTCATTGCAGACCACGGCCAGCAGCAGTTCACCTGGCCAGAGGCTGTCCGTATGTCTGGTGGGTATTCAATTCCAATATCAAAGTTTCCATTGGATTTACTAAGAATGATAAGGCGAGGACCCTGATTATGCCAAGAGGGATCTCTGGCAGGCGATCGAAAAGGGCGAGAAGATCACCTGGACTGCGAAAGTCCAGATAATGAAGCCCGAGGAGGCCGACCCTATCAAGCTTGGTTTTGACCCTTTTGATGTGACTAAGATTTGGCCCAAACCCCAGTTCCCAGTTAGTATTTCCTAGGGAGTTCAAAAGTATTTTTTTAGCAGTGCTGATACTCGCGGGTAGCTGCAAGAATTTGGAAAGCTTGTCCTAAACAAAAACCCCGAGAACTACCATCGTGATGTCGAGCAAGCTGCTTTCTCGCCTGGTAGTATGGTTCCTGGAATCGAAGATAGCCCTGACATGCTTCTCCAATTCCGCACCTTCTTTTACCGCGATGCACAGTACCACCGCCTCGGCGTCAATCTTCACCAAGTCCCTGTCAACTGCCCTTTCATGACCCAGTCCTATTCTAGCATCAATTTCGACGGTCCCCTGCGCGCCGACGCCAACACCGGTGGCAACCCACATTACGTTCCCAACAGCTTTGATAACCGCTTCCGCCCGGACACCGCCGAAGCGCCGTACCAAGTTGCTAACGCCGTTGCCTCCCGCCAGGGACATCACTACTCCGAGGGAACTACGAAGGAGTATACGCAGGCGCGCGAGCTATACAGGAAAGTAATGTGCGCTAAGCAACGTGCTGATCTACACTCCAATACGGCAGGGGTGTTGAAGCTGGTAGACTCTGAGATGATCCAGATCAACTATCTTTCGCAGTGTTATTGCATTGATAATGCATACGCAAAGGCCATCTATGATTTGTTGCCTGAAAAGGAGTTCGACTTCCAGCGGGTTGTGTTGGCTTCGAGGACTGCCCCATCCCGTGGAAAGGAGAGGAAATTTATGCCGTTTTCTGAGCACCATCGCCTGGTCGGCGGAAGACCCAGTCTCCCGACTTATGGGGCATAGAAGAAAAAGGGCCGAATATATAAATAGTCGCATATACGTGTAGGTACACAGGAAGTAGTTTCACTTCATAAGTTTAATAATATAATAGCAAATGTTTAATTACATACAATCTAGATCTGCTACATGCGCCAGCGCACTATGCTGCAAGTTTCTGGAAAACAATTAAACACAAACCGCATGCAGATTGATCTTGGAAAGACACTTAATCTATAGATCTACCCATGGCAAACACAAAAAGATACTTTGATATACGTTTTTCTGTTCACGAAATATTTTTGTTCCGTTTCAACACCCCCCCCCCCCCCCCCCACACACACACACGGGGTCGGCGCACCGAAACGTAAACATTATTTGAAGATAAGTATGCTAACGATCGAGTCATGATAGCTCACTCGGCCCCCATCACTGCGTGCACTAAAAAAAGTTTCGAGATAGCTGAATTAATTTAAATCAAGTTGAATCGATCGAAACAGTTTATGCATGCACAGATAAAGACGTTGTCGTTTCGCGAGCCAACCATTTAACCCTAACCCTTAATCCCCTGCATCAACCCTGGTCTAGCTCACTAATGGGCCAATGATCAGTTCCGCACGTACATCACCAGATCGCAAGGAATGGAAACATAAATTACCTGATCGCTAAGATTCCCGACAGGCAAGCTAATGAATCGAACCAACGATACTCTTCTCTGTGGCGTTCGGCTCGGGCCGTGCACGCGACCTTTTTTGGTCTCCGGGCATACATACCTATCTAAATACAGCTAATTGGATCTGATCGATCATATAGAAGACGAGATTCACATACCCATGAAGGGCGGATAAAACTTACATGAGGCCATGTTTGTAAGTCTTATTACAAACTGGAATGTTTCAACAACCAAGAGAAAAGGAACGTGTACTCACAGAACATGCTATCTATACTAAGAATTTATACGCCACGCGGTAAGTTCCACGCACGAACATGAGCGGAATACTACGGGATTCTAAATGTTTCTCGTAATTCCAAGAGCCGCGTCAAGGCGAAATATCACTTGACGTAGGAATAACGTGTGTGTACATGGACACATGTACACGAACGAAGTAGGAACAAATTCTTTTTTTTAAAACTGTTGTTCTTCAAGGCAAGACACTTTTACACCTACCAGAAACAACTCAAGATGATTTTTTATTTTTATTTTTTTTATTTAGAGAGCTCCGGGTGGTAGCTCCTCCGCAATTTAATATATATACATGTATGTACCTGCTAGTCAGTAGTCCAGGAGGAATTCAAATTGGACTGCTTCTATGCCAGGTGGCTTCCAGTATTATTGCTTCGCGCATCAAAATCGAGTGGTAGATATTGCGGAGACCCCTCAATGGGGTACCGTTGAGCCAATTTGTAGCCCTGCTTTCCCGGAATCGTACCTGATTGGTTACTTGTCTTGTGAAACGAGATGCCCAAACTAATATCATAAATGAGTACGCACCCGATGGCACTTATTCATCCATAGAATCGATACAGTAACATTACACTGCACAACGCCTCCCTGAGTTGCACTAAGCGGGGTTGACGCGTCCATCTCATTGATCGAACGGTGTGGTTTGACAGATAGTTTGTGCACTCATCTTCGATGAGTGATAAGTAATTATCCTTAAATGACTGTTAGCTGATACCAATGTACAAACAACACATTGAGTACAACAAATATCTGGTACATAGGCGTTTAAAGTAAATAGCCCCCCCCAAAGATTCTATTGTAGGGGGAAGAACCATAATACTCCATCTCTTGCTCTATCAAAACAAATCAATGTGCTGGTGCTGGCCCTGTCGAAGTCCTTGTATCTCCGTAGAAGAGATTGATCCCTCAGAGAAATCATATTATAGAACTCGCCCTAGTTCCAAAGATGATCTCTACCCGCAATCCACAAGCTCGGAGAAGAGCAAATCTATCTCCTCTGTGAGTAGTGTTAGCTCTGATAGAAGTTTGAAGACATCGGGTTTGCCAAAGAAATCAGCAAAACACCACATTACTCAAAATAAAACTACAAAGACTACAACCACCCCTCCTACACAGCGAACCGCCGAGAGGGTCCATAGGAAACACGAATCCCATTCAATTACTGCGGACAGTCCACCAAAGCGGAGAAATGATACAGCATCTAATAGAGACAAGAAATCGTCCCCCTCGAGGTCTGAACGTGGGCGAAACTCATCAACTTCTGGTAGTGAGAGGTCTTCTCGCTCAAAATCACGGCGAGGAAGAGATCCATCTACGTCTAGTAGCCAGAAATCATCCCCCCGCAAGTCTCACCGGGAGAGACACCCATCCACGGCTAGCAGTGAGAGAGCGAGCTCACTTAAAACCCTATACTCGTCAAAACCAAAGTCCTCACGCAGTAGACGAGATGTCGAGATAGACCCGGCAATTAGGAAGAAAGCAATTTCGGAGTCTGTTTCGTCCGGATCTTCTACCCTAGTAGAATCAGAGGGTGAAGACATTCCCACGAAAAATCCTTCTTCAGAAACACTTCTTGACGAGTCCCAAACTGCCCCTTCCCCTACACCCTCTCTACGCTCTCGGCGCAAGTTCGAACGTAAATATATTACACCGGATGTAGAAACAGAGGCATTAACGACTGTCTCTGTCGCATCCAGCGCTTCTGTGGGTAGCTCACAGCCCCAACGAAGGCGTCCTCGGCCCGCCAGTCATGATCAGAGCACTCCAGATAGAGACCTCGTCCCAGCCGCAGAAACAAGGGCTACCCAGGCACCCACAACCCAGGTCAATTCCCCCGCACGCCGCCACCACCGAAGTACTAGAGCGCAAGTGGTTACGGAAAATGAACCGTTTGATCCACTAGCACGAATGTCTCCCATTTACCCTGAGTCAAAGTCTTATGCTCAGGGCGCAGCACCTGCAGAAGACTTGACAGGTAAGCTAAAAATCTTTATACTGAAGACACAACTTGGACACCACTCACCTTGCGTAAATTACAGATACTTCCTCATCCTATCATCGCCCTAAGTTGACCGATGCTCCACAATCCCAAGAGGAATTCAAGCAAGACCTATCGAGCTTTGTGGAAGAAATGAAACTTGACACATTTTACGCAGAAGGCGACCCTTATGTGCAGCGTGTTTCTGATAGAGCGGCAGAACTTGTAAGGAGAAAGGCAACTTTAAAACCAGATGATGTCGATGAGAGTACTTGTATACCTGATGACATTGCCGGTATAGCAAAAGTGGCTCTTTACGATGTCATTATACTTTGTGGTAGGCCCCACATTCTGGGGATCCAATCAGTCGCTTAAATCTTGCTAATTCAAAAAATTTAGACGATAGTGGCTCAATGCAGCGCGACAGGCGGATACCTGCGTTGGAGGAAATGGTCAGACGTATTGCCAAGATCACTGGGTTGTTTGAGACAGAAGGCATCAAAGTGAGATCTCTTAACGACGAAGGGGTAGACAGCAGATTCAACAACATTCGCACTGTGGAGGACGTCGAAGCGGTTTTATCTCAGATGAGCTTCACCGGCCTATACACTAGACTTGGAACTAGTCTACGAGATAAAATATTGAAGCCTTTGGTATATGACAAGATCGACTCAAATAGCCTCACGCGACCATTGCTGGTTTCAATAATAACAGACGGCGAGGTAAAAATGCAAATTCAATTGTTTCTCCGGGTCTCATCGCTAACCTGTCTAAATAGCCCCTGGGAGAAGAACCGAATACATTCAAAGATGTGATCGCAGACTGCCGGAAAGAACTGCTCAAACGCGGATATGACCCTTCCCGTAAGCCACAAGCCCTCCATATATATTGATTTTTTAAATACCCCCTCTTTAACACGGAAGATATCACTCTAGTTGTCGTATTTCAAGTCAATCAAGTCGGGAACGATATTCAGGCAACTAAATTTGTTCATGGCCTTTTACGATCTCCAAACGTTCATTGCACCTCAGAACTCCTTGATAAGAAGCTAGAGAGTTTGCAAGGAAATAACCTTCAACTAGAGAATTGGGTATGACGCTGCACCAAGTACGCTAACCTGAGCCACCCAGCTAATTTCGATCAGCTCGTTACGCGATTAACTCAGGGAATTCTTCCAACACCGGCCAGACCTAGACGAATAAGATAGTCTGGGGACGATTTCAGCTGCAGTGCAGCCTTTAATTGATAACGATTTTAATGACACTTTCAGGTTTAGAATACGGTCCTGGTGAACCACTATAGCAAACTACATTCTTTTGTCTATTTCCTTCAAAGTTTACGTATAGTCTATATACATTGTTTTGTATCATTACTTGTATTCACATTAACTTACCTAGAGTCTAGCTTTTATGTAACATATGTTTCGTCAATCCGAGCCTTTCCTACATGTAGTACCAGTCTAGTGTTCTGAATAACCACACACCTTGGAACTCCCCTCTTAGACGGCGCAAACAATGTACTTGTATTAATTACTGCCCACCAATTACGAGAAGATGTACCCGCAGCCGTAGGGAACTACATCAAGTCTACATGCTGTCTCGTGCCCAACCAAACTACTACTTGGCGCCAAGGTTTGTACATACCTCACAGCTTCTCCGTAACGTAGTTAGAGTAATTCGTTCACACTCCATGTAGCTGAATGAGTACAACATGCAAAGACTCGCCACCTAGCTCGGCTAAAAGATTCTCGCGTCAGTTTCAGGCACCGAGAATGCCTACATGTAGTAATAGATGTTTGATTAACGGTTCGTGTCAGCTCCTTTCCCGCTATTCCTACAATTTCTGAAATTAACCTCCAAAATCTATAAAGCAACCACGTTACACAAGGCCAAAAGTCTTTAACACTTAGGCTTCAACCATCACCACCCCCCTAGCAACCATGTCCCCCCCATCCCCCGAGATCACCGCAGCCCTCAACACCCTCCAGCTTGGCCTGGTGGATGCTGAACTGACCGGCATCAACCACGCTCACCCCATCTCAGACCTCGCTATCAAAGTCTTCGATAACGAGAACACCTCGGATGAAGCCCGCCTCATCATCACCATCCTCATGGGTTTGGTCAAACAATGCACCATCATGACCGGAGAGATCGCCGGCAACACCCAGTCCATCGACATGATCACAAAAGACCTCCAAGAAATCCAGCCCCACCCCCGAAACCACAAACAGACTCACAAGAATCGAACAAGCCATCACCACGGCCAGACCCCCCCATCCCCCACCCCCACCCCCGGCCGCCCCAAGCCTCAGCAGCCCCAGTCCTCCAGACGAGAACCCAGACCTCCCCCAATCATCACAGACCAAAAGTCCTACCTCCAAGCCGCAAAAGAGAACCTCCAACAGTGGGAGACCGCCAAGAGTAAGAAGAACAAGAAAAAGAGCAAAGCACAGGGCCCAAGCACCCAGGACGCCGAAAAACCCCTCCCTGCCGCCCAACGACGCTTCTACTCCTCCAGGACCACCCCCACCGCCGTCCCCAACTGCGACCGCGTCGCAGCTGAGCTATCCGTCCACCTCGCCCAACTCCTAGGCAAGAACAAGCAGATCCACCCAGTCACAGCCCTCTCAGTCACCATAAACCCCAAAGGCACCATCTCAGTCCTCCCCCACCACACCGTCCCCTCCTCCACCTACTCCCATTGGTTCGAGGCAATGACCACCCTCGTCAACCAAAAGCTAGGCTCCACAGAGAACCCCTACAAAACCTTCCGCCCCGCCCCCACGAACGTCGACATCGCCATCCACGGCGTCCCCCTCTTCACCCTCAGAGACAAATCAACACTCGACAAAAACTTCCCAGAAATCGTCCAACTCGCAACAGGAATCACCCCCTTCGCCTGCCGCTTCCTCAACAAGGACGACAACACCCGCAACCTACGAGCAACTTCCTCAATCGTAATCACAGTCTCCTCGGAGGACGCCACCAAGATCGGCAGCTCCATCCGCCTCTTCTCCCGCCCCAGGAAATGCACAATCATGTGGTCCGCCACCCCCACAACCCAATGCAAGAACTGCTACCGCCACGGCCACGCCACCCAAGGCTGCAGACAGAAAACCCCAACCTGCCCAGTCTGCGCCAAAGAACACACACGAAACCAGCACTCATGCCCCGTCCCCACCTGCACAGGAAGGTGGTTCGAAGCCCTAGGATGCTGCGACCTCACTCCCGCCTCATGCATTAACTGTGGAGGAGGCCACCAAGCCACCTCACGTAACTGCCCAGCCCTCGAAGCCATCATCCAAGCCAACAGACAAAAGAGCTCCCCCCCACCACCACCAGCCCAACCCTCAGCCCCCGCCGCCTCACAGGAGACAGTCATGCAAGACGCCCCAGAGGGCCCCAGCAACCCCCCCCACAACCTCTTGTAAATATGGCGGACAACCATACCAACTCCTTCCTACGCATCATCCAACACAATTGTGCCTCCAGTAACAATGTGCTAATCTCGCTTTTCTCCATCCCAATGACACAGTCCTCACATATAGTCTGCGTCCAAGAACCCCCTCTCCATAACAGAAAACCCCTCACAGTCCCTTCCTTCACATTAGTTGCACCTACACCCACCGCAGAGACCGATAAGATCTCAACATGTATATACATAAACAACAACCTCCTTGACAGGAACTCTTTCCTTCCATCACCCTCCCACCGAGGCGACCTCATACAAGTCGCACTGTACTGCAACACCGGAAACAACAGCTTCAGAACAGTCATAGTCACCTCTGTCTATAATCGACAACTCCAGTCACACACACGCTCTCTCCCCCCCCAGACAATCTTCACAAGGTCCAGCAACCCCTCAATCACCTTGGGAGACTTCAACATCCACCACCCCTCAGCAGACCCCTCACGCTCCTTTAAAAACAGAGAACTCTCACTCTCATCCCCTTACTTTAACACAGCCACAGCCCGCGGCTTCACCCTCCTAAACACCCCGGGGACCTTCACCAGAATATCCCCGACCAAAACAAAAGACACGGGTGATCCACCTGCCGCTAACACCCAAGCCTCTACCCTAGTAAGGAAATGGCTCTTAACACACGCCACCGGCTCCGATCACAGGGCCATCGCCATATCCATGCACATCCCCCTATCAGACACGTCAGCCTTCCAAACTCACAACTGGAAACTCACCAACTGGGAAACCCTGACCCCCCACCTTCAATCCATCACCATCGACAAATGCCCACTACCAGCATCCATCGACGACTGGTTTGATAAAAACCTCACCACCATAACAAACACCATAAAAGCACACACGCCACTTAAAACCATATCCAAATGGTCTAAAGCATGGTGGAACCCGAACATCTCCCAACTCCGGAAATATTCCACTCAGTACACAGAGCCTACCGGAAAGGAAAAGCCCCCCCCTTCGAAATGAAATCCGCCAGGAACGCCTACTTCAACGCCATAAAGGCCGCCAAACAACAACACTGGAACAACTTTGTAGCAAACGCACAAACCAGCGATGTATGGAAACTGAAGAAAATGGCTTCAAGGACGGAGGACAAGATACCCTCTCTCCCCAACTCCCCCACACCAGCACTCCTCAACCAAAACCTCATCAACGCCTTCTTCCCCCCCAGACAAGAAGAAGCACCCCCACAACCCTTCCACTACACCGACGCTCCCCCCATCACCCCCTCTGAGGTCCACTCCGCCCTGAGCCCTACCTCCAACCTCTCCGCCCCAGGCCCCGACACCATCCCCTACCCTATATGGAAAGGGGTCCATAGGGCTAACCCCCTCCTCATTACCAACCTCCTTAACCAACTACTCACCCACGGCTACCACCCCCTCGCTCTCAAAAGCGCCAGCGGGGTCATATTAGCCAAACCCAACAAACCAGACTACGCGTCCCCAAGCGCATACCGAGTCATAGTACTCCTACAGACACTCTCCAAAATATTAGAGAAGATTGTCACCACCCGCCTCGCCACCATCGCCAGAAGCACCGGCCTAATCCACCCCCACCAATGCGGCTCAGTGGCAGGACTCTCAACGTCGGACGCCGCCACCACCCTAATCAACGAATGCAGAGCCATGCAACTAGCAAAGCTCAAGGTCTCCACCCTTTTCTTAGACGTCAAAGGCGGCTTCGACCACGTGCTCAAACCAACGCTCCGGGAAACCCTTCACAAAGGCCACGTCCCCCCCTACATCACCAACTGGGTCATCTCCTTCATGTCAGACAGGTTCATCACCCTCCTCTATAAAGGATCACCCAAATCACCCGCCAGCATTCAAGTAGGAGTCCCCCAGGGCTCCCCCATCTCCCCCCTCCTCTTCCTCATCTACATCAATTTCCTACACCACCATGACCCCCACCCAGGGATCTCCCTCTCCTACGTAGACGACCTCGCCATCACAGTCGGGTCCGCCTCCTTCCAAAACAACATCACAGTCCTTACCAACCACTACAACAAGCTAGCACAACTGGCACAACCCCGCAACATTTACTTCTCGACACCCAAAACCGAGCTAGCGCACTGGAGGACCCCCAAAGACAGGGACCCCATCTGCCTCCTCCCCATCACCATAGGAAACCAAACCATCCAACCGGCGCACTGCGTCAAATGGATCGGATTCTGGCTCTCCCCCTCCTTCAACCCCAACGAACACTTCCTGAGGAGACTTGCAGCCGCAAGAGCCTCCTTCGGCATCACCCAAAGATTCTCCTCGGCCGGCAAAGGCCTATCCTCAGCTAACTGCAGGAAAATCGCCCTACTCGCAATCCGACCCATGCTCACCTACGGAGCTGCGGTCCTCACCCCCACTTCCGCAATCAAACCCATGAACACCTTCTGGAACTCCGTCCTCCGTTGGACCACCGGGTGCTTCAGGGCAACCAACCGCAACGCTCTCTGGGCAGAAGCATGCTCCCCCCCCCTAGAGCTCTACCTCCACTACCTCAAGTGCAAATCATAATCCGCATACTACAAGCACCCCCCCTCCTGAACCCAGTCACAGGAAGGACAGCAATATCATTCCCCACCTCCTCACCAGACCGCTCATACTCCCACTCCGCCCTCCTCAAAGGCCGGCCTAACCCACCTAAAAAGTGGAACTCAAATGCCCGGAAAGGAGTCACCCACCTCCCAATCGAACAACTCTGCTCACTCATACGCCCCCTCATAGAAGAGGGCGTCCCACCACATAAGATGCCCCAACGCGCCAAAACCCAACTCATAGCCAACTGGAACTTCCACTTCCCACCACCACAATACTACCCCCACCCCATCACCCTCACACCCCCAACCTTTACCCACCTCCATAAGTTCATAGCCTCTCGCATCCACCAAATGAGAGCCGGCAAAAGCTACTTGCGTGGTCAAAGATCCTGGATCAACGCCCACCTTTGAATGCCCAAAATGCGCCTCAAGAGAAACCCTTCCCACATTATCCTTAGATGCCCCGCCTAGACAAATACAGAACGGAGGACATCCACAACGTCCAATCACTCAATGAGGCATGGAATAACCAGGACCTCACCATCATCCTAGGAAGCTTCATCGCAGCAAAGATCAACTTCCCCAACACAGACACACTATCACCACCCCTCACAGGGTCATCCCTCTCCTCACTAAGCTCAGCCAGCACCAGCGAGTCTCAAATCCTCGGGGTCCCTTTCAACCCCATCTACGCATCCTAAGAAGTCCCACCCTAAGGGCACCGGCTCCGGCCAACAACAACTTTCCTATATCACTCTCCTTTGTAGGTGTTTGGGTCTGCTTTTATTTTCTTTAAGGGGATAGCGAGTCGAAGGAGCACAGAGGTCTTTTATGCCATAGTTTATACTGCACGCAATGTTTTGTACCTTAAACAAATACAACTGATTTAAAAAAAAAAAAAAAAAAAAAAAAAAATTAACGGTTCGTGTTAGTGGGGTACGTTGTGTTAATGACTCAGCTGTCAGCCTATGTATGTACCACTTGGCACTGCAGCCTTGTGTTACGCAGGTATACCGTATATGTAGTGATACCCGTGATTCCCAACTTCCCAATGGCAACAACACCACAGTCCTCCGCCCCGCCTGAATTTTTACAAGTTGCATGATAGCCTAATCTTGGCTACGTGTCTTCATAATGGGCTCAAAACCGAGGCTCACCAACCTTCATCAGCCTTACATTTCAAGACGGTCGATCGAAGCAGAACATGAGTACATACCCTCCCAACCAAGGGCTCGGGATTCAGGAAATGCAGGTTGCTAGAGTTACCAGTATCGGTCATGCATACGGGTCAGAGGAAGGAGTGGAGGAGAAAGGTGTGCATTAAAAGCTAAAACACATCAAACACGAAACTTTCCTAGGAAGTGTGGCCAACGACACATACATCCATGATGCATCTACGGGGATAACATCTGAACTCGTCAGATACGAGAAACCAAAGGGTATTGTGATATAGCTTCCTTAGAGAGCATTTGCCAACTATTAGGTCTAGGAATTGCAGTTCGAACTTATCATTTTCGGTAGACAAAAGCGATGATTGTGGATAGCAAAACTAGCACTTTAACACCGAATAATGTATTTCCCAAGGAAAGTGATAAGTAACCAACCTCCTTTTCTTTTCCCAACATCAATTATTAACCCCATCTTCTTTAGATAATTTGGGACAACAGTTAAAAATCGGTTAATCCTCTATGACGAGCGAACAGACCTGGGAGCTCCTATTACAAGAGTAGACTGGGTAAAACGGCCGCAGAGCATTATCATTTTGCCGCTAAACTAGAAGATTCTATCACATCCAAAAAGTCTGAATTCAACTTACAGGGTCCCCCAGAGAGTTCTATCACTAGCAAAAAAGCAGAGTACTCACAATTTAGTCCTTATCTCTAACCCGTACCAGCGGGAGGTATGTCACTTGAACAGTAGCAACCGAATTCTAGGGTGCGATAAGTCCTTGTTGAAGACCTAGAGACCCAGCTTGAAAAATAATGAAGTGGTGCGTGGTATCAGAAAGTATAAAGTCACGAACCTCCAACCTCGCGAGACCACATCAACACGAGAGAACGATTGGTACGTGTCAATGAAACAACGCCTCAAAGAAAGAATCTTCAAGGGTTGCTAGTGACAATCGTCCACATTTCTCTATTCGTGGTAGTTTCCCATTCTCTGATCATCACATGATATCACTCGAACTTGTGAGTATCAAAATTTTAAGGGAATTATGATAAATAAAGTGCAGGTACTATCGTCCTGGTATAAAATGGTTACCATTACCTTGCTAGGATAGGAGAATTCATCGATACATGCACAAGGCATCACAATACATGTGCTGACCTATTATCAGTCCCTCGCTGACCGCCAAAGTCCCCCTCCCCCACCTCTTAACCTGAATGACAAAACATGTGAAGTCATACATCCCTAATATCCTAGTTTAAATCCACTACCGGCAATTCCGTCATTCTTAATTTCGTACTCCCATATGGCCTAAAGCTAACAGTTTTTGCATCCCCGGTGCACGCCGGCGCCACTGGTGGCTCCGCCAACACATCACTCGTCACTGCCCATTCAATCGGGCATGCCTTCACCTTCAACTCAACTGGTGGTGCTCCCCTTGAAAAGATTGGGTTCTTAAGCGGCGTAACGCTATCCGATGTATCGTTGACCTCTATCGAGGACGTATCAATCGCAATCGCCCAGTCCTTTCCTACAGGCTTCAGGTAGTGGTCCATTGACTCAGGCAGATGCACCTGGTATACGGGTAACGGTACAGTTGGTGCATTGTAAGTGCGTGGTGGGAATGATTCAGTCGTATATTCAAGGTCAAGAGCGTACAGGAGAGGGCCACGGTGGAGAGCAACGGCACTGTTGGCCCGCTGGTCAATTGTGACTTCCTGCCCGAAAGTGATGGAGAAGGATGTGGTTCCGGCGCGGATAGAGACGGGCTGGTGGTTGTTCGTGTTTGGGGTTAGGGCTATGGGGTTGGAGTTGCCGATGGTCAGAGTCGAGGTGGAGAGAACAGCCCAAGACGGGACGCGAATGTAAAAAGTAAAAGGCCGCTGCGCGGTAACTGTGTACTTTATGGTGGGATTAAACGGGTAGTTTGTGTCGGCGGTTACTGGGAAGGTTAGTATATACAATTACCCATCAACTGCGGAAGGAGAATATATCTACCAGTGACTTGATTTCTACTTCCTAGGGTGGTAGTAACCTTCGTGGGGGACAGGAGGGCGTGGAGAAGATCACTAGTGCCAACTTTCATAAAGCTTGCCGCCAGGAACTTAGGATACCCCTGTGGATGATTGACTGTACAGCAAGGCTATATCCCTAATCAATACCAAAGTCTCCCTCTTTAAGGATTCAAATACTCACATAATTCGGCTCTAAACCAAACGTGTTTCCATAATTATTCACATTCACATATGGATTCCCACTAATATTGAAGGCCCATGGTTGATTTGCCTGTGCGACATACTGGTGGCTCCACCAGTCAGGCGAGATTGATGCGGGCATCGCATTGAACGCCACACGCTCTGCACGGTCCGCAAAACGGTTGGTACCATAGAATCGGTACAGATATGACATGGAGTACATGGTCTCGACAGCCATGCACAGCTCTGAACCGCGGTTAGGGCTCATCCCGGCGAGGAGCTCGTCAGCAGTAATGGTGCCCGAGTCGGCACCATGGTACTTGAAAAGCATATCAACACTGTCGTGTGCCTGTGTCGTGAGCGACTCGTTCTTGTCGAGACGGTAAAGTGCAGTGGTCCAGCGGAGGCCTTTTGGGAAGGATGGTGTTAGGATATAAACCTAGTCCAATGAAGGAAGTGGGTAAGGGTAAGAATACCTTCAGCCAAATCAACGCCATGCGTAAACCTATTGTCGGCGATATTAGGCCAACCCGCAGTTGGAAACACGCCCTCGACGAAGAACGTTCTCCAGTCCCTTTGCGCAGCAATCCCACCCTTGAACATGAGGTCAATTGCACCCCAGATGTTCGCCTCGTTCCCGTTGGGATAATTGTCATATAGCCACTGGAACTGTGTGGCCAGCTCATGCGCCCTAGTAACACCGTGGTTCCCCGCGCCGAAGACATCACCGGAGACAGGTACAAGACCCGTATAGTTATCTTGTAGCATGCTGTACGCTAGGTTTACAAAGCGGTGCATCGCTGCCACAATGCGATCCGTCTCTGATGGGTCCGCCTCTGCATATTGCTAGGTAGGGTTATCCACCCTTACATTAGCAACCACCACCATCACTTCCGAAGATAAACTCACAATCATGCCGTATAGAAGTAGAGCTCTCGCCCAGAGCCCCCTCTCGCTCTTAGTCGTTTCAGGCCCTAGCCATCCATCCGCCTGCTGTGCATCCAGCACGGAATCCAGGAACTCCTTCGCCTGTGCCTTCAATCTTGCATCGTCAAGGGACCATGCCAAAGGCACAATGTAGTTGAACCAGTATGGCGCGGTCTCGTGCAGGCCACTGTACTCCCACGTACCACCGCTCCACGTGGAGTTCATTGAAAAGCGGTAGAAGTCCCACTCATGCCCGGCGAGGCCGTTAGCAGAGAGTGTCAGTTGGTCCTTGAGCCATCCAAGAGGCTTGATTGACCCGAGGGGGATGGATCCGTACTTGAAGGGTGCCACTAGAGAGCGGTCAGCTTAAGCTTACTTTCAGAGTAGGAATGAGAAAGAAAGTACATTGCTCGGCGCCATATACAGTCCCGAGGGCCAAAGAGGCGGCTTGTAGAGTAATAGCTGAGAACCGCATATTAGATACTGGTCTTAATTCAACTTGACTTTGAAGCTTTAGAGGAGAGCACCATCACCGAGAGGAAATGGCCATTGATATAAATACTCAAAAACACGCGCTTTCTCGCCTTTACCTTTTCCGGTGCTCCACCTCTCTCATATCATATTACCCCGCGAGATATACCGAAGCCGATGATCCCCAGCATTTTACTACCCCGCAAAAATAAACATCATGTAGTTGGATGTGGGGCGTGTGTAAGGGACAATCAGGAGAAGCTCGCAGACCTTTCCGAGGACCATTACGGGTTATGGGAAGAGATGAGTAGATAGATGTCGATTGTCGTACCGGGGTTATTGATATATCACTCGATTCAGAAACAGGCTAAAGTGGACGAATCCTTGACACAAGGAGGATTATCAGGGCTCATTCGGCTTATTGCAACCCCGGGATATATAAAGTAAGTGATGCTCATCTTCTTGCTACAGGCCAAGGTTAATATATATATTTGGTTATATTTTCACTCCCGATGATATGTCCGGATGGGAGAAACATTGTGGGCCGGGGGGGTTTCAACGTTGGGGTAATTGCTGGATTGAATTGAAAAAAGGTGACTTGTCCCTAGGATATTAGGATATTAGAGGGAATCTGAAGAGAATTCTTGAATTTATTAAGGTACGTAAAGTCACGGCCGCACTCCGCCCAGGCTGCTATGTATCTTCGTCTAAGTCAAGTCGACCAACCAGGCGAGGTCTCGGCGCCAAGTACTTCTTTCACCGAGTGATACCCTATGCTGGAAATAGTTGCGACTCTCAATATGCGTTTAAAAATAATTACTCGTCCGAGCTGAAAATACTGTTCTTTTTCAGAGATGAATCTCCAGAATCACGCGATATGATTCAAGGGCCAGTCAAGATATTAAGCGAAGAGATAGACTCCCATATTAAAGGGGGAAGAATTAAAATAAAATAAAAATAGCTTCGCGTAGGTACACACCTACCCGATTCGTATACTGGGCCGGGACGGGCCGAGCCCCATCCTCATACGCACCGAGAAATAGTCCGGGCCGGCTTAAGCCGTCCTCCGGCTCCGGGATACACTCCTACAGAAACATGTCCCTCCTAGAATTCGATTTATGCCACAAAATAAAATTGACCACCAAACTTATATACTTCTAGCAGGCATAGCACCTAAAGCCACGACCCACGAAAAGCATAAGGTATGTCAGTAATAAACAACTCTGATCAATAATACATAGCTCTGCCAATGCGGCAGCAGGCGTCAATTATAATCAACTACATGTATGTAACCATCACCTCGTAATCAATCCCGAGCTCTAGTACTGTCATGGCTGCGATATATTCCACCGCTCTGTACTTGAACTCCCGGCCGGGTATGTATCTATTTAGGTACCAGCCCTAGGCCGTATAATTATAAGCCGGACTTAGACTCTTAAGTTTGAGGCATGGATAATTGCTGTATGCTTAAACAAAACCCTATAACCCTGACTCTGATTGTATACGTCCCTGTGAATATATATGAATTCTAAACCCAATCCTACTCAGGAAAGGAAAATGTCCATTAGAAAAAACAAGGCCTAAAGTAAAATCGAGGGATTAGGCTGATCACCCCTCCCCCACAAACATCCCCGCTAATTCAGGGGTAACAAACTGCATGCACTCCACATCCGTCCTCATCAGCCTAACTTAACGGCCGGCCCCTCCAAGGACAGAATTAAGCATTCCCGGCTTCAGAAAAAGGCAGAGCGAGAGAACCGTATATGTATGCACAATACACGTCACATTTATATCACGGAATTTCCCTCTCTCCCGCCAATATAGGGTCGGTTAAACTGACCCCTGCAGCCGTGATCGACCGTGTCGCCCTGGTT
This sequence comes from Morchella sp. 2018-W16, assembly GCA_024713755.1. Classification (NCBI taxonomy): domain Eukaryota; kingdom Fungi; phylum Ascomycota; class Pezizomycetes; order Pezizales; family Morchellaceae; genus Morchella; species Morchella sp. 2018-W16. Next base: position 112,619 of record JAMGYY010000012.1, on the reverse strand, counting down.
AAGGTTAAGTAAGACATTGCAATATCTGTTCTAGACTGTATTCACTCTGATCCCACTTCTGCATCTCGGCCAAACTCCGAGAGAATTCCGGGGTTTGTTGCTCTGTTGCGGGGTAGGAGGTGGTGTATTTGATAGGATACATACTTAGGCCTAAGTAGGGGCGGCGAGTTGCGAGGTCTGGGGGGATAGAATTTTATAAGTACTTCCTATGAAAGATATCTACTTAACCATTAGGCCACCTCTCTCGCCCAGACTTGAAGTTGTTAGCCCCAACAATGCACGCCTCCTACCTCCCCCTCCTCCTCTCCATCAGTACGGCTCTAGCCACCCCGACGAGCGTTCCCGGCCAGACAATCCAGCTCTCAATCCCTTCTAGAGTGCCCTCTGATATCTCCTCTGTCCTTGACCGTGCCCTCGGGAGTCTCTCTATCGAGCTAAGTTGTATGTACCCCTGTCGCGTCATGAAATATCACTCGGCGTGTTCCAATACTGAGGTTTTTTGGAGCGGCAAAGATTTCACAGACTTTGCAGGGAACCTTAGTCATCCGAACACGCTGTTTGCAAAGGCAATTGATAATCTCTATCAGAGAACAGGAATACATCCCGCCATTAGGCCCGGAGGTATCACTGCGGACAGTGCATGGTTTGTTGAGGATGCGCCGGCAATCGTAAGAGATTTGAGTACGGTAAGTTTGAGCCTTGTTGTGCTTCTGGGGAAGAGTTAGTTAGATATATATATGTGTGTGAGCGGTAGTGTTAATAATCGTGTAGAGCGGTGGCATTTATAGGACCACATTAGGGCCAGCATGGGTATGTTTTCCCCTGTTGAGAGTGTGCGTGGTATGTATATATGGAGCAGGAGGAGGAGGTTGACAGCGGTCTGGTGTAGTATGAGTCGTTCACAACTCTCCCAAGTGATATTCACTATGTGGTCAACCTCAACTTCCAGAACAACTCCCTCGCTCTCACGACGGAGCAGATGCGTTCTGCACTGCAGTATATCCCACGAGACCAGATCGACGCCTTCGAGCTAGGTAATATATATCTCCCCAATCTCTCTACCACCAGTAGTTAATACTCTAGTTAATAATACCAGGCAATGAGGGTGACCACTACCCTAGTACCTTTGACAAAGAATCCGGAAACGGCCCCTGGTCCATGGAGACCTACACCATCAAATACCTTGTCCTACCCCCCTCCATCCTTCGCTCTCTCGCCACAACTACCGCAGCTAACACCCATATAGAACTGGACCTCCTCCTTGGCCTCATCCCTCAGCATTACCTCACCAATATTCTCCGCAGGCACCTTCGCTGACGACCCGCCATCCGGCGCCTTCAATATCACCGGTATCCTGTCCTATGGCGCGGCCAGCAACGGCCTGACGGTGGCTTACTCCCAGCACATGTACCAATACAGCACCTGCGACCCTGCACGTAACCAGAAGGCGACGCTCGAGAACCTCGTCAATCATAAGAATATCAGCTCCTACGTCGACCTGTGGATCCCGCAGATCCAGGCCGCGGATGCGGCCGGTGGCGAGTTCTTTGTCGGCGAGTATAATAGTGTGAGTTGTAGTGGGAAGCTCAATGTTACGGATACGTTCGGGCAGGCGCTGTGGGTCGTTGATACGACGTTGTGGGCTGCGTTCGTCCCCTCCCCTCCCTTTTAACTCCTCCGGGTGGGCTAACTGCTGGCAACAGATACCGCGGTGCAAAGCGCATGTACCTCCACAACGGCGCCACACTCGTCCTCCAGAGCGCGGTACAGGCAAACACACCAGGCTACAGTAAATACAACCTGATCATGCCTCACGACAGTCCCGAGACGGGTCCCGCACGACTATCGCCGTCCTATGTGGGCTACCTGTTGATCGGCGAGGCCGTTGGTAAGAGTGGTGAGTCGCGGCTGGCACCAATTGACACGGGGATCGAGACTCTCGCGGTCTACGGTGTCTGGGAGGGGGCAAAGATGAAGAGGATCGTGGCGCTCAATATGGACCCGTGGAACGGGACGGCGACGTATTGGGATTGGAATAGCACTAGTACTGCCGCAGTACCAACGGCGACGGCAGGAGAGGAGGTGGTGAGGCCGGGGGTGGTGCTGGATCTGGGGAAGGCGGGGAGAAAGGCGGTAGTTAAAAGTGGGTGTTTTATCTACAGTGTGTGTGCATATATATGACTGTGTGCAGAAGATGCTGACAATGTGTGCGCTGGGTGTGAATAGGGATGACGGCGCCGGGACTGAATGAGAAGAATCCGCACTTGGTGACATGGGCAGGGCAGGAGTATTATGGGGGGTCACCGGTGGGTGAGTATGAGGAGGAGAAGGTGGTGAGGGATGGAAAGGTATTTGTGGGATCGAGTGAGGCCGTGCTGATATACTTGGATGGCGGGGCGGAGAGCTATAATTGATATGAATATTATTGAAATTGATGGCCGGTATAATGTACTAGGTAAATATTAATTATTCTGGGCATGTACATATATGGCAGGGGAAAATATTCATATATATCATTTCATAGCTACTTAAGTTTATTATGGTAGAAATACAATATATAGCCCCTTTCACTCAATATGATAACCGTATATGTAGCTATAGAGCGTTTAATTAAGCCCACCTGTTAAAGAAAAGTACGAAGAAAAAAACATGCAAGTTGAGATGTGCTAAAACAAGTGAGGTATTGATCAGACACAGGCCTAGGATGAGCAGAGAACCTGGGCCCTATATTTCCTATCCAATTCTAGTTTCCTCATGATCAGGATTCGCCCTTGATTGGCTGCATATTTTCTGTCTCAGCTTTTTAGGTCGAGTGGGGCGCTTAAACGCTCTTATCCAGTATATATAAACGCATTAAACACTGAGGTTTGAAATCCTGATACCTCCTCAACCCTAGGTATATACATGTATATACACATGTGGAGTGTGTACAGTACATACATGATATATATATATATATATGTATACCGTAAGCACCAAGTTACCTTAGAAATCAGCCCAGAGTGATATGATATCAACTCCACGACGTCCGTCCGTTTGTACCTGCATCAAACAAATTTCAAAACCCACCCTCACTGAATCAAAATGTGTCATAAACGGCCAACATCCCATCACCACTAGCTAGCTCTATAAGATCTATGATATCCCCCCCTCAGTCTAATTGCAAAACCTAAATTCCCGTGAACCTCATCGACTAGCTTAGGCTGTATTACTCCTACTAGCATGCATCGCATATATGCCTATATGCAATATTATACATACATAAATACATGTATAAATACATACATAATATACCACCACCACCACCACTCCGCCAGGGTTAGGTTTCCACCCACCAGAAACCTCGCCCACACATGAATTTCTGTCTCATCTTCGCGCCGTCACAAATACGCGCCATCTAAAACAGATCACTCACTGGCCTTAAGCTTAGGCATTTTTCTTTTCCCTTTCCTTTTTTTTTTTTTTTTTTTTTTTTTCTTCTTTTTTTCTTTTTTGTGGATCCACATATCATGTATGATCAGATCATTTCGAATACATACAGATCTAGGACAGACAGTCAGCTACAGTCTCTCCTCTCACTTCAAACAGTTCAAGCATGTCAAGCTGCATCATGTAGCTGTCTGTTCTAGACCACACCGCACCCATCATGGCCACCACCCACGTCACCACAAACCAATAGAAGAAAAAACCTAACCCATCCCAAGTGATCAGCTGTGGTAATTCCGATTCCACGGTCTGGGTCCCTCCTCCTACTCTGACCCCTACCTGCTTATACTTGCTCGACTCGACTCGACTCGACCACCCTCTCTACCCCGCACGTACAACCGGTTGCGACATCACTGATCTCCCCCACATACATACATACATTCATACATTCATACATACATCTTAGGCTCCGAGTAGACTCCGAGTAGAGTAGCTAAGCGACGTCGTTGTCATCGTCGTCGAGTGATGGGCTGTGAGTGCGCCCACCAACCGGAGGGAGATCTGATATCACTTTTTCACTGCTTATCTCTCCCCAAGGGTGGGGGGAGGAGGAGGAAAGAGGTACATACATATCTACCGGAGACGAAGGGGTTCTTATTCAAGCACGTCACACTACGGAGAAAAGGTTATGGTTGCGAAGAAAAGGGGGGCAGATCAGTCAGCCTGTAAGATCGAGCCCCTTGGCTCCAGTATCTGTGGAAAAACAAACTTAAATGCTATGAAAACTAAGAAAAAGAAAACCTAACCCATCCCGCAAACACGCCATACACACAGCTCCCCCATACACACAGACACTCCCGTTACCTTTACCGTTGTCTACACTACCCGCTACCAAAATCCATACCACACCCACCCCACGCACTCACACACACACACTCACACAAAAACTACCCCAAACAACAATACCAGAAGCAATAACAGTAAAGGAAAAAAAAAAACAATTGCAACACATAGAGAGCCGCAATCGAGGTGCGGTTTTGGATGATCTAGTTTAACCTTACCTACGCGTGACCCTTTGACAGATCAGACAGACCCACATCTCTCAGCCTCACAAATATTAGTAAAAATTGATCACTCCAATTAGAACCCACTACCCGGTACTTTGCGAACCTTGCGAGCTATGGCATGGAGGTAGAGAGTATGTAGGCGGTAACAAAATGGAAAAGAAAGAAAATAAAAAAAGAAAATAAAAATAAAAGAAAATAAAAGAAAATAAAAGAAAAAGGTGTGGACGTGGTCAATGCTGGTGAGTGACGTTGCAAAAAAAAAAGAAATGTGAAGCGTGTGTGGTGTGTGAGAAAGGTAATAATCAATAAAAATTAATTTTTTTCCCTTTCTGCCACACACTGCAAACTAGAAGCTTCTATTTCCTCATCTTCTCACCTTGTGGGGGCCAAAGTTACCAGGCACACCCCCAGTCCAACCTCTCTTCTTCTCCTCTCAGCTGCTACCATGGCCTGAATGAGCCCGTCGTCGTCGCCGTTGTCGTTGATGTCACCGTTGTCGTTGTTGGGGTTGTCGTAGCAGTTGTAGGGGTAGACGCCGCCGATGTAGGCGTTTGCAGCGGCGGCACTGGAGGCGGCGGTGGGGGCACTAGACCGCAGCACACATTTAGTACGCCCGCTCAACCAACCCAACAACACGTGCCCAAACGCAAATTCCCAAAACATATAAAAAGAAAACACAAACAGAAGGGGGGAAAATAGAGAAACGATAATAATAAACACACCTTGATTCTCCGGACTCCCACCCCCAGGACTCCCCTCCGCCATCTCCGCCTGGTCATCGTCCATCTGCCCGTCTCTACTCTTTGACGAGGTCCCGCCTGTGTTCGACAACAACGTCTTCTTCGTGTTCCTTGTCTTATGGCGGCGGCTAAGGGCCCAGTCTGCGAACCAGTCTGAGTCGCACTTTTTGAAGAGTTGTGGTAGCTCCTTGAGAAGGTCGGCTTTGGCTCGGTCGATCAGGTCCTTATCGATCTTACGGTATCCCATGTCATGCTGGGCAATATTATGGCGTTGGTAGACTTTTTGAACGACTGGGTGGTGTTAGTGAGTATTTTGATTGTGAATAGTAATTGTCGCAACCGTGGTGGTTGTGGTAGTAATAGTAGTAATATGTAGTAGCTGGAGATCGAGATAGCAGTGTAGTAAGTAGATAATCATGTAATAAAACATGTAAGGATAGATAGATATCAAGATAAAAGATTATAGCTGATATCGGGATAGCCAGGTTGTGTAGTCTGAACTATGGGATAGCTTCTCGGATAAGGGCAGATCATCCATGACACCTTCCCCCCCAAAACCTGGGGTACGGTATCCGCGATATCTCACCCAACGTTTCCCCACAAAAATTCCCAATAAGAAGGAAACTTTCACAACACAACAAAAAAAAAAAAAAAAACCCGTGAGAAAGAAAAAAAAAAAAAAACGAAACCTACCTGTAATTATCTGACGACGCTCTCCCCATGAATACCCCAACAGGCTATAGACATCCTCTGGCGTCGCGTTCAATTTCTCTCGCGGCTCCTTGATTTTGGCACTCGGGGAAGTAGGTCCTTGATCCATGGATATTAAACTGACTGCTGCTGCGGTTGACAGGGACGAAAACAGACGGCCCCGCTCAGGCCAAGCTGACCGGGGGGGGGATTTAAAGTGGCGTGCTTGGCAAGTGAATGAGAGATCATTGAGTAGAAATAGTTACCCGGCGACAGATAACCCGTTTGTTGTGTGGAGACTTTTTTTTTGGTTGGGGGTTGGGGGGGGGGAAGGGTTGGTTGGGTTTGGAAGTGAGTGGTGGTGCGTGATGTGTGATGGACACACAGTTTTTTGTGGTGGTGATGAGAGTTGTTGGTATGTATACCGTTATACTCTATGTTACAGTTACTACGGGTACTACTACTACTACTACTACTATTCGTGGTGCTGTCTAGTGCTGAGTTAAATTGTTAGCAGAAGAACCCCCCACGGGTTTGGGTTGGGGTTTGGGGGGAGGTTGCTAACTGGAAACTAAGACCCCTAGCTACAGTTAGCTCCATAGCTGCCAGGAACAGATGCTGGAAACGGGTAACTAATAGTAAGACAGGTCTCTGGTTGTCACGTCGCAGTGTGATATTTACGTGGTTAATTATATATATTATACATGTGCGTGTTTATTTATTTAAGATTAGTATTCAGATATTTGATTACTGTTTCCTAACCTGTCAGATAACTATCGATATATCGGAATGGTACTTAAGCTTGGGTATCGACGGGGAGAGAACTGCTAAACACATACGTTGCGTACGTACAAGTACTAGATCTGAACAACGACGTCTAGGTTAAATTAAGGTATGTACATGTACTTACCATAGAAAAGAAGAATAAATTAAAGACAACAAATTTAAACTAAATATATATTATACAGGGTCAACCTTAACGACTGTCATGGTTGATGTTCCCGGTAAATATGCACTTTAGCCTCAAGAGTAAGGATGTCTCTCTGTTATATTTTCCACTTTCAACTACACAAGCACCCGCTCCCCTGGCTCTGGCCTCGTGCTATATTGTACCGGTTATCGTTTTAAAGTGTGTACTACCAAACTCTAAAGATAATACGTTCAACGTTAATATCCAAAAACCTCCCAGCCCCCCCTAGCTCCCCCACTATCTAACCCCCACAAATATCTTTCATTCCAGGAAGCTATAACCCCAGACTTCCCCATACTTAACCTTAGATACCCCGCGCCGAGACTACATGAGTATATTAACCCCATCTCTTGGCCACCCTTTTTTTCTCTCTCTTTGATAATGCATTGACTCTTGGTGTTTCTTTCGCAGCTTGGCGGACGACCTTGACAGCATATGGCATAGAGGTAGCGCAGCCAAGATTTGGACGATAGAAACTATCCCGACATCAAGCTACTACAATGCACTGTACCTACGCCTCGTCCATTTACCCAAGCGGCGAGAAAATGGGAAATTTGTTCCCTCAGTTTACCCTACGGCCTTTTCGCCCCGTCACTACTCGAGTTTTCCCCCGGAATAGACAAGACTCGGGATATTGACAGCCAGATCTCTTGTCCATGGCTATTCCTCCCCATATCCACTTCGGTGGGAATTGACCCCCTCGTACACAGTATAAATATGGCCCTTCGACTCCCAGAAAACCTTCCACCAGCCAGCAATCACCAGCACACCTCCCTCACCCCCTTATAATCTCTAATTACCACCCCCTACTTAATTCACAATGCACACCCCACTCCCTTTTCTCCTCCTTGCGGCGGCAGCAAGTACTCTTGCCCGCCCATCCTCGCTCAATTCCCGTCAGTCCCAAGGCGACGCGGCACAAGGCGCTGCCGACGCATCACAGGGAGACCTCGGCGGCCGCCCACCCCCAGAATTTGCATACCCCGTCATTGATTTCCCGAACCCGAGTGCCGAGGACACGGTCGTGTTTGAGAGCGCGTACTATGTGCAGCCAGGAGAGATCTTTGATGGTGGAATGAAGCGGTATGAGAGGGCCGAGGGGAGCTGTAATGAGCAGGCTGAGGTACGTTTAAATGATTATTTAGTGGTGAATGAGGGTGGAGGGCTTACTGGGAGCTGCATAGGGAACGGATGCGGATACGGTGTTTAATCTGCTCCCCGGATCGACGCTGAGGAATGTAGTCATTGGGAAGCACCAGGCGGAGGGTGTACATGCGCTCGGCGATGCGTGGGTTGAGAATGTCTGGTGGGAGGATGTCTGCGAGGACGCACTCACCAGCAAAGGGCTCAATACCCAGCTCCGAGTCATCGGGGGTGGTGCCCGCAATGCCACGGACAAGGTTCGTCTCATATATATATATATACCGAATCATATACTGACTCCTACCGTACCAGATCTTCCAAGACAACTCCCTCGGCGGTAAATTCAACATCACCGGCTTCTACGCCGACACCTTTGGCACCTTTTACCAATCCTGCGGCAACTGCCTCAACCAGGCGAAGCGCAATGCCACTGTGCAGAACGTGATTGCCGTCAATGGCAACCGCATGGCCATCATCAACCCAAACTTTGGCGACGAGTTCCGCATCAAGGACTCGCAGCTCAAGAACGTCAAGAGCATCTGCGACAAGGAGATTGGGAACAATGTGCAGACGGTGCCGTACTGGATTGGCACGGGGACGGATCTGAAGTATTGCTTGTATAACGAGACTACCGATCACCTGGTGGAGTTTAATGGGACGGCGAACACGGTATATTGGCCAGAGGGGAGCAAGTAGGGGGTGGGGGAGGGTTTTTGTAGTTTGATCATGAGTGATGAATAGCTGTAGATAGTCAATGTTATATATGATGTGATGTCTAAGACTGTTTCATATGGGAAAAGAAATTCTTGTGAAAAAGCAACTGTTTGTTTTGTGGAAACATGCGTAAGTGTTTTAACTCGTGCTTTGTTTTGCTTGTACACCATCAGAGTATCCCGCATCTGATGAACAACGCCGAAGAGAAGGCACTGGACGGGCTAGAGAAGTATTTACACAACCCGACATCTAATCTATTATCGAGTGGTCAACCCCCTTTCTGCCCTGAGTAGGTACATGCAGTTTTACACTCGAGTAATCAGCTGTGGTGTAGTTTTTCCGCTCGGCAACCACACGGCCTCCACAATACAATCCCCGCCGTCTCTCGGCCCCACGTCGGCACAGCCCGCGCCCCTCGGCACAATACCCCCCGAGGGTGGCTGACCCTCCGCCTTCCCCACTTGCAGGCCTTGTCGCTGCTACGATACACCGAGCGAGCAGACATGCGCATGTACTGCGGTACTATTGCCGGTATATGCATACAGCAGACACACATCAAGTACAGTGGGATTGGACGTGGGGGAGAAGGACAGCCTAAACTAAATTGTACTTACATGTCCATCGCTGTCATGAATAACCGGTAAGCATCGCAGCTGCAGGAAAAATAGTCCCGCACGAGTGGGGGGCAGAGATATAAAATGGGATGTATAAGAAGAACAGACCTCACATCTCGAAGACGATATCCACCTAGTACTACTCACATCCGCTCACAGTCATCTCATCTCGAAAGAAACTTCATTTAATACATACCTACACTCTCTCACATCCAAAATGGCACCCCTCAGACCCGGAATCTACGCCCCCACAATGACCTTCTTCGACCCCATCACCGAGGACGTCGACCTCCCCACCATCAAGAAGCACGCCGTCCGCCTCGCAAAGGCCGGCCTCGTGGGCCTAATCCCCATGGGCTCCAACGGCGAAGCCGTGCACCTCAACCGGGCCGAGAAGCGCAGCATCATCCGCGCCACCCGCGACGCCCTCGACGAGGCCGGCTTCCCCCAGGTCTCGGTCATGGTCGGGTGCAGCGAGCAGTCCGTCCGCGGCACCGTCGAGCTGTGCACGGAGGCGGCCGAGGCCGGCGGCGACTCGGTGCTCCTCATCCCCGCCAGCTACTACCGCTACGCCATGACCGAGGAGGCAATCTACCAGTACTTTACGCGCGTCGCCGACGCCTCGCCCCTGCCCATCGTGCTCTACAACTACCCGGGCGCCGTGGCGGGCATCGACATGGACAGCGACCTCCTGCTGCGCCTGTCGCAGCACCCAAACATCGTCGGGACAAAGTTCACGTGCGGGAACACGGGGAAGCTGGCGCGCGTGGCGCTCGAGAAGAAGGCGGCCACGGCGGCGGATCCGGGGAGCGGCTATATGGCGTTTGCGGGGATGGCGGATTTCCTCCTGCAGGGGCTGCTGGTGGGCGGCAGTGGGGTCATCGCTGGCGGCGCGAACGTGGTGCCAAAGGCCTGCGTGAAGGTGTTTAACCTGTTTGCGGAGGGGAAGGTCGAGGAGGCGACGAAGGCGCAGCTGGCCCTGTCCAGGGGTGACTGGTTCCTCACCAAGACGGCCATCCCGGGGACGAAGAGCGCCATCCAGAGCTACTACGGGTATGGCGGGTATCCGAGGCAGCCGCTGCAGAGGTTGACGCCCGAGGCGGAGAAGAAGCTTAAGGAGAATATCAAGGAGTTGATGGAATGGGAGAATAGTTTGTAGATTTCTTCCCTTTTTTTTTTTTTTTCTTGTTCATGTTTCTTTTCTGTTTCGGATTGGTGTTTTTTTATTTGTTTCTCGGGAGAATGCAAGATACATGATTGTGAGAGAGAGGAATTGTAAAATAGATTATATAGTTTTTTTTTTTCAAATGTCATACACGGCACCTTCCTCACAGTCAAAACGGTTGTTCAGTCGGGGGTGATAGTCTATGATGCCCACCCGCAACGAGTGAGACCGCATGACGCAACACGATCGAAAACATTACAAAACGCCCCGCATGTCAAGTAGATGGTACATGAACGCCAACCCCACGATACTACTCAAGCTGCTCCAGCTCCTTCTGCAGGCCCACCAGCTCCTGCAGCGCCGCCTCGGCCGCGTCGATAAGCCGCTGCGCCGCCTCCGCCGTCTCGGGCTGGGTGTGGGTGTGGGTGCGGAGGTGCGTGATGAGGGTTTGTAGGGCGTGTAGCTCGCGGCGGAGAGCGGTGATTTGGGAGGTGAGGATTTCTTGCGGCATTGCGTGGTGGTGGTGGTGGTGGTGGTGGTGGTGGTGGGATGGAGAGATGGGAAGGGGGGAAAGAGGGGAGGGGAGAGGGGGAGGAGGATCGAGGGAGGGGGTTATAAGCATGACCTGACCTGACCTGGACTGACTAGAGATCAGAAGATGTAGCTCGTGAAGACGCACGGGAGTGGGAGAATAAGCTTTTGTGCACCTCATGCGCCGTGTTGCACGGATGGATGGATTGCTGGATGGCCCCTACCCGACCCGGGATGGCTGCTCTGTGCCGTGGAGTGGACATCACGCGCTCTGGATCCGTTCTCTGCCTGGTCGAGTGTGGTGTGGATCGTGGGTTGTGGGCTGCTGGCTATATATATATATATATACGTGCATGCAGTGACTGGAGGAGGCGTGGGTTGTAGCTGTAGTTGTAGCTATATGTGGTGGAATATGCTTGAGGCCGAGGGTTGTGGTGGTTTATACTGACAGATATTCTGTACATAATCACAGGACCGGGTTCAGGTGTTTGCGGATAGAATTCTGCTGGATCGAGTGACAGCCTGTGATGGGGGCACATTAGTTCGCGGGAATTTACGTGAAGAGATGCTTGGATTCACTGGACCGTGCCCTATAGCGACGGATTCCTTGCTGTGGGGTAGGATTTGGCGGTGGTGGTATAATGTAGTTGGCCTCCTACTTGTTTTGCAATGCGGGTACGGTATACTTGCATCAGGAGTTCAACCCGTCTTCCGCCAAACCCCATGCCCCTACAAGCAAACCACCACGGGCTCGGTTCTGACAAAATCTGTGCGGAGTGTTTTCTTCTGCTCGATTTATTAATTGTTGCGTTATCCTTGCCCGCATGAATTACGATAATAAACACAGGAGGGGATTTAGTAGCCCTAGCTTTTACAACCACAATAACTGCCTTGGCAAGAGAGTATTACAGTCCGGAATACCTTCCCAGGCTCGCGACAGCACCTGCATCGACCACTCTTGTGGTTATACAAGAGCACTCTGGCAACATAACCAAGTAAGTATAAAGGATACAAAAGAGATGTCATATACAAGGCAGTCACATATATGTGTACCGGACACAGTTCTGGCCCTCTGGTTTCCTACCCCCGGAAGCAGCACAAATCTCCTGAGCAGGACGTCGCCAACGCTTGCGAGGTGATGGGGGTGGCCGGGATATCGATGCATGCAAGAAATCTTGGGCTCGAGGCTGAAGTCTTATGGCTAGATTACAGTTCGTGGTACCGATCACGATAGCGGAATCGCGAGTTCTTGACACGTCCACGCAACACCAATACAGGGGGATTTAGCAGCCCTCTGCTAACAATAATCCTGGCAAAATTAAAGTAGTAGTGACATAATACAGGAGCTGTCTCAATAGGCTTGTGCTGCATGTATATCCGGGCTCATAATCTGTTGAGGGGTGGGGGAGCGAGTCCGGCTCGGTTCCCTGGTGGTGGAAAGGTGGGATATGGAACGAGTATTTACGCTCGAGTGTGGGTGTCAAGAGGTGACTATGGAGGAGACAACGTGGAGCAATTTCAATGACTCCATGTGCTGCCGGAGTACATGGGGTTCTGGGGCTGCTTGGTTTTTTGTTGGGAGTTGGGTTGGACGGGGAAGGGAGAAAAGAGTAATGACCCGACTAGCTAGGACAAAAGAAAGAAATGGTAGTGGGATAAAAACATGATGCTAACTACATGCCATATAATATCAATGTCTACTTGTCTCTGACATACTTGACAACTGCCCAGGAGTATTTGGAGACTACGTGTATATCTCTACATCTAGTCATATGCTTTCAAGCTCGGAAGCAAAAATCAACAACAGAGCCCTTTGATCATATGCAATTCCCTAGTCATGGTTGTGGTATATATTCAGTATATATTGGGCTATGAATATTACTAGATCGGTTTGGGGAGTGTTGGTTCTTTACAAGAAGTGGTAAATACCCTACTCTGGTATTGAGGGGTTTCGGACTTGTACGGTCTCTAATTCTGCTTGAACATAGAAGTTGGATGCAGGTAGTGGTATTTATATTCACGATTTTGGTTGCGGTGAGATACATACCCAGTAGTGATAATACCAGCATGGAACCACACATGTCGCGAGCGTCAACGAAACGGCGTCAGTCTTATCTTGAGTGGCATCCCAAGATACTAGACCAGAAGGTGATCAATCTCTAATAGGCTTTATATCGCATCAATACGCTTTTACTTGACGGTGGTACCATCTAGATCTAGTGTTCACTGTGTACGGTTATTACACTAGGTAGGGGTTATGGTTTGAAGGATCGATCATTGCACCCTGCTAATAACCCTAACCCAGGAGCCAAACATGTACCCATAACTGTGTTTGTCGCGCATTAGTTTGGCCTAACTATGCACAACATCTCCCGGTAGTTATTGGCGCTATCTGCTCAATTGTGCTATATCTGGGGGTAATTTATTGATATCCATTTTGGAATAGTTGGCTATTACCGGCGACAATGATCTAACAATAACGGAGAAAGGTTAACTTTTTTTTTTAAGTCATACTTTCATTCGTTTCTAGGTACAAGAATGTTGCGTGCAGGGGGGCCCTATGGCATAAACAAAACCTAAGGAGAAAGGTTAACTACATGCCGGTGGTATATAGTGGTGTTGGTGTCGGGTTGCAATTTCGCCAGCAGTAGTTATTAATGAGGTGCCTATATAGGCACGGGTCTGCCAGAACACTAGTATTCTCTTTTTAGGCTAGATGTGACACTGTTTTTGGTCCATAAATTCAACTAGAATCTACTGGTCGTAGGATATTGAGTTGATCTATTCTTCGAACGATATTCCAGGTTCCCATAACAGACTTTAATCATTCAATTAAAAAGTGCCATGCCGCGGGCTTAATCTGGTTTGAATATGCAACACCCAGAGCACTATAGCTACATAACTAACCCCCCAATCGCGGCAGATCCTCCCAATCGCGGCAGATTCCCCTACAAATAACAGCGCGATTTCCGAGAAGATTTAAACGACGTTAATAAGATTAGGCGCGGGTTGTTTCAACCGATGAAACATTTTGACAGGTTGTTGTTGTTGTTGAGTAATACCATCTTCCTAATCACGCCCAGCTCGGGTTATTGTCTCTACTTGCTGGTCTGGACCACGGCGCCGGTTTTTTTTTAAAATTATTTTTTTGGGGGGGTGGTGTGGGGTTTAAACCAGTTAGGCATCTAGATGCTCATGGCTGTTCCGACCGAAATGTTCCTTTTTTGTACAGAACACACCTGACTGCGGCCATTGTGGGCGGTGTCAATGATTAAACCGACCAGACGTGACCGACTCTGGTGTTGCACCTTGATCTGCCGATACCGCGCAGCAAGCAAGACCTTCTCTAAAATCTAGGCCGTGGTCCAGACATCAAGCATCCTCTGATGCAGAGTCCCTCCCCAGAAGAAGCTGGGACCCCAAAGCGGCCAAGCAGTTGAAACCAGGTACGTCTTTTTTCTTCTTTCGATGGGCCGGTTTAGCTTTTTACTCCCGGGTGGCCTTGTGGTAGGTTCAGTCTTAACCAAACTTTGGTCCGATATATACATATCTGTTTAGATTTATGCTTAAATCGATGGTTTTATAATCAGGTATCGATCAATGACCACGTAGCTTTGCAGCGGGGTAATTTGAGCTGGATTAGTATTACTTATGGCCAATCCGGGAGAGCGATTTAAAAATTTGATAGCTAGCTGAGGAGTACTACCATAGTGGGGAGCTTCTGGTTTAGAAAGAGGCGAGGTTAAAAATAAATTCATGAAATGTCTTGAGCATCGGGCATTGAATATACTCACTTTTATATCATGTCTTCCTTTTTGGTCTAGATTCCTTAACGGCCAGACTTCACCATACAGAGGCCACATACCAACAACTCTCTTAATTAGTACAGGTAGTCCTAAGAGCTTTGTAAGATTCCAGTCCAAGGCTACAGATGATAAAATCACATGATCGACCCCACAGATGCGGTCAACTAGGATCTAGATCATCTAGATATACGAACAACAGCCACAACCCGGTAATGACCCCAAGCCATTCCCGAGGGCCCACTATTACCATGTAGCAAGCCGGAGGGTCTAGCTCACCCCCCTCCCCGGACTGAGCGTCGAACCGAATTCCAGGCTATGTCATTCCCCCGCCGTATATATATATATATATATATACGGACAGATAATAATAGAAAAACACCCGTTTCCGCTTCTCCCGCCCATAATTGCGCAATCTCCATCCAGCACGAGGGGCCGAAGTCGCAATTAGCAACGGGGTTATCGTCCCATCGGAGCCCCCTCCCCCCCCCGCGCGACCATTTGCAATTAAGCCTTCGATCATGGCCGGCCCGCACGTGCCGTTGGTATTTTCTACATAGCTTGAGCTCGTGCCTACCGTTAAGATAGGATGTAATGTACTACATCATGTCGGATATGAGGTTTGTTGTGTTGGTTTTTTGTTTTTTGTTTTTTGTTTGCTTTTGTTATCTTATCGTTGTGCTCGTAATCTTACTTTGAGGTGTTGGTCAGTATCCGAAAAATCATAGGCAATGGCATCAACTCATGAACTTATATAGGTAACTTATATATCGCCATTTGTGACTGGGTAAAGTGAGTGTAGGTTCTCAGCTATAGAGCCCTATATCCTGTCAATGCTTGTTTAGGGCTATCTGGCCGTCAGCTTGTCAGCTTGTCAGCCCATGATCAGCCATCTTCCCTACGGGACGAGGACAAAGTGATATGATTTAAGCAAGATCAAGTCCCACCGACCCCAATCGTTCAAAACCGCAGTATATATGATCTATCATCCCAAAAGCCCGGAACTAACATTAACGTAATAAAATGATCTCTTGATTGAAAAAAAAAAAAAAAAAAAAAAAAGGGAACATAGTCTTACACGAGTTACACGAGATCGTGGAGCGAATCATTAGGGGTGAACTGCTATCAAATCTCGGGGAATGCCTTTAGACTAACCCTAACCCTGACATTGATCTCGTTATAATTTACCCCACCGGATCCCGCTGGATCGTAGTATCGCGATGCCATATCACATGGTTCCGCTCTCTCCATAGGTAAGAAGATCTGGATCTATATCGTGATTGTGATTAATTCCAATTAAGGCTCCATAATTATACCGTAGACGATCTCATGGTGCGAACCTAAAACATTAAATTCCAGAGTATAATGGGGTTCATCATGGAATACGAGATGCAATTTCAAATGAAATCAGTATAAAACATGGTTTGCAACATATCGTTGGTGTTGTAATATTGGAGTTATCCGGGGGGGATATCTACTCAAAATTCAATCTGCCAAAACGGAATTCGCACAAATCTTCGTCAGCCAACAAATTCTTATCAACAGCCGGAGACAAATACATGTAACTCAGCAAAAAAAAAAAAAGAAAGAAAGAAAGAAAGAAAGAACCCCAAACCCCACAGCCTCCAATTAAGTATACGACCAACAAACTCAATACAAGCAAGCCCACAAAGCAGAGCAAAAAAGAAAACCACGAAAACTAAGTCAACACCAAAAGCGGCCGTAGCGTCAAATGACTAAGCCAGCTGAGATATGAATCATAGACATTGTAGCTCGGGCAGTGCCAGCAGAGAGAGAGGGGGGGGGAGCAGCAAGCTACTCTAGATCCAGGACCCTTTCTTTCGGCAATGCGTGGTGGTAGAGTAGAACGGGTATCTATCTGTCTTTGTCGCGTGGATGCACCTCAGGAGAATAAGTTAAATGTTTCCTGTCGAGTGATGAAGCATGCATGTAAGCCTCAAGCAAGGGGTGCATCATCCTGCTGCGTGGCAAAAAAAAAAAAAAAAAAGGGTCCACTTCTTAGTAAAAGCTTCTCTATGCATGAGGGAGCTGAATATTATCGATTGTCTTACAAGTGTGGATTCTCGATCGAGACGTACCCCCTCTTGCCTCGACAATCGATGTTTTCGAGGGGTAAAATATTTTTATTTTATTTTTGAAGAAGCAGGTACCGTTTTCTTGCGGAAAACCCAGAAGGAGGTCGTCGGAGGAAGGAGGTCGTCGGTTCGGAGTCACCACTCACTCACCCTTACTCGAGAGCAGTGTAACTAAGACAAATGACCAACCCCGTGGTATGGTCTACATTGTAGTTTATGAATAGGAGTGGAGGAGGAGGGGGTGAGGACCCTCAAAGGTATGCCAAGATGTCAGTGCTGAACAGGGCTGAGAGCCTATCGTGGCTCATGTCTGAAACATGACAGTCTCAAAAAAGCTTGGACACCGAGACCTCAGCGAGCGCCACAATTCTGTCCGACTCGTTGGGAGACTGTATGTTTCATTGCGGAATGCCGTGATGGCAGGCAGGATCGGCTCTCGGCTGATCGGGAACGTCTTAGCGGCGAGAGCCTATGTATGTGGTTTAGTAAAAGATTTCCGCCCCTGTTTGGGGGAATATGGGTACAAGAGTAGATACATGTAGGTACTTACATGGTACTCATTGATTTCCTGGATACAGAACGGCTGGCTGGAAGGAAAAACAAATGTTGATAGGGAGGGGGAGAGAGGGGGGGCCGGAGGAGGTACAAAAGGTGTAAGACATCATGTCAGGGCGAAGTGGGTACATGAAGTAAGTAAATTTACCTATGGGGTAGGTTCCCGTATTACCTATATGTATATACATACATCTAGGTACACATACATGTACCTTTATACCCCAATGGCTCTAGGTTGAGCCTTCACCATTAATTGCACCATTGTTATCTGCCCCCCTCTCGAGTGTTACCAGTGCACTTATATACGAGAGTACATACATGTATTTGTCCAGTCCAGATCTCTCTACCACAACACGATAACAACGCCTACATATATGATGTATGTATGTATAGGCAGAGATGAGTATTCTTGTACGGCGACCAACTCGATAATTACATGTACTTATTTCCTATGTACCTGCTTCTTTCCCGCCAATGGATTAGCCAATCCTCCGTCCTGAGACCATCCCAAGACCCGGAATCACATCTTCGGAAAGCCACTTCATTGGGCGCTGCGGGAGATACACGACAAAATATCATATACTCTATATATATATATATATCTATAGCTCTACATATTATGATATGATAAATTACGCAAACCATAGAGGAAGAGCAAGAAGAAGTGAAAGAACAAAAAAAGACTGTTTATAGTCTAATTTACGCACTGGGGGGTATAACACACACGTTGACACTGACACTTGACAGGCCCATCTACCCCCCTCCCTCCCTCCCTCCCTCCCCTCCCCCCCCCGTCCCGCTGTGGGTACCGTATTCGTATTAGATCGCGCGAAGGGACAGAGAGAGAAACGGAGTAACTTATATTCCCGACACAGCGGGGCATCACCAGTAGATATGTAGGTACTACTTCCAAGATAGTAGGAGATCAAAGGTCGCCTCTGACATGACCCGGCCCTCTCTACCGGAAATCCGTCACCCTCTCAATGGGTCTGTTTTTTTTCCCTGTCAGTCTGTCCGTCTGTTTGGGAGAAAAAAGCAAAAGATGCCCATATATATATAGCTATAAGGGGAGTGGTGCAGGGAGGCAGGAGGGCAATTAAGAAGGGGCATTGCAAGAAAGTAGGATTTATTAATAGCTGGAGGGTACATACATACGATATTGAGCATACATACTGCATCTCCATGTATGTGTACATATAGACATTATGAAGAAAATCTCCCGGTGTATTAGTCTGCAGCTACTTCAACAACCCACGTACCAAACTACAGGCTCTGATTAGAAAAGAAACGCCCATGCACTCAAAAGGTGATCACGTGACTTGCCAGAAACACAGCCCATTCAGTCGCGGTAAAGTCTCGAGAGAGAGAGAATGCGCGCAAACGTAGCGGCACGCCGAGACATAACCCACATGTGTGGGGCCATCCACATTGGGCCAGTTGGGGTCGGAGATTTTATTTTGAACAAAAAAGAAGACTAGTTTCGAGGGGGTGTGTGAGTGAGTGGGTGGGTGAGTGAGTGAGTGAGTGAGTGGCGATGGAGTAATTGATGGTAACTACATGAGTAAATGTATCGAGTAGAGTGTACGTACTACTTTCCTACTTTCATGGTCAGGGCGCGGTAACATCCATAAGGGCTTACTTCCCTTTGATGGACGGCCATGGATGTATATGTAGCTTAGTACTAATGAAGCGTTTATACAATTACATTCAAGTACTGTAGGAGTCCACCTTTGTCACCCGCGGGTGGACTTGCCTTTGTTTGTTCTTATCTTCCCATTAACGAGCTACATAGGGTACTGGTGCTAGCTAATAAGTTTAATGACAGTTGGGCTTATACTGTGGATGTACGTTCGTTTGTTTACTATCTATTTACAAAAGTCTACATATTACAGAAAAATATAAATACATGCCTTTCAAGTATGTCATACCGTAATAGGTGGTCACCGATTCTTTATCTTCTTTGAATCACAGCCATAAAAAAGATTCTCTCCTTGACCCTCAACAAATAAACGATGGAGAGGGGGGGGGGGGGGGGGAAACAGTCCTTGCGCGCGCGTCCCATGACCAAGTAAAACCTCCCGCCAGACCTCATTCAACCCCGTATACCCGCTTTGAACGCCGTTTTACCAACCCGACAAAGGAAATGAAAAAAGAAAAGAGAAAAGAGAAAGGAATATTTGTATATACAGTAGAAAAGAAGGTGGAAGGATAAGAAAGAGAAAAAAAAAAGAACGGCCAAGTTAAAAATGTAGCTACATAGAAGTCGGAAATAAAAGGTACGTATTGAGTAAAAAAAAAAGGAAAACGATATCGTGCGTGTGTGTGTGTGGCGAGTCTTCATTAATTGGGAACAGTAATCGTCAAATCTGTAAGCAATACCGAGTCAGATAATTTCACGTGCCACCCGCACGCCTCCACTCCATCCCGAGACACCCAGAAAGTGGTACTCCGCAGCCAAGATAAAATAAAAAAAATAAAAAATAAAATAAAATAAAATAAAAAAGAAGGGAAATAACGAATAAGTCGCTCGGAAAAGTCTCAGACTGGATTCAATGAGTCCAGACTGCTCGCTTTCGACTGTCTCCTGCTGGCAGCCAGCCTCCTTTTGATTGCCTCAAACGGCAGCACAACCTTCTTCCATATGTTGCCCATGAACTCCTTACAAGCTGGGAGGGTGGTGACAATGTAGATCAATCCGTTCCAGAAGCCCTGGCACGGGAGGACGAGGGCCGCGGCAAAGTTGAGGCCAAAGTTAGTCGAGTCGGGGTGGA
This sequence comes from Morchella sp. 2018-W16, assembly GCA_024713755.1. Lineage (NCBI taxonomy): Eukaryota > Fungi > Ascomycota > Pezizomycetes > Pezizales > Morchellaceae > Morchella > Morchella sp. 2018-W16. Next base: position 92,334 of record JAMGYY010000012.1, on the reverse strand, counting down.
TAAGACTGTATATCCTATTTATGCTTGACGGCAGCTGTTTATCATAAATTAGCAAGAGCATCCACTAACATGGGGGTAAAGTAATCTATATAGCACCATACCCAAGTGATGATCAATGCCAAAAAGAATAACATTGCACACCGACAGTATGCCCACGCTGCTGTATTAGCCTCCACGCCGCTATTCCTCGTCCTTGTAACCGTAAGCGGCGGTTCCTTCCCACCAGATGATATTGTGCACGAGTAGCTCGTGAGGGGATCGACCACCGCCGGGACCCCGCTGCTGTGCACCGGGCCCGGAGATACTGATCCTGGCCGCACTGACGACGACCGTGTACCAAGGGTGTCTCTCGTAGGCCCCGTGTGTGAAGCCATTGAGTCCTCGGCGCCGGCGAATTTTCGGAGCGAGTCTCGGAGGTTAAAGATTACGCGGCCGGCAAGAATGTAGATTACTAGGGTGATGAAAAGGACAATCCTGAGAATCTCAATGTTAATATTGTGTTGAGTCATGGATTAGAATGGTTGAAGGAAAGATGTTCGTACCACACTGGCCCGTAGAAGCCGGCGATACGAAGGAATTGCCATTCGCTCGAGATCCAGCACCAAAGTGTCGCGGACCCATATATAGGTGTTCCATTGTGGTCTTTGGGAAATAAGAATGCTATCGCAGGGATGAACGGGATTCCATAGCAGGTAAGGACGTAAGTGAGTTCGAGGTTTTTGAGGCGCTTTGTTGTGTACTTCTTGAAGACGGTGAGGTAGACATTGAGAGCCATTGCCAAACACTATTTGTCGATTAAGTCAGCACATGGTTATAGACACCGAGTAAATCCAATCATCAATGCCAAATCCAGATGGGGGCAATCGTACAAATAACGCATCTGCGGGCATGAACCTATCCCATGTCGATCACATCAGCCAACCGGTTCCTCAAACCTTTCAACCAATTGCAAAAAGGTAAAAGACCAACCATTGGATAAACGCCGCCTGAGCTTTACATAATCCCGAAGTATCTCCATGTGTAACTCCTTCTCTTGATGTTATCGTTGCCACATTCGTCAAGATGTTCCCAAACGCCGCAAAAAACGCCAGCCGATTTATGGGCCTGTGGAAAGACCTCGATGAGCAGAAGGTGATGATAATGAAACTGGCGCCGAGCAGCGAAAATACAGAGGAGACTCTTGAAGTGGTTTGTAGGATCTGGAGCTCGCGGGTTGTCCATGCCATCGTGGTGAAAATAGCACTAATAGTACTAACCAATACTGCCTATTCGTCCTGTGTCGTCGATGTCGGTGGTGGCTTATGGTGAAAGTTGTAAATATTTTCTATTTCTGAGGAGGAAAAAAAGATGTGAGAAGGGATTGGGGGGTGGGTGGGTGCTGTTCGTATATATTAGCAATGAGATATTTTTGGGAGTGGGCGGACAAAGAAGGAGGTCATTGAGGGGAGGAGGGAATTAAGGCTATAGTAAAACAGATAATGGGTTCACTAGTTGATGGTATGCACGGTGGTTTTGTGAAACGGAGAAAGAGGATTGTCATGGTAGAAAAACAATTATAAGGAAGTGGGAGATAAACTTGAATGAGAAACCACAACCAACAATTCACATACCAATTTTTGATGGATCAACAACGGATCGACTATAATATATCTTTATAAATATTCCTTTCTCCCCTCCCTCACCAAAAGCTATCTTAATAGAGAGTTTTATTAGAATAACCCTTGGAATATACCAAAGCATCCGGCATGGGTCGAAGGACGTTTTTATATATTTCCTCTCTCTCTAGCTCTCCAATTAGCTCTGAAGTGGGGTAAAATCCTCCGATCCGTTATAAAGTGTATAGGTCCTAGAGTCTAGGTCCGGTTGTCAAGTAAGCAAGAGTTGTAGTCCACTAGCTAGTCCAAGCAACTGCAACTTGTATGTATCTAACTTGAGGTGTGGATGGGGGGGTTGGCATGTATGTAGCTTGCTGGTAGGATGACTGACGAGTGTGGGGATGGCATCTGATTTAAACAAAGAAGCAGCCATAACCTGGTACAGCGCTAGAAAAGTAGGGGTTAGGAGAGAGATGTATGGGAGAGGGTCACTCAGAAGCTTGCAAGGGAGTGTGGTCAGCAAGGAGTGAGAGAGTGAGTGAAGGAAGGAAAGAGCTTTGGTACCTGCTGTACGTACGCCCGACATCCGACGTAACCTCGTACAACATGAGCAATGAGAGAGTGAGAAAGAGAGGTGAGGAGAAAAGAGAAGAAAAAAAAGAAAAAAAAAGAAGAAAAAAAAAAAAAGAGGCTTAACTGTGCATGCCCGTCTGGGATATTCCTGGATACTCGAGAAGCACTTGGCTTGTGGGGGAATACTGCATTACTCTTCCTACCTATCCCCCTCCCAGTTCTCGAACCCTTCTCGCTTAGATACATACTGGGGGATCTGTGAATGTACATAAGGTACATACTTACATGCTGTATTGCTTAAGCCCTCCACTGAGGGTCTGGATGGGGGCTTGCCTAGATCCAACTAAACCGTACATACTAAATGGAGTACCTACATGTATGTACCTACGCACCGAGCTCCTCTTTTCTGGAACCTCACCTCAAGCACTGAGGAAACCACTTTCGATTCAATTCCCTACATGAATCCATAACCTCTAGTTAGTTTCACCCCGTCACACTATGTCTCGCGGTCCAGTGTGCGTTTTCAATTGTATGTATGCAACTCTTCTAACGGTTACCAGTGGTTGCTATCGATCATGGAGGAGGTGGTGGGGGGGGGGGGGGGGATAATCTATTTCCACCCATCTTGACAAATATATTTCTCGCCAGGTCAACGTTACAAACTGTCTGTAGCTTGCAAGGAAGTCAAAGATATAAAAATCACTTAGCCACAATTCCTTGCAGAATGTCGTATCGCCCAAGATAAGCACCCCAAAAGTGCAAGACCGACGTAATAAAAAGAAAGACATAAACGAAAAAGAAAAGAAAAAGAAAAAAAGAAAAAAAGAAAACAAGGAAAATAAAAATAGTGTCACCCAGCAGATCAGACAAAATCCAGCACCTCAAGATACCTCCCATGGAAGTATTGTAACTTGAGCAGCAGTTCATCATCCTTGCGACTGTTACTACATGTAGGTACTAAAGTGCTCCTACCGTACAAAGTAAGAGAAAAGCAATTGTCAGTATTCCATCAAGAATAGAGATGATCTAGCCTAGCCAGAACGCATGCCATACGCCTCATCGTGTCGCCATATATGGAGCTCCACCAGTAGAGTACTAGCCTACCACCCTGTCGCCTAACCCACGTCGCAAGCAAGGCAAGGGTCTCGGATCCAAAAGAAAGAAAGAAAGTGCATTGGGTCCGTTTTTTTTTCTTTCTTTGCGGCATCGCGGCATTAAACGGTTCTTTGCCCTTACTACATGTAACTTTCTTTCTTAGCGTGAGAGGTCTGAGGTACATATCAGTTCGCTTGCATTACTTGTACTTTAATTGGCTAGTAAACTTCCAGCAAATCGAAAGTGGTTGTTATGTGGGTTATGTGGTTTGAACTAAAGAGACTTAATTAACTACATGTATGTGTAGAGTAGGCACATATGCCATTTTCATACCCAGCACCCGTTTCAACTGCGGGGAAATAGCCCAAAACCCGGGAACTTCACCATTTCCACCCCCCCAACCCCCTGCCCTGCTCAGTCAACTAAAAAATTCTCCCCAGAGCAACACCCTACCAGAGTGCATAAGTGCGCGCGCCCCCTCCTCCTCCGTAGAGAGGCGTCGGCCTTTAGCCCAGATGCTCACGGTGATCGCGTGCTAAGCTTCCTATTCTATAATAGTGATATCGTTGATTTCACCCATGCCCATGGAGTAATATCACTTGTAGAGTACGGTACTCTACTATAACTTCTCGAGTTAATAGAGCAGTTCTCTACGTCAAACTGCCGCAGGAGAGGAATGTTGCCTATGTACCTGCCTAGTGCAGAGCTTATTGCGATCACAAATCAAGCCCTTACCCTCGCCGCTCCACGGGAATGTGGGGGCGCTCGCTGTGCCGGCTTCCTCCATCCATCCATCCACGTACATACATGCCCTCATCATCCTATCGATAAGGACCGACTACCGCGAGACATGAATTTTGACTTCACTCATCGAGCGCGTCTCGCCGATGCCGCCGAGAATCTGTGTTTTGCACTTTGGCAGTTGTGTGTGGGTGTGCAACCTGCAGAGAGAGTGTAATTATTAGAGCGAGCAAATAAGCAACATGATTCTGGGCTACATGCATACCTTCATATCCGCGCGCGCTGTCTAAGTGCTCTTTTCATCAGGCGCCCGTTTCTTCCCTCATGATGAAGAGCTATGTATGTAGGTAGCTGAAGAAGGATAGATGGATGGGAAGCTTGTCTCTCGGATCCCCCAATCATTCGTCCACTTTCGGAAGTGTATATATTGGGGTCGATTCCGCGCCGTGAGGTTACATATGGTGGGTGGGTGGGTTAATTAATTAGATCAATCGGGGTGGAAGGAATCAACGAAACGTGTAAAGTAGATATTCTCCCCTGTGGCTGGTTTCGGTAGTGTGGTGGGTGGATAGGGTCGAGTGCTAGATGGACAGGCAGACCGTAGAGAGAGATGTATGTGGTTTTTTTTTTTTTTACATGTACCTACATGTACCCCTACTAGAGTATCCTGTCAAATGTCACTCATGCTCATGTCAACTTAGGCAAAACCTCACCCTAATCAACAACATCACCTGCAATCATAAATTTCATTACGTCAATATCTCGGCCAACCCCCGAACTCGCAGAGAGAACCGTACCCTACTCTAAACAATCTAAAACAAAAACCAAAACCAGAAAAAAAAAACCCACCACAACGGTATATGCGCCGGTGAAACGGAATTCCAATATCCTATCCATCTCTATCGCGATATTGCTTTACGTACGTATGCAAGTCCTATATTACACATACCCGCCTGCTAGATTGCACATACCCAACAGAACAACCCCTAACCTAACTCCTTCACCATGGTCATGGAAACGACCTACAGCAGATACTCCCCCAATACCACGTCTCTCGGAATCCCAATGCATACATATTTGGCATTTGGCAATATAAAACCTATATAAATGTTGTATGTACAGTCCCTATACAACGTGCCGAGTATGTCGATCCTTCGGAACAGACACCGTTTATTTGTCGGTAACGATATGAAGATATAATATGAAGATATATAGTGCTATTCTCGAGCTATCAGCTGATAGATCTTGCTGTAAAACTGTCTCGCAAGATCTCTGGTCCTAGATAGATATAGGGGATATTAGTACCACCGCTACCCGGGCGAAACCTACTCCCTCTCATCGATCCAATTTGGGCTCGCTACACAGTTCAGCTTACTGCCCCGACAATCGCCCCTACCATGAATTCATCTCCTCGATCTCTAGCCAATTATAAAAAATAACTCGTTTGGGGAGGTTCGTTTGTCAATTGAGCACGGAGCTGAAGACCTGACATCTCGGTGGTCGGAGAGTCCAGGGAGAGGGTGGTGTGAAAAACCTACTTTTCTAGCTCATACTGGTCAAGTTGGGGATAGCGCAGATCAAAAATACCTAAGTAACGTTAAACAAGACCTGTCCGTCAATATCACAAGCTCCACATGACAGGCAAAGGCCACCCATGAGCTTGTCTGTAGGACAGATGGATCTCCATAACCATTTCCTACTCACATACACTCAATAAACATATCTTCGTTCGCTTCCGTACAACGACATCGCAATACTACATACATCCGCCAGCCTACCCGAAAAGAAAAGAAAAAAAGGAGAAGAGCTACATATATTAAGGTTGTAGCACCGACTATATTAATGTTTAAGGTTTGTTCCACGACTATCTATATTGCAGAATCCCTCCCCTGAAGTGACGGCGCGGTGGTAATGGTAACAGGTCTACATCCTACTGGTATCGAGGGCGCGCGTTAAAAAAAGGGTACAATGAGCTTCCGAGGGTTTATCGTGAAGCTTCTTTTTGGTATTTGTTTATCATTGTCTACGGCTTTAACCTTCGCCCGCCAGCTATCATCTCGGTAGGCAGGTGGTCCGTACGCAATATAGCACACAATGATGCCGCCTCATCCCACCCCTCGGAAGCTTCCCGGGCGACGGGACAGTCATGTTATAATGGAGCCATTTAAAGATATCTTGTCTATCAGCTGGAGTTTGGAGTTTCTTTAGCTGATCGAATGAGACTGGTTTTGCCAAGCCGGCCTGAGGTGATGTGATCTAATAGCTATAACTGGCGCAATGGTTCTTTATGGCCGGAGATTGGCACTCAACTTGCAATTGGGGATCTGCATGGAGCGATTTCGTTACAAATGGGGGGGTTTTGATACTATATTCTCAGGGTCAATTGGTTCCCACTATCAAGATGAGTTTGGCGTAGTTGCGAGAACATCGATCATGTGGTGAGCTTTGGATCGAAGAAATCCTTGGTGATATCGCGATGTATGCGGTGGGATGAAAAAGAGAATATGATTGGATGGCTGAGCGAGAGGTAGCTTAGTCAAGGTTGCAATTTGTGTATGTAGGCGCAGTCGACAGGTCTACGTACCTACATAAATTATAGTTACGGTTACAGCACATGTAGTGGATGATGGACTGTAGGCTTCTCCCGCTGCGGTGAGAGCTAGGTTATATCCAGTGTAGCAAACAAAAGTCGATGAAGTGACGTGAAGAGATACATATTTGGAAGACGTACATGCTCGCTTCTCGCATGTGGGTTGCAAAACCTCACCCCACTCAGATAGCACCTCAAAAAGGAAGTATCATTGTTATGCTATAGATGTTCCTGGCTCCTCTGTGACCTCAATTCTGTACTGTTGCTTTCATGCATGGTCGATCACTCGTTTTCTCGATCGAATCACAAAAACGTTCACCAGAACGGATGGGTTATCTATCTTACCGGCAATAGTTTCCCGAGAAGATTTTCGAACGTTATATGTAAGGTGCTCGTCTCTCCCCTCCCCCTTCTGCTGTTGCATACATGTATGCACGTGCATATGGCCGTGGACATTAAAGAGTGGAGTGCAGATGGTATGGCAATATGATGGAATTCAAGTACTTGGCGTCACTCTTAGAGTTTGGTTAGGCGCATTAATCATGTTTGCTTCTTTTTTTTTTTTTTCTTTTTTTTTCTTGCGCTGGTGTATCTCTGTTCTTTCAAGGGGTATATATATCCTCTGATCATAGTTGGTGGTAATGTAACGGGGATGGTATAATTTGCTGTTGCAGATTTAAGTGTGGTCCTCTGATCTTGAGATGTATCGACTCGGATGATCTGACCAAGATGTTTTTGAACTGCTGTGCGTGTCTTTGACATTGGTGGTCTCTTTGGCCCTCTCTTAAATTAATTAATTGTAGCGTATGTACGTACTGGCCATGGTACATGTAGAATTAGAAGTAGACCAAGCTACATACATGTATTTGAGGCTTGCAACGCTTTACTACAGATAGTCATAAAAGGCAGAAGATGAAAAGCCTAAACAGCATGTCTAATCAAAACATTAATTTACCCAATCGAACCCCTCGAATCATCCCTTACTCCCATGCATATGGCCAACTCCCAAAAAATCCCTCTAGCCCACCGCAGTGTCCTCCTCCTCCTCCTCCTCCTTCTTCTTCTTCTTTTCGATCCTACTCCTTCCACCTTTTTTTCTCCGTAGTCTATACCTACTTAACTTAAGTACTTACATGTAGCTAGCCTACACCACCGACCACCGGATAATTGTTACCGGCAACTTCCGTTCATTTCCCCCCCAGAGATAGGGTTAGGGTTTCAATAACCGTATATTGCTGCCGAGACACTTTTATTCTCCACTTGTTCTAGCACCTGCTGTTACCTCCCCATCTAGATACCTCGCTTAAGGTGAATAGTAGTAAGGGGTAATCGCGACCGCATCTAGTCCCCACCTCGCCCTCACCTCACCCCGCCCCGCCCGTCGGAGTTGGAGATCGATATGGTAGAGCTTCTCTGTGCGGATCATCGTCTGTAGGCCTTTTTCTGTATTTATGTCTAAGGTTCTCCACTCTTCGCACTTGCACGCTTGAGACTCTATTGTGGGGTTCCCGGAGTCCTAGAACATGGCCTCTCGGAAACCGTGGAAGTTGCGGACAGCTGTGCGGTGGTGGGGTATATGTGGACGTTACCGGTATCGGAGATGACGTTGTAGGGCCGTCTCTGGGAGTGTTGACCCTCCTCGCCGGCGGCACCGTGGGCATTCAAGTTTTTCCACTGCGCCGGAAGGGAGGGAGGGATCGAACGGACCTGCGTGTATGGAAGCTTTTAGTATTAGAAACTATTACCAGGTCGCCTGCAGTTTCCCTCCCCCTCCCCCACACGAAACGCAGGGGTGTTTTAGTGTATGTGGGGCGGAGATATATGTACGTAGCGGGTAGGTGGTTTGCTTGGGATCGCCGCCGGCTAGACTCAAGCATTGGTACTAGCTAGATCTGTATCCGTAGCAGGGTGATATGATATGATGTAGGGTACTTAGCCGCCATGTTTCCCCTGAGGGCTTAGTTCTGGTCGAGGTGGTGGTGAGCTGATGCGAATAGAATGCTTGTTTTTGAAGCGCTATATGTTGCTATGGTAGTTAAGAAATATGATAACGGAGTGAAAAATATGATGCCGAGTTCCGCGAGTTGTCACAGGTATGGGGTAATATAAGATCGATTAGTTTTTCTATGTAGCAGTCGGAAGAATAGAATCCCAGGGTCAAAACGGGACGGTTACCCTGGAGAGCCATGTGTCCAATGACTCTAAATTCTCTTTACTGATCATTTGTTCTCCCAGCAACATGGTCGGTTGATATTAATGGGAATTTTAATTTCATATCACTTAGTATCTCAAAACCGCTGCAAGCGCGGTTAGACCTTGTGGAGGCCCAGCCCTTGAATTACGCAACTACTCATCCAGAATATATAAACATAGGGTGTAGTTTTGGTGTTCGCCAAAGGCAGCTCCTTTCCCGCTATTCCTACAATTTCTGAAATTAACCTCCAAAATCTATAAAGCAACCACGTTACACAGGGCCAAAAGTCTTTAACACTTAGGCTTCAACCATCACCACCCCCCTAGCAACCATGCCCCCCCCATCCCCCGAGATCACCGCAGCCCTCAACACCCTCCAGCTTGGCCTGGTGGATGCTGAACTGACCGGCATCAACCACGCTCACCCCATCTCAGACCTCGCTATCAAAGTCTTCGATAACGTGAACACCTCGGATGAAGCCGCCATCATCATCACCGTCATATGGGATTGGTCAAACAATGCACCATCATGACCGGAGAGATCGCCAACACCAGTCCATCGACATGATCAAAAGACCTTCCAAGAAATCAGCCCCACACGAAACCGCAACAAAGGATCGAACAAGCCATCGGCCAGACCCCACCACCACCCCTGCGCCCCCAAACCTCAGCAGCCCCAGTCCCCTAGGAGAACCCAGACCTCCCCAATCATCAGACCAAAATCCTGCCTCCAAGCAAAAGAAACCTCCAACAGTGGGAGACCGTAAAAGTAAGAAACGAAAGAAAGCAGGGACCCAAGCACCCAGGGCCGAAAAACCCTCCCTGCCGCCCAACGAGCCTTCTACTCCTCCAGGAACCACCCCCATCCCCAACTGCGACAGCGTGCAGAATTATCTGTCACCTCGCCCAACTCTTGGGCAAGAACAAGCAGATCCACCCCAGTCTCAGCCCTCTCAGTCACCATAAACCCCAAAGGCACCATCTCAGTCCTCACCACACCGTCCCTCCTCCACCTACTCCCATTGGTTCGAGGCAATGACCACCTCGTCAACCAAAAAGCTAGGCTCACAGAGAACCCCTACAAAACCTTCCGCCCCCACGAACGTCGACATCGCCATCCACGGCGTCCCCCTCTTCACCCTCAGAGATAAATCAACACTCGACAAAAACTTCCCAGAAATCGTCCAACTCGCAACAGGAATCACCCCCTTCGCCTGCCGCTTCCTCAACAAGGACGATAACACCCGCAACCAACGAGCAACCTCCTCAATCGTGTCGCGGTCTCGCCGGAAGGCGCCAAAATCGGCAACTCCATCCGCCTCTCTCGCCCCAGGAAATGCACAATCATGTGGTCCATGCCCACAACCAATGCAAGAACTGCTACCGCCACGGCCACGCCACCGAAGGCTGCAGACAGAAAACCCCAACCTGCCCAGTCTGCGCCAAAAGATCGCGCAAAACCAGCATTCATGCCCGTCCCCACCTGCGGGAAGATGGTTCGAAGCCCTGGGATGCTGCGACCACCCCGCCTCATGCATTAACTGTGGAGGAGCCACCCCACCTCACGTAACTGCCCGGCCCTCGAAGCCATCATCCAAGCCAACAGACAAAAAAGCACCCCCCCACCACCACCAGCCCAACCCTCAGCCCCCGCCGCCTCACAGGAGACAGTCATGCAAGACGCCCCAGAGGCCCCCAACCCACAACCTCTTGTAAATATGGCGGACAACCATACAAACTCCTTCCTCGCATCATCCAACACAATTGTGCCTCCAGCAACAATGTGCTAATCTCGCTTTCTCCATCCCAATGACACAGTCCTCACATATAGTCTGCGCGCCCAAGAACCCCGCCCATAACGGAAAACCCTCACAGTCCTTCCTTCACACTAGTCGCACCCACACCCACCGCAAAGACCGATAAGATCTCAACATGCATATACATAAACAACAACCTCTCGACAGGAACTCTTTCCTTCCAGCACCCTCCCACCGGCGACCTCATCATACAAGTCGCACTGTACTGCAACACCGGAAACAACAGCTTCAGAACAGTCAACGTCACCTCTGTCTATAACCGACAACTCCAGTCACACACACGCTCTCTCCCCCCCCAGACAGTCTTCACAAGGTCCAACAACCCCTCAATCACCTTAGGAGACTTCAACATCCACCACCCCTCAGCAGACCCCTCACGCTCCTTTAAAAACAGAGAACTCTCCTCTCTTCCCTTACTTTGACACAGCCACAGCCCGCGGCTTCACCCTCCTAAACACCCAGGGGACCTTCACCAGAATATCCCCGACCAAAACAAAAGACACGGGGTGATCGACCTCGCTTTCGCCAACACCCCAGCCTCCACCCTAGTCAGGAAATGGCTCCCCCTAACACACGCCACCGGCTCCGATCACAGGGCCATCGCCATATCCATGCACATCCCCCTATCAGACACATCAGCCTTCCAAACCCACAACTGGAAACTCACCAACTGGGAAACCCTGACCCCCCGCCTCCAATCCATCACCATCGATAACTGTCCGCTACCAGCATCCATCGACGACTGGTTCGACAAAAACCTCACCACCATAACAAACACCATAAAAACTCACACTCCACTTAAAACCATATCCAAATGGTCTAAAGCATGGTGGAACCCGAACATCTCCCAACTCCGGAAGATATTCCACTCAGTACACGTAGCTCACCGAAAGGAAAAGCTTTCTTCAAATGAAATCCGCCAGAAACGCTTACTATAACGCCATAAAGGCCGCCAAACAACAACACTGGAACAACTTTAGGCAAAACGACAAACCAGCGATGTATGGAAATCAAGAATGGCTTCAAGGTCGGAGGACAAGATACCCTCTCTCCCCAACTCCCCACACCAGCACTCCTAACCAAAACCTCATCAACGCCTTCTTCCCCCCCAGACAAAAAAAAGCACCCCAACAACCCTCCTTCCACACTGACGCCCCATCACCCCCTCTGAGCGCCCACTCGCCTGCCCCACCTCCAACCTCTCCGCCCCAGGCCCCGACACCATCCCCTACCCCATTTGGAAAGGGGTCCATAAGGCTAACCCCCTCCTCATCACCAACCTCCTTAACCAACTACTCATCCACGGCTACCACCCCCTCGCTCTTAAAAGCTAACGCCATACTAGCTAAACCCAACAAACCAGACTACGCCCTCAAGCGATACCGAAATATAAGTATTCTACAGACACTCTCCAAAATACTAGAGAAGATTGTCACCACCCGCCGCCACCATCGCCAGAAGCACCGCCTAATCCACCCCACCAACGCGTTCGCGGCAGGGCTTTCAACGTCAGACGCCGCCACCACACTAATCAACGAATGCAAAGCCATGCAACTGGCAAAGCTCAAGGTCTCCACCCTCTTCCTAGACGTCAAAGGCGGCTTCGATCACGTGCTCAAACCAACGCTCCGGGAAACCCTCCACAAAGGCCACGTCCCCCCCTACATCATCAACTGGGTCATCTCCTTCATGTCAGACAGGTTTATCACCCTCCTCTATAAAGGATCACCCAAATCACCCGCCAGCATACAAGTGGGAGTCCCTCAGGGCTCCCCCATCTCCCCCCTCCTCTTCCTCATCTACATCAACTTCCTACACCACCACGACCCCCACCCAGGGATCTCCCTCTCCTACGTAGACGACCTCGCCATCACGGTCGGGTCCGCCTCCTACCAAAACAACATCACAGTCCTTACCAACCACTACAACAAGCTAGCACAACTGGCACAACCCCGCAACATTTACTTCTCAACACCCAAAACCGAACTAGCAAGACTGAGGACCCCCAAAGACAGGGACCCCATCTGCCTCCTCCCCATCACCATAGGAAACCAAACCATCCAACCAAATAAGATCAAGGCCAAAATGGATTCTGGCTCTCCTCCTTCAACCCCAACGAACACTACCTGAGGAGACTTGTAGCCGCAAGAGCCTCCTTCGCATCACCCAAAGATTCTCCTCAGCAGGCAAAGGCCTATCCTCGCCTAACTGCAGGAAAATCGCCTACTGCATAATCCGACCCATGCTCACGTATGGAGCTGCGGTCCTCACTCCCACTTCCGCAATCAAACCCATGAACACCTTCTGAACTCCGTCCTCCGATGGACCACCGGTGCTTCAGGGCACCAACTGAACGCCTTCTGAGAAGCATGCTCCCCCCTAGAGCTCTACCTCCACTACCTCAAATGCAAATACGCAATCCGCATACTACAAGCAACCCCCCTCCTGAACCCAGTCACAGGAAGGACAGCAACATCATTCCCCACCTCCTCACCAAACCGCTCATACTCCCACTCCGCCCTCCTTAAAGGACGGCCTAACCCACCCAAAAAATGGAACTCAAACGCCCGGAAAGGAGTCACCCACCTCCCAATCGAAGAACTGCTCACTCATACGCCCCCTCATAGAAGAAGGCGTCCCACCACATAAGATGGCCCAACGCGCCAAAACCCAACTCATAGCCAACTGGAACTTCCACTTCCCACCACCGCACTACTACCCCCACCCCATCACCCTCACACCCCCAACCTTTACCCACCTCCACAAGTTCATTGCCTAGATCCACCAAACGAGCCGCAAAAGCTACTTACGCGTCAAAGATCCTGGATAAACGCTCACCTTCCCCCCGAATGCCCAAAATGCGGCCTCGAAGAGGAAACCCCTTCCCACACCATCCTTAGATGCCCCGCTCTAGATAAGTACAGAACGGAGGACATCCACAACATCCAATCACTCAACGAGGCATGGAATAACCAAGACCTCACTATCATCCTAGGAAGCTTCATCGCAGCAGCAAAGATCAACTTCCCCAACACAGACACACTATCACCACCCCTCACAGGGTCATCCCTCTCCTCACTAAGCTCAGCCAGCACTAGCGAGTCTCAAATCCTCGGGGTCCCTTTCGACCCCATCTACGCATCCTAAGAAGTCCCACCCTAAGCAAGACCGGCTCGCCAACAACAACTTTCCTATGTCACTCTCCTTCAGTAAAGGTGTTATTCCTTTTTATTTCATTAAGGGGATAGCGAGTTGAAGGGGCACAGAGGTCTTTTATGCCATAGTTTATACTGCACGCAATGTTTTGTACCTTAAACAAATACACATGATTTAAAAAAAAAAAAAAAAAAAAAAAAAAAAAGTTTTGGTGTTCGCCCAGATATCCGTATGTTGCATTGGTCAAGTAGAGAGGAGTTATAATCGGGGCGAGGGACGCAAGTAATCACATTTTTCCTCATAACGAGTGTTCTTAAGCTTTCATCATATTAGAATTGCGTGTCTCAATAGGCAAATCAATACATGAAAATATAGACTGAGAAAATACGATAAGGAATGAGCCTAAATTGTAAGGGTCAGGAGTGTTTGTTATGATTTCCTATGTTATTTGTTGTGTTATGTTTTGAGTTTTTGATTTATTGTAGAAGATGGCGGTGGAAGAGGGAGATTCAAGGGCAGTGTGATATTGTCATAGCCATAGAGCTGTATATCAAACAAAATAAAATACATGAAAATATGACAATTACTGATGTAAACAAAAAAAAAATACATGAAAATATGAAGTTATTCAAAACCGAGTGATAACATGTGATTATATTTGCTAATTCCTTGTCTTATCAATCTAATCCATCTTATCGTCCTCCTTCCCCACCCACCATCTGCTTCCCACAAGCTCCATGTCGTAGCTACCAACTTCATACAGCTTTCACCACTAGGCATACAATACAACAATGTCCAGCGATTTAGATGACTCGCTCCTTATCTGCACAGCTTGCGGAACTCAGTTTCACACCGCGGACCGCATAGAACTCACCGCATGCCGTATCTGCGAAGTTAGCTCTCCCGCAATATTACAGTCCCTTCTTCTCTTGCTATCTATTCTCACCACCTATCTACATAGGACCCTCGGCAATATGTCCCTCCCACCGGCCAGGCCTTTACCACCCTAGGGGATCTCAAAAGGTCAGGTACATATAGTAACAAAACCGCTAGAGATTTCGAAAACAAGCAGGTCATGACGATATGGACCGAACCAAAGGTGATATATGGCGCGTCTTACTTGGGCCGATCTTAAGCTCACACATATATACTCCACAGTTTGCAATTGGACAACGCGCGTTTCTTTTACAGACGGGCAGTGGAAATTTTCTCTGGGATCTTATCACCTACCTCGACGAAGCTACCATTGATCTCGTTAGCCTTCCTAATAAGTGTGTTCCTGACGGGAAGCTTAGAGACTGACCTCCGTTTCCAACCATATATATATTATAGATAAACTCCTTTGGAGGTCTGGACGGGATTATAATATCCCACCCCCATTATTATACTACATACGCAGTGTGGGCCCGTGCCTTCAATTGCCCAGTCTATATCTCCAGTGAAGATGCTTCCTGGATCTGCCGTGACGACCCTACGATAAAACTCAAGACCATAGATTCCCATGAGCAACACTTCCCAGAACGCGATTTCCGGATCAGGGCTGTAAAAGTCGGCGGACACTTCCCTGGTAGCCTGGTGCTATCGCTAAATCCATGGTGTGATATGCTGCTTATTGCAGACTCCGTTATGACCGTACCTGTATGCCTTTCCCTTCCTAATTTCCCTCGTCGTATAAAGATTAACATATGTGCTTACCTACCTCCAAGTCGGCACACACCGTGAACCGACAACCCGGGACTACAGCGTATAGTTTCATGTGGTCTATTCCTAATATGGTATTCACGCCTACTCTCTATTAGTCCTTGTTCCCTGCTGATACCACAAACCTCATAGATCCCATTACCCCCAAGAAAGATCATGGAAATCTTGAAACGCCTGAAGAGTTGTTCCTACACTTCCACCCATGGTGCCTTTAACGGACAAGATGTAAAGGATGGCCCAAATAATACTGTACAGGGCATGGTGGCTGATAGCGCAAAAATTGCTGTGGGGAGTATGTTGGAGTGGAAGCCAGAAGAATATGATGCGCAGTGGCTGGAAATTTGCATAAAGCATGGAATTTCTTACTAGAGATGTTTGGGGCTGCCTGTTGGCTAGGATTCAATTGACCGTTACAGATCCTTTAAGGTTGTTTGTGGAAAAAACGACAGAACAGGCATTAATGGGAAGAGTAGTATCTGGTCACAAACGATCACTCGTATTATTAAATTGTGTGTATTATTTAAGTTTTGATTGCCCCATGGCTGGAATTTGAGCTGCGCGTTTAGTCTCATATTTTAGGTAAATTATGTCAATAGGAGTGAACGTTATAAAATTACATGTTACATATAGAAGTAGATGGTCTCGGGGTCATTTTGCTATTCATAACGCATCACTCGGTAGACGCCCACAATTGCTGGGATGAATAGAGAACTAATCGGAAGGGTTTCGATCATTTTAATTTAGAGCACATAAAAGTTCATGTACAAAACAAAGAAAACGGATAAGCAAAGTGCCAGGGAAAAGAAACAGTAAAAGAACTCCCGATAAAAAAAAATCCCGCCGGTGAGGAGTTCGCCTAAAATACCCAGGTGAACGATTCTTTAACCTCGAATGAGACAGAACCCCTAATACAATTAGTGAAAATGTTATAATGACGCGGGGGGGATGTTCTTACTTGATGTCTGCGGACGAAGCTCCCACAACAGCCTCAAATCCTCCCTCCTCGGCAATCCACCCGCTTAGCGAAGTGTCATAGTAGCCAACTGAATGTTTGTTGATTTTGAGATCAACTATCTTGGTTTGACCGGGTTCTAAATCGACCTTTCCGAATGCCTGTAGCTCTTTGTCTGGTCTTGGTAACCGAGAATTTGAATCACGAATATACAACTGAACCGTCTCTTTTCCGGCTCTTGAACCAGTGTTTGTCACGGGGACTGAAACGGTCAAAGTGTTGGTCTCCGTCAGGAGGTTACCGCTGATTGTAGGCTTTCCATAGTCAAAGGTGGTGTATGAGAGCCCATGTCCGAACACAAACTGCGGTTCGATCTTTGCCCGCTCGTAGTGACGGTATCCAATATAGATGCCCTCCCCGTATACCACGCGGCGGTGCTCACCCGGCCAATTATGGAATGTAGGGTTGTCCTCTAGGCGCTTTGGGAAGGTGACAGGAAGTTTTCCGCTGGGGTTAGCCAACCCCAGGAGAACATCGGCGAGAGAGTTCCCGGCCTCCTGTCCCTGGTACCAAGCCTGGACAATCGCAGGTACATCATCTGCCCATGGCATGGTGACAGGAGTGCCAGACTGGTTTACAACGACTGTTCTTGGGTTTGCCTTTGCCACAGCGGCAATGAGGCGATCTTGGTTCCCATCCTTGGGGAGATCCATGGTCTGTCTGTCGTAGCCTTCCGACTCCCACTCAGCATCTAGTCCAACAATGACTACTGCTACATCAGCGCTGGCTGCTATCTCTGCTGCCTCAGCGATAAAGTCCTTATCAGGTCGCTCAATATACCCGATTCTGCATCCACCATATCCATGGGTTTTCTCGCCAGCCTTAGGTCTTGGGCGGACCTCGTTAGTACTCTCAATGAGGATTTCAACCTGCTTGCCTGCCTCAAGGTACGTCGATTCGTTGACCTCAATCGATCCATCAAACATAGCCTCACCAGCCTCAGTCCATTCCCAGTTATCAATCAGTAGCTGCCCGTTCACATACATCCTCGCCGGTCCTACACTCGAGAGCCCAAATGTATGCTTCCCAGAGGTCTCTGGCGTAATTACGGTCTTGACACGGAACGAATACTCTGGGAGCACCTCCTTCGGCGCGTTATCCCACAAGAAGAGATCCGTTTTTGGCCTGTTCTGGATAAACATTGGATCTCCCTCAAATTTATCTCCCTTGTAGAACTCCAAAACAACACCGGGCTTGCCTGACGGTGTGGTGCATACATTGCTCGCAAGTGGCAGCCACTTGTCCGTCTGCGCGCCCTGGGCATAGACAATCTCCTTCCCTGACAGGGCTGTGATGCTATCAAACGGAGTCGTTAGATAATAAGGCTTCAGACTTGCGCTTCCACCACCACCGGCAATTGCCTGTTTCACATTTGGCCCTATCAAAGCAATCCTCCTGACGTCTGGCCCAATTGGCAACGTATTGTTCTCGTTCTTCAGAAGTGTGATACCCTCTACACCTGCCTGTCTGATCAGGTCTCGGGTTTCCTGGGTGTCGATAGCCTTCTCCTCGGGCTCTTCAACGGGGAGGTCGAAGCGTCCACAACGCTCGATCCAAGCAAGAACACGGGCAGCACACTCCTCAATGTCGGCCTCTGTGAGCTCGCCACGCTTGATGGCTTCGAGAGCGAGCTTTCCACGGACCTTGGAGGGACCAGGCATTTCGAGGTCGACACCGGCTTTGATAGATTGGACAGTGGAATTTGTGCCGCCCCAGTCGGACATGACGAGGCTATAATTGGCTTGTTAGCACTTCTATAACTTGAGGTAAAGGTTATGGGATCTAGCGTACCCCTCAAACTTCCATTCATCTCTCAACACCTTCCTAAGGGTAAACTCGTTCATATCCGCATGGAGTCCATTCACCAAGTTATAACTAGACATGACCGCCCACGGTCTTGCCTCCCTCATAGCAATCTCAAATGGCTTTAGATATATCTCCCTCAGTGGTCGCTCCTCTACAACCGAGTCCACGCTCATCCTCCACGTCTCCTGCTCGTTGGCCACAAAGTGCTTGATGGTTGCGCCCACACCGCCGCTCTGGAGCCCGTTGATGTATGCAGCCGACATTTTGCCCGTGAAGTAGGGGTCCTCAGAGAAAGACTCGAAGTTGCGTCCGCCGAGGGGTGAGCGGTGCATACATACTGTGGGGGCAAGTAGAACCTGGGCTTGGCGGGCTTTTGTCTCTAGCGCAAGGGTGCTGCCGACGGAGTGGAGGAGGTCGGTGTTCCATGTTGCGGCGAGGGAGATACCGCAGGGGAAGAGGGCCGCCTGGAACAGAATGGGTTGTCAATGGGGTGATGGGCCATATGGTGTGGTGTGGTGTGGATATAAAAGGGTGAGGGAAGAACTTACGGGTGTACCGTCGGTGAAGAACTCTCCACGGGCTCCATTGGGGCCGTCAGTAACTTTGAGCGGGGGAATCCCGTGCTCGGGGATTGCCTGTGTTCGCCAGAAATCCTGGGCGGAGAGAAGTGAGACCTGTATAGCAAGTTGGAAACCATCACCGTTCATTAGATAAAATACTTATTATAAACATTCAACGTAGCCAAGTCGGTTATTCGGAGAATAGCTGGGTAGCAAATATGTGATTATAGGGAGAAATAGGGAAGGGAAGGGGTATACCTTCTGCTCTAGAGTGAGCTTCGACAGCAGATCCCTCACCCTGTCGTTGCCCTGAGAAAAATCTGCCACCTTCTGTCCCGTCATGGTCTCCTTATCCTTGATCTTTGGAGGAGACTGTGACTTAGACTTCGAGCTGGAAACTCTTTTACTCAAGCTGGAACCCGTTTTTGCGACGTTTGCGGCCGGAGAACGGTGCCGTTCCGTTTATCTCAGTATATATATGTGAGTAGCTAGTTAGACTATGAGGTCCAACAAACAAACAGAAGGAATTGAGGCAGATATGGGTGGTGTGGGGGCGTAGTCTTTTTCTCCAAAAAGGCTGATTTCTCCTGTTAAAGCTGCGTGCGCGGAGAGGCTCGACTTTATAACATTTCCCAGCAGCTAGGGAGAGGAGGAGGAGCTCTTCATATGAGCTGTGTTGCCTTATTGATGTTTTGTGTTTATCCTGCGCGCCAGCTAGCCTCAGTAAACATGTATCCTACACCCCCCCCCCCCTCCCATTCCCAGCTCTAGCTGGTTATTCCGCATGTGTTCCTTGCACTTTCCGGCAATATTGGTAATTGTCCGATCTCATTCATCTATCTTGCGGCGGCCTTCCCTCTCGGCGGCCACTTGCTGGCTGGGAAGATCTTCGCCGGATTGGATACGATTCTTCCGGGGGGGGTGGTCCGGGAAAACGTAGGAAAGGAAAAAAGAATATCCACATAGCTAGTCCTGTGTACTAAGTATCAGCTACTATCCTCTATTAACAAAAACTCCTCTACTAGTATAATCATGCAATGTAGTGCCAATTGGCCAGTTAGCTAGTAGGGACTAACCAAGCAGGAATATTTGTTGAAGGGGAATATCGGCATATCATTGTAAGCATATTATAGGGGAATCTCGGGCTAGTAACTCAACTACCAAACAAAGCTACAAAGGTACATCAGTGAAGAGGACAAAAAAGATGAGGCTGCGATGCGGTGCGGTGCGGTACGGATGGAGTACGGTGGTGGGGTATCTCCCCCATCCAACATGGTGAGAGAAAAAAAAAAACGAAAAAAACAGCACATACATACCTAATATGCCCGCCGGAGAATACGGTCCGTAGCTCACGTTTTGTTGCAGGCATGATATACCTGTGAAGAGTCGGAGTAGACGGGCCTACACTCCGAATTCTGAACCCGGGCTCCCCAGTTACCCCTGTCGAGCTGTTGGGATCTTTATGCATGTTTGCGACTGTTACAGAAGCCAGCGGCAGAAACCAGAAGTTGTGATTGGTTCCCAGTCCGAGAAATGCGCGTGGTGGTGAGAAGAGCATCATCGACTTGCGCTTATGCGGGGCGTGGCGTACATAAGCCTGGTGTGGAGGTCACGGTATGTAACTTTCACCATGGGAACGGTAGAGGGGTACATACATGATACATTATACCCTGCCTTACCATTATGCCTGGAATTGTTGAGAATATCATCATCATCATCATCATATATCCGTAACACCCACCATCACCTATACTACGTACTACTGCTAGTATCATCGGATGAACGACAAGGCAAATAACAAAGATCTTATCTTACTATTGAGTGTATCTACCTATGTACAAATGTGCAACCTTACTACACTACATACCTACACCACAATAGTTTCGATTTCGATGTCTATACAGGGGGATCCACGTATTTACTCCACGCTGGGGAAAGTCTCCGAATGTCGAAATTAGCACGCACGCTTGGATCGCCCCGCTGTCTCCACACAATAATTGATTTAAGGGTGCGCATATCGAACCACCCTCCCCCCCCCCCCCCCCAAAAAAAAAAAAAGCCATGAACATCCAGAAATAACATTATCTAATGTTGATCTACAATATAGGCCATCTATTGGCTACGTACTTTCACGATTATAAACATCACACCGGCTAGTTTAACATCCTTGCTCCCAAGCGATGGGTGTCTTTTTATATCACCAACACTCCTGCTCTCAATTTCAGTCGACGGAGGGCAAAGTTCAATGGTCAAATATATTCATACCTACGCACAATGAAGGTCTAGCGCAATGGCTAGATAAGACAATCGCGGAAGCAATATGCTTAAAACCTTGTTTTTAAGGCTAACCTAAACTGAAACCCCACCCATGGCCTGATATCAAAAACGCAGGTCGTTTGTCTCATATATATATCAAATCTGGTCCATGTGTTTGAGCTGTAGCCTAACTGGCTGGATTTGTATAACCCGGAGGGCTATTCTCGGAGGTACCGAAAAAAAAAAAAGGGAACATCAATTGATGTGCCTAATCAGTCAGCATAAACAATCTAGAGCTGGGTCAATGTGACAGGAGTTTGGTGGCTAATAGCAAATGATAAAAGGCTGATTCGCCTTGTTAGAGCTACATGAAGTGTGATTCGGAGGAGTATTGGCTTCAGGTAATATGTGCCTTGAATCTTTTTAGGTACTTTTAAGCGTGGATGTTACTAGATATCAATACAATATACATGTAGATACCTGTGGCAGTGCTTCCGGCACGGTCTGATACAATTGACCCGAGTCAGACCGTAATATCACAAGCCAGGCCGAGGTGGAATAGCAGCGGTCTATATATAAACCGTCTATATGAAAAACAGATTATTTGCACTGCAACGGTATTTGATCTTCTTACCTCAATGGTTTAATATATGATGAAGATTGTAATTGAAAACCTTAGACTAGACCGAATAGGCCACCTATGTATATGGTAAGCAAAGGAAACTTAGCACTAAAGATCTAGGAATCAATAACATAGTTTAAAACTCAATCTAAAAATTACTAATATTACGCACCCATGGGCTTCAATACTACCAGCCGCCAGTACCGGGACTTTAGCTTTCATCATATAAATGGATAAGAGGTCATTCAACCTCTGTGACCTCGGAGACCTGTAGCCACTGGGCCGGGAAGTCAGGGAGTATGCTAGCTGGCAGACCACTCCACGTCTACCAAGGTCCGCGTAACATACAAACCAGCACAGAGGTTAAATCCATACGTTTCATACTATATAGCATCATTATTCCTATAGCCCACAGCCTCTGAAACACCACCAAGTCAGTACATATTGTCTCCCAGACTCCCCTTCACTTCCCCCTCCATCCCCACTCCCCTCCCTGCCTCCCTCACATATTTATCCAAATGGACATTCCCCGGGTTCTCTCACTTAACCTAGATCTGGGTTCTGCATTTGACGAGTGCGTGTTTGCAGATATATAAGCAATACAGGCCTCGCCTCTCTAAAGGTCTCGCTCTCGGATTTAACTGTCCGGGCATATGGCTAACATCGGGAGGACATCCTCCGGCGCTTTCAGTGTGCTTTTTGTGGGTGCTTGCGTCAGACGTGTATATATGTCGGCACTGGCAATAAATGATCCGAGGATCGATTGGAGTTTTGTGCCGGACTGCCTACAATGAGAAGTAGTTCTTTAAAGAATTATTATGTGCCTAATGACCTTAGGTCTGGGCATATTTACCGGCCGGCCGGAAGAGTTGCAAGAATTACTGACTGCCCAAGAGTTGCTTGAGCAGCGAAAAACAAATCTTAACACGCAATTTCCAAGAGATGAGGGCTTCTGTGCTACAGTATGAATACAGGCTAGGTGTGGTATGAGTTGTTCTTTCGGAGAATTAATACGTGACTGACTGTCTCTCAGCATGTGACGGTGTTTCGACTGCATCTGTGGTATTTGGGGGCCGGTGTTACACGGCTAGATAGACGAATGCACATGGCCGTGTTGGTGATGGTACTTGCACGGTGGTCTGAGATTGGGTTGGGTGTTGAACATTTGGTTTCACAAGCCAAAGGTCCGGGTTAGCATCGCGGACGACAGGTGGACGAGTTTTGTCGGAGAGAGGGTTAGTTGGTTTTTCTAAGGGCTTCAATAAAGGATAAAATTTACGATAATAATAATCTCAGTTGGAGTCTTAGTAGGCCTCGTTTTTATGGCGAGCACACAATTAAATGACATTGTAAATTATAAATAAATCAGGTACATGTAGTACATATCAAGTTGGGACATTTGGATATAGAGCTAAGAGAGAACGAAGGCTCGGCCTTGTAAATATTGTCATTACCAACGTACCCAATTGATATATGCCCTAGATCTTGAGTGATATTTCTTCCTATATACATACTCTTTGAGTTTCGTGATAAACGACAAACTGTAATATATACATCATAATATTCTCATTACTATGTACATACTGCAATGCTTGCATCTTTGAGACCAAATAGGTGTTAGATAGCACTATCCTGCTCGTTTACGATACCGAGCCTCGCTAATGTATGTACATGTATTTACATACCTCATTGCAAGCTTCTGAGTATTTCATGTTGTGTTTAAAATACCCTGGATAAGAGTACATGTACATACTACATGTACGTTTTTCAACCCATGTAAGCAGGGGTCTATAACAACCTAATAAGTACATACATGTATACTTATTACCAACTACAGCCTTAGAGGGTAAGGCAAGGTCAGGCAGGATAATAGTAATTTAAAGAAAGAATATTAAAAAAAAATGATTAAAAAAAAGGAGAGAGAGAGAGAGAGAGAGAACTGCCGCGATACGGCTCTGAGGGCAAGTCTAGACGAGAGGGAAACCTTCCCACTGGTATATACGGATCGACCCATCGGAATAACATAGACTAGATCCGTGTCAATTATCGTAGAGCACGGGGACCGGTTGTGGGGAGCAGTTTGCCGATGATCCAGTAGCGCAGCTCCATACAACTCCCCCCAGGCTAACCACAAACATACCCTGCCAAGCTTGAAGAATTCTGCCCTGTTGTTCAACCGATGACACAAAATTGTCGCTAGCAAAGCTCTCAACCCCCCTTCGTCTTTAAGCTTACTCTACCTGGATCGTTAGCTGTTTCTACTACCCATCAACCCTATCGGAACATCTTCGACAGGGAACTCTAACCCCCCCCCCTCCCCTCCCCAGCTAGGTTTTATTTGATTACATACTGTTTTGCTAGTATTACCTCGATCAAGCAATGTCCCTCACAGCCTCTTCTTCCACCGCTACCGAGAATTTTCACGGTGTCAGCATTAAGAAGAAAACTTCATCAACTTCCACAATATCCTCTACAAAGTCAGCTGCTCGTTCAATTGCCTCTGTATTCAGTACCAACATACCTGGTGACATCACAGAATATGAGTTGCATCATTACCCCCATACTGGACGGTCTTCCCTACAGACTGATGCGGCGACTCTGCACATTGCAGGAAATGGTGGACACACTGGTGCAACGACACCAGTATATAATAGGGACTCGTCCGATTCAGATTCAACACTGACAGTGTCATCTGCACCGTCACATGAAGAAGAGCTGTCATCAGAGCAGCAACGAGAAGAGCAGGGGGAGGGGGAGGGAGAGGGGGCGGAAGAGGAGGAGGAGGCGGAGGCGGAGGAGGAGGAGGAGGAGGAGGAGGAGGAGGAGGAGTCGTGGCTGAAGGCACTTTGGGGTGATCATATCTCGGTCGTTGTCCCGATCAAATATGCAAGGGACCACCTAGGTACGTATGCAGCCTATTAAATTTCAGCTATTTCATTCAAGTCGACAGTATAGCCTCAATTGAACTTGCTCCTTGTATCTCTTTGTTATCCTCATTGTTGGTTTTTTCTCCTCTTTCTTTATATCCGTTTCGTTTTTATATGGCCGCTATTTAGGCGGCGGTGATGGGGGTGGGGGTGGCCGATGGGATGCAAGACTCGGACCATTGAGCATCATCTGTCCTGCAGCTGGGTCGTCCTTCCCGGGGAAATCTGAATTGCTGCATCTCGGTTGTATGAAGAGTTGGATGGATAGATTATGAACCACACACACACACACACACACACTCCGGCCACGCACACATATCGTCTAATCAGGGCATATCGCACCAATCTGCCGAAGAGCCGGCGGAAGCTGTGGCCGGCGTGGGTTCGTTGATGGGTATGCATGTGTGAAGATCTGGCTTCATGTTGCTGTGGTGTGGGTGTGGTTGGTGAACGAGATTGTGGGGGTGGTGAGAATTGGTGTGGTTTTATACTATAATACTTTTCCAGAGCTGGAGCCAGTAACCGGGGTTACATCATTCTGTAGCAACATTACACCATCACCAGCCAATTAACTGTACTCTCCTAATTTTTGCTTTCTTATTCTTTTCTTTTTTCTTATTTTTTCTTAACAGACTCTTCAGTTTTTATAATAAATCCCCCTCTTCCCCCGTCCCAACCCCTTACCAAGAAAAACTGCTAACACCTTCCAAACAGCGCTGGAACGCACATATCTCTCTTACCACCGTACAGCCATGGTCTTTGGTATGCTTTCCGCCATCACCGCTCAGCTCACTGTCATCAACCACGCGCCTAACCCCAACCCCACCTTTGGCTTCCGTACGGTCGGCAAACCCCTCTCCGTGATTCTTGCCTGTTGCGCGCTCATAATTAGCATCATTGGGGTTCTGCGCTGGTGGAGGCTCCAAGGCGGGTTGCTGAGAGGCGTTGCCATCTCTGGTGGGAAGGAGCTGATGGTTGTGGGGGGAATTGTCGGTATGGTCATTGCAGGGACGTTGGGGATTGTGGTGGCAGTCGATATCAGTAAGGAGTATTGAGCGGATGGAGGTGGGGGGTATACGGGTTGACGCGACGAAATGACTTCATATGGATGATGATAACGTTTAGCTTGTTGTATTTTTGCATTCGTTTTATTTTTCTTTAGAGGATTGAGGGTTGGCTGGGAATTTCATCATAGCGTCATATTGTAAAGTAATGTAATCTTCTTAGTTATCGAAGAGTTGTAAACTTTTTCATGACACCAGAGCATGTTAACGAACATCAAAATCGTCTGCTGGTGGCAACTGGTACTCTACGCGTGTGGTAGGGTCCTGTTAAGTTCCGGGGCCAAACACTGTGGAAGGAAAACTGGTTTTGACCTTTCAGCCTCTCTAAAACAATCGCACTACCTGTTGGAGGAAGGCATTCGCGGGCTTTGCATCGGATATCACTCGATCCTATTCGCCATGCATCTCCTCCTTATTACAGATCCCCGCACGTGTGTAACGTAGGTTCTTATTTTTATGGTATATTCCTCACAAACAAGTACAATATGTTTGGAATAAACCCCGTGTAGTACGCATGATATTGGGGCGTGAAAGGGATTCATGGATCACAGACCTTCAGCCAGGGGTCTGGGAGCAGGATTTCTAACGACAGGTAATTTGGGCTCTAGTAGCTAAGTACATGTATGCATAGCACATGGCCAGATAATTACTCAGGATTCGAGTGATGATCCGTGAATATAATTATAGGTTACGTCAGGTAGATCAATAAGAAAGTTGTCTATATACATTATAAATATGTATTTTTTTCTGGATATTTTTTTTTTTTTTTTTTTTTTAAATCAGGTGTATTTGTTTAAGGTACAAAACATTGCGTGCAGTATAAACTATGGCATAATTTTTTTCTGGATAGATCACCGAATAGATATAGGATTCATAGAAAATGGTTGTTCGACGGCTCATTCGGGATATAATGTTGTTTCAATTAACCGCCGCATTCGGTATGAAATAGTAACAAAACCTATTTGGTTAGTATGTGCCTAATTCGTAAAGGTTAAGACAATATTGCAATTGCTCCGGCCGGCCGGATGCATCGGAATAATTAATTGCAATGCTCGCCCCATTCTCATATCAGCGCAACTGAGCGTAAGCCACATCCCACATATTCCCCACACCTCAATCTCAACCAATATCTATTATCTGTCCATACCAGCAATTGCAAGCCAGTACGTATAAGCTCCCAATAATTAAGAACCCACCCAAATGGCCACCCCAGATGAAGCCCCCTCATATACTACTACCTCCGGTGCAACCTACCCCCCCTCACTCCACGCCTACGCTCTCCCCCTCCCCGCTCTCCTCTCCACCCACCCTCACATCACCTCCTGCGCCGTCGGCGGCTTCATCTTCCACCCTTCGCGCGGGCTACTGCTGATCCGGCGAGCAGCCAGCGAGGCCGCGTTCCCTGGGCACTGGGAGGTTCCGGGTGGAGGCGTCGAGGCGCCGCCGACGGACGCGACGCTGCTAGACGCCGTGGTAAGGGAGGTACGCGAGGAGACGGCACTGAACGTCACGAAGGTGGTCAGGTGTTTTGGGTGTGTGGAGTTTCAGGGGAGGAACGGGAGGTGGTGGCGGAAGTGGAATTTCGAGGTGGAGGTGGAGGAGGAGGGGGAGATCGTCTTGGAGGAGAAGGAGCATGATGGGGTGTTGTGGGTGAGGGGATGGGAGGACGTGGTGAGGGAGGGGTGTTTGGTGTCGAGTGGGATGGAGGGCGCTGTGAAGGAGGCGTTGGGGATTTGGAGGGAGGAACAGGCTGGGAAGAATATGTGAGGCAGCAGCTCTTGAGTGGCCATTATATAGATATATACATATAGATTAGAATATCGATCTATCAATACCCAGAATAGAGAAATTTTTATTACTACTACTGTTGTTATTATTATTACAATGTCCCAAATGGTAAATTAGATATTGAGGAACTAGCCAGATCAGGAAGGGTAATAATTTAAATATTGACAAGGCTAACCCGACGTGGAGTGTAAAAGTAGATCTATGTATCTTATTAAGTACGTATGGACATGATAAAATGCAGTTTAAGGTAGTCTCGTTCCCAGCCCATACGGTGATGTTAGTGGTGGTGGTAGTTGTGACCGATAGATAATTTAGGTTCATCACAGTAGGGTCTGGAGCAATAACTTTTCGGAAAAAATCCGGGTTTTTAAATAATCCCGCCGGACTTTTTTTGGTAGAGAACCCGGAGTTTTTGGCATAGCAACCGGGGATTTTGGAGGGCAACCGGACTTTTTTTGGTGCAGAACCCGGAGTTTTGGGGGGCTCTTTGGCATAGAAACCGGACTTTTGGCATAGCAACCGGGCAGAAAAAAGGACTGGTACAAACTTTTTGGGCAAGCACACCAGACCCTTCCGGTATTGAACCATACAATCAAAAAATACCGCTGGGGTCTGGGAACGAGACTAAGTTTAAGGGTTTGTTGTATCGATACATGTACTTTGTACGAGACGTTATACGAGTCTGAAGAAAAGTTGGCTGCTCCAATTCTTGCCACGTGTTGTTCTTGACGATGTTTCTCCTTTTACAGACGGTACATATAGTCTTTATAGATTCTCCTTTATGTTACAACTACATGTAGCTATATGGATTTAATTAGCTGAACTGTATTTCTCTTGGTCAGAGGTATTATCACTTATACATGCACCCGCACTCCTTCCTGATCCAATTAACTGCAAGGGCAGCTATCCAAAAATGGCACCAACACCGAGAGATAATGATCCACAACCATTAGTAGCGACAGCACCCTCGATAGGTAGAGACGATCAAGAGGCTGAGGTCTAAAGATAGATTCTTAATCTCTCCGGTTGTTACTCGAAATGCAAACGTGGCCAACGTCGCAATTCCGATGCATCAGCAGGACTTCTTCCTGTGCTCAGTCTTAACCTGCTATACCTTCCGAATTCCGAGTACGACTTAATCCCCACCTTCAGATCAGGTCCTTTTAGGCCTCTCCTCATCCTCCCCCCCTCTCCTCATCCTCCTCCCCTCTCCTCCGTAGAGGCTTGACCAGCAACCATGCTTCTCCCACTCCCACTCCCACTCCTTCTCTTACCCCTCCTCCCCCTCCCCCTATCCAACGCTCTCCAGGCCCTACCCCCCCTCTCCTGGACCCACCAATCCAATTCCACCTCGACCTTCACGCCTACACCCTCTACTAGACTCTACGTCTCCACTCACTCCTCCTCCCACCGGGATACAACCTCCCTAACCCTCACGCCCCCCACCCTCCTCGAATTTGCACACACGTTCCACGCCGACCTCGTGTCTCTCTTTCCGGCGCTCTCCAACACGACCCTTGAACTTAGCGACGGGGTGCCCTCTAGCTGCGGCTATATCTTCCTCGGGTTGGAGAACGGTGAGTATACATATGAGGACGGGAGCACGAGCGAGGAGGGCTTTCGTATCCAGGCTGATGGGTGTGGGGTGGAGGTGTGGGGCGCGGGGGCAAGGGGCGTGTGGTGGGGGACGAGGGCACTGCTGCAGACATTGTTGTTGGATGGTGGGGTAGGGGGCGTGGTGGTGGATATGCCGGCGGTGAGGACGAGGGGGTATATGTTGGATGCGGGGAGAAAGTGGTATAGTGCTGATGTAAGTCTTTTTTTTTTCTTTTCTCCTCCTACGGTTTTCATAGAGGTTGGAAATGGTTGTGGAATGGAAATGATTGCGAGGCTTTTTTTTTTTGGGTGGGGGGGAGGGGGGGAATGATTGATGCTGATGATATTTTGGCGTTCTCACAAATAGTTCCTGAAGGAGCTATGTACTTATGCTTCATGGTATATCCCTTCTGTTATTCATAGTGATTTAGAATATCTGATAGTGATATATCTATAATATACATCCACAGGTTCCGGATGTCTGAATTCCACTATCACGCATCTGACAACTACCCCCTCAACCGTGGCCGCAATTCCTCTTGGCTCAACATCTACTCCCAATTCTCGCTATACCCCACCAGCCCAAACCTCCTACCCCTCATCACCCGGTCAAATGAGACCCACAATCTTACCACCTTCAAGTCCATCCAATCCCACTGCGCCTCCCGCGGAATCACCCTCATCCCTGAGCTCGAGTCCCCTGGCCACGCCCTCGCCATAACAAAGTGGAAGCCCCACCTTGCACTGACAAACAAGCATGACCTCCTCAACCTCTCTCACCCAGAGACTATTCCAACCGTCAAGAGCATCTGGGCAGAGTTCCTACCCTGGTTTACGACGAAGGAGGTCCACATCGGCGCGGACGAGTACGATTCCGACCTCGCAGACGACTACGTCCACTTCGTCAACGAGATGGCTGCGTTCGTGTACGCAGAGTCGGGCAAGCGCGTCCGCATCTGGGGAACGTACGAGCCGACAAACAATTCCGCCATCTCGACCGATGTGATAATCCAGCACTGGCAGTACGGGCAGTCGGACCCCGCGGAGCTGGTGCGGAAGAACTACACCGTCATCAACTCGGACGACAGATGGGCATATACCAGCCTGAAGAACGACCACACGCCGATATTCCCCGCCACATACCCGCAGTTCTTCAATGTGGCGGGGGTGCTGCACTTTGGCGGTGAGGAGGGCGTGCAGTGGGAGCCGAGTATGTTCAGTAGTGTTCAGGGTCGGGAGCAGGTCCCTGTGGGGAGCAGGGGGAATAAAGGTGCTATCATGGCGGCCTGGAACGATAATGGACCGGATGCTACGACGCAGCTGGAGGCGTATTATAGCATGCGTGAAGGGATTGCGGTGGTGGGCGCGAGGGCTTGGGCGGGGTCTAGAGGGCCGAAACTAGACGTGGAGACGCTGGAGGAGTCGGTAATGGCTTTGGCTGGGAGGGCACCGGGGCAGAACCTGGATAGAAAGGTTGTGGGAAGTTGGGATGTGATCGATTGGGTCCGTCCGGCGGGGATCAGCGGGGAGGCAAGAGTAGGGTTGGGAAGTAAAGGGATGAACTATACAATGGTTGTGGAATATTCATCGGTCCCGTGGAAAATGAGCGCGCCTTATGATGGTGTTGAGCTCTCGCTTTCTGAGGATGGGGTCCTGATGTTTGTGGCTGACGGGTTCGAGTACCCGCTCCGTAGCATTGATCCTAAGGATGGTTATGATCCCGGGCATCCGGGACGTATCTGGACGAATGAGACATCCTCCACGCATGAGGTTGCATATGCTAAGGGAGGTAATGGGACTGTCGTTATAAAGACGGATGTGATTGGCGGTAGTAGAGTGTGGATTAAAGATGCGTTTATGGGTAGGTTCGAGGTCTTTGTCTATGGGGGGAGGAATACGCTCTTTTCTTGGAGCCAGATGGCGTTTGTTGCACCGTTAGAGCTTGTCGAGGGTGGTGTTGAGAGGATCAGATTGTGGGAGGGATTGGTGGACCCGGAGGTTTGAGAAACGTGTCATCATTTTGGGGTGAGGAAGGTCGGTATTAGCCCTGTGATAGTAATTAAATCTCGGAAGTATCACTATCGGCGATCTTCTTGCATGGTTATTGGGGTACTATCTTCTCTTGTTTAGATGCGTTGTTGAAGATTGAACACCGAGTGACAGTTTGTGATTGATATCAAGTTTCTTGTTGTCAAGTCATCATTTGTTATCGAGATGGAGTAGCCTACTCACAATATGATGGACAATAGTAATAATAAATATGAGGTTTTTTGTATATGTATTGACTCTTCGGACGCTTGGTATTGCTTGTGGGATGAAATACCACGAAGCTGGAATACTCCCCCTTTGAGCTTCCACTATGTGATAATATTATCAAGTAGCTATTCTATTATCATTAGCTATAGAGACCTAAGATCCTAACTCGGGCGAGAGTATCTAAGATGACATCTCTTCGCTACATCTGGCGGGCAAGCAGGATTGACGGCTATAGCAAAACATATGTATCTAAAATAATATTTTTTCTGTCGGGTTGTAAATCTCGAATAGCGGTCTACCATTCTCTATTTGCCCGATCGATACTTTAGGTGGTTACACCACACCATCCTGGTGCCTGCGCGTAGATTCTGGTTGGGCGTGGTATTGAATACAGTCATGGTATCGCTAGCTAGCATAATATATTACGACAGGATAGGGGCTTAAGGGCAATTGTTTGGGTCCTTGGATGGGGATCATATATACACATATTCTGTATTTTGCCATTAGTAACATGCTGTGCTTTCTAGTTCGTATCATCACTCTATTAGCTCTTATAGTGGGCATAGTAGGAGTGAAGGGACAGAGGTTCCAGGGGCGCAGGAGTACTACATATTCATCTAGTAGAGTAGTGCATCTTGGTATTGTGCTCGAAGTTGGAGTGAGGTCGAGACCAGTACGGTGGCTAGTGGGGTGGGGTGGGGCTTGCCTCTCTTGTGTGTGTAATTGCTATGAGGGGGGGGGGGGGGGGGGGTGCAGTACGATAGAAACCACTGAATACTATATCGGTTGTGCACATTCAACTTTCTACTGCTCTAACAAGCCTAGAAAGTTGGCTTTATACTTTCTTTGGACTGTTAATTACTACGATCGCGAAGAACACAATTCGTAGAAAGGCCCTCCTGATAACATGTTAAGAAACCATTAGTTCATTTCACCTTACCAACTTCAACTGGTTATACGGACGAAGACCTAACCTGTGAAGAGGGACTGGACAAAGTTGGAGTTGCCAGCGGCGTTCAAACCTTACAGGACACTAGACCTGGAGACTCCAGTCCGACCATAGAAAACATGGCTTACCGGTCCTCGGGTTTGGCCTGGTCTTGGGAAAATTTGGTAGCAGTGTTAGGCAATCAATCAATGGATGAACTACTGGTATGGTACTAAGCCTTCCTTGGCAATGTTGATAAGCGGCGGGCATTTGTCATTAGATGGCAAGTACTATGCCCGCAGCCTGCATATATGCCCGCCCTTTAAATAAGATCGACCAGACATAAGTAGGCTAATAAAACATCTTCATGAACCTCACTGTGTAATCACACAGCAGCTAGCAGCCACCACATGACTTGGCGCAAAAATGTGTTTTTCTTTGGGGGGGCGGGGGGGGGGGGTTCAAATTTTGGATAATGTATATTAACATTCTACACTTAAACTTAAGATTGGTGGCAAATGGTGAGGTGGCCGGGGGAGCTTCGGGATCTGTCATGTCAGCGAAATGCTGCCCCCCAAGATCTAAGAAACCAATTAATCGAATCTTGCGCCTCTTTATCTCTCCATGCGGATATAATTCCTCTATATGTAGGGCTGGTGGGCACTAATTGAGAGATGTAATAGAGCTATGTAGTATACATCAGTATTTCCCACGGTGCTTGACCGAGAGTTTCGCCGGGGGGTTTCTCTCTCTATTATGCCTATTGAGGCTGAAAAGGTGCATATATCCCTGACGTCATGTGCCCAATATGGTAATTGAGCCTCCTTTTATGTTACTCGTATTCATCTGCATCCTTGGCACTCAAATACCTCAACAGTTGTATGAGAATGACCTTCCCTACACATCAAATGAGATCACCAATACCCTGGAATTGCATATATACACCACAGCCCCCGGTCCTTAATTTGCCGAACCCACGAGACTACGAACCGAGAACCATGGTCTCCCCGCATTCCAGAGTTGCTACATTATCCCGAGAGTGCGGATACGTGCAATTGCGCAAGGAGCCCATCTAGAGCTCGAGGATGGTCGATTAGATATATAATACCTATATGGCTTTCAATCTGCCCCCCGTTAGCCCCAGATGACAGCTGTATAGCAGCAAATAGCTGACCCTAGAGACAATGCTGGGACCTTCCCTTAATTTCATCCTCTTGGGCTTTGTCGGGATTGCAGCAGCCCTCACAAATCCTATCATCCCGGGCTTCAACCCAGACCCCTCAATCGTCCGTGTAAACGACACCTACTACATCGCGACCTCAACATTTGAGTATTTCCCTGCAGTGCCTATCTACAAATCGCAGAATCTAGTCGACTGGGAGCTGGTCAGTCATGCGTTTGACAGGCCCGAGACCGTGATTCTCTATGGTGTTCCTACGGGTGCTGGTTAGTTGTTTTTGTCTACTTTAGAGAGGGGTACGCGAGGGGGAAGTAGGTGTTTACGAGGTGTGATTAGGTGTATGGGCTCCGACATTGCGGTATCTTCATGGAAGGTTTTACGTCATTGGGATGTCGAGATGGGTGTATGACTCTCTGTTTGCTCGGGGATTGTCTTAATACTGAAAATTGCAAATTTGAATTAGCTACGACCCCATCAGCCGTCTCTTTCCACGCATGTTTTACGTCTCGTCCGCCGACCTTATAACCTGGAGTGACCTTACTTGGTACTCTACTCTTCTTAGTAACTGCCCCTTCATCTACCACCACTGACACACTATAGGACCGAGCCTTGGGGAATTGATCCAGATCTCTTTGTCGACCCTGTCACCAATAAAACCTACCTAACGCACCAAGGCATTAACAACAACGTTGACCGTATATGGGGTATATATCAACACACAAAAGACCTTGATACGGGTGCCTCCACCTCTGACGTTCAGCTGATCTATAATGGAACGCTCCCAAACAACAGTAGCTCACGCCCTGAAGGCCCGCACCTCTACTACAAGGATGAATACTACTATATGATCATTGCTGAGGGTGGCACCGACGACGGTCACCGTGCCACAATCGCACGATCTCACACACCTTCAGGCCCATGGGAACCAGCACCTAACAACCCTATCCTGTTCAATGGTGGATACGGCTATCGCTACCTGACTGTTGAGTCGACTGGCCATGCAGATATGGTAGAGACTCCCGATGGACAATGGTACATGACATTCCTTGCGCGCAGGAATGTCAACGGCACGTCACCTCTAGGACGAGAGACGTTCATGACCCCAATCAAGTGGGTGGACGGGTGGCCGTTTGTGCAGTCACCTATCTCACTGACTGTTGATGCACCTGGACTGCCCGATAACAGCGCGCCACCAGAGGAGTTCTATGACGAGTTCAATTCGACGTGTCTAAGCAACGATTATTATCAATTAAGGACTCCATACACAACCAACTATGAGCTGACACAGGGAGTGGGTGGATTACCGCCGCTGAGGATGCTGCCAAACATCTACACACTATCGAACCGCGATACTCCATCCGCGCTTCTGCGAAAGCAGAAGAGTCTCAACATGACTTTTAGCGCGGGTGTGGCCGTACCCCGTGGTGGGTTCGAGACAGCGAGGCAGGAGGTCGGGCTCAGTGTATATCTGTCAGAGTTCCAGCATCAGGGCATAGCTGTCAAGAATTGTAAACAGGGTGGAGGGCTCTGTGTGTGGACACAAATCATACGGAACGGCACAATCGACGAGACGTGGACTCCGCTGGAGGAGGAGGAGGAGGATGGGGAATTGGCGTTGTGGATCCGAGCGGAGCCGTTGTGGTACCGATTTGGGTGGTCGGTGGGTGGGGGTGAGGTTGAGTGGGTGGCCGAAGTGGAGAGCAAGTGGCTTGCGTTTGCGCCGACTAAGTAAGTGAATAGCTTTGTAGCTGCTTCTGGTGATTGCCGTTGTAGAGGGCCGGAGATGACTAATGGGCTATGTAGTTATTTTGTGTTTACGGGCGCCATGTGGGCGTTGTATGCTACTAGTAATGGGTTCCCATGGCCAGTGGGAGCTGGGGAGGTTGGCTTTAACTGGGTAAGGGAGGAATATTGGGATGAGCAGTTGCCGGAGGTGGATGAGTGGTGATTACACGTATGTAGCCTGCTGTTTGGTGGTGTGTGCAGCTATACTAGTATTATATATCGACTCGTTATTATAAATACTAGATCGGTTTCCTGGATCGTTTCCTGTCCCGGCGTGCATTGTAAATATCTCAGTTCACCCATAGCTTGTTGAGATATGAACTTGCCCAAGTTCACAGCCTTGTAAGAAGGTGTTCGCCAACCTATCAGCCGTGGTTTAGGTCTGAGCCCCCTAACGCCAGTTATGGGTCCGAAAATGAGCGGAGTCGTATAGTCGACGAGCTGGCTCGATACGAGCAAGAGGGAAAGTTCGAATCGGTTTGTAATAATACCTTGGTCTGACTAGACGTAAATAATCGAGCTACTCGAAACCCGCATAGGTTCACGAATCCTATCTTGCATCAAATCAATCAATCAATCAATAGATACTGATCTATGTACATGTATGCGCGCGCAAGTAAGGCAGATAGAGGATTTTCTGCTACAATATTTTATAAAGAAAATTACTCAAGGTATTGTTGGCATCTTTACAATGATTAGGGTAGCGGAAAAAGCTAAATTTATCAGGTGAACTCGACTCTCTCATCGGCCACACTAGAACGGGAGAGCATCCAACCATTCAATGAACGGGTGAGTGCCTTGGGGTCCATAGGCACCTTGGCAGTTTTTGGCAGTTCTGAATTCGACCCCACCTCCAGCACGCGCAGTAGAGTTTATGGTGGGGTCTCGGTTTGGAGCCAGTATGTACATACTATGCCTGAGTGTAGCAATCCAGGAAACCCCTCGAAAAAGACAGTCCCAAGCCTTGATATTTTGTCATCCGTCAATATGCATTTACTACTGTGTAAATTAGGGTATTCCTAAACTCTCTGTATAAAAAGGGAGGGTTTCCCCCTCTGGAACAGTGAATTCGGGGAGCAAGTTGCAAAGCAGTTTCTCAGCGATTCGTCTGGCATAGCAGACAGTATCCTTTTGCGATGGCCCCCTTGGGCGTTATAACTGCGATCGTAAGCGCAATTAGGGTTGCAGGACTCCCTTGGTTGAGGGTACTAGTCGGTTGTAGGAAAGAGGGACTTGCCCAGGCGGAACTTGAACTCATGTCTTCGAATTCTCCTGATGTTGGGGAGATGTACAATGGAGAAGCTATCGTGCGTGTGCTTGGGTCACCATCGGCTTTTCAGTTTCTCCATGTGGCCGAGGAAAGAAATGTGGAAACTATATCATCAATCTTGCTTCCGGGTACCACGGCAGCCCTGGCCACCGATGGGAGTTTGCTAGGAGAGTACAAGACCGACCACTACGAGCCTAGGCCCATGTCTAGAATTGGGTTGCCCTGGAATGTAGAATTTCTTGGTCACTTTCTGTTACAGGATTGTTCGGGAAGTGCGGTACTGGTAGTACAATGGGATTGTCCTAGTGCGTCAGCGCAATGAAAGAGTGACGTACGCCCAGAAGTGGGGTTCGGTTACAACTTGGCAATCAGGACCACACCTCTAAGTGATGTTGTGGGCTTACCCCATCTCGTAAGAAATCGGAAGCAACAGCGGAGCAACTGCGGGAGATTTGCTATTGGAGGAGTTAGCGGGGTTAAGAGGGGTTCTTCATGTATAAATAGCTAGTAGGACTCCTGTCGTCTTAGGGGAATCATCATCCTCTCAAGCGAACGG
The DNA here is from genome assembly GCA_024713755.1 of Morchella sp. 2018-W16. Classification (NCBI taxonomy): domain Eukaryota; kingdom Fungi; phylum Ascomycota; class Pezizomycetes; order Pezizales; family Morchellaceae; genus Morchella; species Morchella sp. 2018-W16. The sequence goes on along the minus strand of JAMGYY010000012.1, from coordinate 55,267 downwards.
AATCCGGTCTACAATATTACAAGTTTAAAAGCTACAGAACTATCGCTTAGCATTAGCCATATTTTAGTGACATCTGAGATATCCCTTTACACTATATTGTACCTTATCCGATCGCCTTTACCGGTCGCATAATACTACTCCAAGACAACACTTCGCTTAAACACCTCTACCTTGTGTGATTGCTAGGTACGGATAGTACACTGGCACTCGGTAGAAGATTAAGTAGAAGTAGTGATCAAGGAAATTAGTACATGCTTCGGTTTCCCTGCCAAACCTCCTTTATCGTCCCTCGAGGCAGCGCAGAGCATCCCTACTGCGGCTACCTCCAACACCAAGGCTTCTTCACCGAAGCACGCACCATTGCCACCTTCAGGGAACACCACCCTGAACCCAACTCCACACCTTCCATCCTCATCACGCTTAGCCAGAACTCCAAGGGAAGTTCCATCAGGTCGACAGTCACCAAGGGCAGATAGCTACCGCCCTGGGCAACCTCGCCCAACAATTCCAGGTCTACGCGCAGAACCAGCAGCGAGACACTGAAGAAAGGTATGCCAAACTGGCCCAAGAAGCCGAAACCCAGCGCCTGCGCACCTTGGAAATGGCAACCTTCATACAGAACCAGCAGACAGAGATGCAGCTGGATCTTCCCGAAGGGATAGCCGCGACCATTACGGCCGCAAAGGATGCAGTTCCCCAAGCGTCAGCTCCTGCGCAGTTCCCGCCAGATCTCAAGCAGATGCTGGAAGATACCCTCAAGGCGCTGAAAGGCAAGCAACCCCGGGTAGAGTCCGAGAGGGATTCCCCAGAGAGAGGAATGGAAGGAGGAGGAGGACAAGGAAGAGCGCCACCACCCTCACCACCAATTGTCAGAAGGAAGAGTAAGTCTCCCACTCCACCACCCAGAAGATCCCACGGTAAACGTAGGAGGGAGGAGGAGCCTGAACAAAGTGCAGGAGCGGGAGCCCATGGTGGTGGTGGTAACGGAGGTGGAAGAGGAAGACGAAGGCACAGGAGGGATGATAGTCCAAGCTCATCGGACTCGTCCAGCTCCTCAGGAGAAGAGAAACGCCGAAGGAGGAAGATTAGGTGCCGACGACAAGCAGAAACACAGTCGCCGGAGCCCAGTGCCCGTCGCAAGGGGGATATCACGGTGCTAAGCGAGGACAGGGACTAAACGAGCCAAGGTGAACCACCAAGGCGGAGCTGGGACAAGGGGGTGTGCGGAGACGAGACGAGCGGTGGGGTTGTTGGGGGAAACTGAGGGGTGGGTTCGAGGTGAAGGTGCGAAGAGGCGGTCTTGTCGTCCCCACGGGGGCAGCACAACTGACGGGACTGTGGCTAAGAGAGCGAGAATATATTCTAGACGAGAGGAGACTAAAGACGCCTAAGATGACAGGAAGGTTGCGTGAAGAAGAAAGGAGAAGAAGAGAAGTCCTACAAGCGAGGAAACGAGCTCCCTATATATAGCCCAAAAAACCCTTCGCTGACTCATCCCATAGAAACCCGTAGAACCCAAAGGAAATCCATCATTACAAATACCTGCATGCCGTTGACTCATAGAACCCTGCAACCGAAACCCATAGAACATAAGAGAAACCCTGACTAATCCTTCTTCCCGCAACCGTGCTCGATATCGTATCACGCCGTGATAGATATTAGGTCCCCCTCTGAGGCCTAAGTCCTCTTAGGCTTGCGTGGGTAGCGTTCGTGGAAGTCTTTAACTAACTCGGGGGAGTTGTCTAAGTCGTCATAGGGTTGCCAAGAAGGTTCGTCATAGCCGGTGTACCTTACGAGGTATTCCAATCGTCCGCGTCGTTTCCGAGAATCTAGAATTGCCTCAACCTCCCACTCCTGCTCTCCTTCAATCTCGACTGGTGGTGGTGGAAGTTGCAGCTGTCCAGGGACGGGGTCGTTGGCGGCGGGTGAGAAGAGCGATACATGGAAGACCGGGTGAACTTTCATCGACGGGGGTAGTGTGAGTTAAATGGCATAAAGGGGCTCATGTCTGAGGATATAGTGCAGGCCAATTTGTTTCCAGTCTAACTTTTTCGATGGTCTTTTGGTTAATAGGTTTCGGGTGGACAACCAGACCTTATCTCCAATGACATAGCGGGGGGCCGGAGTTCTGTTGGCGTTTGCTGACTCTTCCATGATCCGTTGAGCTCTAAACATCTCTGCTCGGAGGAAGTCAAACACTTCTGACATGTCTCTTGCCATGGTGTTGGCCTGATCTTCGTTGGTAGTTGTGCCATGTCGTAGGGGGCCAAAAGTCATTCGGGGGTGTCTGCCATAGTTGGCTTCGAAGGGGGAGAGCTTGGTGGATTCTGATACATGGTTGTTGGTTCTTGAATTCAGCCATTGGTAGGTAGGTAGCCCAATTGTCCTGTTGGTAGTCGACGTAGCTACGGAGGTACTGTTCCATGATGGCGTTGATTCTTTCTGTCTGGCCATCAGTCTGGGGGTGGAAGGCGGTGGAGAAGCGGGGGGAGATTTCTAGTCTGTCGCAGAGGGATTTCCAAAAGTCTGAGGTGAATTGGGTACCCCGGTCCGATACAATCTTTTCTGGGAGGCCATGGAGTTTCCATACATTTTCCAGATACATTCTAGCGACGTCTTTGGCTCCTGATTCTTCAGTGCATGAGATGAAGTGTCTCATTTTTGTAAGGCGGTCAACGACGACGAGGATCGCGTTGTAGTTGTTCTTTGAGGAAGGCGGTCATAAAGTCCGTTGTCGTCTGACCATGGTAGTTTGGGTACTGAAAGAGGCGGAGGAGTCCCTGAAGTGCGTTGCGGTTTGCTTTGCTTCTTGGCAGGTATGACAATTCATAGCGTGGTCGGTATACTTCCGCGTGTTTGGCCAATAGTATTGGCGGTGAGAGTTCAAGTGTTTTAGCTCTTCCTGGATGCCCTGCTGATGGTTTATCATGGTATTCTTGTAGGAGTTTAATTTGTAGCTCCTCATGTTCTGGTCTGAAGAGTTTTCGGTGATACAGGAGAAAGCCGTCCTGCGTTTTGTAGCGTTATTCGAAATTTGTTTTGATTGTTTGGTGCCGTCTTTTAGCATGGTGAGAACTTTGTTTGGGAAACTGTCTTCTTGGTAAGCAATTGAAAATAACTCCTGAATGGTGGGCGTTCCTTCAGCGGATTCATTTATCGAAGCCGTGAACAAACTTAGTTTAGAATCCAAATTTTCTTTCTTCAACACTGTCTGGTACTGATGCATGGCGTTCATCCCTCTTTAGGTAGATCTCCGATCTCCTAGTCAATCATCTGCTTTCCCTCCTTGTTTCCTGGTCGGAATTGTATAGCGAAATTGAGCAGGATAGGAACTCTGACCAACGTGTTTGTCGTCGGTTTAATAGTTTCGTTGACATAAAGTATTCAAGGTTCCTGTGATCTGTTAGGACCTTGATGGGGAAGGAGGCTGTTTAAGAAGTATCTCCATTCGCTCGAATCCTCGGATGATTGCTAGTAGCTCTTTATGTAGATTTCATAGTTGCATTCTGCGGCGTGTGTTTTTAGAGAAGAAGGCCACTGGATGTAGTATCCTTCATCATCCCTTTGTGACATAATGGCAGCTGAGGCGTAGTCCGATCGTCTGTCTGTTTCTACTTATGATTTGCGATCGGGGTTGAAGTGTCTGAGTATGGGTGCCGTGGTAAATCTTTATTTTAAGTCTTGAGCAACTTTCCGAGTTTTCTCGGTCCATTCAAACTTACCCCGTCTTAGTCAGAGCCGTTAGCGGAAACAACTCTGGGTATCGTAGATGAATCTTGGTAGAAATTGGCGAAACCTAGGAACTCCTGTACATCTTTCAGACAGGTTGGTGTTTCCCAATCCTAATAGTGGCGACCTTCTTCTCGTCCATTTTGATTCCTTCCGGGGTGAGTCGAATCCTGGTACATTGTTTCTTTGACGTGCCATTCGCATTTCTCGGGTTTCAAGTGTCTTACGTGCTGATCCAGAATTCGGAGGATCTTGTCGACGTGGACTTTGTGTTCTTCCAGTGTAGCGGAGTAGATGAGTATATCGTCCAGGTATGCCGTTGCAAAGTGGTCGAGGTGTGGGCGTAGCATATCGTTGACCCAGTGTTGGAAGGCTGCTGGCGCATTGGTGAGGCCGAATGACATGACTGTGTATTCGAAATGGCCATACCTGGTTCTGAATGCTGTTTTCCATTCGTCCCCTTCTTTGATTCTCAATTGATGGTAGCCGTTGCGTAGATCTAGCTTGGTAAAGTACTTGGTGGCAGAGATACCATCGCGTTTCGGAGTTAGTGGCAATGGGTGGCGGTTCTTGACCGTTACCGCATTCAACTTTCTATAGTCGACGCGAGTCGGAAGAACCATCCGTTTTCTTGACAAACAGTACTGGTGAGCCTGCTGGGGGCGTGCTGTGTCGGATCTTCCACTGGAGAGGTATTCCGGTAGTCCCTGAGTGCCTGTAGTTCTAATCGCGTCATCCCATACATGGGTCCGAAGGGTGCTGTCTTGCCTTCTTGAATGTCGATGGAAAGGTCGTACTCGGGTCGGCGAGGTGGAAGTTTTGCGGCATCTGGTTCATTGAGGAGGTGGAGGAAGTTGTGGTGTTCGGTTGGTACGAGGGTACGGGGGTCCTTTGGCGATTGGGTCAGGAGGTCGTCGAGGGCTTTGAGGGTGGTTGAGTATAGTCGCATTCCCTTTCTTTGTTTGTTAAGTAGTCTGTGGAATGCGTATGATGTGATAACGGAGATGTTGGTGGTTGGTTTGGTGGGGGGTTCAATAGAGATACGAGGCGGTGACTTCGGTTATGGTTGAGGAGCAATATTTTATACAGTATGTGAGTTGAATTGTATTTAGATTATCGGCGGGAGGATTGTTGTTCGTGTCTGTAGCATCCATGGGAGCATGACTATTGGGTAGTGTCTGGTGGGTGACAAGAAGTGACTTCCTCCTTGTGTCCGTTGATGTCTAGGCTGAGGATGACTTTGTGGGTGACCTTTCCTGATTCAATAGGTCTACCGTCTATTACGTCTATGTGTGGGGAAGAATGAGTGGAATTGTTTTGAGTTTATGGTGGCATCTGAAATTTTTATCTATGAAAGCGTATCGCCAGTATCAATGAGGGGGATGAAAGAATCTTTATTTTGAGAAATTGAGCAGAGTTACGACTAGTTGATTCCCATCCATATCCTTCTCTGAAACCGAAAACCCAGAAACCAAAATCCTAGAAAAATCTTTTAACCGTCGCTGGAGTGGCGCTCAGTCCAGGAAAAATCTTCTTAACGCCTCATCGCCGGAGGCTCGCCTTCTTTTTCTTCATTCCTAATGTCTGCCCTGGCTCCCCTCATCCTGGGGGCTGGGTTTCTCGGGGGCGGCGCCTGTGGGCAGTCCCTGATGAGGTGTCCCACCTCCACAATAATGCATCTGTTACTCTGCCGGCGAACTCTCTTTCCTGAGGTCCGGCGGCCTCGTCCAGTTGACAGGTCCATAGGGACTGTTCCTCCGGGTGCATGGGACGGGTGGGGGGCGGCTGGTGCAGCGGCTGGGGGTTTCGGCGGGGCGGTATATCGAGTCTTGGGAGAGCAGGGGCAGAATGGCGGCGGGAGCTTGGTAGCGAAGTGGCGGCGGAGCGGGGGCTGTGTAGCGAGGGGCAGGACGTGCGGGCGGTGCGGAGGACGGATAGCGGGGGCGGAAGCGGGCGTTGAGGATCTGTTGTTTGTTGTCCAACCTTTGAAGGATGGCAGCGAGTTCGAGGACCGTGGCGGGGGTGTCTTCGTAGACCATCAGCCTAGTCAGTTCTTCGCTTAGTCCCGCTAGGAGACTTTCGCGTTAGCGCTTCCCTAATCCGGCATCAGCGGCGTAAGCGTTACTGGCTTCGTGAAATAGTCCGGAAACGATCGTCCATACTTGGCGGATGTTTCTGGGTTTTGTGCGGGCGTTCCCACCAAGTCCAGGTCCCCCAAAGGCTGTGGTCAATATTTGAAGAACCTTTCCATGGAGGAGGTTAACCCTGTGTTGGTCAGGTATGGCATGAATTGGTCGATGGCAGGGCCTTCAGGCGAGAGATGGCGTGGGTGAGTTGGTTCTGTAGGGTGGGGTGCGGTCGGCATTACCCAAGAGCTTGAGTTTCAGCATGTGTTGGAAGAGGGGAAGTTCCCTCCGGAGACCATTGAACTGCTTGGGGTCCGGGAGCTTCTCCGACTTCTCCATTCTTGCTTCTGGGTGTGTTGTTGCTAAGCCCTGGAGGAATCGGTTGGGGCGACGAAGAGGAGGTGCGGGCGGTACTGGTTGTTCTGCTTTGCGGGTGGTGGGGCCTGGTTGCAAGTGCTTCCTGGGCAGGCGTAGGGTTCTTGTTCTATGGCGACTTGACTTGGAGGGCGGTGACCTGGGCTTGGAGCTTTGTGGTGTTTGCTTCTTCCTTTTCCAAGTCTTGCCCCAGTTCGGTGATCCTCTGTTTCCATATCTCCGTTGCTTCATCTGCCTCCTGTTGGGTCAGTCTCAGTTCATTTTGGAGTTCGCTAATCGCCTGATGGCTACGCATGACGACATTGTGGTTAAACAATCGTCCTCAGATCTTGCCTGGTGGTCTTCGGGGGTATCTTGGACAAGCGACCCAAGTCTCTTCGAGTCGGTCATAGTCGAGTTCTGTTGGGTCTGTCATGACTTGTTCTTGTGACATGTCGTGAGTTGTGGTTCGGGTTGGCGTTGGAGGCAACCTTAGTATCAGCAGTCTTAGCGAGGACAGGGACTAAGCAGCCAAGGTGAACCACCAAAGGCGGAGCTGGGACAAGGGGTGTCTTGAGCGAGGCAGCGGTGGGGTTGTTGGGGGAACTGAGGGGTGGGTTCGAGGTGAAGGTGCGAAGAGGTGGTCTTGTCGTCCCCACGTGGGCAGCACAACCGATGGGACTATGGCTAAGAGAGCGAGAATATATTCTAGACGAGAGAAGACTAAAGACGTCTAAGATGACAGGAAGGTTGCGTGGAGAAGAAAGGAGAAGAAGAGAAGTCCTACAAACGAGGAAACGAGCTATATATAGCCCAAAAACCCTTTGACTCATCCATAGAAACCCGTAGAACCGAAATCCATCATTACAAATACCTGCATGCCGTTGACTCATAGAACCCTGCAACGAAACCCATAGAACGTAAGAGAAACCTGACTAATCATTCTTCCGCATAACCGTCTTCGATATGTCGTGTCGCGCCGTGATAGGAGACAACGAGCCAAGATTCCTTTGCTGGAAAACCCGGCGAGGGCGTCCGCCATTGGATCGACCGCGTAAATCTAATGAACCTCCAAGAGTCACTTGGGATGACAAGACGCGGATCCTTTGGGCATCCCTGGAATTCACCGGGAGTGCAGCAAGTTTCTGGCGCAACTTTAAGGAAAGGCTTAGTGTAGAACCTAGGCTCGGTACTTGGGAACGCTTTAAACAGGAACTTTGAATCCAGTATGGTAATCGCACCAGTCAAGAGCAGGCCAAGCAGAAAATGGATAATCTCCGTCAAACTGGTCCTATCGACGATTACATCAATGAAATGCAGAACCTCGAATGGGACGCTCGAGTTGGACCAATCGTCATGAAGTCTATAATCCTCACAGGAATAAACTCCTCATTGGAACAAAGGCTATCCGCTGCGATTGAAGAACCATCGGAATTTCCTGATTGGTTAGCATGGGTTCGCAGAGTGGGAAGAAAAGATGCTGAAGTTAAGGCCTGCCAGAAGATACTGCGAGGACGAGAGTCAGCAAAGGCCCCAACTGGCACCAAAATCTGACACGCGCTCCGTGAAAAAGGCCTTGACTCCGTGCGTGAAAAGGAACGAGGAGAGTCACCCCGCAAACCCCCTCCCGCTACAACGAGCCTGGGAGCCACACAAGCGGAAAAGGACCAATGGGCGAAGGAGAATAAATGCCTCCGTTGCGGAAGAGAAGGTCACTGGACCAAGGACTGCTACTCGACCTCTAAGGTCAGAGCAACAAGGAAAACGGAACGGTCAAGTGGAGAGAAAAGGAAAAGACAGAGTGAAACTTCCAGGAGGAAGGAACCGGGAGAAAGGAGTAACAAGGAGCAAAAATTGGGTACACAGGGCGAAGCTTTCAGGGCAAGAATTACCGCATTAAGCGAAGACTAAAAACGGGTTTCATTATTCTTTTATGGGTTTCATTATTCTTTTAGGGGCTTTATTATGATATGAGTTTTCATGGATATATACTTAAGGAGCGAAAAATAAAAATCTCTTTATAAAAGCTATACTGCGAGACAAGTAATGGCTACCGTCAGAAACCAAGAACAGAATCAAAGAGATCAGAAATCCGAGGGGCCACTCAGATAGCGGTCAGTAGAGGCACTGCCCACTGATGACTTGCCACGACTCTGAGGAGAGACTGCCAACGAAAGTAAGACGCTTGGTTAGGGCGAGGTTTTCTTGGACAGGACATGTCAGAGCTACCCCGCACTTAGCTATATAAGATACCCGATTCCCCCCCTAAGGAACAAAAAACCATTACCTCCCTCATCCCCAAAAGAAAAAATACCTCAAGACTCACGATGACTACCAACCAAGAGACTCGCCTCGAGATAGAAATCTCATGGCGGAACCCTGAAACAAGCAACCACTTCACCCACACTGTCCAAGCATTGCTGGATAGTGGTACCGAGACATGGATCATGTCTTGGGACTGTGTCAAGAAGGCCAACATCCCAGTCCAAACCCGCACCAAAACCCTCCTCATCAAACAAGCTGATGGCTCACGCATGCCACACTCCGGTACTCACATCACCCAACCTCTCACACTCCGCATCGATAGCCACCTTGACAGGCTAGTCACCTGTGAAATAGGTACCTTTGCGGGAGAAGACCTCGTCATACCACATCGATGGCTCGAAGAGCATCAACCTACGATACATTGGAGCCAGAACAAGGCCACCTTCAATAGTATTCAGTGCCAGATAAAGTCATGTATGATGACTGAGGCGGACATGTACGAAGAAGGCTGGCAGGAAAAGGTCGTTAGACTCCTGCGGTACATGCCTGAACCCGACATGCCCCTCGAGAATCATCCTTTCTGGGCACGAACAACGGGAAGCGAGACTCTCACTAGTGCTATCCCGGAAGAGTTCCAAGACTACCCAGATGTGTTTTCTCCTGAAGGAGCAGGACGCCTGCTGGAACACAGTGAGTGGGATCATCAGAGTCCTCTCTTGGACGGAAGCCAACCTCCGTGGGGACCAATCTATGCATTGTCACCACTGGAACAGAAAGCGTTGAGGGAATACCTGGACGAAATGTTAGCGGCAGGTAAAATTGTCCCATCTTCTAGCCCAGCAGCGGCACCAATCCTTTTCGTACCCAAACAAGACGGGTCACTACGGTTATGCGTCGACTACCGCGGATTAAACGCCGTCACAGTCAAGAACCGATACCCGCTGACTCTCATGACCGAGTTAGCAGACTCGACGAAGGGAGCTCTCTTCTTCACCAAAATAGATCTCAAGAACGGTTACAACCTAGTAAGGATCGCGGAGGGAGAAGAGTGGAAGACAGCTTTCCGGACCAAATACAGCCACTTCGAATATAGAGTGATGCCTTTTGGCTTGACCAACACCCCGGCGACGTTCTCTCAAGGGGGCGTCAGGGGAGGTAGGACTTCGTTCTGCAGGGTACGTAGTGATACAGCGATACTTCCGAGGGGGGAAGTATATCGGAGGAAAGTAAAGGAGCAGCGATAGTCACTAATTTATATATAGGACTATAGTGTATTGGTATACTAAAGACAGAAGACGTTGCGTGAAGAGAAAAGGAAAAGAAAGAAAGTACAGAAGTGGCGGCGTTCTCCATATATAGCCACTACCCCTCCGCCAAGCCTGACTCACTCGCCCGCGTAACCCCTCTTATGACTCACTCCTCCGTGTAACAGAAACCCGTGGAAACTATCTTGACTCATCCTTCCCATGTATCGCGTCATAACCCCACCCGTGATAATCCTTCCAGCCCTCCGAACCTAGTGCATCCATGAAACGTTCCAGGCAATGGTCAACACTATATTCAAGGACCTATTAGATCAGGGCCTAGTGGTTTACTTGGATGACATCCTGATATATTCCAAGTCTAGAGAAGAGCACATTGCTCTTGTGCGCAGGGTGCTGGAGCGGCTACGGCAACATCACCTATACGGCAACCTGAGAAAGACTGCTTGGTTCCAGACGGAGATAGAATTCCTAGGATTCAAGCTTTCAGGTACGGGAACCCAGGTCTCACCAGAAAAGGTGAAGGCTATCACCGAGTGGATGAAACCCACGAAGGTGAAGGAGCTTCAATGTTTCCTGGGATTCGCCAACTTCCTAAGGCGGTTCATCTACGGGTATTCTGCGGTATGCAGACGCATGACGGACCTCCTGAAGAAGAATGCCGTATGGAAGTGGGGTCGGGAGCAGCAGGATGCTTTTGACAGACTCAAAGAGTTATTTACTACCGCTCCTATCCTCCGACACTACGACGAAGATCGCATGGCTGTCCTTGAAATAGATGCCAGCGACTGGGCAGAGGCTGCGGTCTTGTCACAAGTGTTCGAAGATGGCAAGCTACATCCGGTGGCTTACCACTCTCGCAAGTTCAACGAGGCCGAAGTCAACTACGAGATCTATGATAAAGAGATGCTCGCTATAGTTTCCGCCCTCCTGACTTGGAGACATTGGCTGGAAGAATGCGGACATACCTATCCGAATCTATTCTGATCACCAAAACCTTCAGTACTTATGCGACCAAGAAGCTGTCAAGAAGACAGGCTCGATGGGCTGAAAAGATAGCACCTTTTCACTTCAAGATCCACTTCCGACCAGGCGACAAGAACGGGAAACCTGATGCATTAACCAGGCGTCCGGAGTACGTGCTGGAAGGGGGAGTAGTTCGAGAGCAGCCTGTAAAATTGCTCCTCTCACCCGAACATGTTGCGGAAAATAACCTCCTCCCCAGGAATTTTGCAAGAAGGACACAAGCGAGAATAGAACCTCGTGAAGAAATCTTCTGCAACCCCCTATCGGAAGTGCGTTCAGTGGATCAGTGGGTACGCGTACCAGGAGTGGGAATGCCTTCGGCTCTGCAGAACTGGTACGAGGAAGAGGGCCGATGGACTCGTGGGATAGTTCCGGATGAACTTCCTGAAGACGAAGATCCGGAGGACAGTTGGACCCGGCAGACCATCTCGAGGGAGGCTGCAACAGAGTAGGATCCAGATCAGAATACAGCGACTCATGAAGGACGCTGGGTAGTACCCGGGCACGCTATCAAGCAAGTCATAGAGGATCATCATGACAGACCCGCGGTAGGGCACCTAGGCAGAGACAAAACCTTGGAATTGATTGACAGGAACTACTGGTGGCCAGGAATGACCACAGATGTAGCCAAATGTGTCAGCACGTGCGATGTGTGCCAAAGAGCGAAACAACGACGACGACATATGTCTCTTCCACAGCCCCTAGAGTTAGCCTCGACCCCTTGGGTGGACATCTCCATGGACTTTATCGTGGAAATGCCCAAGGAGAGGTCAAGCTTCCGGAACGTTCTGGTAGTAGTGGACCGCTTCAGTAAAATGGCGCACTTCATACCCATGACCGGAATCAATGCAGAGCAAACTGCACAAGCCTTCGTCAAAGACATCTGACGCTTTCATGGACTCCCGCAATCAATAGTATCGGACTGAGGAACACAGTTCGTGTCAGCTTTCTGGACCGCGATCACAGAACGACTAGGGATTCGTAGAAGACTCTCGACCTCGTTCCATCCGCAGACAGATGGTCAGACGGAAAGAACGAACCAGCATATGGAGTCCTACCTTCGAGCGTTTACGGCCGGCACAGGCAAGAAGTGGAGAGACCTCCTTCCCATCTGTGAATACGCCTACAACAACTCGAAGCATTCCTCCACCGGACAGTCACCATTCTACTGCAATTATGGGTTCCACCCTCGCATAGACTGGCGTACGGATATGGAGATTGAGCAGCTCGATACTCAAGGGAATAATCACCTGGACGAGATCCTCGCCGCTCACGAACTAGCTCGGGAAACCCTCCAACGGACGTACGATAAAATGGCGTCACGACCTGGACCGGCAGTACAGCAGTTCAACCCTGGGCAGAAGGTTCTTCTAGACACTAGGAACCTCGGCGGATACAACAAGTGGTCAGACAAGTTCACGGGACCTTTTGAAGTACTAGCGAAAATCGGAAATAGAGCATACCGACTAGACCTACTATCATGGCGTACCAAGGACTACTGCGGAGGAAAGGATATTGGGTAACGGGTTTGCGGGTTTGGGATTTCTCTTTGGGTTTCTATGAGTTTCCGTTACACGGGTTATGAGTCATCCCTGGACAGGGATTGGGAACTGTATATATAGTCGGCTACGAACCTTTCCTTTGTCTCTTCTTTTCTTTTCCTTTCCTACGCAACCTTCCTGTTATCAACTCTACGTTTCTGGTTTCTTTAGTTGTTACTTGTTTCTCAGTTCTCGTCTCTTGGAATATAATACGTCATCACTCTTAGTCATCTTCGTCTTAGTACTACCTCGTCCTTGCTTAGCCATAGTTCTAGTCCATGACCGTCGTGCAAGTCCTCTACTGGTATCTTCGTCTACATCACTTCGTACGAACAGCCATTTGGACCCTTTGTCCTACAACCCTACACCTAGGTTAAGTTACCTCGTCGTCTCGTCCTCGTCCTTGTCCTCACCTCGTCTCCGCCTCGCCCTCGCCTCGGTTGTGAACCTTGTCTAGTTTAGTTATAGCCTCCGCTTTGCTTCGTAACACCTACCAGCTGAGTGGAAGGTTCACAACGTATTCCACGAAATGCTCCTGAAACCATACCGGGAAGACCCAGACCCCACCAGGAAGCAGAACACTCGAAAGCGGTTGGCTACACCAGAGCCCCAAGAGGCACTGGTCGACGAAAACGCCCAACCCGTCATCAACAACCACCCACGCACTCGGAGTCAGACCCTGATACCACCGGAGGCCGGGGCATGGCAGACTAAGAGGCAGAGGAGGTTGGACAGGCGCTAAGTCTCGATACCTTCCCCCCATGGCTTTTCCAATAGGGTTTTCTCCATGGAAGGGTTTAACGGTCGAGGACGACGGCTTGGAAGGGGGAGTAGTGTTACAGGATTGTTCGGGAAGTGCGGTACTGGTAGTACAATGGGATTGTCCTAGTGCGTCAGCGCAATGAAAGAGTGACGTACGCCCAGAAGTGGGGTTCGGTTACAACTTGGCAATCAGGACCACACCTCTAAGTGATGTTGTGGGCTTACCCCATCTCGTAAGAAATCGGAAGCAACAGCGGAGCAACTGCGGGAGATTTGCTATTGGAGGAGTTAGCGGGGTTAAGAGGGGTTCTTCATGTATAAATAGCTAGTAGGACTCCTGTCGTCTTAGGGGAATCATCATCCTCTCAAGCGAACGGAATCCGGTCTACAATATTACAAGTTTAAAAGCTACAGAACTATCGCTTAGCATTAGCCATATCTTAGTGACATCTGAGATATCCCTTTACACTTTCTATCTAAGCGTTTTCAGTGGTTTAAAGAATGGAGTAATTTACTATTAGGCTGGAAGGAGCTTCTTCGATCGCTCTCAAAACGGATGGTTTTAGGAGGCGACTTCTAAAGTTCCTTTTGAGTACTGAGGAAAATGTGTCCAAGGAAGACCAGAAGGCCGAGGTTCTCGCAGCTGAAATCGCACAGAACGATGACCCTAAAGCTAGCCTTACCAGTCTCCTAATAGGTACAGAGTTATAGGAACATGAAGGTTTCCTCTTGCTAAAGGTGTTGGGTCGAATCTACACATGTTTCCCAAACCTGTATAGGCATCTGTAGCGTATTAAAATACCTACTTTGGCTTTGAAGACTGTGACCACCCTCGCGGGTCACAGTGCTCACCGTGCTTGGTCGGTCACTCCTTTTACACATCTCAGAACGGGAAAGATCAGTTTATCGGCAAGCAAATATATCTATTCTTGCTGCTAGTAAAGGAGAGGACGATCTTGTGAAAGCATTGAAACAGGATGGGGCTAGAATCAATGAGCGCGTCATTGGAAGTCACTCATAATAGGGGTGCGGGGGCGTTGGAACTGTTCAGCTCTGGGCGGGCAATTGCAAAGGTTGCAGATATATATATAGATGAAGACTTTAATTACCATATACGGGAGCTATACTGTTCTGTTGTTATCCGGGGGTCATTCTCGGTGCCATCATGAGGCCGCTGCATCTCGATTTCTCGACGATCACGACCCTAGGGAATCGGCTGCCGCAATTTCAGTTCGTGGTTGAAGAATTACTTCAGCATGGTGCTGGTGTGACGGCTCAACCAGCACCGATTTTTGGTCTCACAACAATTCAGGCAGCAGCGATGGGAGGGAATCCTCTGTTGCTCAATCGATTGATCGAAGAATGCATCGGTGGAGCCCCTGGTCGTGAATGTATAAGTGTAAGTGCTCCAGTACTGATCGATTTTGTTCCAAATCAAAAGGACTACTTCATATATATAAACTCTACAGAATATAGACCGCTGATTGCATTGATAAATATTTAGGACGAGAACAATACGCATGACGAAGCCGCGGCCACCAGGCAAATGAATGAACTGGAGATCTTTCGAAGGTACATAGTCAACGAGCCGCCCGCACGGGTCTCGGGAAGGACTGCCTTGCAAGCTGCATCTCAGGCTGGTCATCTTGAGATACTAGAGACGTTGCTTGAACTAGGCGCAGACGTGAATGTTCAGCCTTCGGGGAGACTAGTGATGACAGCACTGGAAACTGCGTCTTGCGGGGGTAAAGTCGAAAAGTAGATTGCTTGCTGGGCCTCGGAGCGACTTTCATGATACCAGATCGCGATAGGACCCCGTTTAAATGCGCAGCGGAGGGCCTGGAGAACACGCCGCAGTCCTCAAACGTTTGACTGAAGCGTACAAGACGTGGGGGATATCTAAGCCTCATCTTATGGATATATTAGCGGAGGCTGTAGCGAGCAGCTGTAATCTCGAAATTATACAAGATCTAATGCAAGGACGCCGAAGCGATCACAGATATACATTATGGCAAAGAGTGGAGAGGTATGGGAAGAGAAATAGTGCTGGAAACCGCAGCAGAGAGTGGGTCCCTCAAAGTATACGAATTTGTGGAAGGAAACCTTCTGAAGGTACGTCGGGGGCGGCGGCGCCTGTCTCACCTAACTCACTACTGTGTCGGGGATAGAAGTGCGTAGCCGTTTCTTGCGCAAAAATACTTGACCTGTTAGTAAGCGGCGGTAATGATCATATCGACAGGATATTATGGTTCGGCATGGTTCAGGGTGGGCCACGCTAACGACTCTTGTTACTCTTGGCGCTTGTAGGGGTCGCCTCTTGTATTTATTAATTGTGGTCAATTCATGTATCGTTCGGTTATAGAGTGTAACTAAGGCAATAGAGAACGGGGGGACGCAGACACAGGAGTGGGCAGGAGGGAATTAAGGGGGTGATATCCTGGGTGTGTTGACCTACAAAGGCTCAGGTGGCCTTATAATTAGCTAAAGAAAGAAAGAAGCGGAGAACTAATCAATATAATAGAGCTGTAGATTTATGTACGAAACGCTTTGGCCGTTTGCCGTGATTCGTTTCCGTAAAGATTATTTTGATGAGGCGTGTACAAAATTAAAAGATGCCTGGGGTATCAATTCCCTCCCGCCCCCACCCCCCTCACCTCTTTTTTTTTTAAGTTAATTCATTGATTAAGCCAAGACGTGATAATATCTAATAATTCCACTCATTCGGGCTCTCTTCCGCCTTTTCCAGACCTCCTCGGCCTCTTCTCCACCCCAGTCCCTCATTCTCTTCCGGCCTCACTCTCGTATATATCCTTCTCTCGTCTCGTCTCCGTGTCTTTGTTTCTGGGGGTAGCAGCTGCTGGGAAAATTCGTTCGGAACGTATTTGTGCTGGGAAGCGGATCGAAAAAAGGCTGGAGAAGTAAATTCGTCGTGAAGTGCGTTTGAATCGAAATACTATCTAGATACACTATGCAATAGAATTGTGTCGGAAATGGAGGAAGGTGTAATTACTTAGGAGGTACTTACGTCTCTTAAGAATGAGTATTGGATCATGTAAAGTACTCTGAATAATTCCCTAAATTTGACTTGGTACTTAGATCTCTCATACTCTTTAGGCCAGCGACCTTGCAAGCACATATTGTCTATGGCAGAGTCATATCGGAGGTCGTGACATAGATGGGAATGCTTTGGCTAATAGCCTTAATGCTTCAAGTTCAATCTCGTCAGCGATTCTTCTGTTTTTGTCTAGCAATTTTTTCGATAATTTATAATCGACTACTTAGTGCGTGCTCCCTTCACTGGTTGATACGTTTACCGTTTTATAGGGAAAAGGTGTGTTGAATAGAATTTCCTGGGAGCTTTGTAATTGATATACAGCTATGTTTACTAATCGTAATTGTGATGTCTTTCCTAGGGATACAGAGATATAGCAATTACTCATAAACCGCAAAAATTGTCTAGCAGGCTGCCTGTCGAGGGGCTGTAGAGTACGGTGATGAAATTGTAAACATTAGGATTGGTTACATGACATTGCTACAACAAACCATTCTACCGTATCGGCACTCTATGGGTACGTTTTTCTTTATTCTTTAGAGGGAGAATTATACAGAAAAGCTCACTACCAAAGTAATGAGTATTATATAGGATGATCATCCAGCTAGCTCGTAATCATAAAATTCATAAATTTAAATTAACCAACTACCTACACAAAGTCCTCCAAAAGCCCAAGTCAGCCACAAACAAAGGAGACCAACCGGCGCCCTAGCTTCCCATTCCCCTCTTCTCCTCTTCTCTCCACGGCTACGCGATAGCATACCACACCCTCTGCCACCTGTCCCAAACACACCGTCAGCATCATTCTCCCCGCAGGCGGGCAAGCAAATAAAAGCAGGAACAGGAGGAACAAACGCATTCTCGGCCTCCTTCGGTGGGTTCTCGCGCTCGTACGCGTCGACTTCCTCCTTGCCCGTCCAGATGTCGATATCGCCCGGCCGCGTGAGCTTCGTGCGGTACCACAGTTTGTGGCCGATGAACGGAACCCCGAACATTAGGATACCGGAGTACTATTGTCCTGTTAGCTCTGTGTAGTCTATAACTAGTATTATAATTAGAGGTTATACAGTCGCAAAAAAGCCACTGACGCTCCAGTTCTGCGGGAAAAAGACGTCGAAGCCGTTAATGACTATGCATTCAAGTTAATCACCATTAGTAACCACTTCCCATCGCCTCTCTGATCATCTCCGTCCCATCAGTAAACTTACGGATGAAGATTAACACCATGGTGGCGCCGTAGTAGGCGGCGTATGGCATGAGCGGGGAATGGAAGGGGAGCGAGGCGTGCGTGATACCCTGGCTGAGGTAGGCTTTGCGGAACTGGATGGTGGCGAGGAAGAGGGTGAGCCAGTTGAAGAGGCTGGAGAGGGTTGTTATGTTCATGAACCAGTTGAAGACCTGTGTGGGGTGGGGTTTTAGCTGTGGGGGGAGGAGAAAGGGGGAGCTAAGAGGGGAGACATACAACAGACGACTTCTCGGATAGTAGTAGGAAGGATAGCATAGTGAACGCAAACACCGCAATGACGGCGAAATAAGGAATCCCACGCTTACTGCAGCGCGCAAACACCTTGGGGGCGTGTCCTGTGATGGCAAGGGCGTAGAGATTGCGGGAGGAGGCGAACATGAAGCTATGAGTACGAGTGGTGTTTGTTAGTAGCCGCAGAGTATATAGTATATAGAGGGCAATCATAGAGAGAGATAAGGATAGAGAGAGAGAGTTCAATATGAGTTATATATATGATATATATATACACACCTGTTTCCACAAGACCAGGCGGACGTGAGGATCACAGCGTTGATGACACTGGGAAGGCCATCTGTTATAGTCTGTTAGCCATATATAATTCTATACTCAACAAGTATAGTAAATTCTCTAAATATATATATATCGAGGGGAAGATGGGGGAGTAGAACATACCAATACCTGCATTCACAATCGCCGCAACCCACGGGGACGCCGCAGCGCCCCTCGCGCCATTATCCAATGCGGTCGTAAGGCCAGGGTCATTATATGGCACCTACCAATATTCGGAGCCGCGCCCAAGTCGCAGGACCCGTTAGTAAATATTCTCTCTCCATTATTATATCCGGCCCCCTTAATATATATATTATATATATGAAATGGCCACTCGATAGATTATAGACAGGACATCAGAAAAACTCACCAGGACTCCAATCGCCAGAACACCAAATACATAGAAAATGACTACGCGCCAGAATGTCCGCCGGACTGCCTTCGGGATATTTCTGCGGGGGTTCGTAGTCTCGCTTGCCGCGACACAGATGACCTCGCTCCCGCCGAACGCGAAGCATCTATATTTTCACAATCGTTTTGAATATTAAGAAGTATAGTAATCAATATATAGGTAGACTCACGCATTCACAAAAGACTTCAAAAAACCCAAAAAGCGCCCCGCCGCGCCAGGGATCAAATAGGCACGCATTGCGCCAGGGTCCCTCCAGTAGCGGAAGCCGATCCGATCATGGTTTGGCCCGCCGCCGAAGAATAGTACAACTGCGAGGAAGAGTAAACCAATTATGGTGATTATCTTGATGCTTGCAAAGACGAACTCTGCTTCGCCGTATCCTTCGACCACTGTAATAATATATATATAATGTGATTAGATATATATCGTGGGTGGGGGCCGAGATCAATTAATAGACCGGGACTGGGGGGGGGGGGGGTAATAATTATTATAAAAGAGGTTAGTGCGCCAGGGGTAAAGAGAGATCGATATTACTAACCGAATATGTTCAAAATAAATATTACGCCAAGAATTATTACAATCCAGACTGCGATGTTGACCTGCAGTGTTTGTAGAGTTCAGTAAAGTGTTAATGGGTCGGTGTGTAGGTTTTGATATAGGAAAGATTGGTCGGGGGAAATTAAACATACAGAGTCATTCCAGTATTCGATTAAAAGGATGGCCGCAGAGACTTCGGCACAGACGGTAATGCCGGCCCCAAGTGTGTAGTTCCAGCCCATGGCAAAGCCCCAAGATGGGTCAAGGTATCTGCACGCGCTTATGTGTTAGGGAAATTATATGGCTATATATACAGCAGCTGGGTGTCATAAATGGGCTCTAAGGACAGCTAGAAATACCGGTGTGCGTAAACGGTTAACCCCCCAGGAATTGGTAGCCAGGTCGTCATCTGTTAAGTATATATCCAACCCTCTTAAGTCAGTCCTCTCCCCTCTCCTCTCCATCTTCCTCCTCGAGCTCTGATTTACTTGGGTACTCTAGGTCTCTCTCTCTCTCTCTCTCTCTCCCACCACGTGCACGTCCCTCCAAGGGCAAGTAACATACCTCCCCAATCGCTAGCATCAACGAATAAATTACCGTACCCACTATAGAATATGCTAACAGAATACTCAGTGGCCCAGCCCTCAACAGCGCTGCCCCGCTCCCCACAAACAGCCCCGTGCCAATGATCCCACCGATGGCGATAAACTGTACGTGCCGTGCTTTAAGACCGCGACGGACATGTCCATACTCTTTCTCAGAGACCAGGCCGGTGTAGGGGATTTGTTCTTTGGGAAGAGGAGCGCCAATATTGGACCGCTCGATGTCGGAGCTGGTGGAGGTCTTTTCGGTGGTGGTGGTGGCGGGGCCGGGGTCTTTTGCGGCGGGGGGTGCGATGGTGGGTGTTTGGGGGTCCATGGCGAGCACGACCGGTGAGAGTGGTGGAGAAGTAAGGAGCTGCAGAATTAACTGGGAGGCGTGGAGGGGGTTATATATCTAAAACAGCTACCTTATCATAGCTTAATCCCTTAATTATATAAATTATGTCTTGAGGAAGAGCCCAATGCAGCAGATAGAGGCAAGGGCGCGCGCGTCTATCACACAACGCGCCTGGTAATAGCTATCGATATTAACCAATGGCACACACCCTATTTCCGGTCCACACTGTAACCAGAAAGCTTCTTGATTGATCGCAGGTCGCTGTGAAACAGCACCTGCATGCATATCGTTATCATCCCCCTCGAGCCAATCCACTGCCTGGCGGCTGGTGTGTAGCATATCATATAAATGTGCGAGGTGATACAAAACCCAGCAAATAAATAGTAAGATGGGCTCTGGAGCCTCCGGTCAAGCTCTTGATGGTTCAGCTGGGGGGGCGGGGACTGGTATGTAGGTATGCATCCTCTTTTGAAATGCTCTGCTTTCTGCAAGTGGATGGGTACTTTCATGTATGAACCCAAGCACAGCGTCAACGCGGGAGGCTGATCACCGTGAAGGAAATCTACCTTGACAGGCGTTTCTCTGGTGATGAGGTCTGCAGTACTGCACGTGATGTTTATTTATATCCACCAGGGAGTGTAGATCTACTCTACCCTATTACACTCATGTAGGTTCGTAGCACAGTAAGAATCAGTAGGTATGCCATGTAGATTGCCAAATGGGGTTATAAAATGGGTAGACGCGGCTGTTTATAATAAATAAATTGACTGTCACATGTAATAGTGCAGTTTAGGAGTTATTGTCTACTAGCTAGCTACATAGTTGATAGTTGTACGGCCGGTGGAGTGGTGTATTTTATGCTCAAAATCCAATGCTCTTTGATTTGCTATCGGTACATAGGCCGGCCTCCAAGGACTCATTAGACTCTTTTGGATGTGATAGATAGTTAACGTCGCCCTTGCTCTAGAAGCAGGATCTAGGAGGTTACTCCAACGCCCTCGATCGATCGCACCACATTTAATCCGCCGTCCTAACGATTCAGCTCGAACAGATCGATGACATATATATATATATACCGCAGAATCTCAGGAATAACGAATCGAACTGGACTGGAATCTTAGACTTCGGATTGGTCAAATGCCTGTTGAGCCTCAATCCGACAAAGCCAAAGCGTAACTTTTAGTCTTCTTGACCAATAGGTAAGCGGTATTCCAGCCCAGTCAGATTCGTTATTCCTGAGATTCTGCGGTATATACTACTAATTCCATGACGTTTCCGAACACGACCAATATTGCATACACACAAAAAAGTGCCAAGTCTCCCTATTTATATAGTATGCAATATTGGTCGTGTTCGGGGACGTCATGGAAGGACGAGTACAGGGTATAAGATATATGGAGCCCCAGAGTTGCTTGTTATGGCTATCTTGGGCGTGCACCCCAGCCTTGCGGTATCCCTTCGTCTGGAAGGAGGAGGTAAATTTTACTAACATCTCCTGTTAACCCCCTTATCCAATAATAGGTCTCCCATACAAATTTCGTTCCTCTATTATATATAGGGGGGTCAGCATCGACGGACCATGGGTTATATAAGATATCGTTGGAATGAGGGTTCAAGCGTGTCCTGCTCAAAACCGGGTATAGATACATGTACCTATGCCAATGGGTAGCAGGCGATTTTCACTTCGGCACTGGCTACATGTAGGTTAGTAATTTTCTCGATGTAGTTGGATGCATGAAGCGATGATCAACATAAATACTTTACATATATACATTGTATATACTAGTGAGAAGTGGCCTCCGGCCGCATATGTAGTCGTGAAACCGCCGACACCGAAGGATCCAGAAAACTCACAGCCCTGTTCAATGCAATGATGTGGGATAAACATCTTCGCACGTAGTCGGGGCCACCTGCCGCTGCGCGGCATGCTGGGCCCTCCTTGCCCGCATGAGGTTGTAGTTTTGGAAAAGAAATATTGATTTTGGTCAGAGAGTTATTATATAGTGATTGGGGTTTGCCAATGTATATGTATGCCGTCTCCCTTAACACACCCAATTCTTTGTCTACTGACAGCTATAGCCCGCCAGACCACAGAAATCTGGGGCAGCTACCCATCCAATTGAAACATTTCGTGATGATAGAGATAGCTGACTATTCTATTTAGATGGAACTTATAGCTTAGGCTCGAAGAAGTGAATATAGCTGGTAATGGTAGTACTTTTGGGCGTGTATTGATAGAAGCAGGTGAGATGATCATGTTAGAAACACTGATATTTAAAAGACATATACCGTTCTACTTGTACTTTCAGCCGCAACTGGGGCTGGCATATGTTCTTTCATGTTTGGTACGTAATTTAACCAAATAGCTGCACCTAAATCCGTCCAATTGCCCTAGCTATGGCTCAACATAGATAAAAGAGAGACTCCAATAGATAAGTGACTTGAACATAACCTAACATAAGCGTTTGCGGTCAGACATCGCCCTAGATTTATAAGGCTTGTTCAGCCTTAACTAACCGTAAGCACCTAGTTGCTGAATGAAGGTCCCATGTAATGTTTAAGGTGGTCTATATACCTGCCATACATTCCTAGGACTTGCAGGGAAAACAAGTGTGTTAATGACCTTTTTCTGGTAAAATTTGGAGAGTGCTCACCTAGCTATTACTTCGTAGCCTCCTCCAGGCCCTTTAGTAGCTGATCGTTATCCGGGAGAACTGTAGGTTCTCCACCAAACACCTTCTGCGTTTTCTGACGCGCGAGCACCAGGATGTCCTTTATCATCTGATACGCCTTCTTCACGACCTCCAAGACCGGCCCAATCTTCTCCAGAAACCCCTTTACCGCGGCCTGAAACACACGCACAAAACCGTCCATTAGCGTAGTTTGTATTACCATATGTCCCTTCCACAGCGTTACGGCTAGGTCGGCCTGCCGTGGGGAGAGCGTGATCACCACCTTGACCAGCTCGTTGTTAGTATCCTCGTATGCCTGCCGCATCTTCTCGAACCAGTTGGTGTTGATCTGGGCGAGTGCGGCGGCGGCGTCTGTGTGCCCGAGGGAGGAGTTGTTGGCGATGGCTTGAGCGTCTTTGAGCTTTTGTTGGGCAATTCCTTGCTGAGAGCTAAGGAACTTGTTGGCGATGAGGGCGAGTGCTTCTAGGGAGTCGGGACCGAGCTCGTCGGTGCTAGGCCGTTGGGGGTGCCGGGCACGCGAACCGGAAGATGAGGCGGGGCACCTGTATGATGGAGCAGATCAGCACTGACCAGTAGCCATTATAATTATATTAGAGCTAGTGAGTCGATAAGGTACATTTGGTCTCAGATATGCAACGGGTTGTATGTGTGTGTGTGGGGTGGGCGGATGGTGTTTTGGCAGACTACGAGCTGGCCAGTGTGAAGATGAAAGGAAAAGCTCTCTTTTGAGGCAAATCTGATCAAGCAGAGTCTATATAATGGAGGGCTTCTTGGCTGGATGCCTAACAGATATAGCGATAGCCGTGTTTTGAGTAAACAATGCCCAGCGAATGAGATTAAGGGCTTGGTGATGTATATACCTACAAGACTTGAGTACCTAGGATCATATATTATTCTCACCTAGTTAGAAGCCTGACAGCTATTATAAATCTGTGTACAAATATATAAGTATATGTACGCATCAGAAACCAGGCAGTTCCCAAATCAAAACATATTCTCTATTCTACTGCTAGATCACCATATAGAGCTTTTATAGCAAAAGCTAGCTCGTTCAGAGTTGTGGATGCTATGTTTACTGTCTCTTAATGCCAAGCCCTCTTGTGATTGGCCTGCTGCGGTTCACTAGATTCGCATGAAGCTGCCCAATGGTTATGTAGACCCCCGCTTGCTGGGCGTTTGTAGGTGCATATATGCATACATGTAAACTGGGAATCGAGCGAATCCTCTATCAAATATATGTAAACATGCGTACAAATTGGAACCGCAGCCAAACAAAAACAGGAAACGAGTATTGCACCGGATGTTCCGTTCTATGAGTCTCTGTCCAGGATATCCTGTATGCTGTATGTATGGCAGATAGTTTATTATTAGCCGACCAATTGGGGCGAACATAAAGGTAGGATTGATCCGGGGGGGTTGTGAGGGGGAAAGTGAGGAGCTGGGATCTTTATATTCACTGTTTAAACTTGTAAGGTATAGATACGTTTAATTTGTAGTCCTAGTTGGGTCATACCTAAGACTCATGTAGTATCGATGCCAAAGAAAATCAGTGAAGCTGAAATAGACAACAGGTATCACGGATCGCACGTGCCAATCACTCCTCCCGCCAAATTCATTTCGCTCAAGTGATATAAAAGACATTTCCTTGTATCTGGTCTCGTTTCTGTTTTTATTATTTCGGTTGTATTTTTTGGTTATTTACTTCCAGTCCGTCCCGTAACAGTTAGTAACGGGTCTTTGGGTATTATATTAATAGAGGGCCCATCCTCCCGGTCTTAAACCTTCTCTTTCATTCTGCTCCGCCCCGTTGGATAATCGTCCACGTTGTAGTTATGTTTCCAAGGACGAGTGCCCACTTTGGATCTATGCTCCAACAGTAGTTTCAAGTCTCCGTATTTAGCGGCCAGTTGTAGTGATAGAAAAAGAGCACAAGGCACCGGCATCTGCACCGAGATTTAATAGGCGATTAGTTATACTCATGTGACCACTAGCTGATGACCGCTTCTCTCCAAGCATGGCATCGTCATGGCCGTGCTTCGAACCCCCGGCCCCGCAGCTCTTTATAAAAAAGTCTAAAACATCTAATTAGCTAAATGACCATCAGAGCTGCAAGAAATGGACTGTATTTACTCGTATCCCGCAACTCCACCCTGCCTGCCCGCACAATTGAAAAGCAACTTAACAGTGTCCAAGCGGCCACCTGTAACCGCCCCCATCAGGGATTTAGCGCCAATCGCATAATTATCCCTTATATTGCCACCCTCAGCAGCCGCTATTAGTGCTTTCCCAGCTTCGGAAAGGTCTTCGCTCCCATTTTCGGTGGCTCCAGCGCCCGACTCTAATAACATCTGAACAATCTCCTTAGCAGCCGCTACAAGGGCTGTATTCCCGTCGTTATCCTCCGCAGGAGCGCGGACTTCAGGCTCTCTCTCTAGCAGAATTCGCACAACACTTTTATGGCCGTTTGCTGCTGCTTCTTGTAATGTTCGCCGTGTCAGGTTGACGTCGGCACATGGTGCTTCCCTGGTGGAGCATCGACCTTCGCCTTCCTAATATCTACGAAAACCTTCATAAGTCTAAAATTTCCTCCCGCGCAAGCTGCCTTCAGAGTTTCCTAGGCGTTGCGTTAATTGTAATCAGGTAGTAGGGTTGCAATTTCTATGTAGCCACATGATGGGGTACTGCCATTATACTGGGTTAGGGTTCCCAATGGTCGTGTGTGGCTTTTGTCGATGTGGCTGTGGAGGCACTTGCCCAGCCTCGCGTATTTTCTCGTTTCTACCCCATCGCCCTTCATCATCAACCATCAGATCAACCATCAGCCGTCAACCATCAGCACCATCACATCTTCACCACCACTCCCCTCCCTTCCTCTATCCTAATGATCCTTCCGCTGAAATGGGGATAACTCCAACCTGTACCGAGCCCACTAGTTCGGGTACCGTGGGTTCGTATATACTCTCTCCCCACTCCTCCATCACCCCCCCCCCACCCCACCCCGCCCCCCCCCCGCCCCGCCCCCAAGCTCATACACCAGTGGTAACTAACAATATACTCTCTATGTCTATATATAGGTTCCTTACACACCGGGATCTCCCTATTCTTCAAGAGGAGACCTGAAGACTGGGCATTGCACCAATACCTCCGCTTCCGCCACCCAAAGACTTGCACCCCCCGCGTGATAGTTAATAATTGGAAGGCGTCCCTTCAACGCATTGCGGGGTGCACCGATACCCGATGCTGTTCCGATGTGCTTCGTGAACGTGCGATGGAATTGCTCGCGAGGTATCATGGGGTAAGCGGCTCCACCCCTTGTTTATTTTTTCCCTCTCGGTCGTTGTCGATGACACCCCATTGACCGGGACTCTTTGAAACTCCCTGTGTAAATGGATACTGCGCGCTACACAGTACGGAGATGACCCTTTGGCTCGCTCCTGACCTGTACGAAGCACGAAATGCCGTCGTGTCGACCCTTTGGCTCCCCATGACTTGATGACGTGACCCTTTGGCTCACGTTATCCGTTTCGTGCATTCAGTGGATGAAATCGACATCGACCGAGAGTGGCCTTGTGATGGGTAATGCTGATGAGAATTTTACAGAGTGGTCTCGGCTCGGAAAAAAGGATGGCGAAGGAATGGTTGATTGCGGAGGAGAAGAAAGAGAAATCGCGATCGGTCAAGCCCGCCGAAACTACTACCCCGACTGCCCACTATCATGGTCCTGTTCAGTTTTTTCAGGGTGATGTTCAGGCAACAGGAATTCTGCAGAACACGCTCGATCACCCACACACCGACAAAACTACCCAGCATTTGAATAGCGAGTTAAATATTAATGCGGACCAGGGGGATATATCTGAATGGGAGGTGGAAGATGGGGAAAACGGGGAAGATGGAGACGAAGGTGGAGGTACGGAGGAGGGGGAGAGGGTAGTAGAGGAGGAGGACGATTATGAACAAAACGAGATAGAGGGCGAGGAAGCGGGGATAGAAGATGGAATAATGAGCGACGAGGATCCCAAGCCATACCCAGCCAAGCGTCCAACAATTGCCTACCGGTACAATAAAGCCTTGCTGGACTTCGATGCTCGCTACAGCGCCCAACCAAAGCGCTGGAAACTTTCCTCCGGTCGTTACGTCGAGTCCATTCTCTACGCGCGTAGTCGTGCTATGAAGCCGAGCACCTTTCTGCACTCTCTTGCCCCGCTCCTTATCTTAGATACGACTAATAAAATGGTCAAGAAGTGGTTTACCACTCCGGAGTGGAAAGAAATCCAGGAATCGATATCGCCTCTACCAGACGCCGATGCCTATATGGCGAATAGCTGTGTCCGATTCTTCGACTGCAAGACCGTTGGCGCACTTCGTGACGTGGTGGATTCTACGTGTTACCGAGATCTTACAGAACAACCTGATTACGACAAACACTTTGATGCGCGGTGGGCTGATATGGTTGTTCGGGGGATGCTCGAGCTATGGGAGAGCCCGAACCAGCCTCTCCGTCAGACACATCTAGAGAACTGGTTCAATAGTTACCTCTGGTGTCCGATCATCGACAGATGCCTTCTTTCTCTCCGTGATGTCACGGTGGAACGCAGCGAAGCTTCCTGCCAGGCTACAGCCCGTAGACTTAATGAACATCGCCAATCTTCGAATATCCGTGCTCGTACAGGGCCCCGACTGGATGCAGTGGTACGAACCATCGAAGGGGACTTTGACGAGTTCTGTGGTATGGAGATTGCGCGCGGATATGCTGGTGGTGAGACCTCCACGAAGTGGTTGTCCGACAGTTTTAAACTTGCAAAGGTCCTAGGCGACATGTTGCATTGTTTACAACGGAGAGTAGGCAACGGTGGAACTAACTCGAAAACGCTCAGGGTGGTGGGTGTGATATGCAATGGCTTGAAACTACAGATGGTGCGCATGGAATCCTATAAGGGAGCAATGGCAATCCTCACAAAAGATGATCCGATTCAGGTTCCGGTGGGGGTGGAGGGCCTTTTAGATCTTTTTGTGATGATTGCTGAGGTTTCAAGGATGAAGGCGATCATATCCGAGTCTGTAGAAGCCGTCAAGCGCCGTCACCATACCACCAAGACAAGCCACGCGGACCTGCTCCAGCGGATGTTAAAGGGCAAGAAATTATAGTCTGATAGGGGGCAATTTTCTTTTGTTTATCAGTGTATATACGATTCAAAAACTTGGTTTAACCAAAGAAATAAACTATAGTAGAAATACATAATGGCAATATAATCCTGGAGATCGACCTGCCTGTAGAATTCCATCCTCATGATCATATACACCCAGATGCAATGTGTAGGCTTATTAGGTATTTGGCTTGTTATTCGAGGTGGGCACTATCTCACCCCACTCCCCTCCTTATGGTGAGTATTTTGTGGACGGCGGGAAGTTTGACTCGATGGGCAACGGCGATACTCTCGAGATCTCATAAGAAGGATACATCCTGCTATCTCTTTGTAATTCCCTTGTCCTAACATTTTTCCATACTTAGTCCTTTTCTCAGATCTTTCAACCTCACCCCTCTACTATAAAAGTTCCAGTACAGCCCCTGGGATAAACTCAAGCAATGTTCCAGCTTATAGGAGGTCACATAGCGTCACATAGCAACCCTCCGACCAAACAAATCTTAACCCAGTACAATAGAGGGGAGATCACGATACTTAGGTATTAGGTATAGGTGGTGGCGGTGGTGGTGGAGGTGACAGTGGCCATAAAACTTGGTCGGGGCTACCACAGTACAGTACCACGGAATTTCGCGGAATAGTTACTCGAATTGCAGAGTGGTGGGGGATTCTGATATAAGAATGCGCTGAATACCAAGTACCACTCATCAGAGTAAACTCGATGTAAAATAATAGATTCACTGAAGAGAAGTTATGAATATAATTTAGGGGGCTTTACGGGGAGCTATATGCATGACCTTATTTTACTAGTGTTAATTATATCATGTATATGTATCTTGATATTTATCTAGCTATAGGAGTCGCGTCTTTTCCACTTATAGTTTCTCTCCCTTTCTTCCCCCCCCCCCCCCCCCTATCTGTCTAACTGCCGTAAAGGCGATTTTCACCCGGCGTGTACTTTAAAAACACTCCAATAGCGTGTAGGTACATAATATTTCAAGACCTGATCCTAACCCTAACCCTATTTGGACATACTTTGGCCAAGTAGTTCTTGCGCTATCTGTATAGAAGCGAATAAAACACAAAGATCATGAAATAAAAGGAAAATAAAACATGCTATTAACTCCCGCGGCGCTGGCGGCTTCCTGCCCTCGTAATTCCGTGCCTTATCGTTCACAAAGCAGGTAATAAATCCCCCCTCAGTCTTGACTTCAAACATACCCCGTGTCGCTGCTTTCCCCCGTCCTCTTCCCTAGTTCTCTCTTTCTGCAGATCTGGCTCTCCCCGTTCCTATTTAAGATACCGCCTGTTTCTTCCCTGCCATCCCTGCCATTGCTTCCAGATTTCTAGTGCAGGTGGGATACCCTTCTCGGTCCACAGTGGATGATCTGAGATTCCCTCGTGTTCTGTACGGGCTTTTCTGGACATTAAATACCTGTATATATATATGTAGTTATATTTGAACTTGAAGCACATTTTGAGTGGTAGATTATTTATCTACTTATTTATACTTCATACATGCTTGAGCTGCGGATGGCAACATAAGGAAATTTACCCTATACTGAACCCTGTAAGGCCTTTGGGTACACAAACAAGAAGCGTGGATAGCATCTCCAATTGGTAAACACCGGTTCCTATGTTATAGTTAACATCCCTAGTGCTATCATTGTATCAAAAACCTGTTATTAGCTTGGGCCCGCACTAAGTCATGCTCAGTTTATCATGCTCAGTTTACTAGGCCGGGATTTTTTAACTGCTGGTTGGGAGGGCTGAATTAAACTAATATCTGGCCCAGTCTAGTCCGTTGAACATCGCGTTTTGGCGTTTCTCTCAGTACTATTATCTGTATGACTATATATTTGAGTTGAAGGTTAAGGTGTATTAATATTGTGATGTCTTCAGGATGATCCCGACCACTCTTCAAACCCACAACTGCTTCAACAACTTCCCTATTGTTCGACCTTTCTTACTTTCTTTCTATCTTTCTCTTAAGTGACTTTTTTCGTCTTTCCATGCCGTATAATTCATATGGTCTTAATCAATAATGGTCACACCAAGAATGATAACCAGCTATCTCTGGCCCCGTCGGGTGAAGATCGAGACACCATCATCGTATGAAGTCTTTTGGGACCCGTGAGATAAATAGATTCTCATAACTTTACAAAATAATGAGGACGGAAAAAACAAAGTATAGGGTATATACATCCCGCCGGAATTTTACATTGCTCACATTTTTCTGATATCCCGAATGAGAAGCACCGCACCTATCAATCGATACCGCCTGATCTAGAGTGAAGCTATTTATAGAACTCATACTAATCATCCGTCTTCTTCATCGCCCTGCTACAAGGCTTATGATCCAGGCAAAATAGCCCACGCTCCAAGATGGCACTGAGGTAATAAAAGGTGTCTATTGCTCATCGATGCCAAACTCTTGTTCAGCCACATATAAACCATATCAACAGTGGTGCTCACAATAAAAGTAAGCCGCGATATACTTAATATATAATAGGAGCACGGGTTCCTATGTAAGATCGTAAGCCTTTTAGAATAATGTCCTTTGTCCATCTAACAGGCTTCTCTAGCGGAGCAGTGTCGATAGATAGGGAGTCTCCGCTGTGCGAAACTACCCTTCCTGTAATTGGCCGGATATACATTATATTAGTGAGACCACAAGTAGCACGCCCAGTTGGCTTTAAACATTATCCACCTGAACACCCATAGCTAATATTGGAGTTCGCTACCCCTCACTAATCCGTATTCTATAATCATGCCCCACTTTGTTCTCACACCTTTGATACCTTACTATTGTACTGCCGGAGCAGCTTGAGCACACGATAAAAGTCCGAGAAACCACCGTTTTTATGATCGTACCTCCGGGGTATTTTGTTCTTTTATTGGGGACCAGAATTTTCTGTAGGGCGAAGTTTTAACCACGTAACCTGATACAACTAATGAATTAAACGAAGAGGAAACCACGTAACCTGTGGCCATAGGGGTCTGTACCACCGATAATAGTTACAATTATTATATAATGATAAAACTAACTAAACACCATTCATATTTAAAAAAAAAATGAATAATCCTGTGTGAAATTCATGTATCAATAATTTCAAAAAAAGGGCTCATGGGTGATCGGCTGAAAAACATGCGAACACTCTAATAAGCTAATAAATGAAGCATGTAAAATCGTTGGTATATGAATCATGTAAA
Source organism: Morchella sp. 2018-W16 (assembly GCA_024713755.1). Taxonomy (NCBI): domain Eukaryota; kingdom Fungi; phylum Ascomycota; class Pezizomycetes; order Pezizales; family Morchellaceae; genus Morchella; species Morchella sp. 2018-W16. The sequence continues at coordinate 24,420 of JAMGYY010000012.1, read as the reverse complement.
TATGTAATTAGGGGAATTGGATGACTTTACATGTGCGTGCATATTTCCCAACTTTTAAAAAAGACCTATAGCTAACCCTGTGAATGAAAAGATCATTCAAAAATGTACTACACCAGCGGTCGAATTTATACTATTTGATGGTTAAGAACCATCTATAACTCCTGTACCATCATCTCGATACAATCTAATCAATTCTGGACATATGTTTAGAAAAGCAATTCTTACGTCTTTACCAACGAATTTACCTACGAAATGTTTGCAAAAGTGTATGTAAAGTTTTAAATCGGGGGCTCATTGGTAAAGGTGTAGGTAAAGTTGTCTGTAAAGTCGTAGACTGAAAGGCTCAGTGGTAAAAGCGTTAAAGTAATCTATCAATACATTTACATCAGACATTGCCTATAAATACATCATTTAGTTCATTTAACGGTTTTTTTATGCGAAAGGCACAAAAACATATTTCTGGGGCTGTTGAATGCACCGCAGGTTAGATCATCGCGTTATAAATATGCTTAGGACCGTATACATCTAGATCTATAAGGATTTAACCTTGAGTATATACCCCTTTATCAGACCACGCGTTGCATTATATGCCTGGTTAAGAACGGGAAGACCTATATATGCTTATGATAAGCACTGGATCGTTGTTAGATCAACTTCTTCCTTCCGAGAATAACCCCACCCAACAGCTGTTCTCATGAAGTATCTCTGTCTCAACAATTGGCCACCAGAGTTACCTGCAACAGTCTTTGATATCGGCAACATATTGTATAGTCAACCCTTGTTAGATTTTAGTTGTTTATAGTTGTATAAAGCCTACCACCGATTGGGAAAAAACTCATATTTTCGCTATTTTGAACGCCGTTCGTCTTTTGCGTTCCAAAAATAGATTGCACACTCACTTAGTAACTTGTCGAGTCAATCCCAGTGGGGAAGCTCTACTCTAGAGAGTCTGCAACTGGGTTTCTAGGAATAGGACATTACAATATCTAAAGTATAGCCTTATTGGGCCGACCTATGATGAGGTTCCCAATAGCTCATAGGCAGGATGCCACTGGGCTTAACTCTGGATACATGGTACCCTGTGCACGTGCTGAGGCCTCTCGATCCACGTCTCTAGGTATTACAAACTCTCTGCCTGTCCCTTGAGGAGTGGCCGGATGGGAAAATCCCATGCTAGTATAAGGCTTTCATGTGATAAGGTGATCAGGCGGCCAGGTACGCCGCACGAATCAGCGAGTATAATATTTTTAGGACATATGAACGCATTGAAGAAACCGCCACCGAGAAAGGACCTAGCACCATCACTTGCGGCCACTGGTAAGCCCATGGGGAGTTCTTTCCGCTCCCATTCTATTCCACATGTCAGACAAAGGAGGGGCATCTCTCTTGTAGTAATACCTTTCAGTTGTTGAGTGGTGCGTGAGGAACAGTTACTTGTGGGCCCCACCTCACTACCACTCAATACCTTTAGGATGCCAGAGGTTTTCGATATCCACTGACTAGGGGAATAATCTCGCGAAAACCCTTCATCCCACGCCTCATGAATTATACCAGATCCCTATGGGGCTGGTAACGGGTCATTGGGAATTACTTTAATATTTGGTCTTTGAGAGGAATAGATAGACAATACGAAAATTATTGATATATTCGACTTGAGTAAAAAAGAGGTGTCTTATATACATGTACTTATATAGAATATTTATGTGTATGTACATGAGCGACAAGCAATAGGTGATGGATCGCCCTAGGGGCACAAACACCGAATGTTGGTGGTGTTCAACCAAAGTAGGTATCTCTGTGTTCCATCACTTATTACCTACTGCTGTACTGAAAGACTCTCCTAGGCACTATGTCTAGGCTTCTAAGGAGAATGGATATAATATTAGCTTTACCATACTTCCAAAGTCAAAAAACCTACAAGTAGATAGGGGATTTGGCGAGTAATACTTGATAATCCGCGTTATATATTCTCATACTATGCAGGCTTTTTAAAGGGCCGACAGATATACGGGCCAGACCGGTCCAGACCGGTCCAGGTATATGGGTGATAGGCCGATCCTTGACTTTTGTGTGCTGGTACAGGCCGGGTTGGGTGATGTTTTAGACCAGTTAAGGAAGATAACATATGGGCCAACCTGGGACCAGAGATCACCAAACATTCACTAGTGAGGGGGGACGAATAATCTAGTGATAAGGGGGCCGGGCACATGCTGTCTAGGGCTCTTAGCTGACCGTCCGGTCGTGACATTAAAAGCGGGCGGGTTGACCTATTGAGAACATTGGAGCGTCACCGTAGGGGTAGGAAGGTCTCGAGATATATCAGTAGATGAGGTGGAGGTCAGAGTGGTAATGGGCGGTTGAGGTGAAAATGTGGTACCAGCCCGGACCGAGATTAGCACAGTTAGATTTTATGATCAACTTTATTAAAATTATATTCCAAAGCCAAGGGTAGGCCTAAATAAGTACGCACTACAGCAATGGCCGGAGGCTACGCAGGCTACGTTTTTACGTTAGAATAGAGAGATTAGGGATGAAGGAAATAGGCTAGTAGCCAGTTCAAGGGAGCCGGCGCGGCTGGTACTAGAGAAAGAGAGATTCAAAGGAAGTAGGAACTCCAAATACCGACGAAACACGACCGCCCCCCATCAAAGAAGGAGAGCAGATATGATAGAATGTAAAGGAGGATCACCGACCACTGGGCGTTGGCTTTGTTGATACCTAGAAAGTGTAGGAACACGGTTGTGGGTATATAAGTACTTAGGTTTAAAGTCAACTAATCGGATAACATCTTCTCTAAGGCTTCGGGTAGACGTTCATGAAATTCTATATATATACTGCTACTTCTACCAATGCGGTGCTCAAGTCAGGGAATAATTACATATACCCTTTAACTATACACACCTTCTTCCCTCTGCCGGCAACCCCTCTAGTACAACTAGTTATTGTAATTCTATACAGCACACTATCCATACATACCACACTATGCCACCTCATCTCTACGGCGCTATTAGCCGACCTGACCATTACCAATAACACCGCTCACCAGAATTTAGCCCTTTGTCGTTGAATCAAGAGGAAGCATCCGCCTCACTCATCTCATAGTAGTGTGGTCGTACCCGTGCACCCCCCGCTTCGCGGAACGCGCTCTCAAAGCTACTGTTATAGACGTGGACGGAGAGCTTGAGCACACGCTGGCCGAGTGGGGCAAGCGCTACCTCGCCGAGCATGGTGGGCTCCGCAGGGGTATAGATGATGATTCGAGTCCAAGGATGTTTGGTGCTAGGTAGCTCGTCGGAGCGATCTACGATATCATTTCATGGGCTGCTCCCCTTCAGGGGGGGAAGTGTGGGGTCGGTGGGGGTGGAGCCTCTCGACCTTAACACGGAGGAGGGTCAGCTATCATGGGCTCTTGCGGGCTAAATCTTGGCGTGGGCAAGGTCGGCCGTCGCCCAGTGGGCATCCGAGGAGTTATAGTCTGCCTCCCGGGTCATGTGTTCTATGCCCTGAGGCGTTCGCCTTGGGCACGAATGTGTGAGGTAGGTCAGTCACTGAGGGTTCTGGGCGAGGTGGTGGCTCGGGGGCGGAGGATGAGTGTGAATGGGGGTGAGGGAGGGTAGATTATTCGTTTGAAGGCTTATCAGACATGTATCTTATGGTGCATGACAGCAAAGATTCTTCTGGATGGTGGGAGTAGGGTGGCACCGAATATACACCACGGATTTAGTACCGACATTTGTTCATGGTGGTTGTATGATGTAAAAGTGGTTTGAGGCCTTGAAACATATATATATGTAGGGGTTGAAGGTGGGGGCGGGGGGTGGGGTGGCTGTTGAATATCCCGCCTTTCACAACAACTATAATGTCCGCTGATGGCACGGTGAGAGGGTAATTGACATATCCGGTAGCGTTGGCTTAGGGTCTGAAAAGTTGCCCATCGCGCTCCAGACCTGTATGGTAATCCACCATGTTTATGGACATACTAGATCACTAACACTACTCATAAGGTCATAGTGTGTATGAACATGACTGGGTCTACATACTAGCCAAACGCTGCCCGACTCTCCTAGCCTTTGCTAAATGTTAATCCTCTCATGTTCTCAAATGCGGTGGGACTACGAGTATATCAACTGTCTGGGCCTAGAGGGCGATCTGTACACCGGCATGGGAGTGCATGCATGAACATAGGCCGACTATGTATGTGCTGGCCCAGTACATAAAGAGTATGGGTCCCAAAGGGCCTGCCTGGGCTGAAAAATAGTCCTGGCCTGAAATAAATAGCCCAGGCTGATATATTTGGCGGTTTGGTGTAATGTGTTCGTCGAATTAAATAGAGTTAGCTAATTAACCATAGACCCTGAGCAAAAGCGGCTAATAATATATATAAGGGTCTATGGAAAGGAATATTGCTTGAATCTTCAGAGCCCTGGCTTACCAATTTATTCGGGGCCAAGCCTTAACCCTAGCCTGATCCAACCCATTAAAAAACATCAATGGCTCAGCCAGGAGCGCCAATGGCCCGCGGCCCAAACTGTAAAGCCCACGCTTACTTCGGGCTCTTTGTGCTGGGCCTCAGGATATAACATCGTAGGCCGGGCTTAAGGGTAATCGAAGTCCGGGCCATTTAGGCCTTCTTAGGCCTTTAGTCCGTTAGTTTTAGCTCTGAGTACTCTGTCACATTTTGTCACATCCTGCCTCAGCATAGTTCAGGATTTGTGCGTTCCCACTAAGGAGCTAGGTAAATATACCATTGGGGCTCTTGGGCCTGAAGCTCGGCCTGGCACATTGGTGGCCCTGGGTGTAACATGATAGGCGAGGCGATGGTGGCTCCGATTAATATGGTTATCAGTAGAATACTGATGGAGGTTATGGTTATGGTCTTTGTCTCGGGCTCGGTGGGTGTTCGAGAGTGCATTCTTCTTGCTCTTTTGGGAGTCGTGAAGCAGATTAGGTACTAGAGACTTTTCGCAGCTGGAGCTAGCTCTATATGTCGATTATCTGATTGGGAGGCTAAGGGGTCGGCATCAATCAGGTTACCGGAAAATGGAACTGGCTCCATTTACGCAAAGTCTCTATTGTTGTGGTTCCTGGTAACCGCCCATCACTGCCACTGCCTGGCCTCGGCCCAGGCCCCGGACCCGGGCAGGGATTGCAATAGGGCAGTCCGTCCGTTGTTGCCATCGACCGGAAATGGACTGTCAACCGTCTTTAAAGGTAGGCCATAACGAACTACGCCCCGAAGGTCAAGGCTGACGATTGCCGTCATGCCCGCCGGGCTCTTGGCATTGCTGTATAAGAATAGGGTTCTTCCAATGCTCGAGATGTGGACACAGTTAAACAGCCGGGAAATGGGTCCTTTGCGGTCTCCTGCCATCAACGACGGTCAGCGGCGGTCACCAGCAGCCACTCTTTCCCCGATGCCTAGTCCCAGGGCCCTGTAGCGCCTACTGTTGATTATTGTCTTCTATTCGTGGGAGCTGGACGGATCAATACCTGGTGTCCTCCCGGTCTTACCCTATAAGACAGGCTTGGACGCGACCGCTATTGCATGTCATGCAAGGAACTTGAATGGGAGGTAATTTCAGTGCAACCCTAAATGGTGCGAGGGTCTAACCCTAGACCTAACCCTAAACGCTTTTGGTGTGGAATTCCTGGAGGACTAGTGCCAAGGCCTTAGGGTTATTTTGGTTAGCCTACTGATCGTAGTGGTATTATTTAACGCACTTGTTTATGCCTTATATGCTCACACAGCCTCTATTGTCAAGATGCAATCACAAACACGTTTGGATGCGTTTCCTTTTATATTAAGAGACTAACCCGTAGTTGATACCCGTTAGAGCAGAAGCCGTATTTACCCGAGTGGCTTCCATAAGTGGGTTGGGTAAAGGATCTCGTTCGAAAATAAGGCCTAGAAAGGGAATTATACTTTGACAGGTCCTCTTAAACTGAGGGGTATCATGGGGGGGGGATTCTAAGACCAAGAAACATTGACATAATTAGCATTTTCCTTACTTGAGTCTGATACAAACCTAAAACTGTCTTATGTTTCGGTCGGGATGGGCCACGTTAAGTCACCATCAGTAACCCTGGCAGGAATATTCAGATTTGGAGGGTCAACTGACGAAAATCAGCGATCTATGGACCCCTGTATCTATCAAACTATTAAGAGATGAACCTGTCTCCTCACTTTTTTTTGTGGGTAGGCAATCTTCATGTCTACGGACCGATCTAGCCACCGGCTGAGCTAGTTTGAAAAGCTATATCAGGGGTTCACAAGCTTAGGAAGACAACCGAGTATTCGATTCAACGGTTACATTGAACCTGTTTCAACTGGAGTGGTCAGTAAATCACCGGAAAGATTGCGTGTGTTGACGTATGAGGGGTACACAAGTCGGTAGATTCCCACAGTCAAGCAATATATATAAAGAGACTGCTTGTCCCGTCAGCATTCTGCCGGATTATCACCCCCCGCCCCAAAAAGGGAAAAGAGAAGGAGAATGGAAAGGGGAAATCCCTAGTTCTATGTCTGCCCCCGCCAGTGTTCCCAACGGTTGTAACCGGTTTGTATTTTCACCAAAACTGAACTGAACTGAACTGAACTAAATGAAAATGCCCTGCAACTGAACCGACCGAACAAGAACCGGTTTATGCTGCAGAACCGTTCTGAGGTCTTGGCGCCAGTATAGCAGGAACTATACACCAAAGGTGATCAGGGCTAGGGTCTCCTCTAAGTAGGGTGTTTGTAACTTGTATGAGGAGATCCAGCTGCCTGTAAAACCGGTTTAACCCTAGCCTAAAACCGAACTGAACCAAATAGAGACAAGACAAAACCGAACTGAACTGTTTTGTTAAACAGTTCTAGTAAACCGGTTTGAACTGGTAAACCGTAGAACCATTGGAAACACTGGCCCCCGCATCTCACTCCCACGCACCTGACGCACCTACACAGCCCCAACATGCCGCGCAGTCCCTCAACACCTTGCTCGAGATTGTCAGCAGGCGGTGGACTAGCAACAATCTCAGAGGTTGCGTTGGTTCTACCTATAGCACTCAGGGACTCGTTATGATCATGACGTATATAGAGTCAGATCCCTGGAATGGTTACTGATTTCCGCCTGTACATACTGGATATTATGGCTCGAGAGATTGTAGCGGTTGGGGGGAAAGAGTCAGGAAATCACACTAGCAAAGTGGTATATCAACTACCATAACAGTACTAACGGATAGCTTAACGGTGGAATCATCTGCACTCATAGAGAAGGGGGTCCTTTGAGGTTGACGCATCGCCCTCTAGGTCTTCCCAAGCCATTCATATACACTTCTCTACTCCGCATCCATAATAACCCCCACAGACTGCACAACCACTATCGGCTCCATATCCGCTCACTTATATTCAGATCCCCCTTGACCTTTGAACATAACACTTCACCTCACCTTACGCCCGCGTCACAAACACCCGCACCCCATCCTGACACCCTGGACATCTAATTACCCCAGTCCCATACTATCATACCATCTATTAGCACCTCTTCACTACCTCTCAGCTATCAGCGGGTAGGGGCACTAACCCATGTTATATCGAACGAGTGATCACCAGGTAGGAGCATCGTTGCCTCCGCTCCGCTATGGGGGGCAGTGCTATTAGTGTGTCAGTAGGCGCGGGGAAGGGAGGGGTGAGAGGGGGGGGGTGGGGGATGGTCTACCATCCCCGTGTTGAGTATGGGGTCGTCCGGACTCGGCTTGGCGGTGGGGGAGGCGGGAGGCCATGCTCTTCGTCTATTATGCGTCCGGCAGGGGCCGTGGTTATGATGTTTGGCCGGAGCATCGGAGGAATTCTGCAGTTGTGGGCTTGGGGCTGTGGCCTGTTCCGGCATATGATTAAGGAGATGCACAAACAAATTAAAGCTCCCACTGCGGCGCTAACCTAAAGATCCCCTGATGCTGGAGACGGCGGTTCCTTAAATGGTCACTCTTCATCTCGGAATAAATTGGGCATGCAAATCGAAGGCTCAACAGGAGCACCACTCCAGTAACGGGCAATGGGTTCGACCACCATAGTGAAAATAGATCGCAGCTAAATGCCTGGTCGACTAACCAGGCGAATATGCAGATGGGGGTTGTGGTAACTATGAAGCTTACTAGGAGGCTACCAAAAAATAATTGGGTGGCCTCGCCGTCGGTAAGAGTGACCGAGTCCATTGATGTTGTGATCCTTTGGGAATTGTGAGCTAGAGCAAAGTTTGATCGGAAGCTTTAGGGTTCTCAATTTATGTGCATAAGTAGGGGGAAGGGAAGGGATTTTGGCTTAGTTATCTATGCTAAGAATGGGATGCCTGAAATGACTACTGATTACAACTGCATACATTACTGGAGGTGAATTTTGTTTGATGGTGTCTTGAACGACAGCAAAGTCTCGGGTTTCCGTTGCGTCGCAGCAGGGATATTAACCAACCAGAGGCACTATCTACATGTCAATCTGCAGGATATGGTGAACGAATAACTTGTGTTCTTGAGATTATCCTAGATAGGATCGAATGCCACAATTTAACCTGCCACATATGGTAGGAAATATATAGATTTTGTTTACCTTGTCACTTACAGTAGAAAATATCTATATATCAAGGAGAACTACTAAGATTGTATGAACATGTTGAAGCACAGGCCCGCCTATTTAGCCCAGGCTAAATATTAGTCTCCGCCTGGCCCGGCCCATCAAATGAAATATAGGGCGCGGCCTGGCCCGCCCAAGAACAGCCCGGGCGGCCCATCTCAACCCACGGCCCATTGATGTGCTTGTACTGGATTAAGTACCAGAAAGTGCAAGTGACAATACAGGGATTATTTGTATTGGCATAGCTCTGCCATATAAACAACCCTATGGCGTTTTGTGGTTCTTTCCCCACCCCCGAGTATAGTTCGACTTGTCTTCACCAGAATGGACTCTATACTATTGGCTTGGGGTTGCCGTCCGCCATGAGCGAGTTTACCTTGTAAACAAAGATGTATGTCTCGAGAGGCTCTGGAGAGTAGGTGTATAAACCCCAGCGCCTGCGGCCAATCGACTATAGAAAGTAGGACATATACTCCCATAATGGTACTACTTCCTAGCTTAACGGTAGGACCTTCTCTAATTCCTATATAGAAAACGTTCCTCCAAGGTTGAACCACCCCCTATGCCTTCTGGCGTCATAGTTAGGCTGTTTTTTTTTCCTGTGTATGCGGTGTCCGCTCTGCTATGAGACTGTGGATATATATATGCTAGACCTGCAGGCAGCCATCAACCCCATAGCCCCTATAGCTATAGAATACCCGCTCGCTTTAATTAGATACCTAGCACCCCCCTCCCCCCCGGGTCGCAACTCTTCAACACAGTGCATTACCTCCACCTAATCCTTTGCCTGCCCCACAAATTCCCACACCGCCTCGCCACATATCGGACACGTAAACGACCCAATCCCATCCTATCATACATGCCACCCCTTAGCACACTTATTGTCCTCTTGGCAGTGGGCGGAGGGGCACTAACCCAGGGTATCTCGCTCAGGTGATTACACGGCAGGAGAACAACTGATCCCGTCTCCTTGGGGGTGCCGTTGTGTGATCGGCGTGGTTCAGGACCACTGGGTGACAGTTAGTAGGCGCAGAGATAAGTTCATCTAAGAGAGGAGAGAGCTACGGGGCTTGTTTAGGGGGGAGTGAGGGGAGCGCAATAGGTGTCCGCTGTGTTAGGTCAGTGACCTCAACTACTGGGGATGCTGGTAGTTCAACAATCGCCAAGGGCTCTTCCGCTGCTGGTGGGGGTGCTGGGGCGTCTGGTGGAGGAGCTGTGGCCCCTGGTGGGGTGGCCGGTGCTGATGGGGGGGGAAGAGGAGGAGGGGGAGGAGGGACCGGTGGCGGTTGTGGTCGTCGCCGTGATAGTGTTGGCGGAGCGGCACGGGTAAGGTCTGCTATGCTTGGTGTAGTTGACGCAGGGCTCGGGGCCGTTGGTGGTACCAGGGATTGGGGTGATGGGCCCTTAGGTACACCTAATAGCATTGTATTCGGCGTGATGGCTGTCGGATCTGGGGGAGGTTGTTGTGGTGATAGAGCAGATTGGATTGGATCTGTCACACTTGTCTCAATTGAGGGACGTATCGGCTGATTTGATACCACCTGGGGCGAGGGTGTATTGATAGTTCTTGAGTCGCACCGAAGCTCCGGGTGCCCCTCCATTGTCAAACGAAGCAGCCGCTTATCCCGGAGCCAGCTGCACCACTGGTAAAACACCCAAATGACGGTGGAGACGGAAAAGAGGAGAAATAAGGCAGTGAACACCCCTGTGCTCCAGTCGGGCCAATCCTCATACAAACGAGGATAAATGTGGGCGACTGCCTTTCCGAGTCCTACGAGATTGAACATGCCGAGTAGCGGCCCGATAATAACAGAGCCGAAGAATATGTAGAGACGGTCAAAGGCAGATATAACTTTTGGAATCTTTGGGTCTTGAGGTCTTTGGGGGGATGTAGGATCCATGGGTCCGCGAAGGTTGAGCTTTGCTAGCAGCTCAGGCCCCTCTCCCTGCGTTACAGTGGGAGGCTGGGTCCAGCTGCACCAGCTGCGAAAGACCCACCTGGTGATGTGGGCCCAAAAGAGGAAGAAGAAGATACGGCAAGTAACCGGGTATGATTCCAAGTGTTGTATCGCGTGTGGGCGCTCGTTGTTGCCAGTGTGGTAGTATTCGAGGTAGAGAGATCCGATAATCGGTATGCCAAAGACGAAGCCTTGTACAGAGAAGCAAAGTATTACAAGGAGACGCTGAAATATCGCGGTGATCATGGACCGCCCCTGCTCTGGCACAGCTTCGGTGGGTGTTGACACCCCACGCATACTGCCATTGGCGGGAACTGGTACCAGGTCGGCAACTGGAGGTAGGGGGCCCCCTTGTGGGGGTCTATTAAGACCTATCGGGTTTCTGGGCTGTTTGGGTTCCTCCATTTTTGCTAGACGAAGCACACGCTCGTTCTGGAGGCGGTGGCACCAGTGGCTAAAGAGCCAGATGGGGGCGAGAAAGAATAACAGGATTAAGAAGGTATTTAGAAGTAAGAGGTACCAGTCTGGCAGCTCTTCCAGATACAAGCGGGAATCAATGGCGAGTAATGTAAGGTCGACGGTCACATACATGGCGAAGGCAATTGTAATGCCCGGCCCAATACAGAGAATGAACATGACGAAACCCTCAGAGGTGGAGATGACCTTTGGCTCCTTCCACACTCTAGGCCGCCCGGGATAAGCATAAACAGGCGGCGCTGCATTGGGTGCTGGGCTCCTGATATGGGGTGGTGGGGGTGGGGATGGTTCAGGTACAGCGGTGTTTGTTTGAGCTGGTGCCCGATATGCCGACGGCACTTGTTGCGGTGGTCTGTTGGGGCTTGCCGAGTTTCCCGGTTCCTCTTCCCGTGACAAACAAAGCACACGTTCTGCCTTGACCTTGCCGCACCACCAACGGGATATCCAAAAGGTATTGCAGAGGTAAACGAGTGCTACGTAAATAGAGTGAGCTAGAGGGTACCGATCCTCAAGTAGTGCCGGGTGCAAGCGCTCGTCGACGGTGATTAATACAAAGCAGAGAACACCTAGAGCAGCTGTGCCAAGTATGAATCCTGGTAGGGTACAGTAGATGAATATGAAAAGGCGCTCACAAGCGCCGATGACAATCGGCGACCCCCGCATCTCAGCCCGCACCGGAGGTGACATGGCATTGGGTCCTTGGCGGGGTTGAGATGAAGAGATGAATGTTGTGAGGGGGTTTGAGCTCTCCGGTAGGGACTATCTCTCTATTTACCGGTTGACTATAAGATGCCGGGCGCGGAGCAAGCTGGGGCATACGACAAAGACCCGAGGAATCGCCGTGATTGGGGGATGCGCAGGATGAGGGCCCCAATCAACTGTGAAGCCAGCTAGAATCAACGTGGAAGGCAATATGCTCGAGTAGCTAGGTTGCGGTCGCAAGTAAGAGATGAAGAGGGCGGGGCGTATCCCTTACATTGGCAAACGCTGCGGACCCTTTTTGGCGGGGGCCAAGATGTTGGTAATATAGCCAAGCCAGGGCCGAGTTGGCCCGTATTATATCAAGTCTTTGTACAGCCCCGACCTGTACACTATTAAGGCCACCTGGAGATGTCAGACTACGAAGATTGAGATATCGGAGAGGTTGGGGAGGTAATTGATGATGGTTTAGAGGAGGAATTACTTGAGGGAGGAGCTGGGGGATCTGGGAATGATTGTAGTTGGCGAAGAGCGGATGGAAACCCCGGAATATACTCCGCCGTCAATGGTCACCACGCCTGTCTTTGGGCCGCTAGAAACTTCATTTTCCCTTCACCCAGCCCTTTGGCCAATGGTGCTACGATCAACAGAGAGGGTTTCCTATTTTTTTCAAGTTGTTTGTTGGAGATAGCGATCTGGGGGTTTTTGCAAAAAATATTAATTCATACGCCAACTGGAAAAGAGCGGATAGGGAACCCCAAAGGCCATGGTGCTCAGCAGGTGCAAAAGAAATCATTATGTGGTTTGCGCTTTTGATATTTATGTGGTTGGTGAAAATCCCACAAAGGCAATGTACCTTTACTCCCATACAGTGTATCAGTTGAAGCGTTACTTTCATTTATCTGCACCGGATCTAAGTCAAAGCTTTTCGAAATTAACACCCTGGTATGCAAAATTACAGACGTTAGGACAGCTATTTCGGGAAGCATCTCGCAAATATCTTCTTCCTGCAACAGAAATGTCAACCGATAAAATGATGATGAAGTTTGAGTGGGATATATATTGGGGAGTAATTTAAGAATAGGGAAAGGGGGTTTGAGTGAGGACAAGAGGCAAATCGTTGATCTTGGATGGTTTAATTTCAATTTATTTATTTCCTTTGTCCTGTCCATATTTGCTCTGTGTTTTATACGTCTCATTATAACTTCGGGGTTGTATACAAGTAAGGAAGCAATATAAATCTTGACGCCATCGGGCAGAAGAATGAGGTTTCAAGACCTCGAACGTTAACCTCACGTTCAGCTTTGTGTGGGGGTTTAGCTTGGAATATGGGGCTGAAAATGTTGTCGGCGGCGATTCATGGTGCATGTATGTACTGTACTCATGCCATATAATAATAAAAAATAAATAAATAATAAAAAATGCCGAGGACTGTGACTTTCTCAATTGACTTGAATAACTACTACAATACAGGCGGAATCTCAAGCCTATAGAGTTTATAGAACAATATTGTGCCTAGAACAGTCCAAATATGACTACATATCGAGATATATATTAATATTCATATGAGCACTAGGACTTTGCTCCTGGGCTCGGAACACAATTCCATTGCTTAATAACCCTAACCCTGCCATAGTATCTTACTCCCTCTCAACCAGACCTGAATTTATAACCAGTTTATAACCGTGCTCCAAGCCTCCACCTTGATCTTGTTCATCCTTGTCCTCGTCCTTGACTCCACCCTCGTCCTCGCCCTTGATCTTGCCTTTGCACTCACCCTTGTCTCTTGCCTGGTCCTCTGTCTTGATGCGTATCCTTAGTCGAACTTACATCAGACGCAGCTCCATCTGTTAATTCTTTCCTTTTTTCCAGAAGCTATACCCAACTCTTTCTTCACACCGATAGTTTCGGACCCTTAGATGGCATCAATACCTAACTCTGAGGATATACCCAACGGCGGTATGAGAGCCGGATTCGTGCTGAGTATCGCCCAACAAACTGGGGTCAATTGCGGCATTGGCGAAATGGTCCTGAGAAACGGGCTCCTCCGGTGTGATAGAAGATTGGGAAGCATTGTATACCAGAGGGGAACAGGACGGGACCGTGTAAAGAGATGAGAACAACACTATTGTCCTAAAGGTGCACGAAGGGGGTGCTGTTGTGCGATGGGGGTGTGTTGCAGATAATCGACACGCGCTGAACCCTATCTGGTCATCTCACTTCTCCGTCAAGAGATCGGCTCACCAATCTGGCTGCACGCCGCAGACTCGCCTAAAGCACCTGGGCACCGAGGTATTCAGGTACACGAAGACCGGAGCTTTACGCGGTGATACATCACAACGCACTAGCTTACACTTGCGCCCCGGAGTTGGGAAAGAGCTACATGAGTGATTTAGCAAGCACAAAAAGCGTAGCAACCAGGGAAAACCGGAGGGGCTCATTAAAAGGATGTCATTAGAGAGACCTTTAACAGTATGGCATTGGATGGCATTAATTGGGGGTGGCCTAAGTGGTGGCATAAGTGGAATATGTTCAAATTTACACTAGCGGTCGCTCACCAGCACCTCACCTCCACCAACACCACCGTCACTATACCAATCACACTATCCTGAAGAGGGGCTCACCAAATCTACCGCCCGCAGAAAAATGTGCGTGGGAGAAAAGTAAAAATACGGGAGAGGAAGGTAAGAGAGAGGACCGTACAACGGAAGACGCGGGAGAAAGTGAAGGGAAAAGAAATAACGGAAAAATTGGCTACATGTATGTTTCCGGCATTGATCGATTCACCGACGTCAAGATGTAGAACACATCCCACACCTCATACTGCCCGAGTACCGCTGCAGCGCAACTAGTCTTCTCAAATACAGCGTTAGGTACCTCAGACCCGATCACCCTGCTGTTAGTCTAGGCACGAGTGATATGCTGTGATTGAAAGGACGAATTTTGGGACGGCATGGTGAGGCATCACAAATTGCGTCGAGGGTTAAGGGATGGGGGGTGTCTAAAACGCACGGCGTTGAACGGGGGACATGGACCGCATGGCCTTGGCCCTTACAGGGGATTATTGGCGTATTATAAGGCGTAACTCGAGTGATTTCGTCTGATTTCGTGTACAGAATTATGACGCAGGATTGCAAAGGGTCCCGGGTTGTTACAAGAGTGAGGGAGGGTGGTAAGGTAAGAAGAGGTGGCCGCCTCGCGCGCGATTTGAATACCGGTAAGGCTGGGGAGGAGGCTAATGAAAAGGTGGCGCAGCCTATCGCGATAGGTAAACATCATGGACCCAATCACAGCATCGTGACTTGCCAACCCCTCACGGTTATGATCACTGCTCGGAGGCAACAACGAACTCTTTCCGAGATCTTACCCGGAAACAAAACCATTACAGAACGCAAGATGGCTGACGCGGTGGTTTGCATCCCTTCAGCACCGACAATCCGAATTTCAAACATCCCGATACAGATCTCACGCGATGATCTTCAGAAATACCTCCAAGAGCTCGATAGTCTTGGTACTATTGCAGTGAACACGGCTGGACATCTTTATATATCTCTAGCGCCCGAGGCCTCGGAGGGAGGCCATCCGCGATTTCAGGTGGCAACCGTGACATTCTCCCACCTTATTTATGTCCGAAATGTCGAGCTGGGACCACCTGGGGCTACATTTGAAGCAATGGTAGACACCCATTTCCGGGGGCTCACACCGCTCAACAACCCCAAGGATCCAACAATCGAGTACGTGTGATCCATGTATTGTGATTTGCTGTTCTTACGACAACAACTAATTCCGCGTCCAGCATAATCGCTGTGACTGGGCTAGCTGGACATGCCTTTGGTTCATGGAGGTCACGGGAGGGGTACGGAATGTGGCTACGGGACTTTCTTCCCACTGATATGGAGGACAACAGTTACAGGGCAAGGATTTTCACCTATGGCTATGATACGACACTCGTAGGAAGTGCCTCGCATGCTGGAATAGATCATTTCTCCCAGCGGTTCATCGAGGCGGTTAAGGTGGCTAGGAGCGAGGTAGGCACATCGCCCTGTATGATGGCCTCGAATGCTTATGCCGAGTAGTGCTCCTCTCGGCCACTAATTCTGATTGGACACAGTCTCGGTGGCTTGGTCATCAAAGATGTAAGCACCCCGCCGGATCCTGTACTCACTCTGCCAGAATTAAAATGCCGCTGACTTAATATTCTACCACCAAATGATACTTAATTGGGGGTCGATCGGCGGCATTTTAATTCTGGTACCATGAGTACATATATAGGAGACTTTTGCTAATTAAATGCAGGCCATTGTCCAGTGTTTTCAAGGTATGGATGGCACCCTACGCTCGGTTACGGGCATCCTATTCTTCAGTGTCCCGCATAAAGGGCTTGCGGACGCTAGTCTCTTATCGATGGTGCACGGGCAGCCCAACGAGAATCTGGTTCGGGACTTGTGTGGAAATACTCAGTTTTTGCGCGGTCTTGACCGGTCCTTTGGCTACCACATGAATCTCGGCGGAATGAGCACCAACATCATATCGTTCTACGAGACGGATGAGACCCCGACCGTCAAGGTAACCAGTGCCTCGCTGTCGGCCTAAATGCGAGTGAGTGCAGGCTAATTGTTCTTCCCTGTAGGAACTGGGTCCCGGGAAATGGGGGAGGGGCGGGCCTTGCGTCCGGATGGTCACCCAGGAGTCCATCAAGCATGCTGCGGGTAGTGGTCAAGATTTTCCAATGGATGCCAACCACTCCTCGATTGTGAAATTTGTGGATCGCTCAGATCAGAAGTATCAACTTGTTTTTGGTAAACTACTCGGTATCGCCTGTACAATATCAATCACACAATCAGAAACAAGAGGTGCGTTAAATCTCTGAGTTCGGCTCAACCCCGTGCAAAGGCATCTTCCCCGGCCCCAAAGATACTAATCCGGTGATAGTCCCGTGCGAGGACAGAATAAAAGTCTGCGAATGGCTATATAGCGGCGTGGTCGATCGGAAACACAAGGAAATAAGCGGCAAGAGGCAGGAAAGCACAGGTGGCTGGCTCCTCGCCGACGACAAGTTCACCTCCTGGATTGGTGGTTCAGGGCCTCGGATACTCTGGGGCTGTGGGATTCGTAAGTGCAATGGTCCTCCGTACCAGGTGTCACGACATGGACTGACAGTGAGGTAGCTGGTGCCGGAAAGACGTTTCTTAGGTATTGTAACACCCCTCCACCATGATTTCTCGATATAGCTGACGGTTTCTGACTAGCTCCCTCGTGATCGATGTGCTCGAAGCCCGCTCGGGGGCCTACTCGAGCACTGGGCTGGCGTACTTCTATTTCGACTATAATGATCACAAGGAGCAGACGCCGATTATGCTCCTCCGCAGCCTCATCAGGCAGATCGTAGCAAGCCCTCGCGCGCTGGGCTTTCCCATCCCGGAACCGGTTAAATCACTGTACGGCAAGCATCGGGCGCCGGGCACCACACCAGAGCTGAATGACCTGCAGACCGCCCTTGAAGCTAGCCTTGCGCCCTTCACAGAAATCTTCTTCGTCTTTGATGCGCTGGATGAGTGTCGAGAGGATATAGGCCAGGATCTGCTGACATTGTTCCATTGGATCGCGGGCAAGGGTGGTAGGATCTTCCTAACGAGTCGTCCTCACGTTGCGGTCTCCCTGAACCCGACCACCGATTCTGACGTCGAGAGGTTGGACCTGGAGGCCAAGGGTGAGGATGTAACTGTCTACATTGAGAGGACAATCCAGAGACACACCAGAGCGCGAAATCTGATCACGGGCGACCTGAGGGCGAGGGTCGTTTCAAAACTCGTCGAGGCATGCAAAGGAATGTGAGTTGCCGCTGCCGCATATATTTTTGCCATCAGCCATGCTCCGGCTCCACTCTCTGCTTGCAACCGGTACTGAACATGACAGGTTCCTACTCGTGCATTTCTATATTGACGGCCTGTGTCAACACCGGACGGTGAAAGAGATCCGACGCGCCCTGGACAGCATAAGCCCGGCACTCGGCGCCGGGGCCGCACTTGATGAGACCTACGTTAGAATAATGAATACCGTTCGGGCACAGTCCCCGAGCTGTGCCGAGCTTGCCCTAAAGGTCCTGACCTGGCTTCTAACCGCATCTGGCACACTCTCCGTCGACAAGCTCCGCATGGCTGTAGCGATGGGTGATGGGAGCCGCCTGGGTGACCCCGGCCCCTTTGATGAATTAGAGGAAATGGCAGACGAGTCATCACTTGTTGAAGTGTGCTGTGGGCTTGTGATGATCGATCACAGCGATCCCAAGTATTTTGTCGATCACAGTAGCGGTACGATCAAGCTTGTCCATTACTCGGCTCGCGAGTATCTTGAAAAGACCTGTGCGTTGGGAAGTTTAGCAAACCGCCACTTGACGGTGGCTCTCGGTCTCCTGGATTATGTCTGGTTGAGCTACATCGAACCCGACCTAGGCCGCGACTGCCTGCTAAAGCACGGTGGGTTGATGTCTTATGTCCTGTGGTACCTGCGCACCCACATGCGGGCGTGCCATCACATCGCCCCAACAGAAACACTTCTCAAGTTCTTGTGGAACAACAATCTGGTGAGGTATATCGGAGAACCATTCTCGGGGCCCTACTGTGAACGCTCCTACGGGCCATTGCATGAAGCGACGGCATGGGGAAGCACCATCCTCGCTAATCGCTTGCTAAACGATGGGGCCGACCCTCATGATGCTGGGACATATACACCATTGCATGTTGCAGCTCGGGAAAACCTGGGGGAGCTGGTCTCATTCTGGCTCGAGAACGGTGTTGGTGTAAATGCAACCGACGGAGACAAGGGAACACCCCTCTCGTACGCAATTGCCTATGGTTCAATAGACGCGGCCCGGGTCCTGCTCAGCAGTGGTGCAGATGTGGTGACCGCCTTGCGGATGCCCAATGGGAACAGAGTGTTGCGCTATCCAGATATGCTGGAGCTTCTATTTCACTTTGGACTCAGTGTGGAGCACAGGCTAGAGAATGAGACACTCCTGGTACATGCCATACGCGATGGATACTCTGCTGCTGTGGAGTCCCTGCTTCAGAAGGGCGCGAGAATACATGTCCGTAACCAGATGGGGGAAACGCCACTCCACGAGGCGGTGAGATGGGAGAAAGCCGACGTAGCCCGACTGCTGCTACAGCGCGGGTATGGGGGACACGAGGATGAGGAGGGTGAGGATGCGGGCATGGGTGCCGGTGGGGGTGGGGGTGGGGTCGAGCGTGGATGTTCTTGCTGCGGGGATCACGGTCATCGAACACCTGCGGGCAGACTGGTGGATGCCCGAGACTGCAGGGGTAAAACACCGCTGCATCTCGCGGCAGAGTTTCCCAGCGAGCATATGCTCCGGTTGTTGCTCTCCCACGGGATTGAAGGGTGCTCGAGTGACCATGTCCGGGCACCGCGTGTGCATGAGCACGCCGCTGCTATCAACGCCCAGGACGAGAGTGGATGCACGGCACTGTACTACGCAACAGCCAAGGAGTTCAAGGGAGGCACGCCACTGTGCTACGTAGGCGCCGGTCGGTACAGTGCTGCTAAGGTCCACATGTTGCTCGATGCCGGCGCCGACCTCGCTGTGCCCCCCACCACCCGCTCGACCTACACGTGGCTGCATGTAGCGGCCACAGAATGCGATGTGAGTCTGTTAAAGGCGGCTCTGGACGCGGGCGTAGACCCCCATGCTCGAGACGGTAAAAATAACTCCCCGCTACACTTCGCCGTGAGCCGCGCGAGTGTCGAGGTGGTATCACTACTCTTGGAGAGAGATTTGGGTTTGCCTGTCGACCTGCGAGACAGGAATGGAAGAACACCGCTCCACCACGCCTGCGGGGCTGCCACCATTATCTTGCTCCTTGAACAGGGCGCTTGTATCAGTTCGGTAGACGCTTCTGGTAACTCGCCGTTGCATTCCCGGTTGGGTCGTTTCGAGAATCACACGGCTGGTGGAGCGCTGAAGGAGGAGGTGCGGCTCTTGCTAGACGCCGGTGCGGACGTGAATGCACGGAACAAGAGCGATACAACGCCGCTGCACCTTGCGGCGGAGGTGGAGGGTCAAGGGCTGGTGGACCTGCTTCTGGAATCCGGGGCGGAATTGGGAGCGCTCGACGTCAACCAAATGTCCGCAATGCATCATGCTGCGGGCGGACCGGGCACAGATGCGATATCGGTCCTCGCGGAGATGGGTTTGAGCATCGAGGCACGAGATAATACCAAAAAAACACCACTGCACCACGCGGCGCTGGGATACTGGAAGGAGGAGAACGTTACCCTCTTGGTTCGCCTCTTGGTGGAGAAGGGAGCCTCGGTGGACGCCAGGGACAGCGGTGGGTTTACACCGCTAGGGCTCCTGGTTAAAGAGAGGTGGGACGGTGGTACCCGTGGTGCGGTAGGGGCGTTGGTTCAGGCGGGCGCCGACGTGAACACTGTTCATAATGATGGAGTGAGCTTGCTGCATCTGGCTGCGCAGAAGGGTAATAACGAGTTGCTGCATATGCTCGTGGATGCCGGCGCCGACATACACGCGCGCGACAGCAACCAAAGAACACCACTGCACTATGCAGTGCTACCGGGCCACCAGTGGTCTCCGGATAGAGAAGATGAGGATAGGAATTGCAGGTTCCTTGCAGATAGGGGTGCCAATGTAAATGCCAGAGATACCAAAGGAAACACCCCACTGCAGTACCTGTTGGGCAAGAGTTGGGCAACTGGGCAGGTGACAAAAGTGGCCAAGCAACTGCTCTCCGTCGGAGCAAGCCTCAACACTATCAATAATAAAGGACAAAGCCCATTACACCAGGCCGCAAAACTAGGTAGCAAGGAGTTGGTGGATCTGCTCCTGAGTGCCGGGGCCGACATACACGCGCGCGACAGCAACCAAAGAACACCACTGCACTATGCAGTGCTACCGGGGGGCCGCATGGGCCTCAGATGGGGTTTCGGTAGCTGGGGTGGTTGTACGGAGTGCAGGTCCCTTGCAGATAGGGGTGCCGATGTAAATGCCAGAGATATCGATGGAAACACGCCACTGCAGTACCTGTTGGGCATGGGATACGCATCTTCCTGGGTGATGGGGGTGGCCAAGGAACTACTCTCCGTCAAAGCAAGCGTGAACACTATCAATAATAACGGACAAAGCCCATTACACCAGGCCACACAAGCAGGTAACGAGGAGTTGGTGGGTCTGCTCCTGAATGCCGGGGCCGATATACACGCGTGCGACAGTAAAGAAAGAACACAGCTAGACGCCTCAATTAACTGCGGATTGAGCAACGACATTACGCAGATGCTGGTTGATAGATCCAGTGGACAGCCTCCCGTGGTGGAAATGGACGAAGCGCCTCGCTGCGGTGAATCCCCTGGTCAGCACTCGGAAGAAGAACCCGCTAGGAAAAGAAGATATTCGATGGGTATGTACATCATAGCTTGAAATTCTATCATGCGGTAGCCCAGTGGCGCATGAACAAACCAGCTGACTGATCTTACAGCATTTCCACCGCAGTAGAATTAGTGCCGCTTACCCTTGGTCAGTCCAATGCTAGCCGTTTCATTCAGGTAAAGAAGGGGGCGTGGATGTCGTTCGCTGTGATTTGTTTTTATTTGAACCTTTCTTTCTGTACTGTATGTAATTGAAATCAGGATCTCCGCATTCTCGTGATTCCCGGGTTCTCACAATCTGTTTACCTTGCCGGTCTTGGGGTTCAAGGCAGAGGCGATTTAGCTTCGGTGCCTTCCTGACATGTCCTTCCATTATACTGCAGTTCCTATCACCGTACAAGGTCACATCTGCATTCCAAATCAATCAAAACAATTGCAAGAAAGAACTTTACTTTTCATTTCTCAATATCACTTTCAAGAATTACAAAGGCAGAATGGAATTGAGAACACCCTCCGCTCCAAGAAAGAAGACACATCCTGCATCCATTGGTACTGTCGCACAGGTGGTATCAATTATAATACCAGCTTGCATAAAGACAAATAAGTCAGAACATTGTCAGCATGTCACGGACATATCTAGTTGTATATCTTGTCTTGCCAATCACCACACTTTGTATTAGTCGCCTAGTGCGGTGCAATTGTTTGTGCAACGAAGGAATTATATACCCGGTGGAGGGATTATTGTTCTTGAGCGGAAAGATTGTGAGACCTATGAAATCGGTGAAATTGTTTGAATATTTATTCTACATAACTGTACGAATCTTCCCTGCATAAGGAAATAACGAACTTTATTCTCATACTTCCAAACCTCCATACAAAACGCTATAAGCCCGGCAGCCAGTATTATCTGCTGCTGCCTGTAAAGAGTTTACTCATTGCTTAAAAAATATCTTCTTCGCCCATCATCTCCCCACATCTCTCTAACGGCCATAGTTCAGAGGGACGGGAGCCGAACCAAGGACGGGAACGGGGACTAGGGCGGAGTCGACTTGGGATACGCCGGAGTCGGGACGGGTTTGGATGGGGTTTAGTTTCAGGGACAGAAGGCCAGAGACCAAAGATATATATTACTAACAGGAAGAAGACGTTGCGTAGTGAAGCCAGAAAGGCAGGGAGCTACAGGACCTAGTATACCGATTAGCTAGGGTTATGAAAACCCTAACGACCCTAACCAACCCTAGCTAACCCTGACTCTACACTCGCTCCGACTCCGCCCTGTAATCTGGAAGCCAAGCCGAAGCCACCAGCGAAAAGGTTCCTGAACCGAACGTCACACACTACCAAGCTCTGACGTAGTTGGCCAACTCCGCTTTGTATGTGAAGCCAGGCTTCTAATCACCTTGCCTCGCGCATGGGTACATGGTTTTTAGACTATGGCCCTACACTTACCCTGAGTCCGCCCCCAGGGTCTAGAAGCCATTAGGAAGCCACACCCAGATGGCTCGCTACCGGGGGCTGGTGGGCGCAGTTAACTCTCATTCGTAGCCTTCCTTGTGGAGGCGCGGTTCTGGGGCGGGAGAAATCCTTGGTTCTGCATCAATTACACTCTTTTTCGGCTCTCCACCTGTGCCTGGAGAAGTTCTTTTCAACTACTTCACCTGAGTAAGGAAACATGCCTCTTCGCACCCCCATCGAAACAGGGCCACCGGACCCTGTGAATTGTGTTTTTTAGCGGCTGGAAACACGACCCCCGGACCCTGATACTACACTACCAATCACTGTTTCACGATTTCCGCCTGACCCTACACTCACCCTGACTCCGCCCTCGGAGTCTTAAAGCCAATGGAAGCCACAAACAAGCGCTCTGTTCCCAATAAACATGCTTCTGAGCCTGAAAGCCAGCAGGCAGCCACACCCAGTAAGGTCCATGATGGAGAAGCGCTTCGTCCCTCCCCTGGAAGCAAACGCCTTGTGATATGGGGTATGGCCCTCTATAGGTTGAAAGGCCTCAATAGATAGCATGTTACTCTACTCCAAATGAGTTGAGTCAACTTAACATACACTCTTCAAGCCGCTAGAGTGGAGGCATAGGCGTCCATGGCTCGAGGAAACATAAGGTAGATCTTATAAGAGGGGGAGACAGCTCAATACACCCTGCCCTCTTGGCCTCGATGTGGAAATATGCTTTTGCGGTGCATGTGGGCCTGCTTTTTCGACTACTTCACATCCATATGGGGCCATGCTTTTTTCGCGAGTCAAAAATAGTTTTTAGACCCCTTAGCATCCACATAAAATCATTCTTTTTTCGCGCTTGGAAACCAGACTCAGGGCCCCGGAGAGGCCCGAGCCCTCTAAATCATTTCCCAATTTGATTTCCAATTCTAAACATTTCAGTACAATGTCAATACAATCATCAGTCATCCAGGTATAACCAGCAAGTATTCCTCTACTCACTGTAAGAACACCATGAATCCAACCAGCAGGCACAAAGAGTTATCACAGCGTGATACGATATCAAGCGTTGTTGCGGGAAGAAGGATTAGTCAGGGTTTTCTCTTTGGTTCTACGGGTTTCGGTTACAAGGGTTCTATGAGTCAACGGCATGCAGGCATTTGTAATGAGGGATTTCTTTTGGGTTCTATGGGGTTCTATAGGATGAGTCAGCGATGGATTTCCTAGGCTATATATAGGGAGCTCTCTCCCTCGCTTGTAGGATTTCTCTTTTTCTCCTTCTCTCTTCACTTAACCCTCCTGTCATCTTAGGCATCTTTAGTCTTCGCTTGTCTAGAATACATTCTATCCCTTAGCCATAGTCCCGTCAGCGTGCCACCCCCCTTCGGGGTCCTCGGAACTTCTCTCTCTTCGTTACCTCCGCCCCGCCTAGAACCCCCGGGTTCCTACCCACACCTCGCTCCCACAACTCGCCCTCGCTCCATTCATGTTTCAGTAGTGTACCTTGGCCTGATAAGTTTTCGTCTTGGCCCATCGTGATACTAAGGTTGCGTCTCCAACGTCAACCTACACTACACTATGTCAGCACCAGTTACAATGACGGACCCGTCGTCAGTCCCAATCGATGTCGAACAACTCCAACGAGACCCAGAAAACTTCGTGGAAGTATTGTTATACCGGTTTCTGGTTAGTTATGGTTAGTTATGGTTAGTTAGGGTTAGTTAGGGTTAGTTAGGGTTAGTTAGGGTTAGTTAGGGTTAGTTAGGGTTAGTTAGGGTTAGTTAGGGTTAGTTAGGGTTAGTTAGGGTTAGTTAGGGNTGAATT